>CM056052.1:213078582-213728582 GCA_029574335.1 Rana kukunoris
AATGCTTCCTGCGAGTCTAATAAGGCCTGGTTCACACCTATGCATTTTTAGTGCATTTTCAGTTTTTTAGAAACACACTACAGTCCATTTAACAGGGTTTCCTATGGATCACATACACATTTGTGCATTTTATGGAAAGGGCTGTGAGATGAAGGTGGATGTCCATGTATTCCATGTCCATGTATTCTATAGATGTGGGATGGAGGTGGATGTCCATGTATTCTATATATTGGTCAGTGTAGATGTAGGATGGAGGTGGATGTCCATGTATTCTATATATTGGTCGGTGCAGATGTGGGATGGAGATGGATGTCCATGTATATATATATATATATATATATATATATATATATATATATATATATTGGTCGTTGTAGATGTGGGATGGAAATGTATTCTATATATTGGTCGGTGTAGATGTAGGATGGAGGTGGATGTCCATGTATTCTATATATTGGTCAGTGTAGATGTAGGATGGAGGTGGATGTCCATTTATTCTATGTATAGGTCAGTGCAGATGTGGGATGGAGATGGATGTCCATATATATATATATATATATATATATATATATATATATATTGGTCGGTGTAGATGTGGGATGGAAATGTATTCTATATATTGGTCGGTGTAGATGTAGGATGGAGGTGGATGTCCATGTATTCTATATATTGGTCGGTGTAGATGTAGGATGGAGGTGGATGTCCATGTATTCTATATATTGGTCGGTGTAGATGTAGGTGGATGTCCATGTATTCTATATATTGGTTGGTGTAGATGTGGCATGAAGGTGGATGTCCATGTATTCTATGTATTGGTTGGTGTAGATGTAGGATGGAGGTGGATGTCCATGTATTCTATATATTGGTCAGTGTAGATGTAGGATGGAGGGGGATGTCCATGTATTCTATTTATTGGTCGGTGTAGATGTAGGATGGAGGTGGATGTCCATGTATTCTATATATTGGTCGCTGTAGATGTAGGATGGAGGTGGATGTCCATGTATTCTATATATTGGTCGGTGCAGATGTGGCATGGAGGTGGATGTCCATGTATTCTATGTATTGGTCGTTGTAGATGTAGGATGGAGGTGGATGTCCATGTATTCTATATATTGGTCAGTGTAGATGTGGGAAGGAGGTGGATGTCCATGTATTCTCTATATTGGTCGGTGTAGACGTGGGATGGAGGTAGATGCCCATGTATTTTATATATAGGTTGGTGTAGATGTGGGATGGCGGTGGATGTCCATTTATTCTATATATTGGTTGGTGTAGATGTGGGATGGAGGTGGATGTTCATGTATTCTATATATTGGTCGGTGTAGATGTGGGATGGTTGTCTATTAAGTCTATATATTGGTGGGTGTAGATGTGGGATGGAGGTGGATGTCCATTTTTTCTATATATTGGTCGGTGTAGATGTGGGGTGGAGGTGGATGCCCATGTATTCTATATATAGGTCGGTGTAGATGTGGGATGGAGGTGGATGTCCATGTATTCTATATATTGGTGGGTGTAGATGTGGGATGGAGGTGGATGTCCATTAAGTCTATATATAGGTCGGTGTAGACGTGGGATGGAGGTGGATGCCCATGTTTTCTATATATAGGTTGGTGTAGATGTGGGATGGTGGTGGATGTCCATTTATTCTATATATTGGTTGGTGTAGATGTGGGATGGAGGTGGATGTTCATGTATTCTATATATTGGTCGCTGTAGATGTGGGATGGTTGTCTATTAAGTCTATATATTGGTGGGTGTAGATGTGGGATGGAGGTGGATGTCCATTTTTTCTATATATTGGTCGGTGTAGATGTGGGGTGGAGGTGGATGCCCATGTATTCTATATATAGGTCGGTGTAGATGTGGGATGGAGGTGGATGTCCATGTATTCTATATATTGGTGGGTGTAGATGTAGGATGGAGGTGGATGTCCATTAAGTCTATATATAGGTCGGTGTAGACGTGGGATGGGGGTGGATGCCAATGTTTTCTATATATAGGTTGGTGTAGATGTGGGATGGAGGTGGATGTCCATTTTTTCTATATATTGGTCGGTGTAGATGTGGGGTGGAGGTGGATGCCCATGTATTCTATATATAGGTCGGTGTAGATGTGGGATGGAGGTGGATGTCCATGTATTCTATATATTGGTGGGTGTAGATGTGGGATGGAGGTGGATGTCCATTAAGTCTATATATAGGTCGGTGTAGACGTGGGATGGAGGTGGATGCCCATGTTTTCTATATATTGGTCGGTGTAGATTTGGGATGGAGGTGGATGTCCATTAAGTCTATATATTGGTGGGTGTAGATGTGGGATGGAGGTGGATGTCCATGTATTCTATATATTGGTTGGTGCAGATGTGGGGGGATGGAGATGGATGTCCATATATATATATATATATATTGGTCGATGTAGATGTGGGATGGAAATGTATTCTATATATTGGTCGGTGTAGATGTAGGATGGAGGTGGATGTCCATGTATTCTATATATTGGTCAGTGTAGATGTAGGATGGAGGTGGATGTCCATGTATTCTATATATTGGTCGGTGTAGATGTAGGTGGATGTCCATGTATTCTATATATTGGTTGGTGCAGATGTGGCATGAAGGTGGATGTCCATGTATTCTATGTATTGGTTGGTGTACATGTAGGATGGAGGTGGATGTCCATGTATTCTATATATTGGTCAGTGTAGATGTAGGATGGAGATGGATGTCCATGTATTCTATATATTGGTCGGTGTAGATGTAGGATGGAGGTGGATGTCCATGTATTCTACATATTGGTCGGTGCAGATGTGGCATGGAGGTGGATATCCATGTATTCTATATATAGGTCGGTGCATATGTGGGATGGAGGTGGATATCAATGTATTCTATATATAGGTCGGTGTAGATGTGGGATGGAGGTGGATGTCCATGTATTCTATATATTGGTCGGTGTAGATTTGGGATGGAGGTGGATGTCCATTAAGTCTATATATTGGTCGGTGTAGATGTGGGGTGGAGGTGGATGTCCATGTATTCTATATATTGGTCAGTGTAGATGTAGGATGGAGGTGGATGTCCATGTATTCTATATATTGGTCAGTGTAGATGTAGGATGGAGGTGGATGTCCATGTATTCTATATATTGGTCAGTGTAGATGTAGGATGGAGGTGGATGTCCATGTATTCTATATATTGGTCGGTGTAGATGTAGGTGGATGTCCATGTATTCTATATATTGGTTAGTGCAGATGTGGCATGAAGGTGGATGTCCATGTATTCTATGTATTGGTTGGTGTACATGTAGGATGGAGGTGGATGTCCATGTATTCTATATATTGGTCAGTGTAGATGTAGGATGGAGGTGGATGTCCATGTATTCTATATATTGGTCGGTGTAGATGTAGGATGGAGATGGATGTCCATGTATTCTATATATTGGTCGGTGTAGATGTAGGATGGAGGTGGATGTCCATGTATTCTACATATTGGTCGGTGCAGATGTGGCATGGAGGTGGATGTCCATGTATTCTATATATAGGTCGGTGCATATGTGGGATGGAGGTGGATGTCGATGTATTCTATATATTGGTCGGTGTAGATTTGGGATGGAGGTGGATGTCCATTAAGTCTATATATTGGTCGGTGTAGATGTGGGGTGGAGGTGGATGTCCATGTATTCTATATATTGGTTGGTGTAGATGTGGGTTTGAGGAGACGATAAGACTCGCTGTGTGGGGACTAGGAGCTTCTTTCTCTCCGCCTTGTGCCCGGCACCAGCCAAGGGACACAGCCGGTGTGTGTGGCACTTTAAGGCTGACTGCAAGCGAGGAGGGCTGGCCAGGGTTGGAGCACGTGCCAGGATGTTTTATTGCCGCTGTGGCTGAGGCTGGGCGGCTGGATGTGTGTGGGGAAGGGAGGGGGGAGATGGTTTAGATTATGCCGGGAGAAGGCAAATAGCAGCTGCTGTCCTGAAGCCTGGGAAAACCACTCCCCCCACCCGATGGAGAAGGCTCATTGCAGACTGGGAGCACTTCATTGTATAGTCTGTAGGTGGCACTGGTGAGCTAATTAGCAATGTACAGGCTTGCTGCTGCTTGCAGTGCATTCATGTGTATGGAATAGCAAGTGAAACTTTCAGTGTCTTTAATCTCAAATGTTCTTTTAATCTTTAACCTGTCTTTAATATGTAAAATGTCTGTGTCCATACAATTACAATAAGATGTTTCATTGAAGAAAGTTGATCTCTGATATGTGCAATAACGAAGCCCCTAAAACTTGTTAAGTATTTTTATTGGTATTTCATAAAGGGGACAGAAATGAAAAAAAGGGGGGGGGGGAGAATTTACAAGTACATAGATTATTAAATAGCGGATAAATACAAGTCTTGCTGTAATATGTAATTAACGTGGTATAAGTTGAAACAGTACCTTGTAGTAATTAAAGTGTACAAACTGTAAATCGGGAGGGGAAGGGGGAGGTGAGGGAGAGGGTAACAGAGGGAAAATTATAAAAATTATATATATATATATATATATATATATATATATATATATATATATATATATGTAAAAGTGAATAAGTAAATGAATAAATGAATAAATAAATAAGAAGATACATGAAAAAAAAAAAAGTAAACAGCCGGGGTGGTGGTCTGGCTCATAACAAACTAAAATATATAATATGAATATTGTTATATGTAACTTAGTTAGGTGACAATAAGGATTGGTCAAAGTCAGGGGGGAGATAGTTTACAACCCATGGTTGCCAGATCTTATGATATTTATCAATTTTGTTTTTGTCAATGGCTAGCATTTTAGCATGAATAAGAGCCCTATTCATTCTATGCTTGGTTTCTGCTAGGATTAAAGTTTTAGTTTTCCATGCTTTAGCAATGGTTTGTTTGGCTGCAGTTGTTAGGTGTATTACCAGTTGAAATTGGGTCTGTGTGAGGAACACAGGTTTTAGGTTCAATAAAGCTATAGACGGGTCTGGAGAAATATTAGTATTAAGAGCTTTTAAGAGTATTAAGAAGCCCCTAAAACTTAAGCAGTCTCTATACAGAACTGGCTGAGCCATCTTTTTCCTAGAATTAGTAGACATGTGCATTCGTTTTCGTTAGAATGCATTTTCGTCCGAAAATCAAGTTTTTTCGTTATCGTTTTAACAAAAAGCGCAAGAAACGAAAACCGAAAGATCCGACATAAAAAAAGGCTTTATTTTCGTTTTCGTTGCGGTAAAAATTCGATATAGAGAGATTCGACATTATAGGGAAAAGATTCAACATTATAGAGAAAAGATTTGACATTATAGGGAAAAGATTCGACACTATAGAAATAATAGATTCAACATTACAGAGAATAGATTTCGACTTATGAGAAAATAGATTCCACATTATTACTAGTCATACAACATTAGAATTCTTGTAGGTGGAATATTCGAACGGAAATGTACGATTCGACGTAAAGACTCGAAGTTACGTCGAATATTCTTTGGCCATTCGACAGAAACCAAGTATTATTGGATTTTCGGACCGAAGCTATTCCCCAACGAAAAACGAAATAGATCAAAACGATTTTAGGGAGTAACTAAATAAATTTATTTTCCAAACGAAAACGAAACAAACAAAACGAAATATTCCAGTCTGCACATGTCTAAGAATTAGTGATATCTGTGAACTAGGAGGTGCATGTGCCTCATGCCTTTGTATTAGTGCCATAGGATTGATGCTCATTCTCTGAATCAGGGCTCAAGCTATCAATTGTGGATGCCACCACACCTTCAGTGTCATGTACAATTCCACTTCCTCTTCTTTTTCTTTTTCCATCAGGGTTCTTTTCATGGACCTATTCTATTCTCACTCTATACCTCCTACCTGGGTCAGTTGATTGCCTCCCATGGCTTTCAATACCATTTCTATGCCTATGATACCCAAATCTACCTCTCTACACCTCAGTTCTCTCCATTTATCTCCTCACACATTACTAATCTATATCCTAGATGTTACACCACTTCTTCAAACTCAATCTATCCAAAACCAAGCTCATAATATTTCCTTCCCCACGTGCCTCTTCCTCTGTCTTCTCTGTCAAAATCAACAGCTCAACTCGCCACACGCCAAGGTCCTAGGTGTAATCCTGGACTCGGAACTATCCTTTAGGCCCCACATCCATTCACTGTCCAAAGCTTGTTACCTCAACCTCTGAAACATATCCAAGATACACCCATTCCTAACCAATGACACCACAAAGCTTCTAATTCACAACCTGGTCATCTCTCGCCTCGACTACTGCAACTCCCTCCTCATTAGCTTACCTTTACATAGGCTATCCCCTATTCAGTCTCTTATGAATGCTTCTGCCAGGCTCACCCACCAACTGCTGTGTCTGCTACTCCTTTTTGTCATCCCTCCACTGGCTGCCACTCACACAACAAATTGAGTGGCAAATTGTAATGATTGGAATAAACTACCAACAGGAGTAGTGAGACAGTCAACAGTAAATGGCTTCAAACATGTTTGGGATAAACATAAATCTATAGTCAGACAACAAGGTTAATGAAAAACCAAAGAAAAAAAAAAACATAAAAACAAAGAAAAATAAATAAAAAAATGGTTAGACTCGATGGACTACTTAGTCTTTTTATGCCATCACTTTTCTATGTAACAACAACTTACAACGTGACGTAGTTCAGCATACATTCCAGCCTTTAGCTTTCAGGGGAACAAATGTTGCGCTACGTCACGTCTTTGTGGAACGCTTGCTGGCTTTTGGTGTGGGTCCTACGGCTTTCCACAACCCCTACTGTGTTTGCGGTTATTCGCATTGGAGGGTTACAGACTGTTTGTATCTGTTTATGCTGCAGCCCATTGAAGCTTTTAATAAACACTATCTGTACAGTTTTACACTATGAGGAGTCCGTCCTCTGCTTTCTCCTTTTTTTTACTAATGGAGACATCCTGTCTTGAAGTTACGCTCTACCTTAAGGAGGGGGATACTGGAGGATTTGCCTAAAAGACCTGAGGAGACCCCACAACCTATATGATCCCTCTTGCCATAAGGCAGGGGGATATACAACATGTGTTGAGTGCACATCCATGCTTAATTGTCACTGTATGATCCATGTAGGAAGATTTCTGTTTAATTTCATTTTATTTTAAAGATTTTTTTGTCACATTTGGACTATTTTTGGTCATATGTTCACATATGTTTAAAGGACTGCTCAATCATATAATCTTTTTTGTTCCACAATAATTTGTATTCACTCATCAATTTTTCATTCACATAAATTTTTATTTGTGCTTATATCAATGTGGTTCATATAAATGAACTAATATAAATTAGTGAGAAAAGTTGATCGTGGAGGACATTTCGTGTAGAGGTAGATCTAGAGAGCCTCTTTAGGCTAGACCAGTGTTTCTCAACTCCAGTCCTCAAGCCTCCCCAACAGGTCATGTTTCCAGGATTTCCCTCAGATGAAAAGGCTGTGGGAATTACTAAGGCAGTGAAACTGATCAAATCACCTGTGCAAAATAATGGAAATCCTGAAAACCTGACCTGTTGGGGGGCCTTGTGGACTGGAGTTGAGAAACACTGGGCTAGACCAAGATCTATATTGTATTTTTAAAAATTATTATGGACAGCATATGTACAGATTCATAGATTGCATCATGATTCATAGATCATCTCTCATTGCCGTTTTACACAGAGACAGCGTCCTGTCTCATGTCCCTATGTTCCTTCCTACATAGGAACACAGATCGGTCACCCCCCCAGTCACCCCCCCTCCCCCCACAGTTAGAACACACCTAGGATACACATTTAAACCCTTCCTCACCCCCTAGTGTTAACCCCTTCAATGCCAGTCACATTTATACTGTAATTAGTGTATATTTATAGCACTGATCGCAGTATAAATGTGAATGGCGCCAAAAATGTGTCAAAAGTGTCCGATGTGTCCGCCGTAACGTCGCAGTACCAATAAAAATCGCAAATCGCCGCCATTTCTAGTAAAAAAAAAAATAATACAAAATAATAATTCTCTCCCCTATTTTGTAAGCGCTATAACTTTTGCGCAAACCAGTCGCTTATTGCGATTTTTTTTAAAATATGTAGAAGAATACGTATCGCCCTAAACTAAGAAAAAAAAATGTGTTTTTTTTTTAATTAATTGAAATATTTATTATAGCAACAAGTAAAAAATATTGTATTTTTCTTCAAAATTGTCGCTCTTTTTTTTTATAGCGCAAAAAATAAAAACCGCACAGGCGATCAAATACCACCAAAAGAAAGCTCTACTTGTGGGGAAAAAAGGATGTAAATTTTGTTTGGGAGCCACGTCGCACGACCGCACAATTGTCAGTTAAAGCGACACCGGAAGATTTTAAAGCGAAGCCGGAAGCTGAAATTTCACCTGGGCAGGAGGGGGGTGTATGTGCCCAGTAAGCAAGTGGTTAAAGCTGAAGTTTAAGTATGGATTTTATTGCATGGTCCAGCTTGGACTAATGTAAGTATGCATGCGTCATAACTGGCTGATCTCTGTGGAAGTTGGAAGTCACTGTAGCAGCCACCGCTACTACAGTGATCACTGCTGTCTTCTTGGTCGAACGGCTGCACTGCTGCTTAGTAACTACAGGAGGTTGCTTACTCAGCACAGGCACCATTCACAGAACACCTTGCACTTTTCTCAATGAATGCAAGGCATTCTCTAATTGGGAGAGGTGAAGAGTGTGATGTCACCACCCCACCTCTCTACTAGTGTTCATTTTGGCAGCAAATTTTGATTTAGTCTTAGTCTTAGGCCGAGTACACACGATCAAATCTATCTGCTGGAAACGGTCTGACAGACCGCCTCAGCAGACAGATTCAATCGTGTGTACGGGCGAGCAGACAGATTTGTCCAGCAGACAGATTTTAAAGCCTGCTTTAAAATCTGTCTGCTGGGAACCCGTCGGACCGATATGTCTGCTGGTTAGTACGCTAACCAGCAGACATATCTGCCCGCACATGCGTCAAATGGATTTGACGCATGCGCGGAAGTGTTTTACTTCCCGGTGCGGTGACGTGGGGGCGTCAACGTCACCGCGCTGTCTGCCGGCGGGGATTTTGGTTTGATCGTGTGTACAGCGATCAAACCAAAACAGCCAGCAGACAAATCTTATCAAATCGGTCTGTCCGACCGATTTGAGCAGATTTTTTTGGTCGTGTGTACGCGGCCTTAGTCTTTAGTCTTAGTCTTAAGACTAAAATGGCGTTTTAGTTTTGGTCCCATTTTAGTCTTCTGCAATTGTTTTAGTTTTAGTCGTATTTAGTCGACTAAATCTCCAGTACATTTTAGTCGACTAAAACAAATTTTAGTCATCTAAAATCGAATGGATGTAATTAAATTGTAATAAATTAAGTTAACATTTCTCTACAATTTCCAAACTCATATACTGCTGGAGTGAAAAATTTAATATGTTATTACTTATAGTATTACGGTTTTAACATGCACTACAGTCAAATTTCAATTTAGTTTTAGTCTCATGCCACGTACACACGATCACTTTTCGTCATGAAAAAAAAACAACGTTGCTTTTTAGCATGTAGAAAAAAAACGACTGTGTGTACGCGGCATCGGTCTTTTGACTAAAATGCCATTTTAGTTTTAGTCGTATTTTAGTCATCTCAATTGTTTTAGTTTTAGTCGTATTGTAGTTGACTAACATAGTATTGATTTAGTCGACTACAATGTTTTAGTCTTTTTAGTCAACAAAATTAACACTGCTCTCTACCTTTTGGTGATTTGTCCTAGATTTAAATGAATGTGTTAGAGATCCACCAAACCTAAAATGCCCCAATCCACAAGCTCTAAATCCAGTCCTATATAAACATAATACTTTTTTTTAAAGAATTTTACATTAGGGCAATTCTAGAAAGTGGCTTGTTGGGTCTACAGTATATAACATTAGCACTGAGGAGATCACCTAAGAAAACTTTTATTATGCAAAACACAAGCTGCCAGTCACACTTATAGGCTTCCAAATGACGAATATCAATGGAATGATAGAACAAAGCCTTCACCTGCTTTTGTCAGTCGTGTGTGTGTGTGTTAACAAGAAGTAACAATTAATGTGTTATCACATAACAAGTACTTGAGATACCCATATACACCTTTCTAATAGGGAAAATGGCTTAAATGGTCTCAATCAGGGCTTTTTTCTAAAACAATAGGTGCTGGAACTTAAAGCAGAGGTTCACCCAAAAAATCAACTTTCTGACATTAGATCCAGCATACTGCTAACATCTGCAGTATGCTGTTTTTTATATATATATATATATATATATATATATATATATTTGTACTTTTTATGAGCCGTTGTTATCCGGCTCCGAGCGGGGAATCCTGCGGGGAATGGGTGTTCCTAAGCCAAGAGGAGTTGATTGACTGGCTGCTAAGGTGCGTCACGCCTTCCGAAAATACACCCATTCCCTGCATGATTCCCCGTTCGGAGCCGGATAACAACGGCTCATAAAACGATATATACAATTTTTTTTTTTTTTAAAACAGCATACTGCAGATGTTAGCAGTATGCTTGATCCAATGTCAGAAAGTTGATTTTTGGGTAAACCTCCGCTTTAAACACGGCCCAAAAAAAAACCACACACACCCTTCAAATCACATCAAATAGTGGGTGTGGTCAGTCAAATTTTGCAAAAAAAGGAGGAGGGTCTTAAAAGGGCATTTATTACCAGGATTGCATTACAGGCATACCCCACTTTTAAGTACACAATGGGGCTTATTTACTAAAGCCGGAAAAAGCGCAAAATCAGGCTTACTTCTGCACAGAAACAAATGAGCTTCCAGGTTTTATTACCAGGCTTAATTAAACAAGCTGGTTTCTATGCAGAAGTGAGCCTGATATTGCGATTTTGATTGTTAGTAAATAAACCCTATTGTGTACTTAAAAGCGAGGTATGCCAGTACATACAGAGTACAGAGCCTTTTAGTAAGGCCTTTTTCACACTGGGGCGGGGGGTCGGAATTGTGGCGGTATTCGGTCACTAGCGGTGTGGTTTTAACCCCCGCTAGTGGCCGAAAAAGGGTTAATACCGCAGGCAATGCACCATAGCCACGGTGCCCATTGCTTTCAACGGGAAGGAGTGGTAAATACACCGCTCCCCTAACCGCTCCTAGGATGCTGCTAGCAGGACTTTTGGAGCGGTCCTGCTAGCGCATCGCTCCAGTGGAGAAACAGCAGACGCTGTTTAGGGTCGGTTTGCAGGCGCTATTTTTAGCGCAATAGGGCCTGCAAACTGCCTCAGTGTGAAAGGGGCCTAAATCTGAAGACGAAAATTTGCAGAAAATTTAATAGTGTGTATGGGACTTTAGCCTGCCAGATAACAGATTGCCCTTATGGTATAAGGCTACAGGCTATACCAAATCTAACCAAGGTTAAATGGCTATGTATATCCATGCTTTGTTGGAATTCTAATATCCTTTTGGTTCTTTAACCACGTAAGGACCCCTTCACGCCGATATACGTCGGCAGAAGGGCACGGCTGGGCACAGGCACGTACCTGTACGTTGCCTTTACAAGCCCGCAGACCCGATCGCTGCTGGTGTCCCGCGATCGGTCACAGGAGCTGCAGGACGGGATGAGGTGTGTGTACCGCAGAGGTGATCAAATACCACAAAAAGAAAGCTCTATTTGTGGGAAAAAAAGGACGCCAAATTTGTTTGGGAGCCACGTCAGACGTCAGTTAAAGCGACGCAGTGCCGAATCGCAAAAAGGGGCAAGGTCCTTAACCTGCATAATGGTCCGGTTCTTAAATGGTTAAGGAGGGTGGCTTGATAATATCTTTAATTAAATTTCCATAGCTTACAAATGGTACATTCCTTGCAGGAAATAGCTAATCTCACCTAGTAAATACACCTGTAAATAAATGTATTCATGAAAAAAAAGGTTATCCTTTAATACATACCATCATTGCAGGGGTTATTGTTACTCTGTCTGCATCCTCCTCTTAGCTGTTGGAATATAGATACTTATGGTTTCCATCATTAATAAATGCTACGTAAGCCATTCAACACATGCCTGATTTGCTGTGCCTGCGGGCCAACTTCCACTTCTGTCTTTTTTTTTTTTTTTTATGATGATGTATTGAGAAAAGTTCGAAATTTGTATACCTTATATATAGTTCTCTAGTTAAGTTACTCTTTTGTGAATGCAAAGAAAATGTTCTGAGGAAGCACTCTTTCAAAACGTTGACCTTATCAATCTGCTATTCTGGAAGTGCTACAATAACCTGATATAAATGGTGCCAACCTTAGGGCCTTTGTGAATTATATGGCAGCTGCCCCCTTAAGTGATTATCATACTAAATCATGTGAATAAATAAATAAATAAAGTAAGGCGCTATTCCTATTTAGGTCAAAAAATTGTATGTGAAAAATTATGTATTATGATTTGTAACTTTGAGCAAAAAAGATGTAACCTTGTAATTGTAATTAAAATCCCCTTTGTTTTTAAATGATGTTGTAAATAAAGTGTATTTAAATTGTAATATTTGTGCCATCCCTGGTACCAGTAAAGTCCTTCTTAATTTTATTTTTTCTTCTTGATATTGCTGGACACTGGATATTGGATGTGGTACTTGGCAGTAGTATTTTGAGAATTTACATATCTTATGCCTCGTACACACGATCAGTTTTTCCGACAGGAAAAACACATTTTTTTTTAGCTGAAAAACTGCTAAAATTTGTCTTGCATACACACGGTCTCTCAAATCTTGGCTGAAATTCCGAACGCCAAGAATGCAAAGAACGCAGTGACATACAACACGTACGACGAGCTGAGATCAATTAAGTTCAATAGGCAGTTTGGCTCTTCTGCTTGATTTTGAGCATGCACGTTTTTTTTTTTGCGTGTCGTAATTGTATACAGACGAATGCGATTCACAATAGGATTTTTTCCTGTCACGAAAATTGAGATCCTGCTCTCAATCTTTTCTTGGCAGGAAAACTGACAGAAAAAGTGTGATGGAGCATACACACGGTCGGTTTTCCTGACAAAATACTCACATCGCATTTTTCTCGATCGTGTGTATGAGGCATCAGTCTGTGTTCAACGTATCTCTAAAGCCAAATCATTTTTTTACATTTTGGATAGAATAGAGGAAGGTTTAAACAGCTTTCATTTTCCTTTTCAGCTGTTTAGTAAACCTAACAGGAAGGATGAGGATGTGTTAACAATGCGAGTGAAATCCCCTTTGCAACAGTTGTCACAGGAACAAGTGTCCCCATTAGAAGATTTCCCTTCTATTCCTGTTCTGGATTTAACCCTCACTTTCATTTCTGGAGACGCTTGTGATCAGACCAATTAGAGAGAGACAATTCCCCTAATGGACATAAACAGTAATAAAAACCTGACAAGGGTTCTAACCCCTGATCACTCTATGCCTTTGGTTATATTTTAATAGAGCTGATGTTTACTAGACACACTATTAAAGTGAAGCTCCACCCAAAAGGGAAAGCTTCGCTTTAGGCCCTCCTTTACTAAATGGTACTTTTGGGGGGGGGGAATACTTGTTTCTCCCAAGGCAATCCGAGCGGAAGTTCTCCTCTCCCCGCAGACTTCTGGGACATGTCACAGGTTCCAGGAGACTGCAGGATCGTTCACAATGCGTAGTGGGCACCAGGCTGTGAAACCGCAAGCTGTCACAGCTACGTGCCCACAGTTGAGATGCCGGCGCCAGGGACAGAAGCCTGAGGTGAGCACCTGGGACAGGTGTGTGTTTATTAAAAGTCAGTGGCTACAGTTTTTGTAGCTGCTGACTATTAAGGCCTCTTGCTCACTGGATGTTAAAATAACGTTATAAAAACGCCAGTAGCTTTGCAGTGAGTTTTTCAACGTTTTTACAAATAGCAGTTTTAGCTTTTATTCGCGTTTTTTTGCATTAGCGTTTTAAATTTTTTTTTTTTAATTGGAAAACTGCCTGATTGTAGGGATTACCTGAAGAGTGCAATGTTGCAACATAAAAATGCTGGCTACTCAACAACTAAACTTTCTATTATTATTGTATTTCTTGATGTATTTGTTAGTTGATTAGGTATGTATTTTTAAATAAAAATTGTTCTACGTAAATACTATTAATTTGTGTATTCATTATTTGTTAAATTAGATACCTACATGTAAGCATATCTGCATGATGAAGTACAGATCTACACCTCCTAGGGGCTGAATAGCCTGGCATAAGGTGAAGAAAGCTACTGTATGTACCAAAAAGGGGGAATGTACTTAACTAGTTTGGATAGGGTTGCCAAGCCAATTGGAAGTATGAATAAAGAACTAAAGCGTATCTAAACCACAGCTCTTGTGGATAATATTGTAGGGCAGGCTGCTAATATAAGGTACAAGGTTAATACCTCCAAACACATGCAGAGGTGGCTGTAGCACAGATGACACAGAAACACAACCTTGGGAGTGACCATGTCTCAAAGGTTTAAAATGCCTGCTCTTGTTTTATTTTTCTTATCTGTAGTATTTACTTCCTAAACACCTGGAAAAAAAGGGGGAGACACGGCTGCTACAGACAGAATCCAACAAGCCTTCATGGTGGGATTTGGCAGATATTCCCTGAAGATCCCCTGACTGTTGTAGACTGTTCTTTTCCGGTCAAGCTTGTTACCATAATCTTACATCTGAGAGAAGGAGTTATATTACTTTAGGGTGATTTTGGAAGGGTCATTTTTCTGATCCAATTGGATACAGGAAAATTCTCTCATTTAAATATCTTCTTCTCATAACTGGATGTTAAACATCACTTTTTTTTTAGTAAACACTCCTTTTTCTGTACTGGGGCTTCCTGCAATAGGAATCCTGATGGTCTGAATTTCCAAAACACATATGAATAGCAATTGGATGTGCACACGTTGTCCCTGGCACATTTTTATTTTAAACTTTGTCTATGTAGCTTTCTTCAGTGCAGTGGAATCCTGATCATTATTACATATTAATACTAAATTCTACCTGGAATTAACCTTATAATTTACAATTTCTTTCTCCCAGACTCACCATACAATAACATATATTTAAATTAAACAAGAGCTCTATTAGGGTAATACCGAGTCAAAAAAAGCAAGTTTGCTAAAGATTGATCCAGGAGATTTAAAAAAAAAAATCTGTGCGTTCATCTACCATCTATCATTATCAGTTACTTTTAGCACCATCTCTGCACTATTAACATGATACATACAGTCATCACTCAAGTCGGATATCTTCAAAATAATACAATATGCAGTTTTATTATTTACAAGTAAAACTTCCAGAATAGGAAGAAATGTATAAGAGCACATTTGTATGTCTTTGGCATCATAACAATTTCGTAGACAAAACGAAATATAAGTTGCAATCTTATTACACAACAGCGCATTCAATATGAATATTTGCTATTTACAAACATAATAGTGCATTCTCGCTACAAAATAAGGACTTCCTATTTGTAACTAATCGTCTTTCTAAATGAAAGTTGTCCAATACTGTCCTTAGTATAGTCCTGTTACCAGGGTCTCCATACAGAGTCTGCAGTGACTGAGGGCATAAGGGAGGGAGACATGGCAGCTGGCACTCCATTGCCCACATTGGAGTTTGTGTAGACAGGGATGACAGGTCCGTTGTGTGGAAAGGCTGGATTGGTGATCAGAAAGGCAAATTGTCCGTCTGAAGCTGGCACTAGCTGAAAGCCACCATAGACCTTGGCAGCTTCTACTGGTGGGCCACCCATCTTGCATGGAACCCCACCCATGGGAGCGGGACTGCTCTGCCGGCCGTTTGCAGGAAGCTGGACCATTGGCTGGCCAAACGCAGGGTGAGAGTTGGTAACGGCAGCCGGAATCTGGGGCTGGGAAGGATAATTCATGGCATTGATCTGATTCATGCAGTTGGCCAGATGTCCCAGGAGCCGGGTTCGGACGTCGGTGTTGACTCCTTCAGAAGTAGACAGGAATCGTGTGACTTCGTTCATGCACTCGCTGAATCCGGCTCTGTATTTGCCAAGAACAGTGGGGTCTGTGCTGAGAGCAGCTGTAGAGGAAGAAGGACACTCGGTTACATTACTGAAGATCAGACAGAGCAGATAGCCCCACACTACAGGGTTAATGCTGTACACGGCCTCACTAGAACTCTATGCTTAGTAAATGCATAACTTGGGTTCATTAATATATAGACTATATGTGCTCAGGTCACTTATCACCATTCTGTAGATCCTAGAGCTGATCCCCCTCCTCCCCCTCCCCAGCAGTAACATGAGCTCCACGTAGACCGTGGGAAAGACAGGAGAGCCAGCCCAGTAGAATGTATCTGAATGCCATTCAAAAGAAGTCTGGAAGAGATCAGCCAGAAAGGGAAGGAAGAAGGGGGGGGGGGAGTACTCACCAGTCATCTGCACTCTCTGCAAGTTCCGGAGGTGCTTCACTGTCATCTCCAAAATATCAGCCTTCTCCAATTTCGAGTGTCTGGAACTCTGAAAAGCAAAATCACACATTTAATTCTCAGCTCAGCAAATCACATTATCACAGAATGCACCAACTGTATGAACTAATACTAATATTTATCCTTAGTGTCTTATATAAAAGATAAATATTGGGCAACTGTGTAAATCTGTTAAATGATAATTTTGTTGTAGAACTTGTATTAATAATAGTTATTTAAGTAATAATAATATTAATAAAGAATTGCAGTACAGGTGTGGTGCAGTCAGATAATGGGGGGACTGGGGGGTATGTGGTGTCCAATGCAGCTGATGGGGATGTACAAACTGTTGGCGCTATATAAATCATCTATCCTAATAATAATAATAATAATAATAATAAATCCCACTTACATCTTTCTTTAAGGCATCCAGGATGAGGGTTTTGAGTTGGCCCAGACTCTCATTAATCCTGGCTCTCCTCCTTTTCTCCATGATGGGTTTGGATGACTGTAAACAAGAGGCACACACAGTCAGTGTGATCAAGGTGGCTACATATCTATGACATAATCCAGTACATCTATGACATCATCATGACTGTCCAGGCAGGAGGTATTTACCTTTCTATGCTCAGAAGCAGTTTTGGGTTTATCCGGAGTAGATGTCATGCTGGCTGGAGTGGCAGCCACAGGGGAAGAAGAGTTTTTCTCCATCATGTCAGCTGGCATCTTGTATTCCCAGGAGGAGGAGTAATAGTCCGCTATAGAGGGCAGAGATCCAGGAATAGAGCGCAGTGTCCGGACAGATGAGTACAGATCTGCCTCTGTCTGTCCGCCTGTCTGATACTAGTGAGTGCCCTCCGCTTGGCTCCGGCTTTATATACCGCTCACAGCACGCGAATGCCTAGTGTGAAACTTCCAAACTTACTTTCCCACAGTAACTTTCAGCCAATGGCAGGCAAGCACACGCGTGGGCTGCAACACGCTATTGGATGCAAAGCGGGACACAGGAGGCCAATGATAAGCCCCGGAGGGAGGGAAGGGCGGGGTTCTGATTGCAGCCTGTCAATCAGTAGGAACTGTTAACTCTTTGTGGACGGTGTGCCAAATTTCAAAAGCTCCATATCGCAGCAGCCTGCAATGGGATAAAACGGGAGGAAAAAATAAATGCTTTGGATATCAAATTGTCATTTGATGGTAGAGTATTAAAACAAACTACGATGTGAAAATATGTATATGTTTATACAGTATATAAATTGTTCTATATTTTACAGTGTTAATTCAAATATATATATATTATCTATCTATCTATCTATCTATCTATCTATCTATCTATCTATCTATCTAGATAGATAGATATCTATAGATGTATATATCTATCTATATATCTATCTATATATATATATATATATATATATATATATATATAGATATAGATATATACTTTTATTATTATCATCTTTTATGTATAAACATATATAGCTTTTAACATTGTAGTGTGTTTGATACTTTACCATCTAATGACACTTTGATTTAATATCAAAATCATTCCTTTTATTAACACTGTAATATATATATATATATATATATATATATATATATATATATATATATATATATATATATACTGTATAAAAAATTCTAATATACATGTATAATATAAATAGATGGAATATAAAGATGTTAGATAGAAAATTAGGATATCATTATGTACGTAAGGATGTAAAATAAATATACAAAATATTAAATAATGTATTCGATAAAACAATTACTTGGCTAACAGGTCTGAAAACTCTATAGTTTAGCAGCATTGGGAAGATGGACCTCCCTATTAGACATATCAGGAGGCCATCAGTGTGTAGATGGTTTATATAAGCACCTTCCTTGGATGACATCTGTCACTATAATATGTCACACATGATAATAAGATGACATTGTTGCTGTACTGATGAGTACTGGGTTATAAAATGCTATGTTGTCCTGTACTTTGTTAGAGAGTTCTATACCTTATGATGTTGTGTGTAACTATAACTATCTATCTATCTATCTATCTATCTATCTATCTATCTATCTATCTATCTATCTATCTATCTATCTATCTATCTATCTATCTATCTATCTATCTATATATATAGATATTTTACATCCTTACGTATATAATGATATCCTATTTTTTTATCTAACATCTTTATATTCCATCTATCTATATTTAATCGCTGATGTGTGATCTGGGGGACAGAACCAGCTTCAGAATAAGTCCCCCTCTGCCCGCAGACATCAGATCGGAGAGCTTCATGTATTATATATATATATATACAATGTATATTGGTAGGTGTAGATGTGTATGTCCATGTATATGAGTTGGTCGGTGCGGTTGTGGAGACTCGCTGTGTGGGGACTAGGAGCTTCTTTCTCTCCGCGTTGTGCCCGGCACCAGCCCAGGGACACAGCCGGTGTGTGTGGCTCTTTAAGGCTGACTGCAAGCGAGGAGGGCTGGCCAGGGTTGGAGCACGTGCCAGGATGTTTTATTGCCGCTGTGGCTGAGGCTGGGCGGCTGGATGTGTGTGGGGAAGGGAGGGGGGAGATGGTTTAGATTATGTCGGGAGAAGGCAAATAGCAGCTGCTGTCCTGAAGCCTGGGAAAACCACTCCCCCCCACACGATGGAGAAGGCTCATTGCAGACTGGGAGCACTTCAATGTATAGTCTATAGGTGGCGTCGGTGAGCCGATCAGAGTCTCATTTCAGTTAGTAGCTGTCCTGCTTTCCATCGTGTATTATTGGTTGCTGGGGGCGACAATGTAACCCTTCATCTTTATTTGTAGCATGTCTGTGTCTATACAATGACAGTAAAATGTTTAATTGAAAAAGTAAAAAAAAAGAGGCAAAGCCTAGGGTCCCATCTATGAGCTTTGCTAATGCTCACACGATGCTACATGGTTTTAAGCACTTTCCAATGTGCTTCATTAGGGCAGCGCATTTATTTAGGTGGACTGCCAATCACACTAAAAATAATGTGCGATCGATTAATTTGCCTCGCACACCAATGGGAGCATGACAGTTATAAAACATTGTTTAAAGCCCATAGCAACAGGCAGTCTTTAAATGTTGGAATGTAAATGGTTCAGGAGGTCACATGGTCACAACTGCCAGGGCACAAACTGATAGAAGTTATTTCAATTTGAAAAAACTGTGCAACATTTTTCAGTTGGCACTCAGCAGAAGAAGCTTCCTACTCTCCCTCCCTTGTGTGGCATCCGTCCCTTTCTGTAAAATGAAAGGGGACAGTTTTTTGGTTAACCGGTTAAGACCCGGACCAATATGCAGGTTAACCACTTAAGACCCGGACCAATACACTGGCAAATGACCCAAGGGGTTTTTGCGATTCGGCACTGCGTCGCTTTAACAGACAATTGCGCGGTCGTGCGACGTGGCTCCCAAACAAAATTTGCGTCCTTTTTTTCCCACAAATAGAGCTTTCTTTTGGTGGTATTTGATCACCTCTGCGATTTTTATTTTTTGCGCTATATACAAAAATAGAGCGACATTTTTGAAAAAAAATCAATATTTTTTACTTTTTGTTATAATAAAAAAACAATAAACTAAATTTTAGTCAAACATTTAGGCCAAAATTTATTTAGCCACATGTCTTTAGTAAAAAAAAAATCGCATTAAAAAAAAAAATAGCTACCTAGCGGGAACAGCGACACTAATACAGCGATCAGAAAAATGATCGCTTAGTGACGCTGGCAATAGGGAGTGAAAGGGTTAACTAGGGCAGTGATCAAGGGGTTAAAACTTTATTGGGGGGGGGGTGGGGGGGCTACCCTGACACTAACACTGACTGACTGTCACACTGTCTGTCACACTGACACTAAATACAGTAATCATACATGTATGATTACTGCATTCAGTGACACTGTGACAGGGGGGAGGGGGGGGCGATCGCGGGGGTTAAATGTGTTTGTGTGTGTGTAAGTGTGC
The DNA here is from genome assembly GCA_029574335.1 of Rana kukunoris. Taxonomy (NCBI): domain Eukaryota; kingdom Metazoa; phylum Chordata; class Amphibia; order Anura; family Ranidae; genus Rana; species Rana kukunoris. Next base: position 213,099,008 of record CM056052.1, read on the forward strand.
TGTTTGGTGCAGGACTTACTTGGTGTGTGGTGATCTCTCCTCAGCGGCGCTTGAAACAAACGCCGAGGGAGAGATCACGTCGCTTTACACAGGAGGAGGAAGTGACAGGTCAGGCGGGCGCGCGCATTGGCTGGGAGCGATCCGGAGGGGGCGGATGAAAACGGATAGCCGCCCCCACTTGTCGGATCGCTCCTGCAGCCGCGCGGACCGCCGCATGTACGGGGGGGGGGTCCTATCGGACCCCCGATCCCCCCCAAGGCACCAACGTATATATACGTTGATGTGCCTGTCGGTGCCATTCTGCCGACGTAAATGTACATGCGGCGGTCCTTAAGTGGTTAAGGACCTTTCCCGTTTTTTGCAATTCAGCACTGCGTCACTTTAACTGACAATTGCGTGGTCGTGCGACGTGGCTCCCAAACAAAATTGGTGTCCTTCTTTTCTCACAAATAGAGCTTTCTTTTGGTGGAGTTTGATCACCTCTGCGGTTTTTATTTTTTGCGCTATAAACAAAAATAGAGCGACTTTGATTTACTACTAATGGCGGCGATCAGCAATTTTTTCCGTGACTGCGACATTATGGCGGACACATTGGACAATTTTGATGAATTTTTGGGACCAATGTCATTTTCACAGTGAAAAGTGCTATAAAAATGCACTGATTACTGTGAAAATGACAATGGCAGTAAAGGGGTTAACCACTAGGGGGGCGCTGTAGGGGTTAAGGGTGACCTCATGTGTGTTTCTAACTGTAGGGGGGCGGGGCTGGACGTGTGACATCAGTGATCGTCATTCCCTATATCAGGGAACAGACGAATTTTCGCTTTCCAGCTTTAGTAAATAAACACCACTGTGTACTTAAAAGTCCACAGACCACTTTTTCCTACAGGTAAACCTACATTAAGGCTTTCCTGTAGGTACAAGAAATATCTCTTAAACCTACACGGTTTAGGAGATATTTGCAAAAAAAAAAAAGGCACTGATGTCTACGGCGCATGAGCACCATAGACAATGGCGCAGGCCCACTGAGAGTGCCGTTAGTGAAGGTGACGTCATTGCGGCTCCGGCCAGTCACAGCGCCGGAGCACGATACCCGGAAGTCACTCCGGGAGAGATGGCTACGACAAAGGAGGCGAACGAGGGCCGCTGCGGGGGCTTCGATCTCAGGTAAGTACAGTACTTCATAATGCTATGCTATGCATACTAGCTCATTGTACCTTTGTCTTGCAGGGTGTATTTTTTATTTATTTTTTTGATAGAGGCTTTACTTAAGATGTGTGTGTAAATTATCCTTGACGCTAACAATTGGCAACTATCGAATTGGCCCCTCCTCCTCTGTGCTCTTTTTTTAATTTTTTTAATTTTTATTTTTTTTCTCTCTGAGGGAGAAACAAAACAACGGGACCCGCGGTAAGATGGTTCAATTTGATTCATTTTTTACCCCGATTGTATGCTCTCAAGGGAAGGGAAGGGAAGGGGGGGGGAGTAGGGGGGGCGGGGGGGGCTACACACACAGTCTATAACACAGCCAACAGTATCTAGAAAAAATAAATAAAAATACAATAATTTTTGGTTTGTTGTGAAAATATTTGGTGATAAGACAAGAATGTAATGTGTGTTATGAAATTGGATTAAAGATCAAATAATTAATTGCCAATAATAAAGGGCCGCGGCCAATTTCAATCCATGAAAAGTATGTCTAGTGTTCTTTATTGTCATTGATTATATTATAGAAGGGTATTATATGGATTAATAAAGTACTATGTACGATCCCATAAATACTTATATTTCTTATGCCACGTACACACGAATGGAGCTTTTGGTCAGAAATTCCGAGCGTGTGTAGGCCCCATCGGACTTTTTCTGTTGGAATTTCCGACAGAAAAAATTTGAGAGCTGGTTCTCAAATCTTCAGACGTGAAAAGTTCTTGTCAGAAATTCTGATCATCTGTATGCAATTCTGACGTGCAAAAAAGGGAGAAAAAAAAAAATGGGGGAGCAGTGTGATGCACTGAATAACACACCACACTGCCCCCTACTGTAGCCAGAACATACTGCTGCCGGAGAGGAAATCACTGCAACTTACCTCTCTGTCAGCTGTCCACTCTGTGTGAATTAGTAGCACACCACGGGATCATTACCATGCATTCACGTCATGTGCTCTCAGAACGGAATTGTTTACATTTGGGACACATATATGCGGCCTCTTGGTGTCAAAGCCCACCCACCGAAAGGCCACATATATTCGTACGGCCGGCGGGAACAGGGTAAGCACAAATGGCAGCAGAACACACCAACATCCAACACACATGCTGTGGCAATGCACATGCTAATGTGCATGTTATTGCTGAATATACATGTAAATAGAGCCTTAGGACTGGCAATGACATACATGCATTTATAGGACATTTCTAAACACATAAAGATTCATATAATGACATTGTATCATACACACTGTGCTGAGTTTAGGTGCATTCAGTTTATCTATGTTTGTGCGTACATTTCTATACGCATGTAAACACAAGTACATTTAAACGCAGAAGAACTTGAGATGTGAATCAGCATTTAACCCCTCTCTTCTCTCTCTTCCAGCTGGACCTAGCCCTTTAATCGGACCTTAAAAATGATTAAAAATAGATGAAAATCAATCATATAATGTGCCTGCAGGTTAGTTTCACTTTTAAACTGGTTTCATGTTTCTGTGAAGTAGAGAGACACACAGAGCAAAAACAAACAAATCCAGGCCAGTGTTTTGTTTTTAAATGAATCTGAGGAGTTTTAGACACACAGTAATGACAGCTTAGAACACTGTGAGAAAGCTCCCAGTACTGTGGTTATAAGGAAACAGACAAGCAGGAAGTGTGGAGATCAGAGCAGGATTACAGCAACTTCAAAGCAAAAATGAACAATAAGGACATGAAACCAGTACTGCAGTAAGGTAAAGGAAGCTATTTAGCTAAAAAAAAATTCCTTTAGTGATCCTTTAATGCCAGAACACTTTCTGGCTTTTCCAATCATGTGATTAGCGTGTTTCACTGTTATAGTGTACACACCATCAGGAGCCCTTCGTACCAGCTCCCGAATGTAAACAGTGGGCTGTCGGTGACAGGGTGTTCACATTGCTGGGGGAACACAATTGAGCATGCTTCCAGAAACAGCTGTATGTATATATAGCATTTAGTAGCACAGCATTAAAGCCCACCACCATGCTGCTATATATATATATACATATATATATAGGTATGTTAAAAGAAAAAAGTGAAATGGACACAGATCTGACATTTATCTCATCTGAATCAGTCTAGGATCTCCAGCTGACATTATGGGAGCTAGATAGATAAAATGTACATATAGGAGATCTCTTAGCAAAAGAATAGACTATTGTAAAAAAAACTGTCTTCATGATTCAAAATGAGGACTATCAATGGGATCAAGTGATGAAGAACAAAGCCATCACCTGCCTTTATCAGCCAAGTGTGTAACAAGAAGTAACAGTGATTGTGTTCTCACCTAACAAGTACTTGTCATACCCATATACACCTTTGGAATTGGGAAAATGACTTGATTGAACACACTGATTACTACAGTAAACAACCCAGCTCACCACAAGTAATTCGATGTGCATAATCATCAAATCCTCAGAGTATTTCGTAGCCTGCATTTTACATTTAGCAGATGAGTACCAAAAGAAAACAGTAAAGAGAACCTGTGAGAACAGAGATGTAAAAGTTATTACCGTACTTATTTGTAAAGCGGCAGGCTCAGGGACTGTCATCCCAATCCTGACAAGTCACTGACCTACATCAAACATTCAATAAAGGAGTTCAGACTTCACTTGTAAGGCTGGGTTCACACATGTCCAATCACAGACATTGCATGTGATTCGCATCGCAATGCTGTGCAGATCACATGCCATTGTTGTGCGATGCAAATACAAAATGTATGTCTGAAATCGTGCAATAGTGAAATAGCGCAGGACCCTTTTTTTGGTCTGCACTGGAATCGGATCTCATGGATTTTCTCACCTATGCAATCTGATTTGTGCACTATTTGACAGTTCGCACTGCAATCTGCAAACCGATTGAGGGGGGTCATTAACTTTGCATTGAGACCCCCAGCAGTTCACAGGTGTCAGTGTGAACCATCTGCAGGTGACATGCAATGCGGGAACCTGTACTGGAATTGCGCTGCTTCCTGCATCGCATACCCGTAAACCGGGGTTATCCTATTTCCAGGTCGGTGACTACGTAGGTAATGTTTGAGATCTATCAGACATTGCTAAGAAATAACGTGCTGATAAAAAAAAAAAGAAGTGGAAAATAAGTTAGCAATATTTGTAAAGTGTTATGCACTTTACAAATAATCAATAATTAGTCCTGGAACTTTTTCTTTATTGTAATGGAGTAAATTCCTATTACCGTATTTATCGGAATATACCGGGCACTTTTTTGCCCAGGACGTGACCACAAGAGGAGCCGAGCCTGCCCGACTATACATGAGTGAACTGCGCTCGGTATATGCCAGCGCAGTAATTCAAATTCAGCGCGGGAAGCGAGGGTTTGGAGCGGGGAGGACACCGCAGACGGACGCTGGACCCGACGAGGAGGACACCACCGAAGCCACAGACAGACGCTGGACCCGACGTGGACACCACCGAAGCCGCAGACAGACGCTGGACCCGACGTGGACACCACCGAAGCCGCAGACGGACCCTGTTCCCGACGAGGACACCGCCGAAGTCGCAGACGGACGCTGGACCCGACGAGGTAACCACCAAAGCCGCAGACGGACACTGGACCCGACGAGGACACCACCGAAGCCGCAGACGGACGCTGGACCCAACGAGGACACCACCGAAGCCGCAGACGGACCCTGTTCCCGATGAGGACACCGCCGAAGTCGCAGACGGACGCTGGACCCGACGAGGACACCACCGAAGCCGCAGACAGACGCTGGACCCGACGAGGACACCACCGAAGCCGCAGACGGATGCTGGACCCAACGAGGACACCACCGAAGCCGCAGACGGATGCTGGACCCGACGAGGACACCACCGAAGCTGCAGACGGACGCTGGACCTGACGAGGACACCACCGAAGCCGCAGACGGACGCTGGAACAGACGAGGACACTACCGAAGCCGCAGACGTACGCTGGACCCGACTAAGACACCACCGAAGCCGCAGATGGACGCTGGACCCGACGAGGACACCACCGAAGCCGCAGACGTACGCTGGACCCGACGAGGAGGACACCACCGAAGCCGCAGATGGACGCTGGACCCGACGAGGACACCACCGAAGCCGCAGAAGTACGCTGGACCCGACGAGGAGGACACCATCAAAGTCGCAGACGGATGCTGGACCTGACGAGGACACCACCGAAGCCGCAGACGGACGCTGGACCCGACGAGGACACCACCGAAGCCGCAGACATACGCTGGACCCGACGAGGACACCACCGAAGCCGCAGATGGACGCTGGACCCGACGAGGACACCACCGAAGCCGCAGACGTACGCTGGACCCGACGAGGAGGACACCACCGAAGCCCCAGATGGACGCTGGACCCGACGAGGACACCACCGAAGCCGCAGAAGTACGCTGGACCCGACGAGGAGGACACCACCGAAGCCGCAGATGGACGCTGGACCCGACGAGGCCACCGATGGACGCCGCGCAAGACACCAAAACTGTAAGTACTAAAATCTTTTTTTTTACAGGAATGCGGGTCCACTTTAGGGGTGCGCGCTATACGCCGGAGCGCGCAATACCCCAATAAATACGGTATATATGGATTCATATGTCTATAGCGCTTTCCCCTTGAGAACTCAAAGTGCTCATGGGGCAGAGAGGGTGAGGCAGCCTTCTTATTCTATTTGAAATTCGAATTTCAGAAGATATTTATATTCTTTCTATGTTGATTCTAAATCAAATTTCGTCTTAATTTTTTTTCCGTTATTTTAGATTTGTTTAAATTTGGTACTATTTTAATTCAGAAATTTGAATACACTTGGATTTCTGAAAAACAAAAATTTTAATTTTAATTTGGAATGGAAAAAAAACCACACATGTCTAATTAATCGTTCGATCTTTGTGTATGTCCGGCCTAAGTCTTCTGGTGCTGTTTACCATGCATTGGCTGTATTTGGCTACCAAAATGTACCCCTAAGGTAAGTAAATAATCTTGGGTATATGAATGGTATGTACTGAACCATCCTATCCTTTACAGCCAAAGAAGCTTCCATCTCCACCTCTGGTTGATCTTCATGATCTGCAATTACCATGGTGCTGCACATGACTCCAGACATTTGATGGCTTGATAGTTCAGTTGAGAGAACTAGCAACTTGTGGGCTATTAGTTACAGCACTAGGGCTACTTTAGGGCTACTTTTTACACTGCAGCGCCCAGCCGTAAGTGCTGAAGCGCCACTTGTTTTTGTGGTGCTTTAGCTGCGCTTTTAACCCCCGCTAGCGGCCAAAGAAGAGGTTAAAAGCACCTGTGTTGTGGCGCATCTGAAGCGCTTTTCAGGCGCTTTAGAAGCACTGTCCAATTATTTAATTGGGCAGGGTGTTTTGGAAGCAATGTATACAATGCTCCCAAACCGCCCCAAAGATGCTGATTGCAGGACTTTTCCTAACGTCTCGCAAGCGCATCGCCCGAGTGTAAAAAGTCACACTGAAATGAATGTGGAGGTGTTTTCAGGCGTTATTTAGAGGCTATTTCTAGGGCTTTCACACTGGAGCGTTGCACTAGCAGGACATTAACCACTTCAATACCGGGCCTATTTTGGCACTTCTCCTACATGCATAAATCATAATTTTTTTGTTAGAAAATTACTCAGAACCCCCAAACATTATATATGTTTTTTTAGCAGACACCCTAGGGAATAAAATGCCGGCCATTGCAACTTTTTATCTCGCACAGTATTTGCGCAATCATTTTTCAAACGCCTTTTTTTTGGGGGAAAAAACGGTTTTGTTAATTAAAAAATAACAAAACAGTAAAGTTAGCCCAATTTTTTTGTATAATGTGAAAGATGAAGTTACGCCGAGTAAATAGATACCTAACACGCTTTAAAATTGTGCACACTCATGGAATGGCGCCAAACGTCAGTACTTAAAAATCTCCATAGGCGTCGCTTATTTTTTTTTTACAAGTTACAAATTTTGAGTTACAGAGGAGATCTAGTGCTAGAATTATTGCTGGAGCTCTAACGCACGCGGCGATACCTCACATGTGTGGTTTGAACGGCGTTTACATATGTGGGTGGGACTTACATGTGTGTTTGCTTCTGAGCGCAAAATACCAGGGATAGGGGCATTTAAAAAAAAACATTTTATTATTTTATTTTTTATTTTACTTTTATTCCTATTAAAAGGAATGTAAACATCCCTTGTAATAGGAATGGTTTGAGACAGGTACTCTTTATGGAGATATGCAGGGTCAATAAGACCCCACATCTCTCCTCCAGGCTGGAAAGCATTAGATCGTGAAAAAAAAAACACAGATCTAATGCTTTCAGCCGCGATTGCGGCTGTGTTTACTTTCCAGGACCCGGGCGTGACGTCATAACATCGCGCCCGGGCCTCCGACGATCATAGAGATGACTGGTGACCATCTGGTCACCAGTCTACTCTATGGTTTCCATCCGACGCCGGCGGATCGTTTCTCCGGGTCTCCAATGGCAAAGGAGAGCCCGGAGAAGCACCTGTCATCTGCCTGCTCAGTGATCTGTCATCTGCCTGCTCAGTGAAGATCAACAAATCGATCCTCCACTGAGCAAAGCGTAGTGCGTCGGGCGGACCGCTCCTGTGTGAATCCAAAAATGTCTGTATGACGACATACGTACACATTCATACACACATATGCCAGATGCAAGCGTGTTAACATTTTGTTAGAAGAAGGAAAAAACAACTATTTTATGCAAGTATTTACTAATAATTATCATTAACGTTTGTGAAAAAATAAAAACATGAGTAATAAGACCAATAAAATATTTATTGCCTTCAGAGCCTGTTCACACAGGGGCTGCTTCAAAGTTGCCTGACTCAGCCCCCTACAGCACAACTTCAGTGCAGCTCGCAAAAAGACTTCTGAATAGAAGTCAATGCAAGCCGCTCCAAAGTCGTACAGGAACCTTTTTCTAAGTCAGACCGACTTGAGTCGCTCCTATTAGAACAATTCCATTGTACAGAATGGAGTGCAACTTTTCAGGCGGCTAAGTCACCTGACAAATCGCCCTTGAAATGAAATGCACTGCAAACACAATAACAATAAAAATGAACGTTTCTGAATGGGTGTAATTGGCACCATTGCAATGCTGTTACATGTGTTTGAAGAAAGTAGAGCATGGCTGCATTTTTTTTCCACCGCACAAACATGTGTAAAGAAAACACAGGTGAACGCAGGTTTAAAGAAAAAAAAATTTGAAACTTAAAAAAATGTTTTAAAAAAAGAAATGCAAAATGCATGCAAACAGGTGCGATTGCAATATCTCTGCGTTTTGGCATTACATTCTGGTGTGAACAGACGGTCCCACACGCTCTTAGACACAGGAGCAAGGCGATTCATCGCCCTGAATACAAATTTTTCCTGTCTAGTCATGGAAGTTCACTTCTGTATATGTCCTGTCATGGAAGTTTTTGTTTTACAAGAATATGTTTATTGAAGAAACAATGCCATGGAAGTTTACCTCATATATCCTGCCACGGAAGTTTTGTAGAAAATGTTTGAGGGAAAAAAGGTTATGGAGGTTTGCCTCAGAATATGTCTGTCATGGAGGTTACCTCGGTATATGTCCTGTGATGGACGTACATTTCAGAATTATATATTGTCCTGTCCTTTATTGTACAGAAATAATTATGTGAAGGAATTAGCATGAAAGACAAGCTGACTCGTTTGCTTCAGCTCTTTCCTTCTCCCAGGAGAGTTCAGTCATGCCGGGTGTGTGTTTTATGGGTTAGGAGCAGAGCTCCAGGCACTTGGCATTGTGCTCCCTGGCACTGTCTGCCTCAGATTCCCCCGGGCTGTCTGAGCCGTTCAGCTCGCTGTGTATAAAGCCGCCTGCAGGCATCCAGCACTTCCTGCTCAGCCGCGGCCTTATAGCCACGTGGCGGGCTCGCAGCTGGGGGGGGCGGCCTCCCGCGGCGGGATCATGCCTCAGCACGTCCCGGTGTCAGCGGCAAGCCTGGCCGGATAAAGGCCCCTCCCCCCACCGCGCGCTTCTCAGCGGCCTGGCTGGGTGTGAGGCAAGCCGCCTAGCTCGAGGCATTCCTTCACTCCTCCACACAGTAATAAGAGGACCTGTCCCACAGCAATGCCACATACTACACAATTCCTTTCAGCGTCACTTCAAAGTGTAATTACCGAGAAAAATAAAATGTTGTATTGATCCTACATAGACTTTGTCTGAATGGGCTATCCATACAGAAGACAAGGCAAAAGAAACAGCCTTCAGCCCTTAGGTATCCAATTACACCCTTGCGACTTTAAAACCTTGCGACTTTTATATGATTTTGGTGCAACTTTGGATAAGTGCAACTTTGTTACAACTTGGACCAATGTGATTGTTTTGTTTGTGCTCTACAAAGTCGCTAGACACACAGAATGGAAACACGTGTCTACTCTCATTTTGTTTCTTCATTTTCTAATGAATCTCAAATTTGCAGAATGATTTAAATTCTTTGTGAAGAATAACTGGTTGTTTACAATAATGATGGCTGCAGGTCGCCACGTTTCCAAGAATCGCCGTACTTGTACGTCGGTTCCTTTAAGAGCCATAGCATGTGTGTGTACACTGCAAGGCGGGGGACTCGATGTGCGCAGCCGGCGGTTGCAATGTCCGCCAGCCGCCCGCGATCGCAGGAAAGAGAGCCAGAACGGGTATCTGTCAATGTAAATAAACAGATCCCCGTTCTGACAGGGAAGGAGAGCGACATCTGCTGTTCCTAGCGATTAGGAACAGCGATCCCTCGCTTCTCCCAGGCAGCCCATCCCCCCAAAGATAGAAACACCTCCCAGGGAACAGACTTAACCCATTGATCACCCCCTAGCGTTAACCCCTTGCGTGCCAGTGTCATTTATACAGTAATCAGTGCATTTTTATAGCACTGATGTATAAATGCTAATGGTCCCAAAAAGGTGTCAAAAATGTCCTATCTGTCTGCCGCAATGTCGCAGTCCTGCTAAAAATGGCAGATCGCCGACATTACTAGTAAAAAAACAAAAATATGTAGAAGTTTATTTATTATTTGTTTTTGGATGTTTATAGCAAAAATTAAAAAAGTTTTTTTCTTTTTTTTAAATTGTTAGTCTTTATTTGTTTATAGCGCAAAAAAAAAAAATCGCAGAGGTGATGAAATACCACCACAAGAAAGCTCTATTTGTGGGAAAAAAAGGACGTCAATTTTGTTTGGGTGCAGTATCACACGTCCACGCAATTGTTAGTTAAATTAACGCAGTGCCTAATCGCAAATAATGCACTGGTCATTAAGGAGGCAAATCCTTCTGGGGCTGAAGTGGTTACAGTGGTTGTAAACCCACTTTTGAAAGTTACACCTACAGGTAAGCATAGATTAAGGCTTACCTGTAGGTGTTAGCAATATCTCCTATACCTGCACGGTTTAGGAGATATTCCCCGAATGACAGGCACCGCTGTCTACAGCGCATGCGCTTTAGACAACGGAGCGCAGGCGCACTGAGAATAACTGCTCTAAATTCGGCAATGCTAAATTTGACGGCTCCGGTGCGCATGCATGGAATGATGTCATCGCCGCTCCGGCCAATCACAGCGCCGGAGCGGCGATACCCGGAAGTAACCCTTGAGAGCGATGAATGCGGTGGAGGGGGACACGAGGGCGGCTTCTGGTGCTTTGTTCTAAGGTAAGTACATGCATTATGAGCTAGTATGCTAGTCATACTAGCTCATTATGGCTTTGTCTTGCAGTTTTTTTTTCTCCAGAGTTTACTTCCGCTTTAAGGAGTGGGCTGGGAAGCCGGCCACCACTTTGTTAAAAAAACAATGACCCATCAGCTGTCAATGGGCTTCCACAAAAGAATGCTGGCAATAAAAAAAAAAGGGGAAAAACAGGATACCCCTTTCCAAACCAGGCCCTTTGGGTCTGGTATGGATTTTAAGGCCCCTTTCACATTGGGGCTGGAGCCGCGCTGGCGGTATAGCGCCGCTAAAAATAGCGGCGCTATACCGCCGTAATTGCCGCGAGTTGCGGCCGCTAGCGGTGCGGTATTAACCCCCGCTAGCGGGGTGAAAGGGTATTGCCGCGGTCTCCCATTGTTTTCATTAAAGTCTATGGCCCTCAAGTTGTATGAAAGTTGGACCAAAGTAGTGAAGCAAATACTTTAAAGCTGCAGCGGCTTTAAGACACACAGAAATGAACAGTACTCATTGGGAAACATGAGGTGCGACTTGTCATGAGACTTTGGGGTCCAAAGTCACATGACAAGTCGCACAAGGGTGAATGGGGTCTTAGTGCTGGGAGTGAAATGAATAACAACACAACATGCTAATGAATGTAGGTGTGTGACACACAGGCTAATGCAGCTAGCGACAAATTGTTAGCGGTGGAATCACTAAAAGCTATGGAATTGTTCCCTCTGTAGCCACACAAAGCAAGATATTTCTGAATCTCGATCGCTAGCACACTTTGAATGACAATTGTGCAGTCATGCTTCGCTGTACCAAAAATACATTTTTATAATTTTGTTTTCACACAAATAGAGCTTTCTTTTGGTGGTATTAAATTACCACTGGTGTTTTTATTTTTTGCACTAAAAAAGAAAAAACACAGAAATGTTTGAAAAAAACAACAAAAAACTTTTTCACAGTTTGTTAGAAAATTTTGTAAACAGGTAATTTGTCTCTTTCCCTGATGTGCACTGAGGAGGCTGCACTGATGGGCACTGATGAGGCGGCACTAAAGGGGCTGCATTGATAGGTGGTACTGATAGGTGGCACTGATGGGCACTGATATGTGTCACTGACACATGACACTGATGGGCACTGGTAGGCAGCATTGATGGGCACTGGTAGGCAGCACTGATAGGTAACACTGACGAGGAGGCACTGATGAGCACTGACTGGCAGCACTGGTGGGCACTGTTGGGACTGCACTGATAATCAGTGCCCTGATTATCAGTGTGGGGGCCAGATCCTCATAGAAATGCGTTTCATCTGCGTATCCTCTTTACGCTACGCTTCCGCACTATTTACGGGCAATTGCTGTATTCTCAAAGCACTTGCTCCGTAATTTACGGCAGCGTAGCGTAAAGGGGACGGCGTAAGGCCGCGTCTTTCTGTGCAGCGGGCACATCAACCCTGCCCACTTACTGAAGATTTTTTAGCTTTAGTAGGAAAGAGAGGACTCGCCACTGACCAGAAAATTATTTTGCAGAGGACATTTCTTAGAACATGACGTGTATTCACCTGTGAAATAAAAGGAGCCGAGGTAGTTGATGTGATGTGTAGTGAATGATTATGTAGATAAGAAGGGATTTATTGTCCAATTTGTGAATCATTGAGACAGGGACATTGCCAGGGACACATTTTACAATAAAATGCAGTTAGTAACTGTCTGCCTGTGTGTTATCTCTATTGTATACATATTATAGTAGACAGATGGGCAGCCAGTCTCAGGTTTTAAAGATTTGCACACAATTGTATTCTACACAGTGATGAATTGTACCCATAAAATCTTTATGTGCTTTCCCATTAAAGCAGGCCTATACTCAATTGTATTCTCAATACTCAAATTGTAGGTGCAGCCAAAACTTTTTTTTTTCTGCATATACTAGTTGAGATAGTAGTCAGATTATTTTTGTTGCTGTTTCTAACTTCCTGTCTAAGGCCCTGTACACACGATCAAACCGGTCCGATGAGACTGGTCCGACGGACCGTTTTCATCAGACAACTCTGAACTTGTCTGATGGTCTGATGTGCGTACACACCATTGGACCAAAATCCGATCAGACCAGACCGCAGTGACGTAGAACACAACGACGTGATGAAAAAACAAAGTTCAATGCTTCCAAGCATGCGTCGACTTGATTCTGAGCATGCGCGGGTTTTTGGTCCGATGCTTTTGTGTACTAACCATCAAATCTGTCCGATGGACAGGGGTCCGTCGGACAGATTTTAAAGCAGGTTTTAAAACTTTGGTCTGACGGACAACGGTCTGATAGGCCGTACACACCATCGAACTGGTCCGATGAAACTGGTCTGCAGACCAGTTTCATCGGACCGGTCTGATCGTGTGTACGCGGCCTTAGAGACGCAACAGTTCACAAAGTGAGGGCAATTCCCGTTTTAGACAGGTGTCCCAAAATAGAAGTTTCCCCTCATCTCTTGTACCAAAATGTTGGATTTCCCATCGTTTTCTGTTTTATTGATTGTGATTACCGGTGAAAATAGAGAATGAATCTCCCCTACAGGTACACAGACAGCAACAAAAACTTGACAGAGGGTCCAAGCCTTTCCAACTTTATTCAAAGCTAAAAAATACGTTTTGCCTTAAGCCTCGTACATACGCACGGTTTTCTCGTCAAAAAAGCTGCTTGGAGAGCTTTTTTCAGGAAAAAAACGTGCATGTATGTTTTTCGTCAAGAAAACTGCCTGGAATCTCGACGAGAAAAATAGAGAACCTGCTCTCTATTTTCTCGTTGTGATTCTCAGCAGTGTTTTCCTGCCGAGAAACCTGAGCGTCTGTATACTTACCTGTCTCCATGGAAACCCATGCATGCATAGGTGTGCGCAGCCTATTACATTAGGGTGTGCACCCCAAAGCTCAAACACACATGCGTATATAGGGCAATGGACAGTGTCAGTAGAACAGTTTATAATGTCAGTGGGCAGGGACTGTTGTCAGTAGTTTCTTTTTATTTTTTTATTCCTTTTTACGATTACATTTTTTTTATAATTTTTTACAATATTTTTTTACAATCATTTTTTATTATTTTCTTTTACATTTTTTTAGGAGCACCATTGGTACGATATCAGGGGCCTAAACAGACCCCTGATATCTCACTTTTGAGACAGAGAAAAGGGGCTGAGGACAGAGATTCCCGAGTCCCTTTCTCTGCAGCCAAGCAGCAGGGGAAATCTGTGCAGCACAGGGTTATTAGGGTGTGCCTGGGCACATCTGGCACACCCTGTGTGCACGCCTATGCATGCTTGCCCGATGAGACTTCGGCACATGCACAGTAGCTTCCAAGGCATAATGTAGGGTGTAGCAAGATGGCGGTGACGTCATTCGAATGTGACAAGCACATTCTCGTCGTAGTTGATGATGTCACCGCGTTCTTGCCATTCAAAAGAACGGCGGTTCTTTTGAATGGCCTGTGTGTTCCCTCGGCGAGCAAGAAAGCTTGCCAGGATTTTTTTTAGGTAAAACAATGTTATTTTCCTGACGAGATTTCCGGCCGTGTGTACCAATACACTATGCTAAAAGCTTTGTTGAGATGGATGTAGTATATAAAGTTTTAAGAAAGGACTGAAATACCTTGGAGAGAATTCTGCTTCCTTCAATACTGGTCATATATGTAAATTAATGAATACAATATAATACTAATGTAAATATAGACTGGCTGATCCTACTGGTCAACAGGCCTAGGCTTTTGGTCACGTCACCAGCACTAAAAGGAGCCAGTGGTGTACCTAGCATATGTGGCACCTGGGGCTGATCATTGTTTATACACTCCCACCTCCCCTAAAATGTGTGGCATATTGTGAGGGTGGCCCATATGCACTTACAGTAGGAAGGGCTTAAAGGGGCATAATGAAGAGTCCCCTGATGAAGTCACGTGCGGTGAAGTAACGCGTAGGGCATCCCGGACCGGAAGTGATGTCAGAGACTGGAAAACGGCTGTATATCTTTACATAGCTGAACACTTGTCACTGAATTTTGTTGTAATTGACACTATTGTTTTAATAAAAAAAATTGATTTTAATACTACACCATGGGAGATTACTATGCTTTATCCTAATACATGGCTGATGAGTGGGAGAGTGAGCTTTCAAAGGGGCCACCGCCTATGATCCTTTTCTGGGATATCTGAGGCCGCGTACACACGATCGAATATGTCCGCTGAAACTGGACAGTTTCAGCAGACATGTTCGATCATGTGTACGGCCTATCGGACCGTTTTCCAGAGGAACAAAGTTTCAAAACATGCTTGAAAACATGTCCGCTGGAAACCTGACTGTCGGACAGGTTCGATGGTTAGTACACAAAATTATCGGACCAAAATCCTGCGCATGCTCAGAATCAAGTCGACGCATGCTTGGAAGCATTGAACTTCGTTTTTTCATCACGTTGTTGTGTTCTACGTCACCGCGTTCTGGTCCGAGGGGATTTTGGTCCGATGGTGTGTACGCACATCAGACAAACAGACCACTTCAGCCTGGTCCGATGAAAACGGTCCGTCGGACACGTTTTATCGGACATGTCTGATCGTGTGTACGCGGCCTGAGAGATTTGGAGCCAGATTGGGACTGAAGAAACATTGCACCAAAGATTGCAATCAAAAGGCCCATTTGATTACTTTGCAAGATGAGAGTTTAGGGAGCACAGAGGTGTCACGAGGAGCTGAAGACACGCCAAAGTTGATTTGAAATCATGCTTGCCCCCCAAATGATCCAATATTTGATCCACTCAGGCTGTCAAAATGGGTGAAAGTCCTCAACATCCATCCAACGCTGTGAGTGCTGGTTTGGGAGGGAGCACGTCCCCTCTCCTGTGATCACAAAGTTTGAATAAAGGTCTCCCTATGGCAACACATCTGGACAATCCTATTAATCAAAAGTATGTAGCATGACGCAAGCACGCCGAATGCCACGGCCGTTACGATCGTACACACAAAGCTTTTGTTGATTGTTTTACACGTGGGTATATATTATGTAATAAAGATACCATTGATTTTTATTCTTATTATTTATTCTTTATTTTTACATTGGTGAATTGCATTACTATTGGAAGTGGATTTGTGTCAGTCTGCTGGAGATCGGAGGCATAGGAGTTGGTCTTTAAGCTACTGGCTTTATCCCTGTTGGAGTCAGGGCTGGTGCAAGGATAATTGGCACCCTAAGCGAAACCTCAATTTCCATTGACTCCACCCCATTTGCCCTGCCCATGCGGCGCTATACATCGGCTCTGCTTCCTCTAGTGCTTGCTCCAGTGCTGTACTGCGCCTCTAATTACACTACCAGTCAGACGAAGCAGCTGCCTGAAACTGAGTTAGTTACATGCTGCAGCCTGCAGAGCTTGCAGACATGGAGGGAAACCAGCAGCTGAGCGCCCCCTAAGCAGCAGTGCGCCCTAGGCGGCTGTCTAGTTTGCCTAGTGGTAGCATCGGCCCTGGTTGGAGTCTCCCACACAAAGTGTCACCGCTCCTCTGGATCGAGGGTTCCATTTGTAGGTCATCTAGCGAATTTGACCGCTCTATAACATGAGGCTCCATTCCTTCCAGTAAGGAGAATTGCATGATCACTGTGGTGGTGTATGGTTCGATCTGTCACACTGAGACTAGTGCTGGAAAACATTCTCCTCCGGCTTCCTTTTTCAAGGACTTTGTTCTACTCTGATTTATAGATTTATACCAAGCGCTGCATGTTTTATATATGTTTTGTTTATTTGTAATCAACAAATGTAATGCTAGCTACTGTTCTATGTACAGTATTTTATGTAGATTTTAGCGCAGATATTAGTTTTTATTCTCAGGGAAACCCTCACACTTTTTGTATCAAGTCATAAACTGTATAATTAAAGGGGTTGTAAAGGTTTGTTTTTTATTTTCGAAATAGGTTCCTTTAAGCTAGTGCATTGTTGGTTCACTTACCTTTTCCTTCGCTTTTCCTTCTAAAGGTTTTTTTCTTTGTCTGAATTTTTCACTTCCTGTTTCTCCTCAGTAAGCTTGCCCCCATCATAATCCGAACTGTTTTGGCTGGGGGTTAGTCAGCGTGCTCGCCCCCTCCCTTGGGACTACATCCCTGCTGTAAACACAGCGTCTCCCCGCAGGGATGTAGTCCCAAGGGAGGGGGTGAGCACGCCAACTAACCCCCAGCTAGAACGGATCGGATGATAGAGGCAAATTCAGACAAAGAAAAAAAAAATTAGAAGGGAAATTGAAGAATAAGGTAAGTGAACCAACAATGCACTAGCTTAAAGGAACCTATTTAGAAAATAAAAAACAAACCTTTACAACCCTTTAATTCTTAAAAAGCATATGATGTTTACTGAACATCTTTCAGTAATGTTCTAAGTATAAGCTACATAACTACAAGAAGAAAATAATCATACAATTCCAATATTGCATTCTATACTAATCTAATTTTTTTGTCTTACCTAAGCTTTAAATAAAAATTACTAACTTCTGACTACATTTATTAAGTGCATGGCACATTTCTTTCAAGCCTTTTAGTTTTGAATCAAATTTCATCACTGAATATTTTTTGTATAGAGTTCTGTGTTACAGCTGATCCATCATATTTCACAACTTAGGAGTTATTATTTTATTAATTCTTTGCTTGACTAACTTTCTCACACTCCGTTTCTCATTGACTGCCAGCAAACCTTGAGTCATCTGACCAAGAAACACTCCAAACTCTGTTCAAAGGGCTTTTTTTTATTTTTTTTGTCTAAAGAATACAAAAAGAAAAAAAAAAAGAAATGGTTTTCCTTCTTCCTCAGTATCTGATCTGCACCTGTACAGAACCAGTCCCACACATATCACCTTTTCAGAGACCGTGAGAAAAAAGTCAGGGAAGAGGAACTGTGGTGTGTTTAGAAAACACAAAGACATCCTATCTATGGCCACGTGTGTCCCCATCCATCAGCGCAACGAAAAGAAACAAATTCAGGATTTCCAAACCACAAGGGATGGCAACAGTTCACTCAGAACAGAAACCTTTAGTTTTCCTCTTAACCAGTTCATTAATAGACTGTTCAACATTACTAAATTTAAAGGGGTTGTAAAGGTTCATGTTTTTTCACCTTAATGCATCCTATCATCTGACAATTACTGGCCCCCCAGCCCCCCGTTTTACTCACATGAGCCCTGGAAAGTCCTGCATCGTTTTGCCTGGGCTTCTCGGCTCTTCATTGGGTAGGTTGATAGCAGCGCAGCCATTTGCTTGTGCTGCTGTCAATCAAATTCAATGATGCGGGCATCAGGGGCGGGGCCGAGTCCTGAACTCAGCGGCTATGGACACCAAATGCAGGACCCTGGAGCGCTCCCTCAAGGTAACCCCCTTCCCAGAGGGGGTTGTCTGAGTCAGGCCAAGAGAGCCGCTGAGGGACCCCAGAAAATGTAGTTCAGGGCCACTCTGTGCAAAACGACCTGCATAGTGGAGGTAAGTATGACATGTTTGTTATTTTTAGTATCACTTTAACCACACTATTCTGTAGTAAGCATTACTTGTACAAACAGCAAGACTTTTGTCAGTAACTAATCATTCACTAATTGGAATAAAAAACATTTAATGTGGTAATAAACCCTGGACCCTGCATTTATTATATCTGGCCCCCCACAGTACACAAAACATGGAAATGCAAACATTTTAGTAAATATAAATTGCTAAATACCATTTTCTCATCTTTAGTATATAGCAGTCTTATGACTTCTATAAGTATCTGGTTAAAGCTTGTAGGAGGAGTTTTTATTCTCCTTCAACAGTCCTATGAGGCTGCATGACCCCTGACTCTCTGTCTGGACAGTGCTGATCACATGCGGATGCACCCTCCCAAGAAAAAGAAGAAACTCTAGCAACACACACCAAACTTAGCATGTACAGAGTGCCCCCAAGGCTCTGTACTGTCAGGTGACAGATTGGGGACTGTGTAAAAAGGGGCGGATCCATAAAAACAGGATCAAATAGCCTTTTTACACAATGCAGATGATTAACCCCTTAGGTTTCACAGTGAGTATAACAAGCATACTTTACTGCATATACACACTGATTTTATTGTTGTGGGTTTACTAACTCTTTAAATCCAATGTGTATTTGTTGTGGATAACGGTGCTTTGTTATTTTAAAACAGACATTACATTGTTCAAACCTTGAGAAGACCAAAAGTAAAACCTTGATATAAATAGATAAGATAAATCATCCCACCTTGTTCATGCTTACACAATGTTTTGTTCAGTTTAACCACTTAAAGGGGTTGTAAAGGTTTGTGTTTTCGCCTTAATGCATCGTATGCATTAAGGCGAAAAACACCTAGCAATCCCCGGCCCCCCAGCCCCCCGTTTTACTCCCCTGAGCCAGTTCACCTGCTCGGCGCGTCCCCGGCGTCCTCTTCTCCACGGAGTCCTGGCGTTGAATGGATAGATTGATAGAAGGGCAGCCATTGGCTGCTGCTGCTGTCAATCAAATCCAATGATGCTGGACCCGGGGGGCAGGGCTGAGTCATACACTCTGACTGGAGTCCATGGACACCGAGTGTATGACTCGGTAGCATGCCCGCAAGGTAACCCCCTCAGGAGAGCTCTTCTCCAAAGGGGTTATCTAATGCGGGGAGGAGCCGCGAGAGCCGCAGAGGGACCCCAGAAGAGGATGTTCGGGGCCACTCTGTGCAAAACGAGCTGCACAGTGGAGGTAAGTATAACAGGTTTGTTATTTTTAAAAAAAGGAACCATTAGTGTCACTTTAACCACTTAAGACCCAGACCAATATGCAGGTAAAGGACCAGGCCCCTTTTTGCGATTCGCCACTGCGACATTTTAACTGACAATTGCGCGGTCGTGCGATGTGGCTCCCAAACAAAAATTTTTTTTCTAACAAATAGAGCTTTCTTTTAGTGGTATTTCATCACCTCTGCGGTTTTTATTTTTTGCGCTATAAACAAAAACAGAGCGACAATTTTGGAAAAAAAAAAAATATATTTTTTACATTTTGTTATAATAAATATCCCCCAAAAATATATAAAAAACTATATTTTTCCTCAGTTTAGGTCGATACGTATTCTTCTACCTATTTTTGGTAAAAAAAATCGCAATAAGCGTTAATCGATTGGTTTGCGCAAAATTTATAGCGTTTGCAAAATAGGGGATAGTTTTATTGCATTTTTAATAATACATTTTTTTTTACTACTAATGGCGGCGATCGGTGTTTTTTTTTGCGACTGCGACATTATGGCAGACACATCGGACAATTTTGACACATTTTTGGGACCATTGTCATTTTCACAGCAAAAAGTGCTATAAAAATGCATTGTTTTCTGTGAAAATGACAATTGCAGTTTGGGAGTTAACCACTAGGGGGCTCTGAGGGGGTTAAGTGTGACCTCATATGTGTTTTTAACTGTAGGGGGCGGGGCTGAACGTGTGACGTCATTGATCACCTTTCCCTATATCAGGGAACAGACGATCAATGACAGTGCCACTGTGAAGAATGGGGAAGGTGTGTTTACACACACCTCTCCCTGTTCTTCAGCTCCTGTGACCGATCGCGGGACTCCGGCGGTGATCAGGTCTGCAGGTCCCACAGTCGCGGTCACGGAGCTTCGGACCAGGTCGCGGGCGCATGGCTGGGCTCTTAAAAAGGACGTACAGGTATGTGATTGTGCCCAGCCGTGCCATTCTGCCGACGTATATCGGCGTTAGGCGGTCCTTAGGTGGTTAAGGACCGGAGGGATTTGCCCCCTTAATAACCAGGCCATTTGTTGTGATATGGCACTGTGACAATTTAACTAACAATTGCGCGGTCATGCGATGTTGTACCCATACAAATAGAGCTTTCTTTTGGTGTTATTTGATCACCCCCTTTTCTTTTTTTTTTTCCTGCTATAAACAAAAAAGACCAACAATTATTTTGCCTTTTTGCTATAATAAATATCCCCCAAAAAATGTAAAAAATTATTTTCTTCATCAGTTTAGGCCAATATGTATTCTACGACATATTTTTGGTAAAAAAATATCGCAATAAGCGTATATTGATTGGTTTCCACAAGCCCACTGTATCTATTGCATGAAGCGATGTTCACCTATGGCAAGTTGCGCAATAGAGCTGACCTACCACAGTAAAATTAAGTGGTTAATGCATAATGAAATTATAATCAATGACACTGCAACTGCAAAAACAAAAGAGATGTAAACAGTGCCATTGAGTATAATAGCACAGATGATTATTTGTGTGCAGTTTCACATGCATATAATTGCATCAAAAATGCACCACTGTGAATTATGGACGGGGCTTTAGGGTCAGTTCAGGGTATATGCATTACCATGCATTACCATGCATCTTCAAAACACAACAAATTCATGAATAAGAGAAAATGCATGTATATAGAAGCATTTTTTATTATTTTTCAACTGAAATGAAAATACTATGTAATCAGTATAAAGCATATCTGTTTGTGATCGTAGCCCACATTTCCCTTTATGCACTTAATGATTTTCTCTGAAATTTCAGTCCCATAAACCTGTAACCTGTGGCCATTATGGAAGAATTTCTGCTGTCCCACGAATTGTAAGATGCCACATGTAGCTTTTATATAAAGGGAACACAGGTAGATGTGAATGCCAAGCTTCGGAAAAGGAAGCAGTGTAGTTTAAGAAGAATCTCTAATGTGGGGTAGTATCAGAACAACCCTGTTGTCCATAACTTTTCCTATGCAGCTACAGATTGGTGGGTGCCAAAGACATCATCAGCTGGAGTAATTTACATGAATAGCTTAGCATATGGGTGTCCAAACTGTGGCTCTCCATCTGTTAAGGAACTACAAGTCCCATCATGCCTATGCCTTTGGGAGCCAAGTTCCATCATGCGACATGTGCAATATGCAATTTGTTTAGTTCCGAATTTGTTTTTTAACAAATTTTGACAAATTAGTTAATTTAGAATTTCTGAATTTTCGAATTCTGAAATTTAGAATTTCTAAAATTTAGAATTTCCGAATTTTCGAATTTTTAGGAGTTAGGGTTAAAGGGTTAGGGTTTAGGGTTAGAGTTAGGGGTCAGGGTTATGGCTAGGGTTTAGGGTTAGGGGAGGGGGTTAATGGTTAGGGCTACTTTTAGGGTTAGGGCTAGGGTTAGGGTTGGGGTTATGGGTTATGGGTTGGGGTTAGGGTTAGGGCTAGCAGTTAGGGTTAGGGCTTAAAAAGTTGAGAGCATTGTAGTGAGTTGCAGTACATGGCAAATGCTGTGCACCATTTTACCCCCACATTACTGTAACCTGATAATATTAACATGCCAAATGTAAGAAAATTAGGTGCAAAAGTTGGAAATGATGCGACACAGACCTGTCATTAATCTCTCAATGGGTTTTATGGCCTAAGTTGGTCACAAGTTAACCCATTTCAGTAAAGCGCAGCTATGACAGATATAAACCACAAAGACTGCGATAAGTATTGTGAACAATTTTGATTTAATAAATTCCACTCAAGACTGAGAAAAAACAAGCAAAAATAAAATGCCTAAAACCTTCTTTTTTAGAACTAGCATACTTTAGACATTCAGTAATTAGACTGGCATCTGAAATTATTTGGAAACTTTGCCTTTTTGCTGCAGTCCAGATGTGATAACGCCAATATATTTACCCTTGACACCACGTGCTTTTTTACTGCCAGAAAGACCTACAATGCATTGTCTGGCAACAGACTCAATAATGGATGGTTTAACAAGTAGAAGTAATTAAAGCCATTATCCTTGACCTCTCATTCTCTGTAGAACACCCATAAAACAACACAACTGAATTTTAGGCATTGTAGTTGAGTGCCCATTTACACCCAATGTTAAGATGCAGACACAGACCCCTTTAACTCAATTTCCTACAATGCCCTGTGTTCCTGGACATGCCCAGGACAGGTATGTTTCCCAAACTGACAAAAATTCCTCAAATATATTGATAGTAAAAAGGTCAGGTCCGAGCATGTAGACCTTTTGCAAATTAATCTGGAGTGGGTGACTGGGGACAAAGAGAAAGCAAATGTATTAAAGTAGAGTTCCACCCAAAAATGGAACGTCCACTTTACGGGAACCCCCTGATATGCCACATTTGGCATGTCATTTTTTTTGGGGGGGGGGGGAGCAGAAACACTCTTTTTAAAGGGATCCAGCTCCCACTTCCTTCCTGGGCACCGTGGCACCAGAAGGAAGGTCACCTCTCTCCCCTCCCTCTTGGCAATCATCTGGGACACGTCACAGGTCCCAGATGAATGCTCGGCCACAGTAGTGTTGCCAGCGCTGGGGAGAGGAGAGGGAGATGAGCGTGACTTTGTTTCCCCCCGCATCGCTGGACCGTGGGACAGGTAAGTGTCCGATTATTAAAAGTCAGCAGCTGCAGTATTTGTAGCTGCTGACTTTTAATATTTTTATTTTAGTACGAACTCCTCTTTAAATACTTTTTTCAGCTCTGACTGGCATAGTACCACTGGATTAGCATTAAGGCAATGTGGTGCCTATATTTTAAAAAGGGATCAAAGTCTTTACCAAGTAACTATAGACATGTTAGTTTAAATTATATAGTCAAAAGATACTGGAGAGTTTATTAAAATACCACATAGAGTTCTTGCTGGAAAAAAATATTTTAAGGAAAAGACAGCATTAATTCATGAAAGACAGAAGCTGTCAAACAAATTATATGGAGGTAAGTATAACCTTGAGCAGAGGGGTTGCTGTAGACATTGTATACTTGGACAGCGGCGTGGTAGTGGACTTAGTATACGTGTATTTTGCAAAAGCGTTCGATACGGTAAAGTCTACAAGATTGTAAATATCAGAATTGGTAGTGGAAGCGAAGTTTCGGCAATCTTGCAAGACCTCACACTCTACTGTAGTAAAGATACTTTGAGAAGGGGGCAAGTGGACATCTTGTTACACCCACCGGAGTCTTGCATTTTACACTTTTTTTAACAGTAGGCTGAGTTGATATAGTGACCAAGCCGGTCCCAAGAGAGCCTGCAAGGCCTCAAGCCTTGCCTCTTATAGTCTCTCCCAGCAGTCTGCTCTTCTCCATCAGCCTGCTGGTAGTTGTAGATTCACACAATACAGCCAGAGGGCAAATCCTATCCTTATGGACTACATGCCGCAAGATGCTTTGCTCTGTCTTCGATTAAGAAAGTAAGTCACAGGACAGCCCAAACTGGAACACTAGAGGGAAAAAGCTCCCTCTGAACAATGCCACACAACGTCTCCTAATTTAAGGAATAAGATAGGTAAATATCCAGCTTCTGGCTACACCGAAATGGACTGTGTGACATGAATCAGATCCTGCAGGGTCACATGGGTGTGAGAAGAGATAATGTCAAACCAGATAAGGCAGGGTTTAAAAAATATATAAAAATTAAGCCGATATTACCTCTGTGCAGGATAAGCATTTTTTTTTTCTATCGAGGAACAAGAGCTTATTGGAAAATATGGAAGTCAGTCTTATGTATTTTTAAGGCGCATGAAAGCACAGACAAGAAAAACAAACTCCATACAGGTGGTGTACTGTTTGGCCTTTAAACCAAGGGCACTAGTGCTGCAATGAAGGCATGCTAACAACTAAGCCACTGGTTTCCAATGTCTTTAGCCATATCTGATAACACTGAGTGTCATGGATGTGTAATATGTCTGGCAGCTTACCTCCTCCTTAGAGGCCAGACTTCCTTATCTGGCTGCCTTTTATCATCTCTCCTCCATTTATGGCTCCACCCCAGGCCATCCCATGAACTCTATATTAACTAGTGCACTGCAGGTTTGCTTTGCTGTTCAACGTTGTTTGTTAGCTTGTGTTCCTGCTTGCCGTGTGTACCGACTTTGGCTTGTCTCCGACTTCTCCTGTTTGCCTGTGACTCTGCCCCTCGGCCTGTCCCTTGGTTAATCCACGTCTGCTTGTTGCCCTGACCTTGGCTTACCCTACACTATCGC
This sequence comes from Rana kukunoris, assembly GCA_029574335.1. Lineage (NCBI taxonomy): Eukaryota > Metazoa > Chordata > Amphibia > Anura > Ranidae > Rana > Rana kukunoris. The sequence goes on from CM056052.1 coordinate 213,123,870, forward strand.
TTGTGTCCTGTGTGCTGCTTCCCCTCTCTCCCTACGGAGTGTGACCTAGGGGACTCCAGGGGCCGCGACCTGGATCCAGCTGCAGTGAAGGCTGTCCTTACCACTAGAGGCTCTGGTGAACACCAAGCTGGGTCTTAGACTCCACGCCCTGGGGAATCTTGGGCTCAAGCTGCCTGTAGGATCCCCGTTTATGCCCCAGCGAACCTCTTCTCCATATCCACTCTGTGGTCCGTCCGCAGCAGTCGGCTATAAGGTTCACTACCCTGTGGTGCACACTTGACCCCAACGGGGTGCACTTGTCACCTGGCCACAGGTGACCCGACACTGAGGTGCATACAGACTGAAGACAAGCTTTCGGAAACAAATAGACCTATTTCTTGAAGTCAAAACTGTACTTCTGCCTGCTTTTCCAGGGAAAAATCCATGAAAATTAAAAAAATTCTTAAGATTTTAAATATGTACATTAACCAATGAGCCCAGGTTCACACTGCCTGCGACCCCAGTTCGATTTTGCCATGATTTGCATATGACCTCTTTAACAGAAGTCAATGTAAGTCTAACCAAAGTCGGACCAAATGTTTGGTGAGTATCTCTAGCACTGCTATATACTGTATGGCAGCTTCCTATCTGTGAATTATTGCAAGGAAGCAGTGGGCACCTGCTGTTTTCTTTTGACTTCACCCATCCTGACCAACTTCTTTTGTAAATCCATGGTGACTTACATTATATTATCAAAAGTATTGGGACACCTGCTTTTACAGGGACATGAACTTTAATGGCATCCCAGTCTTAGTCCGTAGGCTTCAATATTGAGTTGGTCCACCCTTTGCAGCTATAACAGCTTCAACTGTCACATCTGGGAAGGCTGTCCACAAGGTTAAGGCTCCATTCACATCTAGGCGTATATACGCCCGACGCCGCATACGACAGAGGGGAAATTTAACATTCCCCTCAATGGAGATGGTTCACATCTCCACGCCGAACGCCGAAACGCCGGACGCCTGAAGCTCAAAACAAGTCCCGGAGCCTATTTTTCTGGCGGTTTCGGCGTTCGGCATAGGAGATAGTGGACCTCTCCAAAAAGGGGGTTAAAAACGAGGCGTTTTGTAGCCGCAAATCGTGGTACAAAACGCCTCACATTTGTCGCCGTTACTCGCGGTGAGGGACGCGCGGTTACAGTGTGAATGCAGCCTAAGGAGTGTGTCTATGGGAATGTTTGACCATTCTTCCAGAAGCGCATTTTTGAGGTCAGGCATTAACCCAAGGGTCGTATATACAGCTACTACTGCATGGAATCTACACATTATATACAAGCTCTTTATTTACCCTCTGAAATGTGAGTGTAAATTTTAAACGTTTTCAAATAAATGTTTTTCCTGTTAAACGGATTTACACTATGTGCACACCTTTTCCTTATTTTTGGTGAACCTGAATATCTCTGCCACAGAACCCATCGTTAATATTGTGGTTATGCTACTTATTGCTGAGATGAAAGTGTGACTATCTTACTCTGATGTTCGCCAGTTCCAGTGCTGAGGTCTTCGTGTTTTTGTGTCACGATACAGCCCTTTTAGACTCATTTGGCGTATACCTTGCTGAGTCCATTCAATCCGGTAAGCCTCATTCCTATCAGTGGTGGAGGCTTTTCTTCTATCATCATGTTTGTGTTAACTGAAGATTAACTTTCACCCGTTTGGATTATCACTTCACTTATGCTATTACAGTCATCACAAATGGATTTGAGCAAAGTTTAATCATAAATCATTAATCATAAATGTTTTGCATTTAATTCATATGTATATTATTTACTTATAGAGCAAATATTATTACTCATTTATATAATTTTTTATGTGTTTAAGACCCTAAACAAGTTTTATACTTTCTCCTTCATTGTTCATGTTTAGGACCTGTTCTTTTTGTATTACTAATTAGTAATTTACCGGCTGAGAAATGGCGTCACTCACATGACTAGGTATCAGAGGGATCCTTAACCCGCCTTATTACAGGAACATGTCTTCATACTATTATGCAGGTTTATTGCTGGATAAAATAAGGGTATGTTAATGTTTTACAACAGTTTTTACTTTGAGATTGCAGTGAAAGGGACAAGTTCTTCAACTGACTACAGCTTGATGATTGTAGTCCTGCGTATTTAAGGTGACCACCAGGCCCATATGGGACTTCTCACCATTAATAGTAATCGGTATTGCAGAAAATGTGGCAACTGTTTGCATATTATTTTATTACAGTGCCTTGAAAAAGTATTCATACCCCTTGAAATTTTCCAAATTTTCTCATGTTACAACCAAAAACATAAATGTATTTTATTGGGATTTTATGTGATAGAAAACGATAAATGTTTTACAAATAAATATCTGAAAGGTGTGGTGTGCATTTGTATTTAACTCCCTCAAATTAACCACTTAACCCCCGGACCATATTGCTGGTCAAAGACCAGAGCACTCTTTGTGATTCGGCACTGCGTCGCTTTAACTGACAATTGCGCGGTCGTGCGATGTGGCTCCCAAACAAAATTGGCATCCTTTTTTTCCCTCAAATAGAGCTTTCTTTTGGTGGTATTTGATCATCTCTGCGGTTTTTATTTTTTGCGCTATAAACAAAAATAGAGCGACTATTTTGAAAAAAATGCAATATTTTTTACATTTTGCTTTAATAAATATCCCCAAAAAATATATAAAAAAAACATTTTTTTTCCTCAGTTTAGGCCGATACGTATTCTTCTACATATTTTTCGTTAAAAAAAAATCGCAATTAGCGTTTATTGATTGGTTTGCGCAAAATGTATAGCGTTTACAAAAAAGGGGGTAGTTTTATGGCATTTTTATTAATATTTTTTTTTACTAGTAATGGCGGCGATCAGCGTTTTTTTTCGGTTCTGCGATATTATGGCGGACACATCGGACACTTTTGACACATTTTTGGGACCATTGGCATTCTTATAGCGATCAATGCTATAAAAATGCATTGGATTACTATAAAAATGCCATTGGCAGTGAAGGGGTTAACACTAGGGGGCAGGGAAGGGATTAAGTGTGTTCCTGGGTGTGTTCTAACTGTCCGGGGGCGTGGACTCACTAGGGGAAATCACTGATCTTCTGTTCATAAATTGTATGAACAGGAGATCAGCGTTTCCCCCGCTGACAGGAACGAGAGCTATGTGTTTACACACATAGCTCTCGTTCCCCGCTAGGTAACGAACGAGCGCGCGTGCCCGGCGGCGATCGCGCCCGCCGGGCACGCGCGCGGGACTTGGGGGACGAGCAGGGGCGTGCGCTAGCGGGCGCTAAAGTTAGGACATAGAGCTACGTGCTCTCGCCCAGCAGTGCCACCGTCCCTTCGTATAACTGCGGTGGGCGGTCGGCAAGTAGTTAATACTGTGTAGAACTACCTTTCACTGCAATTACAGCAACAAGTGTTTGTCTCTACGAGCTTTCCACATCATAGTGAATTTTTTCCCATGCTTCTTTGCAAAATAGCTCAAGCTCTGTCAGATTGGATGGAGAGTATCTATGAACAGCAATTTTCAAGTCTTGCCACAGATTCTCAATTGGATTTAGGTCTAGACTTTGGACCATTCCAACACATGAATATGCTTTGATATAAACCATTTTATTGTAGCTCTGATGTTTAGGGTCGTTGTTCTGCTGGAAGGTAAACCTCTGCCCCAGTCTTTCTTCTAAGACTGGCCTGTATTTGGCTCCATCCAATCTTCCCATCAACTCTGACCAACTTCTCTGTCCCTGCAGAAGAAAAGCAACCCTAAGACCTTGATGCTGCCACCATCATGTTTCATGGTGTGGTGTGTTCAGGATGATATGCAGTGTTAATTTTCCACCACATCTCATCTGACCAGAACACCCTCTTTCCCATGTTTGCCGTGTCCCCCACATGGCTTCTCGAAAACTGCAAACGGGAATTCTTATGGTTTTTTTCCATCATGGCTTTCTTCTTGCCACTCTTCCATAAAGGCCAGGTTTGTGGAGTGCACAACTAATAGTGGTTCGGTGTTTAATGATTTGATATTTCTCCTTAAAACATAACTGTAGTAAACTTTGGTAAATATTGTAATGAAACGTCCCACACTCAGCTTGAGTGCTTTCGTCATATACCGCTTCCCCCCAGTCTGAATATAGATATCAGATATTCCAAACCTCTGATAATAACAAGGCAGTACTCATTTGGTTGCTTAGCATGAACTGTTTATTGAAACACAGGTACACAAGTAATACTATGAATAATTCACCCCCTTTGCATTCCGGACAGGGAAGACTGTCCAATCAGCAGGAAGAGCTGTTGGAGGAACCCCCCCCCCCCTCCTCACAGCAAACACACTTACATATCCCTTAATATTAAACACAGACAGACACAATAGAACAATGAAATACAGCCGCACCCCAAACGACCCAGCAAAGAGTACACAAAAAATTTGACAATATACAACATATATATACACACAACATTCCAGTGTGGTTGTACAGTGAGTCAGATTAGTACAGATAAGACTTCTCAGTCACCCTGTGCCCCTATTAGAGACACAGGGTGGCGTAGACATAGGAAGTGCATGGGGAGCTGAAACAATGGTTTCCAAACCTCCCCATAGGATTCTGGGTTCCACGGGCCACCTGCCCAAAGTGACTTCCGTCACAAATATTATCTAGTGTATAGTGTACTGATGTTATCTGATGAATTCTTATGTTTGAAAATTGCAGACCTTGCATTAATCTCAGCATTTGGATCCAGATATACAGTATCTCACAAAAGTGAGTTTACCCCATCACATTTTTGTAAATATGTTGTTATATCTTTTTATGTGACAACACTGAAGAAATTACATTTAGTTACAATGGGTCAAATTCAGGTAGGACTTACGCCGACGTATCTCAAGATGCGCCGCGTAACTCAAAATGTGCGTATCTGTCGTATCTGTGCGCCATACCCACAGAAATAGATACGCCTGAAAATAGGCTTCTTCCGACCAACGTAACTTTCCTACGCCGGCGTATCGTGGGCGCATATTTACGCTGGACGCATCTGGCGATATACACTGATTCGCGAACGTACTTGCGCCCGACCCTGGCTACGCGTGCCGTGCATAAGTTGTATGTCTGGCGCAAAGTTACCCCTCATAAAGCAGGGGTAAGTCAGCAGCAGACGTGCACAGATCAGCTGGAGAGCAGCTATAGCAGCACCGTTACGGATGAGCTGAGCAACCACACTTGCAGGACAACACATCAGTATGCCAACATGCCAGGGGCAGCAGTGGTCCTAGCACTACTACTGTGGCCACAGGCTTCTGCCGCGAGGCCTGCTGTGGTGGCCTGCAGCTCCCCTGTGGTGGGCACACTCCTCTGGCGATGACGTGGGTCGCCCAGCAGCCGACGAAGGCCCAACTCCCTCCTGCACATCTGTGGATGACACAAAACATTCACATGTTGGTGGACCCACACACTTGGCACATGTTCCCTTCCACCCAGAGGCGTATCTAGTGAAAACAGTGCCTATGGCAAGCACTGAAACTGCTCCCCTGTCGAAACATTTGAAACTCATCTTTCAGATAACCTTAACAAAAAAACTAGTGATCATCCCTTGTGATACCTTTGGTAGCGACATATCCTCTTTATGGAGAAATCTGGGGTTTATTAGACCCCTGATCTCTCCTCTGCACTCCAAGGCCAGGTAAATGCAGAACCAATACTGGAAGTGATGAAATCTGCATCACGAAAGGGAGCTGTGGTGGCTCAACGTGATTGGCACTGCGCTGACAAGCCATTCACCTCTGCAGCCAAGGGTTCGGATCCCGGTCTCGGCTACATGTGAATTGAGTTTGGTGGTCTCAGCCCGGCTCCCGGTGGGTGTGCTATGCAAGGTACGCCTGTGCTTAGTACGCCCACCCCCCCCCCCCCCCCCCCCACAAAAACCACCACACTTGCACGCACACGAAATTGGTTTAAAAACACATGCACTTTGGCCATGCAGTCTCTTAAAATAAAGAGAGGCGAAGGACCTACGGGGCTGGCCGGGTGGGCTAGGCCCCCTCACTCCCTCATAGGGGGAGTCCCTCTGCCCCATTGGGGTCCCGTTGGGCCCCAGTTGGGCTCCGAAGAGGAGCAGGTAGGGCGGGGTGAGTGGGAGGCCCCCCTTCACACCCGCCATTGCCACCAGGGGCATGGAGAAGGATGGCGATTGCCTCCGGGGGGAGGGTCTGCCTACTCCCAACTCCTGCAGTCCGGCTCCTCTCTCTCGAGTTCACGCACAAAATACACTTTAAAAAAAAAGAAAAAAAAAAAAGAAATCTGCATCACTTAAGGCCTTATTTTTCACAGAGGAGAGGGAGAAACTGATGTTCCTCCTTCTTGCTGTGCATTGTCAATCTGACTAGATGGAATGGGAGAACAGAGGAGGGCTGTGGCTGAACGCAACAGGGATATCGCTGCCATCGTCCATTAGCAAAGTTGCTGAAAAGGAGATGCTGCCTATGCTCGGGAGGAGGAAAGAAGAGACCCTCATACCCTGGTAAGTGTCTTGCTGCCCATCCACTCATCAGTGCCCTCTTCATATGGCGCCCATGGCACTTACCATGGCTGCCATACCCTAGATACGCCACTGCTTCCACCCCCTCACATGCTACACACCGGATAGGAGATAAAACACACTTACCTGTACTCAAGGCCTGGTCACCGGAGTCAAAATCCTCAATGCCCTCCACCTGCTCCCGCTGCAGGCATTGGGCGATGACCTCCTCCTCATCCGTCAATTGCACAGATGTGGCTGGTCCTCCTCCCGTGCCCCTGGTGTGCCTCCTTATAAACGCCAGCTTGTCTTTGACCTTCCGCCTCAGGTCATTAATTTTTTTGCCAATATAATCGGGCTTCCTGGTCTCATGCCCGACCGTATTGACCTGAAGGGTGATCTCCTCCAAAATCTCCCTCTTCCATGCCTTGCTGGTCTGGGCACTTTGGGCACCATGGAGGAAATTGTTATATTTGGCCATTCCAGACACTATAAAAGCCCTCTCCTCCGTAGAAAAGTTCCTCTACCTCCTCTCCTTGCCTCCATTCCTAGCTTCCGCCATCGCCCAGAAAAAGTACCTTGCTTCAGGGGGGGAAACAAGCAGGATGTACTTTTGCGCCGGACGGGCACATGTCTGGGTGTATTTATGCGCTCGGCGTAAGCCGGTGGGCCAGCGTATACCAGGAAGTTGTGCCGGCGTAGTTGTGAGCATACATACGCCGCGCCGGGTTTATTTTTTTATTTCAGTGTTAAAAATTGTAAAATAAATAAAAATAAATCCAAAAATGCCCCGTCCCGACGAGCTTGCGCGACTATACAACGGTTTAACAGGACAGGTTCCACTCAGAACAGACCTCGCCATGGTCAACCAGTTGAGTGCATGTGCTCAGCGTCATATCCAGAGGTTGTCTTTGGGAAATAGACTTATGAGTGCTGCCAGAATTTCTGCAGAGGTTGAAGGGGTGGTGGGTCAGCATGTCAGTGCTCAGACCATACATCACACACTGCATCAAATTGGTCTGCATGGCTGTCCCAAAAAGAAGTCTCTTCTAAAGATGATGCACAAGAATGTCCTGTGGTCTGAGGAGACCAAGATAATCTTGTTTGGTTCAGATGGTGTCAAGCGTGTGTGGCGGCAACAATGTGAGGAGTACAAAGACAAGTGCGTCTTGCCTACAGTCAAGCATGGTGGTGGGAGTGTCATGGTCTGGGGCTGCGTGAGTGCTGTCGGCACCGGGGAGCTACAGTTCATTGAGGAAACCATAAAGGCCAACATGTACTTTGACATAATAAAGCAGAGCATGATCCCCTCCCTTCGGAGAATGGGACGCAGGGCAGCATTCCAATTTGATAACAACCCCAAACACACCTCCAAGACGACCACTGCCCTTCTAAAGAAGCTGAGGGTAAAGGTGAAGAACTGGCTAAGCATGTCTCCAGACCTAAACCCTATTGAGCATTTGTGGGGCATCCTCAAACAGAAAGTGGGGGAGGGCAATGTCTCAACATCCACCAGCTCTGTGATGTCATCATGGAGGAGTGGAAGAGTACTCCAGTGGCAACCTTGTGAACTCCATGCCCAATTGGGGCAATAAACAAATATATTGTATTTTGGGACATATGAATGGAGCTCTACCCTTTAAAGTGAGAAAGATTGGGAAAAATCTCATATACTGAAGCCTGCATACTGTATTCCTGACTTCACCCTTGTTGCCTTAAAAGATAATTTTTTTGGTGAGTGCGCATTGTATAGGGGTGAAAATTGATGAAGGCTGGTGATCGGTGTTTGCACAACTACAGGCATACCCCGCTTTACGGACACTCACTTTACGTACACTCGCGAGTACGGACATACCCGCGAGTGTATGTAAAGTGTCTCACAAGTACAAATATTCCCGCGCCGTGCACCCGCATTAGACGGAACTGAAGTTCTGAGCACTTAGCCTGCCCAGTTCCAGCCTGTCAGCCACAGAATGCCATCCAGCCTCTCCATAGCACTGTCCTATGTGTGCAGCGCGATATCCGGAGGATGGATTGGAGCGGCCCCCCTTGCATCAGATGAGCTTATTTACATGTGAGTCTTCCCCCAACGCCCCCACTACAGCCCCTGACGCCCCCACTAAAGCCTCTGGCACCCCCACTACAGCCTAGAAGTGAAAAAAGGTATTGCTTCACTTTAAGTACATTTTCGTTTTACATACATGCTCTGGTCCTGTTGTGTACTTAAAAGTGGGGTATGCCTGTATTTTGCATGGAGTGATATTCACTTAAGTGTAATTATCGATATTGTAACAATATTACACCATTTATCTTCCCTACTCTGTATCTTAACAATATTACACCATACACGTTTTTTTTTCCTTTTAAGTCTGACACACCTGCAGTTTCACATATAAAGATAGAGGAAAGGACACACCAACTCTACAGGATTGACATAATCCATGCGCCAATAGTTGTGGTAAGCCTTCAATCCTTATATTTGTTAAATATTCTCACACTTACCAAGTTGGATCACTGGATGATTTGTGTGTTTTTTTTTTTAAGTATAATCTTTATTTGTATTTTCAAATCAAAAAAACAAAAACAAAACAAAAACAGAAGACAAAAACACAAACATCATGACTCCACAACAAAGCCATAACAATCGGGGGGAGGGGGGGGAGGGTAAGGGGCCCGGGGGAGAGCAGATAATAAACAAAAATGGAGGAAGGGAAGGGTACTGAGGGGAGGGAGGAACACTAGAGAACACGTTTAGTATAGCCCAAGCATATACAACCATCACATTTCGCCAGGGAGAACTGCTATCCGCAATATGCCAAGGCCGGAGCGCCCTGCCTGTCTTGGCCTGACCCGGACATTCGGTCCACCTGGCCAGGCCTCCCTCCTAAACTAGGGGAGGGCAGAGCCACCGACCACGTCACTCTAAGAAAAGGGCGGCAAGTAGCATCCCCCTGCGCATTAGGCATAGTAATAAATTTGGGGTACCCAGAACGGTCGGAAATCTGAGGACCGTCTAGGAAACCCAAAAACAAAAACAAAAACAAAAAGCTCCCAGGTGTCCCAGAAGGGGAAATTTGTGAAAAACCAAACAGACATAAACAACAATGATAAGTAAGGATGTTGAAAAGAAAGAAATGAGATCAGAAAAGGAACAAAGGAAAAAAGAGAGAGAAGAAGGGTGTAGATTAAGATAAAGAGGCATGCAGAACACTCTGCACGGTGGACCACTATGAAGTGGAGCTTGTACATTAGATTAACGGTGCGCCTGAACAAGTCTCTCAAAGGAAGGATCTGCCAAGTCTAGTAGTGCAACGTCTAGGCTAGACGATACCATAACAGTGTCATGTACGTGGGCTCTCCATTCGGCCCACACTAGGTCAAATTTTTCGCAGGGTGCCTCTACAGTCAGCCAGCCATCTCTCTGCCTCCATGATCTCCCCCCACCTTCCCCAACCAATCTTGCTCGCTCGGAATACGCAAGCTTTTCCAGTGTATCGGAATGAGCCTTTTTGCAGCGTTGAGGACGTGGGGGAGTGCACTTCGCTTATAACGAGATAGGGACATAGGGGGAACGTGGAGCAGAAAATGTTTGGACTGGGCCGGCATAACAATGCCCAGGCTATCAGAAATATGTTTATTAACCATGTCCCAAAACGGTCGAAGCACTGGGCACTCCCACCAAATATGGAGAAATGTGCCTTTCTGTCCACATCCCCTCCAACACCCATCGGAGGCCGTGGGAAAGATTGTGGCTAGGGTGGCAGGAACCCGGTACCACCTTGACATCAATTTATAGTTATTTTCTTGGGTTTTAGAATCTACTGAGCTCGAGTGCGTCAGGCTGTACAGATGGTTTAGTTGTTCCCTGGTGAAATTGGACTGGGGATCCCTCTCCCATTCCTTAATGAAGAAGGGAGTGGAGCTAGGTGTCGCCTCCTCTAGCAGCCTAAATAGTGCAGAGATCATGTTGGCCGATGGGTCCTCAGACGCCCACATGTTTTCAAATTCTGTCAGGGTACTCCTAATCCGCGCTTGTTTGTGACATTTCGTGACAAAAGTCTCTAATTGGTGGTGTCTCCAGAAGTCAAAGGGGAAGCTACCATATCTTCCTCTCAAGGCATCTAGGGACAGCAGTGTTCCCCCCTCTACGAATCTTGCTAGACTAACAGTTCCGTCACCCACCAAAGGTCCTAGGAAGGCTTTCACCTCTCCAGGAGGGAACCACGGGTAGCCACACACAGGCGCCAGCGGAGAAGTCCGTAGCGCCAGGGCTAGGCGGTTGTTTATTCTGTCCCACAGAGTCAGGGAGTGTATTGTCAGCGGAGAGAGACCCAGTCAGAAAGCCCCCTATCTTCCGGGGGGACCCAAGGCGCATAAGATAAGTCCCGACCAGCCATCGTCTTTTTCAGAGGCACCCACAACTTAAAAGACGTATGAAACTTCCAGTTCAATATGCGTTGTAACGCAATAGCCTGATAGTATTGAGATATGTTAGGGATGCCCAGTCTCCCTTCAGCTTGGACCTTTGTAGTGTCACTATGGCGAGCCGGGGTCTCCTGCCCCCCCCCCCCACACACACAAATTTAACGAAGAGGCTGCAAAGGTTTGTAATGTTTGTCCTACCCACCCAAGTGAACAGGGCCCTGTCCCATGTCTGAAAGTCCTGAGTGATTTTCTTCAGCAGGGGGACATAGTTGTGTGTATATAAAGAGTCTAGACGATTCATCAGCTGGACGCCTAAGTATTTCATTGAGGAGGCAGACCACATAAATAGGAAGGAATCCCTTAGTGAAGTTGCCAAGGTTTGGGGATCGTAATCGGCAATATCTCAGATTTTGCATAACTTATTTTAAAATTGGAGACCTATCCGTACGCAGTCAGTTCTCGCATCAGGTTTGGCAACAAGATAAGGGGATCAACGACATGAAAAAGTACATCGTTCGCATAAGCGGAGAGTTTGTGTTCGAGTGAGCCCACAAGCACCCCCCTGATGCTCTGATTCGCTCCAACCCTCTGCAGCAACGGTTCTAAGACCAGAGCAAACAGAAGGGGCGAAAGCGGGCACCCCTGCCTCGTGCCATTCCGGATATGAAACGTCTCGGAGAGGCCCCCATTTACCTTCACCCGGGCTGTAGGGGACTCATAAAGAGAGGAAATCCAGTGCAGCATGTGTGGGCCTAAACCGGTGCCCCTGAGCACAGCGTCAATGAAATTCCAATCCACGCGATCGAATGCCTTCTCTGCGTCAGTAGACAAAATCAGGTAAGGAGGCATTCGATCACGTGTATGCGCCCAGTGCACAAGCTGGATGGCCGTATTCGAGTTGTCTATAAAACCGGTTTGGTCTGCATGTACCAAGTCAGGGAGGAGATGTTTTAATCGGTTGGTGAGAATTTTAGAAAAAATCTTGAGGTTCGTATTTAAAAGGGAAATAGGGCAATAACTCTGCGGTTGAGTGGGGTCCCTACCGTCTTTTGGAAGCACCGTGATATGCGCCAGCGAGGACTCTTGCGGGAGGCGTCCAGTAGTCGCCAGGGAGTTAAGAAGAGCGCAAAAGGGGGCCTGTAGCTTATCAAAAAACGTAAGATAGTAAGCCTTAGTGAAGCCGTCAGGCCCGGGGCTTTTACCAGCGGGCAGAGACTTAATGGTGGCCAATAATTCCACAGAAGTAATGGGGCATTCCAGGTCTGCTACCTGTTCCGAGGATAAGGTGGGGAGCCCAATCAAGGAGAGATACTCGGCAATTTGCGCCCACTTGAAGGCCACATCTGTCGGAGAGGAGGCGGAGTCCAGATCGTACAAGGCCGCGTAGTAATCGCGAAACATGGATGCGATTTTTGAGGTATGCTGAGCAGGTTCTCCCGATGGGGAGTGTAACTTATGCACGTGTGCCAATAGTCTTTTTTTACGGAGAGCGCGCGCCAACAGCCTGCCGCACTTGTTGCCATGTTCATAGTAAGTATGGGCCATATAGCGTAGCTTGCGGTTAATCCTACGATTCAACAATTTTGAAAAAAGCTGCCTGAGCTCACATACCCGGTGAAGCTCATCAGGATCTAACGTGCGTTTATGTTTGAGCTCAGCACTCTGTAGCACCTGCAGCACTATCCGGAAATCCGCTTGCCTCTCCTTATTAAGCTTGGTTCCCATGGCAATAAAGACGCCACGAACCACGGCTTTGTGACCCTCCCAAAGAGTCCCTCCACTAACCTCCCAGTTGGCGTTTTCCACGAAATTATGCGTCAAAGTCTCTTGTATGCCCGCCACCACACCAACGTCATCTAGTAAATTTTCATTTAATTTCCAGGAAAAGTCAGGGTCACCGGAGCATGATCTGAAATGGTAATTTATTCAATAGTCGCCCCTAGCAATAAGTCAAGAGTGTCCTGGTCCACGAGTAGCAGTCCAATTCTGGTGTAAACCTTGTGCACACCAGAGAAATAGCTATAGTACTCTCAGTGGCATGGAGAGCCCTCCAACAGTCCACTAACGTGTGCTCTTAAAGGGTATTTCTGAAATGCCGTAGGAAAGCATCGGAATGGGAAGATTTATTTTCGGAAGTATCTAACAGAGGATCAGGGCAAATATTGAAGTCCCCTCCCAGGATCAGTCTGCCCTCTCTGAAGTCTGCTAGCTGAGCAAGGGCCTGGTCAATAAATGTAAGTTGTTGCGTGTTAGGGGCGTACAGTGTGGCAAAAGTGTATTTTTGCCCCATAATTGTGCCCTTCAAGAACACGTAGCGACCCTGAGGGTCCACCCTGTGTTCGGAGGGTTGAAACTGACAATGTTTGTGGACCGCGATGGCCATACCTCTAGATTTAGGCCGTGGGGAGTTTCTAAGGTACCACTGAGAAAACAAATGGGTGGGTAGTGAGTCTCCTGTAGGAAGATCACTTGGGCCCCCAGTCTTTTCAATTCCAACCAGAGCTTATTGCGCTTATTTGGGGAGCAAAGCCCACGTACATTATATGACACTACCTTAATCGTCGCCATAAGGTGGAAGGGAGAACCGTCCAGACGCAACCCTCTTCTCCATCAACACAGACAGGAGCTGGTCCACATGCTAGACACAGGAGAGAGAAAAAACGAGAAGAAAGACAAAGAGGGAGAAGGAGGAAAAGAGGGGGGAGAGAAAAGACAAAAAACATTAATTCAACATGTATTAAACATTTTGGGTCCATAGATGCCTCAAAGGACATAAGAGGTGGTACCCTACCCTGTTTGCCCAGCTCATGCAGCCCCCCCAACAGAGGGGAGTCATCTAAGCGAGGCAAAGTGCCCAAATCAGGGCTATCACCCAGCACGGGTAGTCCTATGTGAGAGTCGTGATCGGACATGGGAAGCCAGGAAGTTCTTGCTCCCCAACAAGATAGAAGCGGTAAATGTCTGGGGAGTTAACACACATGGAAGTAACACGGCATTGTGGCCCTGGGCATGCCAGGGTGTCAGGTACAGATCAGGAAAAGGACGGAGTCATGGAGCAGCCTTCCAGACGAGTAGTCCCAGTCTGTTAGTGCCAGAGCGTAGCAAAGAGGGGAAAAAAAACTCTGAAAAATTTAACAAAAACACAACAAAAACAAGGCACGAGAGGTCCAATTCTGAGAAAAAGGAAACTGAACAGAGAAGGCCCTTGTTGCAAAGTCTCCTTACCAGTATAGCCTATATCGCCATAATCTGTTAACAATCAGGTGGCTGCCTGAGGTCTGTCCCTGGGAAAGTTAAAGTCCCTAGTGGTCTTCAGTCCCCGGCCGGGGAAGCTTGTCTCACCACAGTAGAAGAAGAGCGTTTGCGGTTCCGGGAGTCCCGCTTTGAATGGACCTGCTGCCAGGGCTGGGGTGCTTGCAGCCGTGGGATGTCCATGGACAGTCTCCAGTCAGGGAGATCAACAGGTTTTAGCCTCAGTAGCGACAGGAATCGGGGAAGGTCATCTTTGTTTAGCAAAATGGCGGATTTGCCGTCCCTGTCGGCGTGGAGATAGAAGGGGAACCCCCACCTGTAGGTGATGCCCGCAGCACGCAGGGATTCTAGCAGAGGAGAGAGCGCCCTATGCTGCATCAGAGTATGGCGTGACAGGTCCTGATAGAAAAATAAGCGGGCTCCATCAAAATAAAAAAAGGGACTCTTACGCATGGGTTGCATAATCCGGTCTTTGACCGTGTAATGGTGGAGCTTGCAAATTATGTCACGCGGGTTATCCGCATCTTGTGAGGGTGGTCTGAGGGCCCTGTGCGCCCTATCTATCTCCACAGTCTCAGTAGGGGGAGACCCAACAGCTTCTTGAATATGCCTTGCAGCGTAGGAACCTTGGCTCCTGTTGCCTCCGGTAACCCACGAATGCGGATATTGGACCTGCGGCTGCGGTTCTCGTAATCATCTAACTGCGAGATTAGAGCCTCTATGTGGTGGTCCTGGGCTGCACACTTGTCTCTAAGCTGGGTTATGACAGGCAGGGCTTCCTCCACAGTCTGCTCCAAAGTCTCCAGCCTGTTACCAAGCTGAGTAGTGTCGGTTTTCAGCTGCTCTATGTCCTGCCTAAAGGCCTTTTAAACTCTCGTGGCAAAGCGATCAAGGTCCTCCCTAGTTGGGAGAGACAGGATGTGCTGCCGTAAGTCTGCATCCCCTAACAGTCCAGACACATCTGAGCCCACACCATGGGAGGCCGAAGAGCCAGGGGATTTAGGGGGGGTTGCATCCCTTACCAGCTGCGGTGTCTGAATAGGTGACACTCCGGGGTGCAGCAGCGAAGGAGGTTTGGCTGCTTTCTGCACAGCGGCGTCCTTCCCTCTGCCTTCCCGGCCGCCATCTTGGATGTCCCGCCACGCGGCTGCGAACTGCCGCCGAAATAAAAGCCTATGGAGCCGGTGCCGCGGTCTGTTGGGGCTCTGTTTCTGGAGGAGGTCCTCCGGAACCCGGACATACCGTTTTTGACCGCGTGTGAGGTATGAATCCACCGGACAAGGCTGATTGAGCTGCGTGATGTGAGGAGCTCCAGAGATGTGCTTCCTCGCTTGGCCATGTCCAAGTCACGCCCCCCGTGTGTTTTTTCTTTTTTAATAATACAGAAGGACTTTTTTGGACTACACATTTATTTTTGATATTTGCACAAATCACAGCACTGCACATTTTGTATGTTTATTGATTTGAACGACTTGGTATATTGCCTTTTGCTAGAAGCTGTACAATTTTGGTTTAGTGCTCACTTTACAATTTTCTCAGTTTGAATATAAACAGTACAGCTACACACGTTATTGTTTACTGGCACACTGGTAGATAATGCTTGTAAATGTACATTTATGTGGAAAAGGAAGGTTACTGACCTCTGTCTTAGTGAATGTGATCCTGGTTAAATCATTATGTATGGAGGCTGTAATGGGCCATCATGCTGTTGGACCCTGCAAGTGTCTCAGGGTCTGCTATTGTTATAGTTACCCCCTTAGGTGTGACTGATATTACCGCTGCCTTATTGTAAAGAGTCCACAATGACTGTGAACATTAACATGACATGTCTGTACATGTCTGCCTCAGTTTCTGTAGTCTCCTTGTTATAAAGGCAGGTGAGGCCAATAAATATGCTGAATTTCTTCACTATCAATTAGCTCCAATAAATCAGTGTGAGACACTATGTTAAACCATGCCTATGCATAGTCATGTAATGTTTATGAACATATAAAGCAGATGAACTTACAATGCATTTCTCTAATGTTGCCGTCACACGTGTGCCTGGCCAAGGTGAGACAGCTGGTATTCAGTCAATAATGCATAATCTCAGGCTTGTGCAGCATCATGGTAAGCTACTATCTTTACTGGCGGCTGTCAAAGCTCACCTCTATAAAGCCATAAAACAATTCCAGGACTGAAGTACGTGGGAACATATGAGATAGCTGGATCCCAGCGCAATCAACAACTGAAGTATCTACACAGAGTTAATAAGTAAATGTTTGTGTACTTATTCCATGATAAGGCAATGCAAACTCTGATCTATACATAGAATGCCATGGGGATAGGCTGTTATGACATGATAGACCAACTTTTTAAAAGATGTCACCAAGATTTCTAAAACTGCCTTATAGACTTAAGCCTAGTACACATGGGCTGAATGTCGGGCGACATCGGGCAGTAAAATAACATTCAACCCGTGTGTATGGCAGCCGTTTCGCCCTGTAGACGTACTTTGTCTATAGGGCGGTTGTAAAGTGGTTAAAAAAAGGGGGTTTGGAGGGGTATGGTTGTGGGAGCTTACAATCTAAAGGGGAAGGGCAAATGATATGAATTGTAGTAACTGTGTGGGTAGGAGTTGATGGAGAAAGCAACAATTTAGTTGTTAGATGGCGGGTGGGATAGGTTTCCCTGAAAAGATGAGGCTTCCATGATCACCTAAAGGCAGATAGAGTTGGAGATATGCAGATTGGAGTGGGAAGTTTCGAGAGGATGGGAAAGGCTCTGATCCTGGAGGTGAGCACAGGAGTAGGCGACGAGGGAGTCAGAGAGCAGGTTGTGTGATATTTTTGAGATAAGGTTTGTGATTTAGCTGTTGATAGAGTTTTGAATGACTTTGTATATTGTAGTTATTATCTTGAATTTTATTTTTCAGGTAAGCACAATGCAGTGGAGGGATTGGCAGAGAGGGGTGGCAGACCCTGAGTTAATTTTTTTTTAAGTTTTAGGAACCAGTATGACATCCATGTCAGTTAGTAATTTAGTGATGCACATAAGAGTAAAGTGGTGAGCAGTAGAGAGATAGATTTAAGGGTCATCAGCATTGAAATTGTATTGGAAGCCTCAGCTGACTAAGGAAATAGGTACAGATAAAGAATAGAAAGGGATGAAGGCAGGGGCGGACTGACAACTCATGTGGCCCCCAGGCAATAGAAGATTATGGGGCCCCCGGGCTTACAGATGGCCACCATGCCAGGAGGCAGTGCAGAGGCGGGGCAGCTAAAATCTCAGGATTTTCACATCAAAAGCATGTCAGGTTTCGGACATCAGGGAAAGATGTAAAAAAAACACATATTTTTACATACTGTCCCTGGTTTTACTGAGTCTGGCAACCCTGATGGGGCCCCTAGTGGCATGGGGCCCTCGGGCAGTGCCCAGGTGCCTCAATAGTTAGGCCTTCCCTGGATGAAGGACAGAGCCTTGGGGGACCCTAATGGAATGAGGAACTGGAAAGGATAAAATAGATATGTAGGTGACACTGAAGGAACACTAATGCCGCGTACACACAATCATTTTTCGGGTTGTAAAAAACAAAGTTTTTTAAAAATGTAATTTAAAATGATCGCGTGTGGGCTTTAGAGTATTTTTTGGGTTCTGAAAAACGGGCAATTTTTTTTTAGAACATGCTCTATTTTCTCACAACGTTTTAAACTATGTCGTTTTTCAGGTTGTAAAAAATTATTGTGTGTGGGCTTTTACGACGTTATGAGACGGGAGCGCTCGTTCTGGTAAAACTACCGTTCATAATGGAGTAAGCACATTCATCACGCTGTAACAGACAGAAAAGCGCAAATCGTCTTTTAATAACACAAAATCAGCTAAAGTAGCTCAAAGGGTGGCATCATCCGAATGGAACTTCCCCTTTATAGTGCCGTCGTACGTGTTGTACGTCACCGTGCTTTGCTAGAGCATTTTTTTTTTTTTAACGATCATGTGTAGGGAAGGCCGTTTTAATGATCAAGTTGAAAAAAACTTAGTTTTTTCTAGAGCCTGAAAAACATTGTTTTTTACAACCCGAAAAATGATCGCGTGTACGCGGCATTAGATAGGAAGATAACCAGGAAAGAGCAGAGGCCAGGAAAGGAGGAGTGGGCAGCGGGTGGTGCACATATATAGATAAGGGAGTTGGGGGGCTAAGGAAAGCGAGAGAATGAGAACGAGGTAATATGTTGTTGTTTCAAACATTGTTTCAATCACTATTAAGTACAGAACAAAAGGCTAGACATGTGCATTTGTTTTCGTTAGAATGCTTTTTCGTCCGAAAATCGTGTTTTTTCATTATCGTTTTAACAAACGATAACGAAATTGCAAGAAACGAAAACTGAAAGATCCGACATTAAAAAATGCTTTATTTTTGTTTTCGTTGCGGTAAAAATTCGATATAGAGAGATTCGACATTATAGGGAAAAGATTAGACATCATAGAGAAAAGATTTGACATTATAGAGAAAAGATTCAACACTTAGGGCCAGATTCACGTATTCCAGAGCATCTTTGCTCTGGAGTAACGCTTCTGATTTGCGTTGCGCTGCCGAATTTTTAGGAGCAAGTGCTGTCATTCACGAAGCACTTGCTCCTAAAGTTGCGGCAGCGCATCGCAAATGAGCCGGCGGTATTCAAAATTCGCGGGTACGGGGCGTGTAGTATGCTAACTACGCGCGATCCCGCCGCCGACGTACTGCGCATGCGTCGAGTGTCAAAACATCCCCGTGCGCATGCTCCAAAATCTGTGAATGAACGTCAATGACGTCACAATCCCATTCATGACCGTTTTACGCAAGCGACGTTTTTTTTTTTTTTCCCGACGCGATGACGACGCCTATACCTAACATAGGATACTCCAACCCCATGTAGGTATATCTATGCGCCGCGTATCCCGTCCGGAAACGTCGTAACGTCACTGCGTCGCGCCGGATTTCGATCGTGAATTGCCGATTTCCGCTCATTAACATATTTTTTGAGCGTAAATCGGCGGGAACGCCCCCGGCGCCATTTTTAAGTTGAAGTAACGATGCGATGGCGAAACTCAGTTACGCTTATCGCATCGGAACTTCAACCCGGCGTTTCTTGTTTTCTGGTTACAGAAAACAGAAACGCCGGCTCAAAGCCACTGTTACGCTGGCGGATCACTCGATCCGCCAGCGTAACCTTTCATGAATCTGGCCCTATAGAAATAATAGATTAGACATTACAGAGAATAGATTTCGATTCATGAGAAAATAGATTTGACATTATAGAGAATAGATTCAACATTATTACTAGTCATACAAAATTAGAATTCTTGTAGGCGTAAAGATTCGACGTTCTGTCGAATATTCTTTTGTCCATTCGGCAGAAACCAAAAAGATTCGACGTTTCGTCGAATATTCTTTTGACCATTCGACAGAAACCAAGTATTATTGGATTTTCGGACGAAAGCTATTCCCCAACGAAAAACAAAATAAATCAAATGATTTTCGGGAGTAACTAAATAAATGTATTTTCCAAACGAAAACGAAAAAACAAAACAAAATATTCCAGTCTGCACATGTCTACAAAAGGCACAGAAGCAGCATGATATGTATGTGCAAAGTGAAACACACGTCGCATGCTGGGACCATAACATACACAATGAAGATCCATGTATAATTTGCTAGATAGGTTAGGGATCACATTCGCTATGCACAGATACATCTATAATTTTATGTTATCATACAATGCAAATATACTATAGCAATTTATCCCGCTCTTGCAATTTTTCCATTCAGTAAAGCAGGCTCGAAGTGTTACTTCTATGTATTCAGTGTGCAGTTTATTGTTTTAAATGTTAATGTACTGGCAACCAGTACAAAGCAAACAGTACAATGGGTCATCAGCCTGGCTCTGAAGACCAGTGACTGGCACACATAGTTACCTACAATGATTTATAAGTAGAATTTGTTCACTTGTGTCATGAGGCCTGTATTTACTTAAACCTCCAAGAGCTGTGTCAGTGAGAAAGAATTTATGATACACCATTGTTTGCTTGTGTAGAAAGGTCTCAATATAGGGATGAGCAGAATTTTATAGAAACCTCAGACTGTTACTCTTTCAAAACACTGCTGATTTTGATATGGGTTTTTCTTGATATTTCATGAAATGATAACAGGGATAGCAATGTGTAAAATATAAATGACACAATTTATTGTAGAACTTCATAGCACTACTCCAACATTACTACTACTGCAGTAGTAAAAGAAGCTTGTCTCAGACAATGATGTGCTTAAAGCAGAGTTCCACTCATTTTTAAGTTTATCGAAAGTGAGCAGCTACAAAAAGTGTAGCTGCTAACTTTTAATAAACAGTCACCTCTCCCACAATCCAGCGATGCGGCCGCCCGAAGCCTTGCTCCTCTTCCTCTCTTACACCGGCATTGCAAGTGTGGGCACCCTTCTCAGTGGCCAGGCACTCTCCTGGGACCTGTGATGTGTCCCAGAAGATTGCATGGAGGGAAGGGATTCACCTGGGCGGCAAGAGCGGACGTAGGAGCTGGGTACCTGTCAAAACTAGGTACCTGCTCCCCCCCCCCCCCCAAAAAAAATGAAATGCCAAATGTGTCATGTAAGGGGGAGCAGTGCTTAAAGCGAAAGTTCCACTTTTGGTTGGAACTCTGCTTTAAGTGGCTTCTTTACAAGAAATCAGCCATTACAAACAATGCAAATCAGTCTAGCAGTGGACTTTTTTTTTTCTCGATAACGGTAATCTTTATTTAAGTTTAACAAAACAAAACAATTTGCAGTGGTACATCCACTCCAAACAAGCAGCAGTTACAGAAATTGACAATACAGAGGTCGAACTAGGAGTTACAACCGACATTGGTAAGAAACATATATGATACAAGTACAAAAGCATACATACACGCACAAAAGGAGATACCAATGTATCCTTAACCCGGCTCAGGCAGCGGGGGTGAGAACTCAAAAATCTTTAGTCCACAATCAAGTATTGGTCAAGCTAACAAGTCAGTAGAGACAGGGCCAGATTAAGAACATCATGGGCCTGGTGCTGAGGATTTTGGTGGGGCCTTTTATAAATAATAAATAAATGTGTGGGAATCACAGCACAGCAATGGAGGGCCCAGTTTGAAAATGTAAGTGTACCCTAATGTGCTAATATGCTGTACATACTTGTACATTGTGGCATAACCTACCTCAGGGCCTCTAAAAAGTAGTAATGTCAGGAAAGTTTACTACCGCTTTAATATCACAGGATCCCAGAAACCTCTCATGGGGCCCCCTACTGACTCAGTGGCCCTTGGGCAGTGCATAAGTGCATAGTTGCCAACATTTAAAAAATATTTTCAGGGACACTTTTTCACAAGTGCTGTATTTAGAGTAGCTGACATCCCCTGTGTTCCTCTGTACATCACAGTAGTAATCACAAAATTAAATAAGTTCTAGTAACAGAACAAATATGAGGACTGAGATTTCCTTCAGTTGAACTAACAAAAGTGTGTCCATTCTAGAGCTGGTAACATTGAGGGCATTCAGTATCATTTTAAAGAACTGTTTTTGTGGGTAAGCGACATAGGGGAGGATAAGTGGTATATAAGTGGGAAGTATGTGCAGGTGAGTGAGAGGAATGTGGAGGGTCTAACATTGGGCACTATGTACAGGAGAGGAGTGTGGAGGGTATGACAGTGGGCATCATGTACAGAAGGGAAGCATGGAGGGTACGACAGTGGGCAGTATGTACAGGAGAGAAGTGTGTGACAGCAGGCACCATGTACAGGAGAGGAGTGTGGAGGGTATGACAGTGGGCAGTATGTACAGGAGGAGTGTGGGGGTATGACAGAGGGTAGTATGTACCAGAGAGAAGTGTGGAGGGTATGATGGGGCAGTATGTACAAGAGAGAAGTGTGGAGGGTATGACAGTGGGCAGTATGTACAAGAGAGGAATGGGGACGGTATGATAGTAGGCACTATGTATAGGAGAAGAGTGTGGAGGGTGCGACAGTGGGCAGTATGTACAGGAGAGGAGTCTATGACAGCAGGCACTATATCCAGGAGAGGAGTGTGGAGGGTATGACAGTGGGCACTATGTACAGGAGAGGAGTGTGGAGGGTATGACAGTGGGCACTATGTACAGGAGAGGAGTGTGGAGGGTATGACAGTGGGCACTATATAAAGGAGAGGAGTGTGGAGGGTATGACAGTGGGCACTATGTACAGGAGAGGAGTGTGGAGGGTATGACAGTGGGCACTATGTATAGGAGAGGAGTGTGGAGAGTATGACAGTGGGCACTATGTACAGGAGAGGAGTGTGGAGGGTATGACAGTGGGCACAATGTATAGGAGTGGAAGGATGTTTAGGGACTGCGTAGTGGTTAAGCGAGTCATACATGAATTGAAATTACACCAATTATGCAGAGACCAGCCATAGTCGATCTATATATGGGCTAGCTGGTTTTACACAAGTCAATCTATTAATCGACTTGAGTACAACCAGCCTGTTTTTCCAAAAACAATCAGTGCTGCCAGCTATAGATAGCAACACTGATCATTGTACTCACTGGCAGGACACAATAACACTACAGGAGTGATTCCCCCATCCACAGGTCAGCAGGTGAGAGGGTGTGTGGGGACAGGCTGGGGAGAGATACCAGTCAGTGGCTGGGAAGGCACTGGCTAGTATCAGAGCCAGATACACACAGGTTACATACGTCATGATCGTTAGAGCGAGAGCAATAATTCTAGCACTAGACCTCCTCTTGTAACTCTAAACATGTAACCTAAAAAATGTTTAAAGCATCGCTTAGGATACCAAAAAAAAAATCGTGCTAACTTTAGTGTTTTTTTTAATGTATGAAACAGTTTTTTTCCAAAAAAAAACATGTTTGCT
Source organism: Rana kukunoris (assembly GCA_029574335.1). NCBI lineage: Eukaryota > Metazoa > Chordata > Amphibia > Anura > Ranidae > Rana > Rana kukunoris. The sequence continues at coordinate 213,146,974 of CM056052.1, forward strand.
GCGCAAATACAGTACCGTGCTAGAGCTGCACAATTAATCGTTAAAATTGTGATCTCGATTCCCCTCCCCCCTGACATCTCCAATGCAGAGTTTGCTGATTCTTTCATATAACAAGTGGAGAGACTTTCAGCTGTCAAAAGAAAATATCTGGGCAGTCTGCTAAGTTCTTATCAGGAAACATTGGGCCAGATTCAGGTACATCTGCGCATTATTGGACCGGCGTAGCGCACCGCCTTTACGTTAGACTGGCGCAATGTAGCGGCGCAATCACCCTATTCTCGTCGCTTTTACGCAATAATTTGCACCTGCGCAACGTTATTTCAGAGGCACAAGGCGGAGTAATACAAATTGGGAAGGACGTGGGCGTGTTACATTGAAATGAGCCGTGACCCCATGCAAATGAAGGGCCGGCCGGCTCCCGCATGCGCGCTTGAAGCAGACCATGGTCAGCACCTCTGTGCGCATGCTCACAACTCGGGAACGGCGCAATCAGTGAAATTGGAAGTGGACTAGGGCAAATTAGTGAACTACGCAAACAGCATAAATAGACAGAGACAAACACACTTCCTTTGCAAAAGTCCATCCCTTTGTATCCCTCCCTATACAGCAAGGTGCTTTTGTTCTGTTGTTTATTAGCGTTTGTTTGTTTGTTTGTGACGTGTCTTTGAGAGTGATTTTTGTCTTTTATGTGTTTTCTTTGTTGTTATTTTGTTTAAATTATATTTTTGATGACCATTTTTTATTTTTGCTGGTCATTTTTTATTTTATTTTTGGTTCTGTTTGTGTATGATTTGGGAATGTGGGGGTGACATTCCTGCGGGAAAAGGGGTGTCACCCTCAATTTTGGTGGAGAAGGGATCCCCAGGTCCGTGAGAATGGTATATGAATGTACAGTGACATAATTGGAGCCGTGGCGTGACGTTGCTGCTCACAAGTCCTGCATGGTGGACTGGTGCCAATCCAATGTGATGAGGATGTGGGGTGTGTGTGCTAGGGACCACAGTGGTGTGCATGCATGCATTCTCACTCATTGTGCCATGATTAATGTGTGTGTTTAACGTGCAAAGATGCCTAATGTGAGCTGGCATGAGATGGGGTCATGAGATGGGGTCCCAGTGCATATGCAGAGTCACCTTGAAGGGAAAAGACAGGAGGATGTTAGTAGTGCATGTGCCACTTGTGATGTGTGCATCATGGGGGGGGGGGCAGTCATGCCTGCCACCCATGTCACTCACCAACCAGCCAGCTGTCCCCATACATGTTCTGTTCGAAATCTGTGGGGATGGGGCTCTGATTGTATATGTAGCTGTCATGGGTGTCATGGGTAGTGTCATGTGTTGGGCTGGTGATGTCCTCCTGCAGGGTTGTGGTTAATTCCATGATGGCATGAGGGGTGAATCTGAAGATGCGATACACCTCAGAATCACTCATGCCATAGATGTCTATGCGTGTGTGATATATCCTCTCCCGTGAAGAGTGAAGAGTGAAGAGTGAGGGGCTTGTATCAGCTAAGAATATTGTATTAGATTAGATTAAATTGAAAAGTTTATATAAGCCCAAAAAATAATTTTGAAAAAAATAAAATAAAAATCCTGTGCCCTCCTCCGTGCCCTCCTCTGTGCCCTCCTCCGTGCCCTCCTCAGTGCCCTCCTTCTTTGCTCATCTAAAGTCAGTAGTATAGCTATGAGCATGGATGCCCCTGGCATGTTGGCATACAGATTGTTGGGCAACACGTGTGACTGCTGAGCTCCTCACTAACAGTGTTGCTTTATCTGAAATGTAGACGATTTTTCGCTTTTTAGACCAGCTTTTATATGGTCTAATTTTAGACAGGACATTTTGCTGTTGCGCACACCGCGTAGCCTGCGCTGCCCGAACGTTGTTTTGTGGATCCCCGTAAGTACCTCATTGGCATATTTGACTAGCAAATCAATGGTTTGTCTAGCGCAGTTTTGCGCGGACGGATGCGCCTGTCTAACGAAAATTACGCTGGACAAAAAAAAGTAGATTTCTTGCGTATCTCGTTTTGGGGATGGGCATCGAAACGCACGCGCACAATTAGACTTACGCCGCGCATCTCCTGTTACGCCGGCGTAATCGCTCTGTGAATCTGGCCCATTGTAACTAACGCTTTCTTCTTATATCAAAGGGATAAACTTCTGTGTGTAAAGAAAATATCCGGGCAGTCTGCCAAGTTTGTAAACAACATGAAACATTGTAACCAACTTCCTTTTTAGATCAAACTTCTGTGTGTAAATGCAAAAAATGTAACCACTTAAAGTCCAAAACTTGTTTAAGTTAAAAACCAATATTTTTTGCTAGAAAATGACTTGGAACCGCCAAACATTATATATATTTTAGCAGAGACAAAAATGGCAATTGCTGCAATATTTTATGTCACGCTGCATTTCCCCACTTCAATGAATAATAAAAACCATAAAAACAAAACAGTAAAGTTAGCCCATTTTTTTTTTTTTCATTTTAATGTGAAAGATGATGTTATGCTGTACGAATCGTGAGAGAATCGTGATCTATCTTCTAAGCAAAAAAATTGCAGTTGTCGTTTTAGCCAGAATCGTGCAGCTCTATAACGTGCAACATAAAAAGTTGCAAAGACCACCATAGAGGAATTTTCTAGCAAAAAACAAATGATGATTTTTTTTTCCTCAGTCTGCTGCAGTGTGTCAGCTTGTATTTATAATGGCTGCTCTGTATGTAGCTTCTGATAGGCTGTGCAAGCAGGCCCGTATCTCTGGAACCATAAATGATAGCCATCCCATATTTTGACCGTTTGTGGGGTAGGTCTTCAACTGACTACCCCCCAAATGTGGGGTTTCTGTGACCTCTGGTCATCGAGCTACAACCCCCAAAGTCGATCTAAAAAAAAAAAAAAAACTTTTTTTTTTTTTGGGGGGCAAATGGGCCTATCTTGATAAAGGGGCCTGGAGCTGCAGCTCCATCAGCCCCTCTGTTAATCCGGCCCTGAGTAGAGAGGGGAGGGGAGAGGGGGGGCAAGGGAAGGAGGAAGAGCCAGTGAGGTAATCCTACTAAGGCAGAGCAGAGGAAAAACCATAGAGATACCATGGTAAAAAATGACCTTCAGAGGATAACAAACTCCAAACCCACTACAGGGACAGCTGTCTCGCCCTCGCCCAATCTGCTCATATTTTGTTAAACTTGTTCAGACAGGTATGTCCCATATAAATCAGTTTATAAAGTGGTAGGGCTACATTAACCAAGGTCCTCCATTGTTGTACAGTATTAGGTTCAGCCATTTTCCATTGAACAAAAGTCGTTTTCCTGGCATAGAAGGCTGTGTAAAATACAAATAGATTTTTTTATCACAGATCCCCAGTAAAAAGTGGACAGGGTCTTAAAAGACCCGTTATTTACTAATTAAATTAATATTCTCAAGCACTGCATTCCAGAACTGCTGCACTCGTGGCCATAACCAGACCATATGAAAGAATGTGCCTGGGTCAGAGTGACATTTAGTGCAAACCGCCTCCCTGGGGATATAAATACTCAAATCAATCAAACAGGGGAGTAATAAACTCAGTATAAATATTTGAGTTGCTTAAATCTGTCTTGCATGGAAATAATCAACGGTAAATATTTCTGGATGTCCTGTTCCCAGTTGTCATCAGCCAAGGTAGGTATATCAGTTGGCCAAACAGCATAGAGCTGCGACACCTTAGAGATATCCAATCCGATAATGGAAAAGAGGGCTGAGAGAGGTTTATCTCCATCAAGTATGGTGTGCTGGGCTTGTGACAAGCTGAAATATTTTTCAGGTGACTTTTCGTTCTCTCCTCGTGGGTGCCCACTCACCAGAAAGAAGCTTAAAATACGCCTGTAATTATGCATGGAAATGGTATCTCTCATCATCGATTGGGACTGGTATGTATTGCCACTATAGAGGAATTACTCCTATCTTCCACCAATATGTGTTTGGAACCATAAAGGTGTCTTGGATCCTTCAAGTTTTACACAGTTAATGGACATCCATTGGAGAAAAGTATGGCAATAAAGGGAAATAGGTATATATTGTAATACTGCAAGGTTTACTAATAAAATCCAAAATTATTACACTTACAACAAAATCTTTAAAATTGTGCAGAAAAAATGCTGCCTTGGTTTAAAAACAGCCTTCACAGGTTCTCCTTAGCTTGACACATTTTGCCCCACCCACTGGGCGTCATCAGAAGCTTATGGAGCACGTGATTGGTTGTCTTTTATACTTGTGATAGAAAAGATTTGTGGTTGTAAAAAAAAAATAACACACATATCATACTTACCTCCACTGTGCAGTTCGTTTTGCACAGAGTGTCTCTGAACGTACTCTGATGGGGTCCCACGGCGGCTCTCGCAGCTTCTCCCTGCAAGAGCTAACCCCCTCTGGGAAGCTCTTTCCTGAGGGGATTAGCTTGCGGGCGCTCTCCCGTGTGATACAGTTGCCAGCCATAGCCATGGAGTGAATGATTAGGCCCACCCACTGATGCGCCGCGTCATTGGATTTGATTAACAGCAGCGCGAGCCAATGGCTGCCCTGCTATAAATCTATCCAATAAAGAGCCGAGAAGAGCCGAGAAGCCCAGGCAATTCAGGGCTCAGGACTTACCAGGATTAGTGGGAGTTATTGGGTGTAGTAGGCGGAACTTAAAAATATAAAAAACAGTCAATCACAGGCTCCGTAAGGTTCTGAGGCATGGTGAAGCAAGAAAAACCTAAATAACATCCGATTAGGCAGGTCATGCCTACGTTTGAGGTCATCCAAGGTAAGCAGCAGCCCATGAGATTTGATATTGCCAGATGTTTTGTGCCATTTCAAACCCATATTACAAGATCTGGAATAAATCTAAAATGTGGTAGAAAGGGGTTGCCCCATAGTGAGGTATACGGGGACCAGCAGTCAGTCTTTGTTACTTTAGCACTAACAGTTGCCAAAAACTCAAAGGGTTGCCTTCATAGCAAGAGTGATGTTAGGGTTGGCGCGTGGGCCCCAGTGTACCTAATTTCATAGCTCAGAATAGGAGTCAAGAAGAGCCACCTCCAAAGTAGCTACAGGTTTAGCTGGTGCTTTTGAGAACCACCACCAGACTAAGACTGCAACCCAGTAATATCTAATAATTCATGGAACTGCAACTGGGCCCTGGCATTCAGCCACTGTAGGGGGCCCAGCGGGATTGCTAGTCCCAGGGCTATGAGTACAGAGCTTATCTCTCATACAGCTCAGAGCCAGCAGTTCTACCTGCTCCATCTGTCCTCTCTCGCACAGGATGGGAGAGTAGACCGCCGATATGCTTATCCTTCCCCCTCCTCTCTCCTGTGTGTGTTCTGCGGGAAGTCTAGTATGAAACTAATGAGTTCACACTCCCTGCGGTACACACAGGAGGAGAACGGCGGGATGGGGGGAAGAATGAACAGATTGTCTTTGTTTCCTCCCTCATCCTTTGCGAGAGAGGACGGAGGGAGCAGGGAGAACTGCCGGCTGTGAGCTGTATGAGAGATCCGCTCTCTGATGAGCAATGATCTGTGACATGTATAGGTGTCACTGATGGGCACTGATAGGGAGCATTGATGAGCAATGATACGTGGCACTGATGGGCACCAATAGGTGGAACTGATAGGTGGCACTGGTAGGCGGTACTGATAGGCAGCATTAATGAGCACTGATAGGTGGCAATGATGGGCACTGATAGGTAGCACTGATAGGCAGCACTGATATGTGACACTGATGGGTGGCACTGATAGGCGGTACTGATAGGCGGCATTGTTGAGCAATGCTAGGCGGCACTGATGGGCACTGATTGGAGGGGGGGCGGCCCATCATGGTTTCTTGCACCGAGGCCCTACAGGTTCTAGTTACGCCCCTAAATACAACTAGCCAGGGTAAAGGGCAATGACTTCCACAAAGCACATCTTTGAGTCAGATGGGTCACCACCTGGTATAAATTTAGAGAGATATTGTGACAAATCACAATTAATTTCAACATCCAAGTCTCGAAACTGGAAGACACCTGTAACAGGGTTTTTGTAACCAGCAGGGCAGCTAATGGATGAAGAGGAAAAACAATAGACATTCTCCAGTTAATGTGGATCCCGGAGTTGTTATGAATAACAGACAGGGCTGCCAGTGGTGAGTCATCCACATCCCTGAGATATAATTAGGTATCCTGAGCATAAAAAGAAACCTTTTCCTCTAGCGCAGTGATGGCGAACCTTGGCACCCCAGATGTTTTGGTACTACATTTCCCATGATGCTCATGCACTCTGCAGTGTAGATGAGCATCATGGGAAATGTAGTTCCAAAACATCTGGAGTGCCAAGGTTCGCCATCACTGCTCTAGTGGACCTATAGCTATCCCATGAACATCCAGGGAGAATTAAAGAAGAATAGCCAAGGCCAAGGGCTCAATGGCTAAAGCAAATAACCCGGGGGAGACTGGGCACCCCTGTCTTATTCCCCTCTGCAGACTAAAAGGAGGAGAGAGAGCAGACCCTGTACATACTCAAGCCATTGGAGATCTGTATAACGTCTGTACCCAAGAAATAAAGCTAGGACCAAATCCAAAGCGGCCCACAGGAATTCCCATTCAACCAAATCAAAAGCTTTTTCGGCGTCTAAAGATGGAATCACGTTAGATTGGGTTATTTAGGTAATAGTTAGTAAAGTCTCTGTATGTTGATATCTGTGTGAAGGGAACATTTTTAAAGCAGTTATAGACCTTCATTTATCTACAAAGGGCTGATTTATAAGTTGTAAACATTAGAGTACAGGTGCTATTGCACTTACTATTAAAAAATAAATAAAAATAAAATTAAAAAACATTCCTGCAAGCATACAACATAAGATACCAGCTCTGACGTTCATTAGTTATTGACTCCTCCAACTGTTATCTCACTGTCCAGTGATATTGCCTGTACTGAGACTGCCAATTAGAAACTGATACTCCACTTTGTTACTACTAGTATTACTTGTATTGGCATCACCGCTAGCAAAAACTCAGTAGCCAACTCAGCCCACGATATTAGTATTATTTACCCTGCCCATTCCAAAGCTGGCCATACACAACTTTACGGCAATTGCAGTCACTTTTATTGAACTAGATTCAAAAGCCAGAGCAATCAAATTGTATAATTAGTGGTTTTGAATGATCACAAGGAGATGGAATTTAAACTGCCTTGATCAAACCCAGTGAAAAGATCTGATTGCCTTCAATGATAATGCTGCATTTTTTTCTGGATTCAATTGATTTTGTCAAAAACTTGTACTGAAGCTGTCAATTTATAGCCCACTTTGATTCAAACACATGTATAGTAGATTGCTTGCTTTCAATCAATCATTTTTAATTGTATGTTTGATTCTTGGTTGATCAAAGATGGTTACAGTTGTCTGAAAGTAGCCATGTGTATGTTCAGCTTTAATTGTTGATTTCTGAGTTGTTTATCATGGGGCATTTGTCGCCATTGCTCTATCTATGTAAATAAAACCCAAATCAAGACATAGGCCGCGTACACACGACCGGTTTCCTCGGCAGAATCCAGCAAGTATCTTGTTGGGAGCCGTGTTTTGCCGAGGAAACCGGTCGTGTGTACGTTTTTAATCGAGGAAACTGTCGAGGAACTCGACAAGCCAAAAAGAGAGCATGTTCTCTTTTTTCTCGACGGGAGTCGAATTTGGCTCATCGAGTTTCTCATCGGCTGGTTTCCGACGAGAAACTCGAGCGTGTGTATGCTAAGAAACCCGCGCACCTTCTGTAAAAGTAGCATTTGTAATGGAAATAGCACATTTGTCACGCTGTAACAGACTGAAAAGTGCAAATGTCTCTTACCAAACTTTTCAGTAACATGAGATTAGCAAAAGCAGCCCCAAGGGTTGTGCCAGTGGAATCGAACTTCCCCTGCTGTCGTATGTGTTGAAGTCACCGCGTTCGAGAACGAGGAGATTTGGTCTTTAACGTGTGTACGCAAAGCAAGCTTGTCGAGTTCCTCGAAAAGCCTAACAAGGAACTCGACGAGGAAAACGATGTGTTTCGCCCGACGAGTTCCTCGGTCGTGTGTACGCGGCCATACACTCACCGGCCACTTTATAAGGTACATCTGTTCAAATGCTTGGTAACAGAAATTTCTAATCAGCCAACCACATGGAAGCAACTAAATACAATTATGTGGTGAAGACGACTTGCTGAAGTTCAAACCGAGCATCAGAATGGGGAAGAAAGGGGATTTAAGTGGCTTTGAATGTGGCATTGTTGTTTGTGTAAGACGGGCTGTTATGAGTATTTAAAAACTGCTGATCTGATGGAATTTTCACAAACAACCATCTCTAGGGTTTACAGAGAAAATATCCAGTGAGAAAATATCTAGTGACCAGCAGCTGTGAGCTAAGAACAGAAATTTGGAACATTTTTGCCTGGTCTGAAGAGTCTTGATTTCAACTGCGACATTCAGGTGGTAGGGTCAGAATTTGGCGTAAACAACATGAAATCATGGATCAGGCTGGTGGTAGTGGTGTAATAGCGTGGGGGATATTTTCTTGGCACACTTTGGACCCCTTAGTACCAACTGAGCATTGTTTAACCACTTAAGCCCCGAGCCTGTTTTTCAGATTTGGTGTTTACGAGACTAAAACATTTTATTTTGCTAGAAAATTACTTAAAACCCCCAAACATTATATATATTTTTTTCTAGCACATTAGAGAATAAAATGGCAGTCATTGCAATACTTTTTGTCACACCATATTTGCTTACAAGCGCACTTTTTTTGAAAAAAAATTATCTTTTTTGAATATAAAAATAATACAACAATAAATTTGGGCCAATTTTTTTATATATTGTGAAAGATAATGTTATGCCGAGTAAAATGATACCCAACATGTCACGCTTAAAAATTGCGCCAGCTTGTGGCATGGCGTCAAACTTTTACCCTTAAAAATCTTGAAAGGCGACGTTTGAAAAATTCTATAGGTCGCATTTTTTGAGTTACAGAGGAGGTCTAGGGCTAGAATTATTGCTCTTGCTCTATTGATCACGGCGATACCTCACTTGTGTGGTTTGAACACCGTATTCATATGCGGGCACTACTCTCGTCTGCGTTCACTTCTGCGTGTGAGCTCGTCGGGACGGGGCGCTTTATAAAAATGTTTTCTTTGTTTTCGGATTTATTTTTATTTATTTTATAATTTTTTACGCTGAGATAAAAAAAAAATTATCACTTTTATTCCTATTACAAGGAATGTAAACATCTCTTGTAATAGAATAAAACATGACAGGTCCTCTTAAATATGAGATCTGGGGGTCAAAAAGACCTCAGATCTCATATTTAGACTTAAAAGCAAAAAAAAAAGGTAAACAAAAAAAATATCTCTTTAAGACGCTGGGCGGGACTGACGTTTTGACGTCACTTCCGCCCAGCAGAGCTATGGGGATGGGTGGGGGCCATTTTTCCCTCACTCACACGGCTCCGGTAAGCGGCGGAGGGCACAGGAGAGCGGCGGGAGGGGGGCAGAGACCGCCGTTATCGTAGACAGGCCCGTCCACTGAAGAGATGGATATCTCAGTTGTGGCAGCAGCTGCTGCCGTTACCGAGATATCCATCTTTAAAAAGAGGACGTATATATACAGTGGGCGAGCGTTAAGCGGTTAAACACCACGCCTGAGTATTGTTTCTGACTACAGTGTACTTATCTTCTGATGACTCCTTCCAGCAGGATAATGCACAAAGCTCAAATAATCTCACCACTAGTTGAACATGACAATGAGGTCACTGTACTTGGATCGGGATGGCCTCCACAGTAACAAGATCTCAATCCAATTGCACCTTTGGAATGGAACCAGAGATTCACTTCATAGATGTGCATCTGACAAATTTGCAGCAACTGTGTGACGCTATGATGTCAATATGAACCAAAATCTCTGAGGAATGTTTCCAACACCTTGTTGAATCTATGTCAGACAGAATTAAGGCAGTTCTGAAGACAAAGGAGGGTCCAACCCGGTACTAGCGAGGTGTACCTAATAAAGTGGGCGGTGAGTGTATATGATTGTATAATAACAAAATTCCATTGCTATGAATTCTGTAAGGTCTTTTTTTTCTTCTAGCCTTGTCTAACACATCAGTTTAGAAAGACCCTTGTGTTATAAATGTCAACATTTTGTATTACAGCTTAATTATCCGCAGGAAAGAATAACTGCATATAGATAATATTTTCACACCAGACCTCAGGTAAGGCACCTGGTTAAGTGCAGGGTGGGGCCTGTAGAGATAAAGGCAGTTAGCAAAAGACCTATGGATTTCAGGTAGTGTTGCAATGTAAATGATTAAAGTCAGACAGCAAGAAAAGGCTTTATCTCCCCTGTGTGCTCTCCATTACACCTGACAAACATACGCGGCTCACCTGAAAAAAAGAGCAAACCTCATCTACTTTCCCGTGGGAATTGAACTCTGTTGGGATAACCCCTGAACTTGGCTGCTTCTCTACCTGTAAACAGAAAAAAATATTCCCTTGTGATATTAGCGGCATGTTGTCCTTTTTTTTTTTAAAACAAGATTAGAGCTTTATTATAATTTTTTTTTTTTAAGATGACAATTAAACCTTTAAGTTTAGGCCTTAAATTTGTTTTAATCCATGTCACAGATCACTTTGAACTTCGCCAGCATCCTGTCATCATTGTATCACTTTGTTATTAAACCTAAATTAAAGGGGTTGTAAAGGTTTGTTTTTTATTTTCTAAATAGGTTCCTTTAAAGGGTCACTAAAGGACCTGCTGAAATGACTGTTTACAGGGTATAGAGACATAAAAGTTAACTGATTCCTTTGAAAAATTATTAAAAATAGATAAAAATCAATCATATAATGTGCCTCTAGTTTCACTTTCGTTTTTTAAAATGGTTTCATGTTTCTGTGAAGTAGAGAAGACACACAGAACAAAAACAAACAAATTCAGGGCAGTGTTTTGTTTTTAAAATGAATCTGATTGGTTCTGAGGAGTTTTAGACACACAGCTTAGACCACAGTGAAAATCTGCCATGAGTTTTTTCATAAGGAGCCAGACAACCATGAAGTGTGGAGATCAGAGAAGTATTACAGCTACTTCAAAGCAAAAACGAACAATGAGAACATGAAAACAGCACTGCATTAAGGTAAAGGAAGCCATTTAGCTAAAAAAAAAATTCCTTTAGTGATCCTTTAAGCTAGTGCATTGTTGGTTCACTTACCCTTTCTTTCCATTTACCTTCTAAATGTTTATTTTATTTGTTTTCTTTGTCTGAATTTCTCACTTCCTGTTCCTCCTCAGTAAGCTGTTCAGTAAGCTGTACTGACTGATTTTCCACCGCTCAGATGATGGTGAAAAGCTTAATGAGGAGAAACAGGTGTCGATCACAAGGCCCGTGGGCCGAATCTGGCCCTCCAGGCTATTTCATGTGGCCCTTGCACCTCCCCTGCAGCTACAGGAGAGCTTCATCCCTCCTCTGGTCCTCCTCCAGACCCTTAATTCCTGCTTTCAAGCAAGGCATCCAGCTTCTTCCCAGCAGCAGCATAAGGTAAGAGGGGTGAACTGTGATGTAAGGGAGAGTGGGGCACTCAACTTCTGATGGTGGAGTGGCTCTTGGCTTCCAATGTAAGGGGAGGGGATGCGCTGGACATCTAATCTTACAGATGAAACCGTCACTTTTGAGGGCAATAAATCCTGATGCGGCCCACGATAAAATTGAGTTTGACACGCTTGTGCTATACTAATGCTTCCCCACTCAAAATGTCCAATGTTTTGAACTAAAGCGTGTACTACAAACCATTCTCTAATGACTGTAAAATTGTTACAATGCTAAACTGCACCCTTTAGCGGCATGATTGATTATATTCCCAAACACACTTGACCTCCTATTTACTTATTTTTTTTCTTTTAGCGGCAAAAATATAAATTGCAAAGCTTGGAAAAGGGGTAAGTATAGATTAAAGTTTCTTGGATCATGCTGCAAGAAAAGTTGGCTAGTATCCTCCAGTATAAACAAACTATATTTGAAAAAGCTTGGAACCCCCGGATACAACATTTACAAACCCCTATTTCATCCTGGGGATGTCATAGGCACATGGGTGTTGAGCACTTTTTACCCCTTACTACCTACTTTCGCCTCTCCTTTTTCTCTTTTTTTCTTTAATGTTCGCCTATCTCTCCATGTGTGTAATTTTTACAGAAAGCTGATACATTTTATTTATAGATTACTGTCTGACTTTTGCGGGTAAAGGTTCCTCAACCACTATCATGTGGAACCTACCAGTTCTCGATGCCACCTGTCCAATGCCTTAACTTGGCATAATGTCTGTGTTAGAGTGCTTATATATTCCTTCCGTGAATGTCCACCAGATAATGGTTGTATTTTTTTATGGCTTTACTCCAATTGCCTTGTGTTCATAACACCCCTCCTCTCCTCTGACAATTATTTGATACAGTGGATACATGTTGACTCGAGCTGTTGACTGTGATGTTTACTTATGTTTGCACTGATACTTTTATTTTATTTTAAAATGCAATAAACATATTGAAGTAAAAAAAAATGAACACTATCGTATAAAGAAAAGTTAAACTGGAAATTAAGGCTACCAAAAAAAAAAAACAACAGGTTGTGAAAAAGAGTAGGACAAACTCCCAAAAATTCTTTTAATATATTAATAGCATATCTTTGCGAGATATGAAAATATAAGGTAAGGAAATGGAGGAGCTAAAGTCCACAATGGGCATAGTATTGTCATAGCCCCAAAAGAACCCCAGTGGCTCAAACTTGCTTTGGGCCAAAAATTTAAACAAAATAAATGTGAATAAAGCACCTGAACCAGATGGCTTACACCCATGTCTTTTCAGAATTGAGCTCTTTAATAACTGTCTCTGTACAGATAAATTGGAGCAAGGCTGATGGTGGCGCTCAAATTTAAAGGAGTTGAAAAGGAAAAAAAATGTTTTGCTGAAATGACTGTTTACAGGGCATAGAGACATAATAGATAACTGATTCCTTTTAAAAACGATTAAAAATAGATAAAAATCAATCATATAATGTACCTGCAGTTTCAGTTTCGTTTTTGCATGTTTCCTGCCTCTCTGCCTTACAGAGCATACAGAGCAAATAGAGGGCATTGATGGTTTGGAAAACGAAAGTGATAGGTTCTGAGGGGTTTTAGGCACACAGTAATCACACCTCCTTGATTAGTGACCACAGAGAGAAAGCTCCCAGTACTGTGGTTATCAGGAAACAGACAACCAGGAAGTGTGGAGATAAGAGAAGGATTACAGCAACTTGAGAGCAAAAACAAACAATGAGGACATGAAAAAAGCACTGCATTAAGGTAAAGGAAGTTATTGAGATAAAAAAATAAAAATTCCTTTACAAACCCTTTAAAAGGGATCTAAATCTTTATCAAGTAACTACAGGCTTTTTTTTTTTTTACTTCTGTAGTAAGGGGGGTACTTGAGAGTTTGATAAAAGACCACATAGAATAGTTTTTGCTAGAAAATAATATTTTAAACAAAAGACAGCATGGATTTAAGAAACACCAAAGTTGTCAGGCAAATCTGATTTCTTTAAGCACAACCTTAGATAAAGAAGTGGCTGTGGATATTGTATACTTGGACTTTGCAGAAGTGTTTGACACAGTTCCCCACACTTGATTTATGTGTAAGTTATTTCTATTTTCTAAGAAAATGTTGATTTTCCATTTGTAAATTGATAGAAAACTGGCCAACATACCTGGCATAACGTGCTGGACCTTCAGAGCATGTATCGTAAATGGTGGCTCCTGCGCGTGACGTCATTGCGACCCTGGCCACTCTGGTAGCCAGAGGCCGTGAACCCAGAAGGAAGAATGGATGAAGATGGAAGCTCTGTCAGCATTAATAAGGCGATTCTGCAGGCCTTCGCTTCAAGTTAAGCCTCTCATAATGTGCTGGCATGGAATGCATACTAGAACTTTATGACATTGCCTTGCAGGGGATTTTCTTTTCTATACTACCGCTTTAAAGTGTTACTAAACCCAGGATCCTACATTCACTATACCTGGTCTCCCGCCAGTACACAGAACATGGAAATGCAATTATTATTAATATATAATTTTAGTAAATATAAACTGCTAAAAACCTTTTCTCATGAGCAGTATATAGCAGTCTTGTGACTTCTATCAGTGTCTGGTTAAAGCTTGTAGAAGTAGTTTCCATTCTACTTCGATTGCCCTATGAGGCTGCAGGACCCCTGACCCTCTGTCTGGACAGTGCCGATTGGCCTTATGCTGATCAGATGCACACCCTTCAAAGAAAAAAAAAACTCTCTAACAATACACATAAAACTAAGCAGAGTGACTCCAAAAACGTATCAAAAGATGGATTAGGGACAGTGGAAGAAGAGGAGGATCAGAGAAGACATGATCAAACAGCCTTTTTACACAATACGGAGAAACAACCCCTTAGGTTCCACTGTGAGTATAAGAAAAACAGAAATGGAAGGCGCACACACCTAGTACATTACCAGAGATAATTTAATAATATTGAAGCGTTTTTACAGTGTTTTAGCGTTAAAAATATCACTATTAAAACGCTCATAAAACGCTCTCCATACATCTCAATGTACCCTTTCACACTGAGTCCTGCAAGTAGCATCTTTGGAGCAGCTTTTGGGCACTAAAAAACCACTCCAAAAACGCCCCTCTCCATTGAAATGAATTGAAAGCGCTGTAAAAATGCCTTACCCTTTCACACTGAGGTGTTGCACTAGCGAGGCAATGAGAAAAGCCCTGCAAGCAACATCTTTGGAGCAGCTTTTGGGTGCTGAAAAAAAACGCTCCAAAAACACCCCTCTCCATTGAAATGAGTTGCCTTACCCTTTCACACTGAGGCACTGCAAAAACACCCTAAAACGTTAGGGTCTTAGCAGTGCTTTACCAGCACATTGGGATTGCAGATGAGGTTTCGCTCGAATAACGCTTGAATAACGCTTGAAAAACGCCCCAGTGTGAAAGGTGCCTTAATGATAATAAATGTAAAGTCAAGCACTTAGGAGCTAAATACATGCAAGCATCATACATTCTAGGAGGAGTACAACCGGGGGGAGTCAATGATTGTGAAGGACCTAGGTGTTCTGGTAGAATTTATACTTAAAGCGGAAGTAAACCCATCCAACAGTTTCATTTCTGGCAATGTAAACACTGGAAATGTAACACTCCCATTGGTTGTGTTCTCAACCAAACTGTCAAACCATCCAATGGCTGGTGTCATAACTGATCACATGTGCAGCATCATGGCAGTTGTAGATTAAACAGAGGCAAAGATGGCAGCTTCCTTCACTGAAAATGATGGGGGGTTTACTTACACTTTAAAAATAGTATGTAATGGCAAGCCACAGTATCTAAATTAAGCAAAAAATGTTCATGTTTTAAAAAGAGGTATAGATTCCAGAGAAAAAAAAGAGGTGATAAAGAAGGAGATATGATCACCATGTATAAATACATATAGTGAACTTGGTGTAGAGTTATTCAATTTAAGGTCATCATAAATCAACATCTAAAGAAAAAAAGGCTTAAGCTCAACATACCGAAAAGCTTCTCCATAGTAAAAGCTGCGAAAAGTGGAATAGACTCGGGAATTAGTTCTAGCCAGCTCGAAAAATTGTTTTAAAAAGAGCTGGATGCATTCCTAAATAAACTGAACATACATGGATATTACAATGTATACATAATCACACCATGGATTGTTGATTCCGAGAATATCCGATTGCCTTCTAAGGGACCAGGAAGGAATTGGGTTTTCTCCTTGAGGAAATTGGGCCATGTTTTATAGTGTTTTTTTTCCCGTCCTGCCACCCTCTCGATCAACCTTGGGTATAGGATATATGGAGATTTTCTGTTTTGACTACTCTCTATTATTTTTGTGGTTGAACTGGATGAACTTTTTTCAGCCTAAATTATGTATGTAACTATGTAAGAGTGGCTTCAAGAATAAAAAAAAACATAAAAATAAAAAAAACACTGGGACAGTAAAGTCATGAAAGTATGTGAAATATATCAAATATCTGTCATAAAATGTTTATTTACATTGCATAAAACCATTAATATTTAAAACAACATATCAAAGATGGTAGTTTAATTGCATATCCAAATTTTCTAAATTACTTCCTAACAACATAGGATCATTGTTAATTTATCCTGGACTAATATTTCTTAACAAGTATATATAACATGTCATCATACATACAACAGAGGGTAAAACTGAGAATTGCTACTTCAGTAGAGCAGTAAAGAACACAGTTACTTGTGCTTATCCACATAGATAGCATCTCTCAAAGAAAGTCCAGCTCTGGTAATATAGGTATACAGCTAGAGGAATCCAAGCACAAGGGACCAACCCACTAAAGCTGAAGTGCTCTGGTTGGAATTAAGTAGGAATCTCCACTGTAGCTGGGTCTTCTGGAGAAACAGTGTTCTGACAGTGGAAGGCCTCTCATCTGGCTGCAGATCACTTCCAAAGCTACCTCTCCCTCATCAGGTGTTGCCACTGTGACTTCCTGGCCATGTTCAGTCCATTTGAATGCTATAGAGTGGAAAAATCCTAAGCAGAAAATGTAAATCACTCTGGGACAGAATTCAAATGTAATTCTTTCCACATTCCCAATCTGATATTTTTTATTTTTTTCTGCAAAATGGAAATTTCAATTAATCTAGGCACATTTTTGTATATGTGTTGAATCTAAGTGTTACTGTTGATGTAATAGTTTTTGACATCACAGTCTGCAAACACATACTTTTCTACTTGAAATATTCTGTTCTTACCGGATGATGCCCCGACAACCTCCTTTCGGATCAGTAGAAAATTTACTGTCTGTGGAGCACTCGTATTCATTCACCAGGTATGTTGGGAAATAACGATTAGGCAGTTTTCCCATTGCCACTGAAAAGGTGGTTTAGAAGTGTCTTCAGTGTGCCCCCCAAGCCTCTGCACACTAATAGTCATGCAGTGTCCCTGTTAGTAGCTAAAAACCTATTGGTTTGATTAGTATGATTAGATTTTGCTCTAATATTTTATAAATACTTTTACACACAAGTAATCAGAAGTCTTGTTTATCTCCCTTTTAACTTTGTTTTACACTCTTACAAGTCCAGCAATAATAAGTAATGCCTGTAGAGCAGACACATTACATGGCAGACAGACTTTCTGTAATAGAAGCAGAAGTTAAGTGAAGTTGCTCATGCGATAAAGTTGCCTATTATACTCTGAGATTACATCCCCTTTTAAAAGTGATTACATACTTTCTGAATAAGGCAAGTACTGTATGTCCTCAGGTGCTCATGAAGAAAACCATTGTATTTTGTCATCTAAAATATCCCAGCTGCCACACATTTCTTACTTGACTGGTTCAAAGAAGTTCTAAGCACATGTCTAGAAAAGATGAGAGAAAAGATACAGAGGTGGCGGTGACTACAAATCACAATGCACTTAAAGGGTTACTCCACTTTTCATTGAAAAATAAATATAGAACTGCTATACCTGCCCTTTTGTAATCTAATATTATTTTCAAAAGTGCCTTTCTATTTTTTCCTAAATGAATACAAAAAAATTAAATGTTGCATTTAATGGGAACTAGAAGTGTTTTATACACCGCAACATGATCATGATATTTCTCATAACAACACTGGGGCTGATTGTGTGACCATAGCACCCAATCACAATGGTGTGTAACTATAGTACCATAGTGTGTGTGTGTGTATATATCTCTATCTATCTATCTATCTATCTATCTATCTATCTATCTATCTATCTATCTATCTATCTATCTATCTATCTATCTATCTATCTATCTATATATTATATATATACAGTATATCATCTGTGCATATGATGTTTATTCAACAGCAAATATTAGCATCGCGCATAGCTTTGAAGACGTGACAGAACACAAATAAAATAAATATACTTGGCCATGCTGATTTCAAATATCCAGTCAGATTTAAGAAAGAAAAGTGTCTTCTTAAATTCTATTTAAAATGATTTGATATTTAAAGTGAGCATAGTTTGGGGAGCAGTATGAGATAATTTATCCAACCTACAGGTACACTTTACAAAACCATTGTCTAAAAACTTAGGAAAAAATTGAATCTGACAGCTTCAGACAACAATTTAACCAACCATAGAGCACAACTAACTAGGGCAGACTGCTTTGGAGAAAAGGCTTTTGAAGGGTTAACACTAAACTCCTTTTCTGTTCTTTCATGAGTTCAGCTCCATGGCTTCCACACTTTTATTTTTATATTTTTGTAGGGTGATGATCTTGGTTTGGGGATTTTTATGTTCTGATCATTAACGCAGTCTTACCTCTATTATGCAGTAAGTTTAATGCCACACTCCATGCAAGATATGAGCCCCCTCCCGCCCAGCCTGCTAACCCAGCCTACAATGTTTTAATTTTACCTGGTGAAGTAGGCAGTGACATGGACATGCAATGAAGGACCCGCCTCATGTAAAAAGAGAGCAGACTTGGATCTGGAGTGTCACGTGACTGTGGATTTGGTGAGTAAAAAGGCAGTGAGATCATCTTGATCGCATGACCGGGCTGACATGATGATTGCATAGCTATTTAGACAAACAAAGCTACTCTGCTATTGGGGGTAGCATCAGTGTTATGCCGCGTACACACGGTCGTTTCTTGTCTTGTAAAACCCGTTGTTTTTTCTCATGAAAAAAAAACAACGTTTTTCAAACTTCATTTTAAAAAACAACGTTGCCTACACACCATCATTTTCTGAAAATGCTCTTGCAAAGCGCGGTTACGTAAGACGCGTTCGACGCCACTCTGTTCCATTGAAGCTCCCATCTCATAACTTGCTTCTGAGCATGCGCGAGTTTAAAAACTTAGTTTTAAACGTCGTTTTGCCCACACACGATTATTTTTTGTGAAACAAAAGACGACATTCTGAAAAACGACATAAAAAATTGAAGCATGTTCAAATTTTTTTTTTGGTCGTTTTTCAGAAGACATAAAACGACTTTTTGCCAACACACGATCATTTTAAATGACATTTTTTTTAAATTGGTTTAATTTCATTACAAAAAACGACCGTGTGTACGCGGCATTACAGTAAGGGTTAGCATTTTTTGCCACTAGGTAAGTTTAAGGCCCCGTACACACAAGCAAATATATCTGTTCAAATCGGTCGGACAGACCGATTTGAACAGATCTGTCTGCTGGGATGTATTGGTTTGATCGTGTACACACGATCAAACCAAAATCCCCGCCGGCAGACAGCGCGGTGATGTGGCGGTGACGTTGACGCCGCCACGTCACCGCACTAGGAAGTAAATTACTTCCGCGCATGCGTCGAATCCATTCGACGCATGTGCGAGCAGATATGTCTGGCAAACCGTTTCCAGCAGACAGATTTGATTGTGTGTACGCGGCCTAAAGGAACTTCATTAATCCTCTTTTAAAGCCCATTACACTATAAAAACAAAACCCTTAATTTCAGCTTATGTAATTATTTTATAAAATTTTGCTGAAGTGTCATGTTTTTTTTCAGACATTTTGGAAAAGGTGTAACTCACAATTTTGGTCAATCCTAGTAGTTAGTGTCTGTGTCTGTTTCCTCTTAAATTACATTATAAATGTAATTAGGTTTATTTTATAAAATAGAAATGTAAGAAACCAATCTTCGGGCAGGGTTCTTAAGGGTATATATGTGCTTATATTTCTACAAAATAAACAAAATGTAAATTGGCAAACTTTGTAGAAATAAAAGTATAGTAAACCAACTCTAGGACAGAATTACGCAATGCATGAATTTAGGTTCCTTTAATCTGCCAGGAAGATTATACCAGCCTACATAGCTGGATTTGATCTTGACGTGTGTGCAGGAGTGCGTACATGCACATTGCTCAGC
This sequence comes from Rana kukunoris, assembly GCA_029574335.1. Classification (NCBI taxonomy): domain Eukaryota; kingdom Metazoa; phylum Chordata; class Amphibia; order Anura; family Ranidae; genus Rana; species Rana kukunoris. The sequence continues at coordinate 213,166,887 of CM056052.1, forward strand.
TCACAGTTGTGCCAGACTATTTAAAGCTAGGCCTCAGTGCTGAAAGGTCTTCAGAAGTATACCTGTGGTTTGTAATCCTGTATCTTGTCTTTATTGATTTCTTTTGCCAACCCAGCTTGTTCTTTGACCCATCTGTGACTTTTCCTTGTCTGCTCATCTGCTCTTGTATTGACCTTAGACTGTTTAACCGATTATGATTTCTTCATCCACAAGTTACTGACTTGGCTTCTTACTGACCTAGTCTCTGCCCACTGACTTGGCACTATTGTCTGCCCATTGCTTAGCTTGGCTTGTATCTTGACCTCATCTCATCGGTGACACAACTCCCTATTACTCTAAACCAGTTTTTTTCAACCAGGGTGCTCAGGCACCCTGGCGTGCCTTGAGGTTTCTTCATGGGTGCCTTGTCAAGATGCCTAAAACTTGATCAAAAATTGTATACAAGCCAGCAGGTGTATCAAGCCTGCCTTTTAGTTACACAAAGCCTTTATAGACATTGGTATCCTAACAACCAATGGCATCAGTTAATAAGGAGGGTGTCTGTTGCCGCCACAGCACTGGGGTGACATTAGCTGACTGATGGAGAGAAATTGAGGGAGTTGAAAAAATATTGAAATACTAGTCAGTACCAGTATGAAAAAGTGTACTTGCTTTGGAAGAAGAAGAAATCACCTCTAGTGTTGGGTGTCCTACGTGTGGATGTTGCTGCATTATGTAAAGCTATCAGAATCATATTTTACATTTTAGAATGGGGTGCTCGAGACTGTCTATAATTTTAAAGGGTGCCTTGAGATTGTCTATTATTTTAAAGGGTGCCTCAACTGGAAAACGTTGAGAAACACTGCTCTAAATTGTTTGATTAAAATGTTCTTAAGTTTCTTGTGACATCAATATCACTCCATCACTGCCATTTGTGCTGCTCCTTTATCTTTTCATATCTATTCCTCTACCTAGGGGTGTGTAGAGACACTACCCTTGTCTTTGTAGTTGCCCTATCCAGGTAAGTGACAACATTTTTGGGGATTTCCATATTGTTATACTTGTCATTCATGTAACAGGTGGTCCCCAGTTTACAAAACAAGACAGGTTAGCATAGGGAAGGGTTAACACCCCTGCAATGTTTGTTTTGCTGTCTGTGCCCCTGTTCAGAAGATTTCACCTCATTTTCTGTCCCAATGACAATTGGATTTTGGAAAATTTGGGGTTATTGTGGAAACAAGGATTGGTGATAAAGCATCATTGGAGGTACCTTTTTCCCATAATAACTCCTACAGGAGAGAATTTCCCTTCTTATGGGTAGATTTCTTCTGACTTCCTGTTGTCTCATCCCGTTTGTAAGCAGGAGTCGTTTGTAACTAGTAACTAATCACCTGTATTAGGATCCACATATTTTTATGGTTTTGAAACCATGAAATACTGATAAATGACATATGAACATTCTTTATGAAACAATAAAATGGGTTGGACCTCACTGATCTAAGGAATAAGTAAGGATTACTGACAAATACATGGGTTGCAGATGTGCACATAGTAGCGTTCCTAGCACATAGACCTAAAACTGTTGCTAGTACTAATGGAACTGATAAAGAATACTGATTTCTATACCTATCATCATACTCTCTGCAGTCAAGTTTTTAATGCACATATAGTATATTGACTTAACAACTGAAAAATGCACCTAAAGGGGTTGTAAAGGTTCGTCTTTTATTTTCTAAATTGGTTCCTTTAACCACTTAACCCCCGGACCATATTGCTGCCCAATGACCAGAGCACTTTTTGTGATTCAGCACTGCAACTCTTTAACTGACAATTGCGAGGTCATGCGACGTGGCTCCTAAACAAAATTGGCGTCCTTTTTTCCCCACAAATAGAGATTTCTTTTAGTGGTATTTGATCATCTCTGCGGTTTTTATTTTTTGCGCTATAAACAAAAATAGAGTGACAATTTTGAAAAAAATTCAATATTTTTTACTTTTTGCTATAATAAATATCCCCCAAAAATATATAAAAAAAACATTTTTTTCCTCAGTTTAGGCCGATACGTATTCTACATATTTTTCGTAAAAAAAAATTGCAATAAGTGTTTATTGATTGGTTTGCGCAAAAGTTATAGCGTTTACAAAATAGGGGGTAGTTTTATGGCATTTTTATTAATATTTTTTTTTTTTACTAGTAATGGCGGCGATCAGCATTTTTTTCAGTACTGCGACATTATGGCGGGCACTTCAGACACTTTTGACACATTTTTGGGACCATTTTTTTAGCGATCAATGCTATAAAAATGCATTGGATTACTATAAAAATGCCATTGGCAGTGAAGGGGTTAACACTAGGGGGCGGGGAAGGGGTTAAGTGTGTTCCTGGGTGTGTTCTAACTGTAGGGGGGGTGGACTCACTAGGGTAAATCACTGATCTTCTGTTCATACATTGTATGAATAGAAGATCAGCATTTCCCCCGCTGACAGGACCGGGAGCTTTGTGTTTACACACATAGCTCCTGGTCCTTGCTCTGTAACGAGCGATCGCACGTGCCCGGTGGCGATTGTACCCGCCGGGCACACGCGCGGGACTCGGGGGCGAGCGAACTACAGGCTCTCGCCCAGCAGAGCCGACTTCCCGCAGTAATATGACGGCGGGCGGTCGGCAACAAGTTAAGATCATGCATTGTTGGTTCACTTACCTTTTCTATTGATTCCCTTCTAAACGTTTTTTTTCTTTGTTTGAATTTCTCACTTCCTGTTTCTCCTTAGTAAGCTTTTCACCATCATCCGAGTGGTGGAAAGTCAGTAAGAACAGCTTACTGAACAGCTTACTGAGGAGAAACAGGGAGTGAGAAATTCAGACAAATAAAACAAAGGCAAAAAAACATTTAGAAGGGAAATCGAAGGAAAAGGTAAGTGAACCAACAATGCACTAGCTTCAAGGAACCTATTTAGAAAATAAAAAACAAACCTTTACAAGCCCTTTAAACTCGTAGGCGGCGTACACACGACCGAGTTTCTCGGCAGAATCCAGCGAGAATCTCGATGGGAGACGTATTCTGCCGAAAAACCGTTTGTGTGTACACTTTTCGCCGAGCAACCTGTCGGGAAGCTTGTCGAGCCAAAAAGAGAGCATGCTCTCTATTTCCTCGTTGTTCTATGGGGAAATTTGACACGACAAGCTTTTCGACAGCTGAACGGGACACTCGACGGGCGGAACGATGAGTTTTGCCCGACGAGTTTCTCGGTCGTGTGTACGCGGCCTTAGGCTAAAACCATAGAGATGCAGTATATAATATTTGCAAACAAAATAAAGACAAACAAAATCTAAAGAAAAGATAACCTAATATTATTTTTGTGCATAAATGAAAAAGTTAAAACTATTGCAATTGGTTACCTAAAATAAATGAGGACTGAAGATGACCACCTAAGCACTATAACCATGTTATATAGAAGAGTAAAAAGCCATATTTCTGGTGGTGTAATAAATACAATAGTGATAAAAGTAGCAAAGTGACCTGAGAGCAAAACTATATCTGAAAAAACTCACAAACTGGTAATTGGTAAACTGTACATTAGCTATTTCTGACACAAAACAGATCGATTATTCAGTTTACATGATTTCAAAACAGTACACATGCGTGCGAAATACTGAACATAAACAGGGCTGTAAGGGTTAAACTAACTGTGAGTTTCACTTGTAGAAATGGATAGTTCCAAACAGCCTGGAGGTTAATTGAAACCATAAACCACTGTCACTTGGAGGTGTTATAAAGTGCAATGACAATGAACAGTTAGCTGTTTTTGAAAGTATGATGTAGTTTGGTGATGAAAGACTTGTTGATAGAAGCTGAAAGCTGATACCATGGGAACACTTTCAGGTATGAGGTCATCCTCCATCTGCAGGTAGACAGTCAGGAGTCTATTACTGGATGCTTTCTTATTAACCTTTTGGTGCCAGCCATCTTTTAATATTTCCATTCAAAAAGGAAGGAATTATTTGGCAATCTTCAGAGTAAATATACATATTTACTTATTTACTTCTGTGGGTGTTAGCGCATATAGGGATAGAGTGTCATGCGTTTCAGAATATAAGCTACACTTAGTTAAATCAGTAGTTTAATTTGGCTCATATTATATATTTCGCTAGTCTTGGCTGAACTCCATTGCAAAAGCATACATACTGTATATTAACTGTATTCAACCAAGCAAACCCGGAAAAAATGGCATTGTCACAGAATTCACTTGAGGTTCATTTCCATGTGCCAAAGAGCATTTATTAAATTGTTCTGCATTCTACATTTCAGTTGTAGATTTATGTGAATGTGTATGACTCCTCTAATTTAGTGTTAGAAAGCACATTCCTATATAGCGTGTACTTATCTCAATCCAGAGCACTAAGTGTCAATTATGTCTGCTGCTTTGTTACTCTGCTATCTGCATGATAGTCGGACAAGTTTTCCTGACACCAAGAGAAAAAAGGTGACAGGGGAGGGATCTTCAGCACAGAGGTTATGATTGGCAGACTCAGCTCTGGACATGTGTGCTGTGTAAAGGGGTGTGTCCCTTCTCCCCAATCAGCTCTCAGAGCTCTCCTCATTGAGCTCTGCAGAGTGTAACAAGCTTTATAAATTCTGGACTTTGAATAGATGTAGAGAAAAGAAGACAACAGATAGACAGGTGCAACTTGTGTAGAAGGATTTGTTTCATCTCTGTGTATCACATGAGAATAGTCACTTTACTCATTATATATAAGGGTTTACAACCACTTTAAAGTTTGGTATCATGTAACATGTTAAGGTCACCATAAACAATCCAATTTTGGCCATCATTCAGTTTCCCAAGTTGACCCTCAGGTGAACATCAGACCATTTAAAGGGTCCACCTTTTGCTAAAAAAAAAAAGTTCCTCAACAGCCATGTGAAAGACTCATTATCATTTATTGCAAAAGAATGATTGCAGTTGTTGTCGCCAAGTGTGGCACAACCAGCTTTTGTGTTAAGTTAAGGGGGCAATTACACATAGGACCAGGCTTTATCCCCTTAACAAATTAAAGGGTCACTAAAGGAAAACATTTTTTTGCTGAAATTACTGTTTACAGGGTATAGTGACATAAAAGTTAACCAATTCCTTTTAAAAATGATTAAAAATAGATAAAAATCATTCATATAATGTGCCTGCAGTTTAGTTTCACTTTTAAACTGGTTTCGTGTTTCTGTGATGTAAAGAGACACACAGAACAAAAACAAACAAATACAGGGCAGTGTTTTGTTTTTAAAATTAATCTGATTGGTTCTGAGGAGTTTTAGACACACAGTAATGACAACTTGGACCACAGTGAAAAGCGGCCATGAGATTTTTCATAAGGAGCCAGATAAGCAGGAAGTGTGGAGATCAGAGCAGAATTACAGCAACTTCAAAGCAAAAATGAACAATGAGGACATGAAACCAGGACTGCAGTAAGGTAAAGGAAGCTATTTAGCTAAAAAAAAAAAATCCTTTAGTGATCCTTTAAATCATCATTTAAAAACTGAGGGCCAGATTCAGGTACATCTGCGCATTATTGGACCGGCGTAGCGCACCGCCTTTACGTTAGACTTGCGCAATGTAGCCGCGCAATCACCCTATTCTCGTCGCTTTTACGCAGAAAATTGCGCATGCGTAACGTTATTTCAGAGGCGTAAGGCGGAGTAATACAAATTGGGAAGGACGTGGGCTTGTTACATTGAAATGAGCCGTGACCCCATGCAAATGAAGGGCCGGCCGGCTCGCGCATGCGCGCTTGAAGCAGACCATGTCAGCACCTCTGTGCGCATGCTCACAACTCGGGAACGGCGCAATCAGTGAAATTGGAAATGGACTAGGGCAAATTTGAGAACTACGCAGACAGCATAAATAGACACACACAAACGCACTTCCATTGCAAAAGTACATCCCTTTGTTTCCCTTCCCATATAGCAAAGTGCTTTTGTTCCGTTGTTAGTTGCGTTGTGATTTGTATTTGTCAGATTTGTGTACTGTGTGATCTAGTGTTTGTTAGAAGATATTTGAAAGTGATTTTTGCTAAGTGTTTGTGAGACTTTTTGTTTGATAGTTTTCTGTTTGTTTGTTTTCTTGCTTGATTGGTCGTGCTTGTTTTTGTGAGTGTTTTTTGTTGACTGGGAGTGATTTTTGGTCAGAGTATGACAGAGAGGAAGAGAAAATTTAATTTTTCTTTGAGGGAGAAACAAATTCTTGCCCGGGCCATTTCCGACTATGGGCATTTCCTCCACGGCCCGGACAGTGCCAACACCACCCCGGCCAGGAGGAGAGAGATTTTGGACATGATCACTGACCAGGTGAATTCAGCGGGGGAGGGGGAGACACGGAACCGGTCTGGGATTGATAAAAAGATAAATGACCTCCGGCGTCTGGTCAAAAAGAAGCTGGCCAAAATGCTTGCCCATGCCAGGGCCACAGGAGGGGGCCCACCATGCCGTGTTAGGCTGACAGCGGAGGAGCGTGCGGTGGCCCAGACCTTTCATCGGCAAGAAGTGGAGGGCCTGCCCGGCTATGACTCAAGTCATGAAGGCGTGATGCCAGGTAAGGTTTTTTTTTCTATCAGGTGTGTAGCATGTGTGGGAGAGGGGGTGAAAGGGAATATGTGGCAAGTGTGTGGATCCTCCAACCTGTGAATGTTTTGTGTCATCCACAGATGTGCAAGAGGGTGCTGGGCCATCCAGCCTGACCACACCATCCCCAGGACAGCAGCCTAATGAGGCCCCCCCGACAAGGCCGGAGTTCGCGGAGGAGTTTGAGGAGGAGGAGGAGTCCATGTCAGGCACTGGACTATTGTTTTTGAAGGACTCTTTCCCTCTGGCTGGCAGCAGCCAGCCCTCCCTAAGGGGGAGCCCCCCCCTCCTCCCCCAACATGGCTCCCCTCCCAAGGGGCTCCCCTTCTCCCCGGCCACAAGCATCAGCTGGAGGCAGGAAGGTGACCCAGAAGACCAGGGGGGTGGCCGATCTCCTGCCCGCCACTCTGAGAAGGGACCAGTTCCTCCAGACCCGCCATCTGGGACAGGTCAGCCAGACCTTGGGGCGGATGGAGGAGAGCCTGTCCTCCATCAAGGATATGCTTGCCGGGCTTTCACAAACTGCCTTAACGAGCTGCAGACTACATCAGCAGGCGTTGGGCAGGATGTGAGGGCCCTCACCCAGGCTATCCAGGCCAACACGGCAACACTAGGTGCTGCCCTGGACAGAATAGCCGTGGCCTTGTAGGGCAGGCCGCCAGGTGGGCAGAGACCAGGGGCTGCTCCTCCTTCCCCGGTTTACCCCCTCCCCCATGAGTCTCCCCAGAGGAGCCGGGGCCGTGGCCGGGGGCGCCCCAGGCGTGGCTCACGTCAAGGGCACTAATTTGTTTTTCCCCTTTTGTTTTGGGCCTTTTTTTAGGACATTTTTTGATTTTGCTGGTATTTTTTTTTTTTTGGGGTTGTGAATGCTGTTTGAATGTGGGGGTGACATTTCTGCCGGAAAAGGGGTGTCACCCTCAATTTTGGTGGAGAAGGGTTCCCCAGGACCAGGGAGAAGTGATCCCCAGGTCCGTGTGAATGGTGTATGAATGTACAGTGACATAATTGGAGCCTTGGCGTGGCGTTGCTGCTCACAAGTCCTGCATGGTGGACTGGTGCCAATCCAATTTGATGAGGATGTGGGGTGTGTGTGCTAGGGACCACAGTGGTGTGCATGCATGCATTCTCATTGTGCCATGATTAATGTGTGTGTTTAACGTGCAAAGATGCCCAATGTGAGCTGTCTCCTGGCTGCTCTTCCCTCAGAAGACGGGGTAACCTCGGTTAAGGGGGGATTGTCTGGTTCAGGGGTCAGGTCATCACGTAGGTCAATCTGCACGCCCTTTCTCACTGCGAAGTTGTGCAGAATGCAACAGGCACCGATGATATGGCACACTAAGTTTGGGGAATACAACAGGGTACCCCTAGACTTATCCAGGCATCGGAAACGTGACTTCAGGAGGCCAAAGGTGCGCTCCACCACTGCACGTGTTTGGGCGTGGGCTTTTTTGTATCTTTCCTCTCCTGGGGTTTGAGGGTTCCGGAAAGGAGTCATTAGATGGGGTCCCAGTGGATATGCAGAGTCACCTGTAAGGGAAAAGACAGGAGGATGTTAGTCATGCATGTGCCCCTTGTGATGTGTGCATCATGGGGGGGGTACAGTCATGCCTGCCACCCATGTCACTCACCAACCAGCCAGCTGTCCCCATACACGTTCTGATCGAATTCCATTCGGATGGGGCTTTGATTGTATATGTAGCTGTCATGGCTGGATCCGGGGTGTTTGGCACGGACGTGCCATATGAGGCCTTGGGCATCGACTATCACCTGTACGTTGATGGAATGCCAATGCTTCCGATTGCGGTACATGTGCTCTGTCTCCTGGGGGGGGGGCTGGAGTGCCACATGTGTGCAATCAATGGCCCCCACGGTGCGTGGGAATCTGGCAATTCTGTAGAAATCTGTCATTGCCTTCAGCCGCAGATCCTCAGTGGTGGGTTTGATGATGTGGTGGGACATGCGTCTGAGGATTGCAGGGACAACCTGGTGCACACATCTGCTCACGGAGGATTGTGACATCCCAGCCACCACTCCACTTGTACGCTGAAAAGAGCCACTGGCAAGGAAATGGAGTGTTGCCAGGACCTTGACCAGTGGCTGCACTGCATGTGAGCGGTGTGTTGGGCTGGTGATGTCCTCCTGCAGGGTTATGGTTAATTCCAGGATGGCATGAGGGGTGAATCTAAAGATGCGATACACCTCACAATCACTCATGCCAAACAGGTCTATGCGTGTGCGGTATATCCTCTCCTGTGCCATCCTCCATGCCCTCTTCCTTCTTTGCTCATCTAAAGTCAGTAGTATAGCTATGCGCGACGATGCCTCTGGCATGTTGGCATACAGATTGTTGTGCAACACGTGTGACTGCTGAGCTCCTCACTAACGGTGTTGCTTTCTCTGACATGTAGACAATTTTTCAAATTTTTGACCAGCTTTTATATGGTCTAATTTTAGACAGGACATTTTGCTGTTGCGCAGAGCGCGTAGCCTGTGCTGCACCAACGTTCTTTTGTGGATCCCCGTAAGTCCCTCATTAGCATATTTGACTAGCAAATCAATGGTGTGTCTAGCGCAGTTTTGCGCGGACAGATGCGCCTGTCTAACGAAATTACGCTGGACAAAAAAAAGTAGATTTCTTGCGTATCTCGTTCTGGGAATGCCGTGCATCGAAACGCACGCGCACATTTAGACTTACGCCGCGCATCTCCTGTTACACAGGCGTAATCGCTCTGTGAATCTGGGCCTGAATTTTTTTTTTAACCGGGTTATTTTTCTGTAATTTTCAAATTTGTTTGACAAACTGAATCATTTATGCAAAAAAAAAAAAAAATCAAATTAAAACGGGGGCAAATATCTTTTCACAGAACTGTATAGTAAGTACAGTCCTGACAGGGGACATTGGTTGTAGCATAAGGGCGACTGTTCTTCACAATTGTTTTTATTCTTTTCAATTCTACAAATGGTACTTCATGCAATAGGAAAAAATGAAGTCTATATAACATCTGCAACAACTGGTTAATTATATGTTTCCATTCTGGTATTTATTTAAAAACTGAATACAGGATTTCCCCGCAATAAATGAGTTGAAACAGTATAAAAGTTTGGCATCTTAAGAAATTCTTCAAGCTCTACAGCCAACAATACTAATTTATTTAACCAGATTTCTATAGGTACAAGTGGGATTAAACTGGATTTTGTGTTAGTTCGGGATTCATGCTCATATTCACATAGCACAAGACCAAAAAACACTTTCCCTAACCAGGGTACCAAAGGTGTTTCATTAAACAATCTCTGAAGTATAATGCAAGTAAGTGATTAGAATGTCAAATTTTTAACTCTCTTTAGTTAATTCCTTAGCATTCCTTTCTAAGCAGTGATGAGCCTAACACTGCTTGGATGTCTAATGCTGTGCCCTCTCTGCCAACCCCTTTAGCAGCAAACGGTTAATATGCTCCTAGTATGTATGGCACCACTAAAGAGAACACTTGACTTGGCCAGAAAGATTAAGTAGATGTCAGAGGAATAAGAGGTTTTATTTCTCCTGTAGGATGTACAGAATCCCTTTCTTAGTCTGACTCATATTTCCCAGAGTAAAAGACGTCACTGTCTGACAGGGAGGCAAATTGTGTCCGGCTTAATGCATCTGGCTCCCTCCAGCAACGAGCTGACCCTTGCATTAAAAAGTGACTTTTATTTTCTTCAAGCTGGTTTCAGGGTGCTTGCTTGGTAAAATAATGGACTATTCACATTAGACTTAGCTTTTGAAGTGGTCTGTATGTCCTTTGAATCCAAATTAGTTCTAGTTTCTGTCCAAGTTATGTTGTGGAGTATTTTGTATGTGTATTAGAGGCTTTTAACTGCTTTAATACTGGACACCTTCACCCCCTTCCTGCCAGGCCAGTTTTCAGCTTTCAGCGCTGTCGGACTTCAAATGACAATTGCACAGTCATGCAACGATGTACCCAAATTACATTTTTAGATTTTTTTTTGAGACAGATAGAGCTTTCTTTTGGTAGTATTTAATCACCACTGGGTTTTTTTTTTATTTTTTTACAAAAACAAAGGAAAAAAAACCAAAAATTTTAAAAAAAAGTTTCTATTATAACATTTTGTAAATAAGTAATTTTTCTCCATCACGGATGTGCGCTGATGAGGCTGCACTGACAAGGAGTCTCTAATATGCAGCACTCATGGGCATTGATAGGAGGCACTGATAGGAGGAACTGATGAGCACTGATAGAAGGCACTGATAGGCGGCACTAATAAGCAGGCACTGATGGGTACTGAAAGGCAGCACTGACTGGCATCACTGACGGGCACTGATTGGCATCACTGCTGGGCACTTATTGGCATCACCGTTGGGACTGACTGGGATCACTGCTGGACACTGAATAACTGCTGGGCACTGTTGGGGCTGCACTGATCATCAGGGCACTGATTATCAGTGCCCTGATGATCAGTGCACATCTCACCTGTAAGAAAATACTTCTGATCTGCTCTCCTCTCCTTACATGCTGTCAGTGTGAGGAGAGACAATAACCAGCATTTCCTTGTTTACATGTGATCAGCTGTGTTGCACACAGCTAATCACATGGGTAAAGAGTCTCGTTAATTGGCTTTTTACCAAGATCAGTAATGCACCGTGTCCCAGGGACACAACTCACCACCGATCGCTGTGCTGCCAAGCACGGAGAGAGTGGGACTACGTCATATGATGTTATCCCAGAAAAAGAGAGCCACCTTGCGCCTGTCAATTGACAATACAGCTGGCGGGAGGTGATTAAAGTGGACCTCCAGGTTCATATATTGTATGTTGTCATAAAAAAGTCATAAATGTATTGATAATGCTGTTAGTGTATCTGCTTGATATATCTTTGTCTCACCATTCGCTGCTCAGCAGATTTCAGACTAAAACATATGATTAGCCATTCTGAGCTTATCTGCATTGCACAGCGCTGGGCATCTAACAATTTTTAACATGGAGGAACCCTTGAAAGAAACTTTTATGTCTCAGGGATCCCCTGCCAATAATTACTGGATCCACGGCTTACTGTAGATTAACATAGTGGTTAGAGGGAAGAAAGCTTCTTATGTGGTGCTTATTAGTGAGAAAAATTATCCCATTACCGGTAGCTAAAAATATCAAAAATAGGTGTCAGTGGTTACATATCTGAGAGCCAAAAACTGTAATACTGCAGTGTTGCCAACTGTCCGAATTTTTACGGATAGTTCGTAAAAACGGGCACTTTTTTCCCCCCGTTCGTAAATGTCAGTGGTTGCGGGAATGTGCCAGTAAAAATAGCCGATTGGTTTGGCTTGGAACTGCGCATGGAGATTGGAGGCAGGGGGTGATTGGAGGCAGGGAGTGATGGTGGCTGCGGTGGCACCGCAGAGGGGGTGGAGGCAGGGGGAGATTGGAGGCAGGGGGTGTTAGTGGCAGGGGGTGATTGGCGACAGGGGGTGTTGGTGGCACCGCAGAGGGGGATGGTGGCACCGCAGAGGGTGGGTGATGGAGACAGGGATTGTTGGTGGCACCGCAGAGAGGCATGAAGGCAGGGGACGATGGAGACAGGAGGTGATTGGAGGCAGGGGGCCTGGGGGAGATTGGAGGCAGGGGGAGATTGGAGGCAGAGGGAGATTGGAGGCAGAGGGAGAGTGTGACACCGCAAAAGGGGGTGAAGGCAGGGGGTGTTGGTGGCAGAGGGGGGTGGAGGCAGGGGGTTATGTGACTAAATAATTTGCTCTTATTATATTGAAAATAACAAAATATGTTTTTTTACCTCAATATCTACCTTAAATCACATTGCTATTTGCCTAGCATACTTATTTGTAGCCTAAATACTGAAATTTGCACCTAAAAATGTAATTTAGTAACCTTCATGAAATGCCAGTAAAAACGTGGCTGTGCCAGTAAATTTCAATCTGGTAGGTTGGCAACACTGTAATACTGTAATATTTTACTATAGACATTGTTGTGTCTGATATTCACTGCTGTTGCATGATATACTTCTAATAGATATTTCATTGTTTATAAACTTTATAAACTGTATGCATAAAATACAAACTATGGTTTATGAGATCTTGCTAGAGTTCCATAGATAAAATAGAAAGCCAGTGGGTGACTTGACTGACCAAACTCTGCCTTTAACTGGAACATCACTCGGAGGGTCTTAAAACTAGGTGAGTCTGGTATATGTGCATTTGGGTGCCTACATCAAAAGATAATTCCCGTTGTTATTTTTGGAATCTGCAAACCTCCTCCTAAGTTAGAGTCTATCTTGACTTCCCAAAAGCTCACCTGCAAGGGAGATTTTCAATATGCCGATTAACTCAATAATGGAAAAAAAATGATTACCCCTTTCTGCACTTGTGTGCTCTATAAATGACATGCGATAGATAGAGACTTGGCAAATAATGCTTCACATTTTTCAAGACTTTAAATATCATGCTAAGGCCAAACATTTCTGATCTTGTTTACATTGTATGTTTGCTGATCATCATTATGTGCCCCTGGTCATACATTTTTATCACACATTTTTATCACTAGCAGAATTGAATTTCTAACCATACACCTGTTTATATAAACTTTTCTATATCTTAAAGTATATTCAAGAAAAACATTTTCTTAATCAGAAAAAATAACATAACTCACGCATTTGATTTTGTATTTATTTTACTCCCCAGAGCTTTCTTTTACAATTGGCCACACCACTATATTCCCTATGGAGTCCTGTGTGAGTCTCCACATCGTGTGCACTCCCTTTCTCTAGTCTCCCGCTCTGTACTACAACGCTACATGCAGCCATTTAAAGCTACACACACACTGTCAAAACTCCTCCTCCACAATGGTGTCTGGCAGAGGCTGTGTGCCCCTCTAGAACTGCCACTAAACAGCAGGATAGGTACTCAGGCAGTTACCATGGTGAATGATGTGGGCTCATCTGAGGTGCAGAGTCTAAGTACTAACCAGTGTTCCTCAGAGCTCCGGGTCTTGGTATTAACAGTGACAATTATTACCCCTGAGTCCCAAGGCCTGGACTTGGCCAGGAACTTGGGGCTATTGGCCCCTGCCCTGGAACCGCTGCCAGGCTGCCTCTGATGGTAAGGGGCCAGGAAAAGCGGGGATCTCCATCTCCCACTTATCCGGTGCAGCCAAGTGACATACGAATTCCCACATCCTGAACCAGCTCTTATGATGGATGTCACACTGGTTCAATGCCAGGACGTGTGATGTCCGGAGGCGGGCCGCGCTGGGCGAGTGGGAGATTCCCACTCTGTGTAAATCAGCGTCTCTCCTCTCCTGATGGGCATTGCTGTCTGATCAGAATGCATGGGCACAGGTAAGGCTGAGCTAGGTCTTCAATTTATTTTTATTGAATTTTTCAAAACATTTATACATTTAACACCACATTGTCAATAAGCATACAAAAAAAATGTCTTCAATTAAATACATTTAACGTTTCATACACATAAAATACAAAAGTAAACAGTTACCTATACTACAACTATAGGACAGTCCTACCTCCTCCATACCTCCTACTCTCTCCTCCCCCCTGCCCCTTCCTCTGGGGCGAAAAAAAAAAACCCTGATTCAAAAAGTGCCTCATTTTCAAACATATTTCCTGTGCCCTCCCTACTCCATATTATGAGGGGACAAGAGCAACTCTCGTCCTCCACTACCGATATACCTCTCTTATTTAGTGAGAGGAAGAAGAAAAAATTCCCTTTTTTTTTTTTTATTAAAAAAAAACTACAAAAAAAAAAACACACCCATTGTGTTGAAGTGCAATTGTGCTTAAACCCCCCTCTAATTTCTCCCCAGAGGGAGGGGCAGGAGGGAGGAAGGAGGTCCCGAACTCTTATCTCCTACGTATACCTGCAAGAACTACCTAAGTACTTTCCTCATTACTCATATAGCCTATATAAACCATATATTTTTTAAATTTTTTAAATTTTTCCCAGCCTCCCCAGGTTCCGGTATCGTGGTTATTTAATTCCTTATATTGAGACATTACCTCCTCCATACTTCTTATCCTTTTTACTTCCCTTAACCATTCTTGTATCGGGGGTGCTAGTTTGTCTTTCAATTTTTTTGGGATCAAAGTCTTTGCTGCATTTGACAGTATTGGGATAATTGTTGTTTTATATTTATTTCCGGGTATAGTCACAGCATGGAATAGACATTGCCATGGGTCCAGGCTAATCTCGATTCCGCTGATCTCTTTAATAAGTTGTAGTATTTGGATCCAATATGGCTGGATCTTCAGGCATTGCCACCAAATATGGGCATGCGTTCCCACCTCCCCACAATCCCTCCAACATAAGGAAGGCTGAGCTAGGGAGGGGATGGGAACTGATTAGGCTGCATGGGCACAGGAAAGGCTGATCTGGTGATGGGATGGGCACTGATCAGGCTTTATTGATTGGCATTAGGGCCCTAGGGATCCTCAGTCTTTTATATGGTGATGTTACAGTATGTATGAAGGGCTGTATGGGGCTTTATTTTTTGTCTATCTCTGTCCTTTATCTTCCAACCTTCCTCAAAAGGTTCCTACTCTTCTAAAAAAAAACATAACCTTACCATCCTCCCTCCATTACTTAAAGATGTACATGTTTTTCCAATTTCACCCCAGAATATAAAGAAACAAAATTGGGAATGGCAATTGCTCACTTTGAACAAAGTATCTAAAATGTGTTTGTGAACGTAAAGTGGATGTAAACCCTCACATATCCCCAGTGAAGTGAACAGCCTTAGATGATACACAGAGATAAAACAAATCTCCCTAGATAAGTTTAACTTGTATATCTGCTGTCTTCAGATTTATATAATCTTTAGAAAGTGCACATCGTATTAGAGATTTTCTCTTCCTGTTCAGCACTGGGAGTAAAGTCTGGGCATACAGCCAAGACAGCTGATTGGAGGAAAGGCACACACGTTCCCTCCACATAGGCAGAGGCAGGCAGAGACTTGCAGAGCTGTTTTGTGAATGGTTCAGCTCTCTGCTAATCTATTAATAGCAATCTCCCACAACACAAATTTCAGTCTGGTTTTATCTCAGTTGACAGGGAACTTGTCAGAAGTTATCATGCTGATAACAGATTAATGGAGCAGGAAAAAGCCATGTGACTTTGAAGAGAGATAAGAAAACACTGCAGGTATATGTTCCCAGCTCAAATTTCATGAATCGGATTTCCATCTGCTTTAAAGAGGTGTTCCAGTCTACCTGTCCAAGGATCCCGCGATGTCGGCACCCCAAGCCGATTCATCTATCAGCTTCGGGTGCTGGAGCTGGCATTGCAAGTAAGGGAGACAAGCAGTGAAGCCTTCAGGCATGAGTCACACTGTGCTTTCAAAATAGTCCTGCCGTCTTCTGGGACATACAGGTCTCAGAAGCCAGCAGGGAGAAAGAGGAGGGGCCAGACAAGATGTAGAGCGCCATGCAATGATCTTACCAGGAAGTGGGAGCAGGTTACTATCAAAACCAGGTACCTGCTTCCCCCCAAAAAGTGCCATGTGTGGGAGGGGTAAGCCCCTGGTCTTTTTCCCACATAGCAACACCCCTGGTTAGAAGCTTGCATTATGTCACCCACACATGCCCTGTATAGCCTGTTTGGTTGCACATAGCAGCCTTTCTCGACCAAGGGTCTGTGGAATCCTAAGTTCTTTCAGAGGTTGCTTGGGGTTGCTAGAGTGGGGGATCTCAAATAGGGGTCGGCCGATATTTAAATTTTTTTTTTTTAAATCGGCATCGGCCGATTATTGCGTGAAAACAGGCCGATTGTGAGGGATCAGAAACAGGGGTGTGCTGGGTGTAAATCCTCCCCCCCTGGCCGCCCACCATCTATTCTAAACGGCTATCACGGCTGCTGTTTGCTGATTATTTATTTATTTTTTCCCCAGTGGAAGTCTGCAGCTGCGGCCGCCAATTGGCTGTTACTGGCCGCACTGCATTCTGGGGTTTGTAGTGTGGAGGCAGAGGCAGGGCGCGCAGCACGTCAGGGGACAACAGGAGCTCTCCTTGGCCAGGCGAGGGGACGGAACAGAGCCGAGCGCTCTGCTGGTGGGCACTGACATTATTAATGACATTCTTGAGCTGTACTGTGGGCACTGAGCTTCTATACTGTGGGCACTGAGCTGCTATACTGTGGGCACTGAGCTGCTGTACTGTGGGCACTAAGCTGCTGTACTGTGGGCACTGAGCTGCTATACTGTGGGCACTGAGCTGCTATACAATGGGCAGGGAGCCCTGTACTGGTGGGCACTGAGGAGCTCTGTACTGGTGGTCACTGAGGAGCTCTGTACTGGTGGGCACTGAGGATCTCTGTACTGGTGCGCACTGAGGAGCTCTGTACTGGTGGGCACTGAGGAGCTCTGTACTGATGGGCACTGAGGAGCTCTATACTGGTGGGCACTGAGGAGCTCTGTACTGGTGGGCATTAGTGAGATGCACTGGTTGGCACTGGTGGGCACTGATAGGCTGCACTGGTGGGCACTGATAAGGTGGCACTGTGGGCTGCATTGGTGGGCACTAATGGACACTGATAGACTGCACTGATGTTGCACTGGTGGGCACTAATGGATACTGATAGGCTGCACCGGTGGGCACTGATGTTGCACTGACAGGCTGCACTGATGGACACTAATAGGCTGCACACCACCTCTCCACCCTAAACAATAACCTCCTCCTCACCTCTTCATCCTAGATTTGCTGAGATGAAGGAAAAAAAAATCGGCCTAAAATATCGGCCGCAAAAATCGGCAACATATATTAGCCATCGGCCACCTCGATTTTTAAATATCGGCATTGTCCAGAGAAAAACCCATATCGGTCAACCTCTAATCTCAAATATATGTCGAATAATTAATTCCACTGACACCAACAATGGAGTACCATTCATTCCACTGGCACCAATGATGGGGCATTATTTATCTCACAAATATCAACGATGGGGCACTATTCCTCCTCCTACAGATCACTTGTTATATAATTTTTTTACTCCCATTGACCACCAAGCCTGAGACATTGTTTACTCCCATCGATGAGTCATTTTCTACTGCCAATTTTTACAGTCTGACCTAATAAAACTCTAAAAGACCGTAAACTGGCATTTTGCTTAAAAAGTTTGGAGACCCCTGGTCTAATATATGTTGTCCATGGTGTTGTTGCTTCCTCCAGATTAGGGATCTTTAGAAACACTATTAGATAAAAGGAAAGAGCACCAGCATCATGTGACACCTTCATAAAAACATTTATTATAAAATAAAAGCCCAGAGAAAAACAGCATGTGAGTCCTTGAGCATGAAGGTGTCACACAATGCTGTTACACTTTCTTTATTCTATTACTTCTTATCAGAGCTTTTTTTCTCAGAAAATAGGTGCAGGAACTCAACCACGACCCCGTTCAGATTTCAAAAACAGTAGAAGGGTCTTAAAGGGGCATTAAATACCAGGATTGCATTACATACAGGGTGCATAGTTCAGGGGGTTACACGCAGAGTGCAGAGCTGTCACTTGTAAACACAAAAACCAGACTTTTGTGTTTACAAGTGATTGTGGTGAGCAGGCACCAAAGGGTCTGAGTCAGAGGTGGTGGAACTGAGTTCCCCCAAGTTCCCCCTGAAAAAAAGCCCTGCTTCTTATATAGTTACAATGTATTGATCACAATATTATTCCTTGTCTGAAGATTTAATACTTTGTAGCAAAGAGTTCCCTGAAACCTACAAATTATGTCAAGGGTTCTTTCATGCTAAAAAAAGTTGAGAAAGGTTGGTATTAGTCTATTCTTGGCATATACTGTGTGGCTAGAATCCCCATCTATAGGCCTGCTCCTCCTTTCTTTAACTCCTTTAGATCCATGCTATAGCCGAATCACGGTTACAGCGCGGACCTGCTTTGCTGATAGGCCGTTAATATGGGTCTACCTCTTTGCATGGTCGCGCTGTTATCATTGAGTCACTAAAACTTGGGTGATCACAGATCGGAGTAAGGGGCTGATCCCGACCCCTTACCACATGATCAGCTGTCAGCCAATGACAGCTGATCACATGATATAGACAAAAGCTTAATAATCGTTATTTTTTCTCCTCGCGCTAATAGCGTGAGGAGAAAAAAAAGCTGATCGCCGGCTTCTGTGCAAGGGACATCGGTCCCGAAGAGGAAAAGGCACATCGGCCTCATCTGTGCCAAGCAGTACCGCCTGCCAGTGCTCACAGTGCCAAAAATCATTGTGCACAGTGCAAAACAATGCCACCAATCAATGCCCACGAGTGCCACCTATCAATGCCCACCAGTGGTGCCAATCAGTGCCTCATCGGTGCCACCTAGCAGTACTTCTAATCAGTGTCCCCTACCAGTGCCGATCAGTGCCCATCACTGCCACCTATTAGTGCCATTTCTCAGTGCCACCTATCAATGCCCTTTAGTGCCACCCATCAGTGCCACCTATCAGTGCCCACCAGTGTTGTCTTATCGTGCCCATCAATGCAGCCTATCTGTGCCCATCAGTGCAGCCCATCAGTACCCATCAGTGCAGCCTATCAGTGCTCATTAGTGCAGCCTATTGGTGCCCATCAGTGCAGCCTCATCAGCGTACATCAATGAAGGAAAAAAATTACCTATTTGCAATTTTTTTATTATTTTTTTATTAACAAAAAATAAAAACTGCAGAGGAGATCAAATACCACCAAAAGAAAGCCCTATTTGTGGGGGAAAAATTTAATTTGGGTGCAGTGTTGTATGACCGTGCAATTGTCATTCAAAGAGTGAGAGCGCTGAAATCAGAAAATTGGTCTGGGCAGGAGGGGGGGGGGGGGGGGGATTAAGTGCCCAGTAAGCAAGTGGTTAAAGCAATGTTTACATTTGTTACCTGGCTCAAGAAAAATTGTGACATTTCTGTGTCACCGCTCAGTGGGGTGGATTTACCAGAGACAAATAGGCTGTTCACTTTGCAAAGGCATTCTCATTTAGCTTAGTGATATGGTGAAGCTCTGCTGAATTCCGATATCCAATTATATCCAAGAAAAAAAATTAGTGATTAGGTTTTCTTTGCAAAGTGAATTTACCCCACATTCACAAAGTTAAGGGAAAATTCCCTTGCAACGTGCAAATTCCCTTTCAAAGTAAACAGCCTATTTGCCTTAAGCAAATCAGCCCCACTGTATCATATATGACTGTAGCTTGTTGTATAAGAAGTTAGTGCAGCCACTATAGTGAGGGTTAAACTGTGTTCTGAAGAAAGCTGAGACCTTGTCAAGGAACTATTTTCCGTATAACTATTAACAAACAGGTTTTCAATGTGGCTGTTTGCACAGGGAGAGGTAAGAGTTCACTAACAGGAGACGTGATGCCTGATTTACGACTCATATTTAGTCTTCTCTTCTTTTTTTTTCTTTTTTTTTTACCTGAGGCGTATGTCAAGTCTACAGAGTGGCAGGTCATGCTGACAGATTAAGCCCCTAGCTTTGTCAGAAATGCACGTACAGTGTGAGAAATGGAGGTAGAGGCACGCGTCTGATAACATTCTAGAATAAAGAGAGCAGGCTTCCTGTACGTTTGTCTTCTTTATATGCAAACAGACCTGTTATGATACACGCGTTTCCCTTAACTGTATGCACAGAGGTTCACCTTTTCTTAACTAGTGCCAGTCTCCTATATCAGGGTGTAACCTACTGTACTCTTAAGGTTTGCCTTTCCTGTTTTCTTAAGATAAGATGGCGGGGTCTGACTTTCCAAACTGTAAGTAGAAGGCTACACCTTCATTTGGTGATTACAGTACATTTGCACAGAAACGCCACTTACAAATTTCATCTCAAGGGTTTCTGACCAGATCCTTGGAAGATCATTTCCAAAGTGTAATTGGTTATGTGCTTACATGCAAAGATTAAAAGATTGTACATGTATACCCAAGTGCAATATATAAAGCAGGGGTTTAGGACCCTGTGTATGATTTATTTATTAAATATGTTTTTTTCCATCCAGTTATTTAATTCGCACTTTAACACTTCCTGAGGAAGCCAGTTTTGGCGAAACATGTAGAAGAGAGGTTTCTGACCAGATCCTTGGAAGATCGTTTCCAAAGTGTAAATGTTTCTGCGCTTACATGCAGAGACCAAATGTGTCTAGCTAGTGCAGTTGACATCCTGGTGGTCAGCCAAATAGAGTAGGATGGGAGTTTTGAGGTGCAATTTGAATCCACCAGCAAAAAAGATATATAAATGCAATACATTTTATTTTTTACAAAGATTAAAAGATTGTACATGTATACCCAAGTTACAATATATAAAGCAGGGGTTTAGGCCACTGTGTATGTACTATTTATTAATTATGTTTTTTTCCATCCAGTTATTTAATTCACACTTTAACACTTCCTGAGGAAGCCAGTTCTGGCGAAACATGTAGCAGAGATTAGTGCATTTCGAACCATCAGTATTATAACAAGACAGGGGCCTAAACCCCTGCTTTATATATTGCAACTATGTATACATGTAATACCTTTTAAACTTTGTAAAAAATAAAATGTACAGCTTTTACATATCTTTTTTGCTTGTGGAATGAAATTTCACCTCAAAAATCCCATCCTACTCTATTTGGCTGACCACCAGGATGCCAACCAAACTAGCTAGACATTTAAACAGTTTTGGTCTCTGCATGTAAGCACAACTTGTTTTTTAAAATATTAAAGCGGAGCTCCACCCAAAAATTGAACTTCCGCTTTTCGGAACCCTCCCTCCCTCCGTTCTCACATTTGGCACCTTTCAGGGGGAGGGGGTGCAGATACCTGTCTAAGTGGGTATTTGCACCCACTTCTGGGTATAGACTTCCGTGGGAGACACACCACTCCCCCTCCCCCCGCTGTCTTCTGGGAAACACACTGTTCCCAGGAGAGAGCGGGGACCATTTACAATGCACTGCGCTAATCGCACATGCGCAGTAGGGAACCAGGCAGTGAAGCTGCAACGCTTCACTTCCTGATTCCCTCACCGAGGATGGTGGTGACAGCATCCGAGTTATGAGCGATTGCTCGGCCTCGGCTGCCGACATCGCGGGCACGCAGGATGGGTAAGTGTCTATTTTTTAGAAGTAGCAGCTGCAGTATTAATAGCTGGCTTTTAAATAAAAATTGGGTGCACCTCCGCTTTAATCTGGGTTGTTCTGCAGCTGCAACCTCATACCCTCAGCAGTACACTTCTCTCTTTCTTATCCTGGTGGTCAGCACTGATCTTATGTTCAATGCAGAATGGTCTGAATATTTCCAACATTCCCAGTGAGTACCTCTGTTCGTGGTACCCAGGGGATGTCTACTGCTGTAGTTCAGCAAACAGGTAAGCCAAGTATCATCCTAATCTAATTATATTGCACAGTTGAATAAAAAGTTCAATAAAAAGTGTTTATTTGTATAAAAAAAAAACAGTCCTGATAAGCATTACATGACATTAGTGTCATTAGTGTTTCCTGGCTCCTTCCTACAATATTTTGTCACAATCTGAAAAGTTCTAAATATAAATAACTATAGTAGTATATTCAAGTATAAAGAAAAGCCTTAAAGTGATTGTAAACCCTCACCTTGTAAAACAACCCATTGGGTTTAAAATAGAATTGAAAGGCAAAATATTTGTCTGATCATTGGAGGAGATCAGGCTGAATTCCCAGCACAGCTAGAGAACTGTGAACGATGAAATACAATAGCAGTAAAGGAATGTCTATAAAATAAACTTCTGAATCTTGATATTTTGAGATAACAGCCGATCCCGGACGAGCCCCCACATGTAGCACTCACCCCCGAAGGAGCTGCTGGTTAGAATATGGATGACATGTTACCTCATGGCTCCGGTGAATTGTCTAGGGTAAACAATGAAATGCAATAGCAGTAAAGGAATGTCTGCAAATAGGAAGTCTCTTTATAGGTGCTCATTATTACCCAGCCAGGTAAAAACAGTTAACAGGTGATGGGAATGATAGACAAAGGTTGGAAGGAGAACAGCAGATTCAGGCCTTGGATAATGGAAACAATCCTGTCTCCGACAACAATCAGTTTTCTTTCACCACTCCAGCCTGAGTAGGTTAGTAGGTTAGATAGCGTACCTGGACAGGTCTCTCTCACTGACCTGGCAGCAAGAGTATCACTCGGAACTTAAGAAGGATGTCTCTGCCACAGACTCTTCTGAATGACTTTCAGCAAAGCGCCTCTGCCACAGGCCTTTCCTGAGTATAGATACGGAGGAACTCCTCATGAGTAAAGTTCTGCCTGAACCTTCCTTCAACGTCGCTCAGGTACCCACCGAGAGAGGAAATCAATCCCTCAGTGTCCAGTACCTTGATCCCCGATGGTTTGTCTCAATACTGTTGGACCACCAGCCTCTCAATGGTGCTCCTCAACTGGACTCCCCACTGAGCAGCCAAACTTGCTTGGGATCTCTAGAGGTGAGAACCCAGGGTCCCCGCACTGCTCGGATGTTCCAGACCAACTTGGCTCCGGAACCAGGAACACTGCGTAGCACCCATGCCCCGGCCTGGTAGGCCATAACGCTCGAGACGCGGTGATGTGGTCACCCTAAGGAAGAACTCTCCCTAAAAAAAATTGCGTCTGCCTCATAAGTACACTGCCTCCTGATTGGCAGCTTGGAGAGAACCTCAACTTCCACTGCTGCCAGGCACAACAGAATAAGCCCACAGTAGAGCCGAGCTGAAACAGAGAGCCCTACATTAATCAGAATTTAGATCAGAGTCACTTTACCCTCTGATCATCCCCTTAAATTTACTAACACCCGTACTTGGAAGTACATGGGCGCTACACACTCCCCCTGCTTGAAAAAGACACTGTACCCAGTGTCCTAGTAAAGGCATTCAAGCCTGAATGCCGGACCTGAATCTGCATAACAGTTGAAGAAAAGATAGAAAAGATATAAAACATTAAGAAGATAAAACATTACTCTGTACAATATTCACAGTGATGCATTAGAACATTACACATTCCTAACTATCTATTCTGCCCCATTCTCCGACAATCTTGATAGAAGGTCAACAACCTGCAAAAACAAAACAAAAAAACATACACAATGCAGCCGTATATATCTAACCTCTCAATGGGTGGAACTGAGACTGCACTTTCCAGCCTGAAAAAGGCGAAATCTCCTTTCCCTTTCCAAAGAGACAATATTTAAAGTAAGTGCTGAAGGGAGAAAAAACAAGTAATAAGATTCTCTCAACTGCAAGGTCTTAGGAGAAAATGTTGTACAAGTTACTCTGCTGCAGTGGTAGAGGTTGCGGAACACTACCCCTAGTGGCCAGTGCACTGGTATTACTAGCATAAGGTAGTCCATTGTTCAGTTCAAAAAGATTAACAGGAAAAGGGAAATATAAAAAAAACTTTCATCTTCTACTCTTTCTCTTCTTTTCTTCTCTGTAGTGCTGTGAAGAAGCCGGCAAGATCCTACCCTAAATAACTGCTCAAACCCCCCAAAGTTCTGCACAAACAACAAAGTGTGGATCCGGAGAGATGGAAACACAAACTGGATAGGAGTAACAACTCTCGTTCGTAACCTATTTAAAAGCAGCAAAGATAGTAGCATAGGCATTAAGCCTACCTGTAAAACTGTGGGTCGGGCAGAGATACAATGTCCCCTTGACAGTTAGTGAATGTAATGGAATAGACTTGATCCACCTTCCCAGGACTTTTGAGAACCACTCGGTTGCTATAGATGTATCGACTGGGGCTCCACTTTTTTAAACAGCTCTCAAATCGCTGACCCGCACAAACAAAAGCACATTCAGTCCCATGGTCAGCCTTCGGGACTTTCAAATACTCCCAGACAGCATCTCTGCACCACTCCTCCCTCTGTCCCTCAATCACGGACATAGGAGCTGGAGGCACATATGGGTACTCCCACCCGTAGTCCATGGCCACCCTCTTCATCAGGATACGCTGCAGGCGGGCAAGTCTTGGCAGGTTATGGGGGTGTCCAGTCCCCGGTAGGACCACGGCATCAGGCGCCCTTTTTAGTGCAGGCAAGGCAACGGGTACGGGAGTAAGCTCGGGAACACAGAGGCTTGGTGCCTCAACCCCCCAAGTCAATTGGGGAAACTCCACAGGTGGTGTGGTATGACCGGAGCGCTTCTTCCGTCTGCGAGACCTGTTGGCTTAGGAGTTTCCTATTTGCTGAGACTCCAGAAACTCAGGCTCGAATCATCGGTCGTCACTGATATCAGACGATGAATCCAGTTCAGAGGTATTGTACTCCTCTGCAGGCAAATAGTTGTGACCCCTGATAGGACCGGTAGACAAGTCACCTGGGCCCATAGGTAGGCCTCGACCGCAGCCGCGGGCAGCCTGTGCAGGACCCCCTCTAGCAATGGCGTGCCACACGGAGACCACATTAGTAGGAGTAGCCTCCGATACAGCATTAGCTTGCGCACTGGTCACGCTAGCCACACCTTCTGTTTCTTCCACTCCGCTGGGTGGGGAGGCAGCTGATAGCAGGGTGAGCATGGACGAAACAGTCACGACTTCTGGATCGATGATCACTGCAGATGGGGAGGGCTCCGGCCATGGGGCCTCCTCCTTTGCGGTCACAGTCCCAGCAATCCAGTCCACCCTGTACTCCCGGGGAGCCTTGGTCGGTGGCTCAATCTGGAACAAACAGACCCGGCACTTCCTGCACCGGGCAAAGGGCAGGATCCGAATGGCAAGCTCCGAGCAGCGAGGGCAGGACAGTCCGAGGGCCTCCACGCTTCCGCTGGAGAACAGCACAAACTTCCCTTGGGTCTGCATTCGGATCCCCGTATCCGTCAAGGGAACTCCAGCAGCAGCAGACATCGCAGGGACTCCCGGGATAGACATCGGGGGCCTCAGCCTTGAAAAAGATGTGGGTGGCACCGACATGTTCACACAACCTTCTCTCATGGGCGGGCAAACACTCCTTTGGCGCTTCACCGCACGTGCGCCCAAGTTCAATGGCGACGTTAACTCCTTCCTCACCAAGCACATGTTAACACACGACAATTCCTTTTTCACAATAAAATAAACTTCTGAATCTTGATATTTTGAGATAACAGCCGATCCCGGACGAGCCCCCACATGTAGCACTCACCCCCGAAGGAGCTGCTGGTTAGAATAGGGATGACATGCTACCTCATGGCTCCGGTGAATTGTCTAGGGTAAACGATGAAATGCAATAGCAGTAAAGGAATGTCTGCAAATAGGAAGTCTCTTTATAGGTGCTCTTTATTACCCAGCCAGGTAAAAACAGTTAACAGGTGATGGGAAGGATAGACAAAGGTTGGAAGGAGAACAGCAGATTCAGGCCTTGGATATGGAAACAATCCTGTCTTCGACAACAATCAGTTTTCTTTCACTAATCCAGCCTGAGTGGGTATAGCGTACCTGGACAGGTCTCTCTCACCGACCTGGCAGCCATAGTATCACTCGGAACTTAAGAAGGATGTCTCTGCCACAGACTCTTCTAAATGACCATCAGGAAAGCGCCTCTGCCACAGGCCTCCCCTGAGTATAGATACGGAGGAACTCCTCCTGAGTAAAGTTCCGCCTGAACCTTCCTTTAGGGTCGCTCAGGTACCCCCCGAGAGAGGAAATCAATTCCTCAGTGTCCAGTACCTTGATCCCCGATGGTTCGTCTCAATACTGTTGGACCGCCAGCCTCTCAATGGAGCTCCTCAACTGGACTCCCCACCGAACAGCCAAACTTGCTTGGGATCTCTAGAGGTGAGAACCAAGTCGATCACTGGGTCCCCATACTGCTCTGATGTTCCAGACCAACTTGGCCCCCGGAACCAGGAACACTGCGTAGCACCCACGTCCCAGCCTGGTAGGCCATAACGCTCGGGGGGCGGTGATGTGGTCACTCTAAAGGTGGGTGCCACACTCCAGGAAGAACTCTCCCTAAAAAAATGGCGTCTGTCTCATAAGTACCCTCTCCCAGCATTAACAGCGAGGCCCAGGCCTCCCAATTGGCTGCTTGGAGAGAACACCAGAACCTAAACTTCCACTGCTGCCACCCGTCGTCCTGGGGTGGAACAACACCCCAGGCACAACAGAATAAGCCCACAGTACAGCCTAGCTGAAACAGAGAGCCCTACATTCGTCAGAATTGAGATCAGAGTCATTTTACATTCTGATCATCCCCTTAAATTAACTAGCACCCGTACTTGGAACTACATGGGCGCTACACACACAAAGGAAGCAATACAAAGAGAACATGACACTTTTTCATACAAGTACATGGTACAACAGGCACATAAATTGCATATGAAATGTTGGATTTACAAAGGCTTTAACATGATAACAAAAATGTAATATATTGCAGCTTATTAATCATTAGATGTTGTGGCTGCATTATTATTTTATTTTTTTTTAAGCTTCTATCCCTCTGTTTTTATCTGGTGATCTGACAGCAACTCTTCTATTAGACTGCCCCCTTCTGGATGAAGGAGAACAGGGGGCATAGTAGGCAACAGCATTGTCAGTCTGGGGGGAGGGGAAAGATAGATGTATTAGCAGATTTAAATACACTAACAAATTGAAGCTGAACTCCAGCTAATACTTTATAATCTGTTACAGCAAACAGTTTTTTCTTTGGGGGGGGGGGGGGGAGGTAAATAAAATCTGATCATTTTAAAGTAATTGTAAAGGCAGAAGGTTTTTGATCTTAATGCATTCTATGCATTAACCATTTACAGACCAGAAGCTTTTTCCCCTTAATGACATTGTACCAAAACAAAAAAAAATTCCCCCCCACAAGTAGAGCTTTCTTTTGGTGGTATTGGATCACCTCTACAGTTTTATTTTTTGCGCTATAAACAAAAAAAACAGCATTAATTTAAAAAAAAAAATATTTTAAACCTTTTGCTATAATAAATATCCCCCCAACTAAAAAAAAATAATAATAATCAGTTTAGGCCGATATGCATTCTTCTACATATTTTTTGTAAAAAAAAAAAAAAAAAAAAACAATAAGTGTAGATTGATTGGTTTGTGTAAAAGTTATACAAAATAGGGGATAAATGTATGGCTTTTTTTTTTTTTTACTATTAAAGGCAGTGAACTGTGATTTTTAGCGGGACTGCAACATTGCTGCAGACAGATCGGAAACTTCAGTCACTTTTTTGGAACCATTGACATTTATAGTGATCATAAAATAAAATAAAAATGCACTGATTACTGTGTAAATGTCACCGGGGATCAAGGGGTTAAATGTGTTCCCTGGGATGTGTTTCTAACTGTGTGGGGGGGGGGGGACTGACTGACTGGAGGAGGAAAGAGATTGCTGTTCCCAATCACTAGGAACAGCAGATTTCTCTCTCCCCCTGTCAGAATGGAGATCTGTCTATTTACACTGACAGATCCCCGTTCCAGCTACCTTTCCCGCAATCACAGATGGACGGCAGACATCGCGGCCACCTGCTACTCGCATCGGGTCCCCCGCTGTGCAGCGGACGCATGCGTGCCTGCTATGGCTCTTAAAAGAGCCAATGTACACCTACGGAGATTTGCGGGAACGAGCCAACCTGCCACTGTATAATGACGGTGGCTGGTCGGCAAGTGGTTAAGATAAACAGCCCTCCTCAGCCCCCCTAATACCTTCCTGATACCCATCTGGATCCAGCGATGTTGCAAGAGAGGCATTCCGCTAATCTGCCTAGTGACGTGTCATGTGTAGCCACGCCCCTATCACATTAAGAACCACTCCCTAGTACTGACTTAACACCTGCAGTGCCACCTAGTAGTTAACCTCTTCACTGCCAGTGTCTTTTTTACAGTAATCAGTGCATTTTTATAGCACTGTTCGCTGTAAAAATGACAATGGTCCCAAAATGGTGTCAAAAGTGTCCGATGTGTCCGCCATAATGTCACAGTCATGATAAAAATCACTGATCGCTGCCATAACTAGTAAAAAAAAATATTAATAAAAATGCCATAAAACAGTCCCCTATTTTGTAGAAGCTATAACTTTTGTGCAAACCAATCAATAAACGATTATTGCGATTTTTTTTACCAAATATATGTAGAAGAATACGTATCGGACTAAACTGTGGAAAAAATATATTTTTTTCATATATTTTTTGGGGATATTTATTAAAAAAGTAAAAAAAATAAAAAATTTTGTTCAAAATTGTCGCTCTTTAATTGTTTATAGCGCAAAAAAATAAAACCACAGAGGTGATCAAATGCCACCAAAAGAAAGTTCTATTTGTGGGAAAAAAAGGACGTCAATTTTGTTTGGGAGCCACATCGCAGGGCCGCGCAATTGTCAGGCCTGGTCCTTTAGCTGCATAATAGTCCGGGGCTTAAGTGGTTAAGCACCCCTGCCAGTTTTAAATGATCTATCTCATCCCTGTAACTGCAGGAGAGCTTTTCTTATGAAAAACAGACTTACTAATTGGATCCCGAGATAAAAATAGAAGAAAGAAAGTCTAATATTTTTTATCTAATGCAGCCATCACATCTAAGAACTGGTAACTGCAATATACAGTAATAAATGTTTGCTTTTGGGTTTAATACCACTTTAATTCCAGGAATCGCGTGTTGATTTGCAGCTCATACATCAGTGGAAGGTCTAGTGAAGTATTACTAAAAAAGCTACGATAAAAAAATTCAACATTCAGCCCACATTTCTTTTTTTTTTACTATGTCAAAATATCCCGTAATAAAAAAGGCATTTTTCTTTCTTGCTGCCATGGCAGGTTTATTTCTACACCTTACACATTATAGTGTATAAGTTTACACTTGAGACGATTGTGGACGCCATGGCAGGGTAAAGGTTAAATTCTCAGCCTTGGCCGTGACTTTAAGGCAATCCCATGCTATCCTTACCTCTTTTCATTTCCAGTATAAGGGTGGATTGAGGGGGTGGTGGGGGGTGCACAAAGAGAGAAACATGGGGTCTTGTTTCATTAAGAAAAGAAAATCCTTTCTGCGCTTTTTCACGCTACAGTTCTTTGATTATTACTTTCAAGGTATCGAGAAGAAAAAAAAATGTATAAAAAGTTGGCGTCTTCTATCCTGCCTAATACGCTACATTCACACAGATAATCTGTTGAGTGAGTGAACAAACTATCTATTCTTGTCTGTGCTATTTTCCCATGTCAGAAACAGACTGTGCTGAAAAATTTAGGTTTCTTCTTTCATCTTCCCTTTCACGGACTCCCTGAACAAACTGCCTTTATTTCCCCTATTCACTAAAGAGATCTTGACTGAGGCAAGAGAATGGACATTTTTTATATGTTTAGGCTCTGCCAGTGACATGGAACTGTAGAAGCTCTTAATTACCCAGGAAGTGACAATGTCAAGGGGCTTTCTCTGCTGCCTTACTGTTCCCCTTCACAATTTCCCATCATTGTCACCACTTCAGACTTCCCGCTGTACTTACAATGCGCTCCTTCCCCACTGTTGCTGTTTATGTTTACTTTTCATTAAAAGAATAAAAGAAATCAGGCAATTATCCTGCTTAATAAAGTGGAAAAAGAGATGTGTTCCATCAGTCCCACAGGACTGCTGATTTATGGGACATGGGAATTAGTTAGCGTTATTAGTTTCAGTCTAGGTGAGCTACAGAAGAAGAAAGAGTTTAAATAGGTGTATTAAAAAAGAGAGGCAAAGGACCTGCGGGGCTGGCTGAGCGCGCTAGACCCCCTCACTTCCTCATAGGGGGAGTCCCTCTGCCCTGTCGGGCTCCCAAGCGGAGCAGGTAGGGCGGGGTGAGTGGGAGTCCCTCCCTCACACCCGCCATTGCCACCCGGGGGCATGGGGAAGGATGGCAGATTGCCTCTGGGGGGAGGGTCTGCCTACTCCCAACTCCTGCAGTCCGGCTCCTCTCTCTCGAGTTCACGCACAAAATACACGTAAAAAAAAAATAGGTGTATTAATATTGTTTAGGTACTTGTATAGCGCCGTCAATTTACGCAGCGCTTTACATATACATTGTACAGTCACAGAGGCGATTCAGTTCGCATGTGTTGCGCTCTATACGTTTTTGGACCAGGGAACGAACTTTTTACGTTGTTTACGCCATTTACGTAGTATGTGAATAGGGCTGGGCGTAGGTTACGTTCACATCGTAGGCAGTGTTTTGACATATCTTAGGCAGTTATTTCGACGTGACTGTGAACATGCGCACTGGGATGCGTCCAAGGTACGGCGCATGTGACGTTTGTTTTTAGTACTTGTTTGAAGCTCAGCCCATCATTTGCATGGGGTCACGCTTCATCTAAATGTTACACGCCCACTTCCAGCCCACTTCCACCTACTTTGACTTACGTCGGCTTACACCGATGACTATACGCTACGCCGGCGCATTGTTGAGAGCATTTGCTTTGTGAATACCATGCTTGCCTCTCAGCGTTGCGCCCACGTAGCGTAAAGAAGATATGCTACGCCCGCATAAAGATGCGCCGAGGTACGTGAATCCGGCTATATGTTACATTGTAGTCTATTTCTGTATGAGTTTAGCTTTGATGGCATTGTTCATTCTTTGTTTTTCCTTTGTCCTTTCCTCTTCTTTGTACTATTACTGCCTCATTTGGAGTCACTTTGAAAAAGACTCTCTAGTCTCTGATCCATTACTTTTTCAATGAACTAGGCCATGGCTAACACATTCATTCAACTAATATAGCCTTGCTGCCAATTTTTTTTTCGTGTCTTTTTTTTTTCTCATTAACATTTTTGTCTAAATGATAGATCTATTTTTGTCCCAAGCATTTTTTTTTAAGCCATTTGCTGTTGACTGGCTCACTACCTCTACTGGAAGTCTATTCCAAGCATCAACTACCCTTTCAGTAAAATAATAATACATTTTTTTAAGATTCGTTTTGAACTTTCCTCCAGCTAGTTTGTGGTCATGTCCCCGTGTTCTTAATTTTGGTTTCATTATGAAAAACGAACTTCTTGAACCTTATTCACCCCCTTAATGGTTTCAATCATGTCTCCCCTTTCCCTTCTTTCCTCCAGTATATTTATCTGGTGTATTCCAGACACCAGTGTCGATTAGGATTTGGCATTTGATGGGGCACAAGTGGCTGCATATGATGGGCACAAGTGGCTGGATATGAAGGGCACAAGTAGCTGCATTTGATAGGCCACAGTGGCTGCATATGATGGGCACAGTGGCGGCATTTGATGGGCACATTGACGGGATTTGACTGGCACAGTGGCTGCATATGATGGGCACAAGTAGCTGCATTTGATAGGGCACAAGTAGCTAGATATGAAGGGTACAAGTGGCTGCATTTGATGTGGCACAAGTGGCTGCATATGACAGGCACAGTGGTGGCATTTGATGGACACAGTGGCTGCATTTGACGGGGACAGTATCGGCATTTGACGAGCACAGTGGTGGCATTTGACTGGCACAGTGGCTACATTGGACTGGCAAAGTGGCGGCATTTGATGGGCACAGTGGTGGCATTTGATGGACATAGTGGCTGCATTTGATGGGCACAGTGGCTGCATTTGATGGGCACAGTGGCTGCATTTGATGGGCACAGTGGCTGTAATTGATGGCACAGTGGCTGCATTTGATGGGCACAGTGGCTGTAATTGATGGCACAGTAATGGCACAGTGGCTGTAATTGATGGCACAGTAATGGCACAGTGGCTGTAATTGATGGCACAGTGGCTGCATTTGATGGGCACAGTGGCTGTAATTGATGGCACAGTGGCTGCATTTGATGGGCACAGTGGCTGTAATTGATGGCACAGTGATGGCACGGTGGCTGTAAATGATGGCACAGTGGCTGCATTTGATGGGCACAGTGGCTGTAATTGATGGCACAGTGATGGCACAGTGGCTGTAATTGATGGCACAGTGGCTGCATTTAATGGGAACAGTGGCTGTAATTGATGGCACAGTGGCTGCATTTGATGGGCACAGTGGCTGTAATTGATGGCACAGTAATGGCACAGTGGCTGTAATTGATGGCACAGTAATGGCACAGTGGCTGTAATTGATGGCACAGTGGCTGCATTTGATGGGCACAGTGGCTGTAATTGATGGCACAGTGGCTGCATTTGATGGGCACAGTGGCTGTAATTGATGGCACAGTGATGGCACAGTGGCTGTAAATGATGGCACAGTGGCTGCATTTGATGGGCACAGTGGCTGTAATTGATGGCACAGTGATGGCACAGTGGCTGTAAATGATGGCACAGTGGCTGCATTTGATGGGCACAGTGGCTGTAATTGATGGCACAGTGATGGCACAGTGGCTGTAATTGATGGCACAGTGGCTGCATTTGATGGGCACAGTGGCTGTAATTGGCTGTAATTGATGGCACAGTGGCTGCATTTGATGTTTTTTTTCATTGTTTTTAAAGATTTTTTTAGTTAGCTTGCATCCAGCCCCCCCCCCCCCACCCCCCAAAAATGTTTTGGAGCTGCAGCCGCCGCTGCCAGACATGACATTAGAAAGTTCCCAAACAGTAAAGCTGACATACACATAGCATTTCTTCATCCATGCTAAACATCGCAGATGGACAAATCTCCCCGCAATCGACTTTTATAATTTTTAAAGGAGCAGGGTGGAAAATTGTCAGCTGAACCACGCCTGCATCCAATTAGATACTGTTTCAGTATTCTGACAGCCGCGGGCACCGAATGTCAGAATACATTAGCCCAAGCAAACGAAATACAGAAAGCAATGCCAGACCAAAATCTTATAATAGAGTCCAAGATAATTGTAATTGTTGCTAAAACAAAATATATAAAAACAGCCAATGCATTTTGGAAGAAGCTCCATTGTTGCTCAGCAATTGCTGTCAAGTTGTTCCTCCATGAAGAGTGTTCAGTACTGTGTGGGAGCCAGCCCACCAGAGCTATTGATCTTGTTTGAAGTTTCACTACACTTGCTAAGTTCCCAGTGCCTCTTTGAGTATGTTGTACTAGCATACAATAGCCAACAGAAAGGATTCCTGCTGAATCAGCCAAAATTCTATGTGTGTATGGCGGCCTTTATTCTGTCACATAGAGAAAGAAGGGGTAGGGGATAGGTAGCATGAGAAGGACAATGAAGTGTAAAGTCGGCCATAGATATATCGAAGTTCAGGGGCCGAACGGATTTTGATCCTTTCATGGGCAGGCTGGCTGTACAGATTAACTTCTCTTGATCTATTGATTAACTTCAGTACAGCCAGCCTGTGAGAATTTCCCCACTTAATCAGTGCCGCTGGCTGCAGCCTGTAGCACTGATCAGTATATTCTGATGTCAGGGAAGTCTCTCCGCTGTGAGAATACAATGCCACAGCGGGAGTATTCCCCCATGCACTTCGATTGCGTGGGTTGGGAAACATGCAATTTTTTTTAATTGAACTCACTGGTTGAGTTGCTTAAAGCTGGCCATACGTGGAGCCAATTTTAACCCATGATGAAACGTGATCAGTAGCTGACCCTGTCAGCGCCATTCGGCAGGCATGACAATTGAAGCAGCTGGTCAGAAATTCAAATGCAGCCACTGTTTGGAAATTCTGACAACCTATGGTTTGTCTGTCAGAATACAATAGTTACAGCGGGAGATCCATCTCTTTAGCATGGATGGAGGAGTCTCAGGCTGAACGGAAAAAAAATGTATCAGCGCATGATCAGTTCAGCTAGTGAAGACGGCATGCCTATGAACATAATGGGGTTGATTTACTAAAGGCAAATAGACTGTGCACTTTGCAAAGTGCAATTGCACTCTTCAAGTGCAGTTGCTCCTGTAAATGAGGTAAAGCGTCACTTTGCAAATAATACCCAATCACGTGCAAGGAAAGTAAAAAAAACTTTTGCTTGCACATGATTGGACGATGGAAGTCAGCAGAGCATCTGCTCATTTAGTGAACTCTGGAGCAACTGCTCTTGTAGACATTGCAAAGTGCACAGTGTATTTGCCTTTAGTAGATCAACCCCTATGTAAATCTGGGGAAGGGAGTAGAAGAGCTGCTCAAAAAATGTGAAACTGGATTTGGTACTTGTTCAGACGGTAAAGCTGGCTATACACTTGCCACACTACCAGGGCCGCAATCAGGGGGTACAGGTAGGGTTGCCACCTCATCCCTTTAAAACAGAACACATATGAATTACACAGGTTCTGTGGCTGATTAACCACTTGACCACTGGGCACTTAAACACCCTTAATAACCAGACCAATTTTCAGCTTTCGGTGCTCCCACAGTTTGAATGACAATAACTCAGTCATACAACACTATAACCAAATGAATTTTTTGTCCTTATTTTCCCACAAATAGAGCTTTCTTTTGGTGGTATTTTATCACCTCTGCGGTTTTTATTTTTTTTGCTATAAATGAAAAAAGAACAAAATTTTGCAAAAAATAATAATTTTTCTTCATTTCTATTATAAAATTTTGCAAAAAAGTAATTTTTCTTCATAAATTTGGCCTAAAATGTATACTGCTACATATCTTTGGTAAAAAAAATAAAAAATGTTGGATATTATTTAGTCTGGGTGAAAGTTATGGGGTCTACAAGCTATGGTACCAAATCCTGAAAATTGATCAATTTCATCACACCTGAAGTACTGACAGCTTCTCTCATTTCTTGAGACCCTAACATGCCAGAAAAGTACAAATACCCCCCAAATGACCCCTTTTTGGAAAGAAGACATCCCAAGGTATTTAGAAAGAGACATGGTGAGTTTTTTAAAGTTGTAATTTTTTCCCACAATTCTTTGCAAAATCAAGATTTTTTTTTTTCCATCAAATTTTCATATTATTAGGTTATTTTTCACACACAGCATATGCATACCACAAATTACACCCCAAAACACATTCTGCTATTCCTCCCGAGTATGGCGATACCCCATGTGTGAGACTTTTACACACTGCAGCCACATACAGAGGCCCAACATGCAGGGAGCACCCAGGCCAATTCTGACATTTCTCTCCTACATGTAAAAATCATCATTTATTTGATAGAAAAATACATAGAACCCCAAAACATTATATAAAGACACCGTTTTTATATGTGGGCGGGACTTGCGTATGCGTTCGCTTCTGCATGCGAGCTCGCAGGGACAGGGGCTGCTGTATGCCCAGAGTATTGCTAAGTATGCCCAGAGTATTGCCCAGAGTATTGCCCAGAGTATTGCCCAGAGTATTGCCCAGAGTATGCCCAGAGTATTGGCAGAGTATGCCCAGAGTATTGCCAGAGTATTGCCCAGAGTATTGCCCAGAGTATTGCCAGAGTATGCCTGAGTATTGCCTGAGTATTGCAGAGTATGCCCAGGTGAGTATTGCCCAGAGTATTGCAGAGTATATGCAGCAGGGATGGCTGAGCAGGGAGGGAGGGATGGATGGATCTGTGACTACATTTGTCACAGATCCAGCCCGCAGCACTGGCGCTGCCATCCGCTCCCTCCCCTCTCCTCTCACACTGTACCGATCGGTACAGAGAGAGGAGGGAGGAACCGGCGTCAGCACATGACGCCACTCTGTTGACAAGTGATCGTTCCGTCATTGGACGGAGCGATCACGTGGTAAACCGCCGCTATCAGCGGCGATTTACCGTGATCCGTGATGCGCCGGGTCCTCTGGACCCCGCGGTCACGGATGTTCCCGTGTGCGCGCCTCAGGAGGCGCGCGGGAGCGCGATTCTGACAGGCCGTTAATTAACGGCCAGTTAGAATACAGCAACCGCCCTAGAGCCGTACTTTCGGCATAGGGCGGTTGCAAAGTGGTTAAGGTGGTAATTAAATTCACTTGGTGCCTTATCTGCAATAAATTAGCCTCAGAACCTGTGTAATTAATATGTGTTCTGTTTTAAAGGGATGAGGTGGCAACCCTAGGTACAGGCATTACACCTGTAAGGGGCCCGAATGTTCCTAGGGGCCCGGTCGCCCCCCGTTCTCAGCTCTTGGCTGAGAGGAGAGAAATCACTGTCTTTTCGGCAGTTCCTCTGTCTCTCATGTAGCGCCTGGAGAGAGGAGAATTTACTTTCATTTTCAGGTCGCGGCAGCACCCAGATGATACCTTGGGTAGTGACATATCCTCTTTATGGAGAAATCTGGGGTTTATTAGACCCCTGATCCCTCCAAGGCCAGGTAAATGCAGAATCAATACTGGAAGTAATGAAATCCTCATCACTTAAGGCCTTAGTATTTACAGAGGAAAGGGAGAAACTGATGTTCCTTCTTCTTCTTTGTGCGCTGCCAATCCGACCAGATGGAATGGGAGAGCCTGGGAGAACGGGGGGGGGGGGGGCAGTGGCTGAACACAGAAGGGATATCGCTGCCATTGTCCATTAGCAAAGGTGCTGAAAAGTAGATCCTGGCTATGCTCGGGAGGAGGGAAGAAGAGACCCTCAGACTCTGGTAAGTGCCTTGCTGCCCAGCCACTCAACAGCGCCTCCTTCATATGGCGCCCATGGCACTTGCCATTGCTGCCATACCCTAGATACGCCACTGGCAGCACCCCCCTGGTTCTAAATTCATGGCAGCACCCCCCCCCCCCTTCTGCAAGGGTAGTTGGTCCAGAGCTTAGTAAATGAGGTAAAGCATCACTTAGTAAAGAGTACCCAATCAAGTGAAAGGAAAAAAATAAAAACTGAACTTTTGGTTGCACATGATTGGATAATGGAAGTCAGCAGAGCTTCTGCTCATTTGCCAAGCTGTGGAGCAACTGCTCTTGCAGACTGCAACTGCACTGTGTATTTGCCTTTAGTGACTTCCCCCTTGCATTTTCCAGGCTGCTGACAGAGCAGCCCAGTTCACTGTCCCTTTTCTCTGTTTTATCAGCCAATTAACCACTTAACCCCCGGACCATATTGCTGCCCAATGACCAGAGCACTTTTTGTGATTCAGCACTGCGTCGCTTTAACTGACAATTGCACGGTCGTACGGTCCCAAACAAAATTGGCGTCCTTTTTTTCCCACAAATAGAGCTTTCTTTTGGTGGTATTTGATCATCTCTACGGTTTTTATTTTTTGCGCTATAAACAAAAATAGAGCGAATATTTTGA
Organism: Rana kukunoris; assembly: GCA_029574335.1. Taxonomy (NCBI): domain Eukaryota; kingdom Metazoa; phylum Chordata; class Amphibia; order Anura; family Ranidae; genus Rana; species Rana kukunoris. Next base: position 213,204,437 of record CM056052.1, read on the forward strand.
AAAAAAATCTGTATTTTTTACTTTTTGCTGTAATAAATATCCCCCAAAAATATATAAAATAAAAAAAAATTCCTCAGTTTAGGCCGATACGTATTCTTCTACATATTTTTCGTTAAAAAAAATCATAATAAGCGTTTATTGATTGGTTTGCGCAAAAGTTACAGCGTTTACAAAATAGGGGGTAGTTTTAAGGCATTTTTATTAATATTTTTTTTTTACTAGTAATGGCGGCGATAAGCATTTTTTTTCAGTACTCCGACATTATGGCGGGCACTCCGGACACTTTTGACACATTTTTGGGACCATTGGCATTTTTTTAGCGATCAATGCTATAAAAATGCATTGGATTACTATAAAAAGGCCATTGGCAGTGAAGGGGTTAACACTAGGGGGCAGGGAAGGGGTTAAGTGTGTTCCTGGGTGTGTTCTAACTGTATGGGGGGGTGGCCTCACTAGGGGAAATCACTGATCTTCCGTTCATACATTGCATGAACATAAGATCAGCGTTTCCCCCGCTGACAGGACCGGGAGCTTTGTGTTTACACACATAGCTCCCGGTCCTCACTCTGTAACGAGTGATCGCGTGTGCCCGGCGGCAATCGTGCCCGCCGGGCACGCGCGCTGGATTCGGGGGCGAGCAGGGGGCGCGCACGCCGGCCCCCAGCGGTGTGCACGCCCCCCTAGTGGCCGCTTTAGAGCAGACGTATAGCTACGGGCTCTCGCCCAGCAGAGCCGAATTCCCGCTGTAATATGACGGCGGGCAGTCGGCAAGCAGTTAATCCATCCAGACCCAAACAAAATGGCTGCCGTGTGCATCGGGGACACTCCATACATAAGCATTGCAAAATGGTTTTCTTAAAAATGGCTGCTGCACTTCTGCATTAATGAATATTCAGTTTAACCATGTCCACATTGCAGAAGGATAATATAGCAGCAACAAAGAAAGAAGTCAGCTGACAAGGATGCCCGCTAAGCGAATTGTGCCAGGTTCCTCAAGGACTGAACAAAATATGTACAGTGTATTATCAGCTTTATACAGAAGCCATTAGTTGTACTTTGAGATAATTAAACAATGGTGCAGTATATGCCGGTGCGTATCCTGTACATGGAAGCATCGTTTCTATATGATATGACACACTCACATATTCTGTTAAGTAGGAAAAGTTTTTTACTGCAATAATCAATCTTTTCTTAAAAATAAATTTTTCTGGGAATCCAGGTCCTATGTTTGTGGGTGGATAACATTTTAGGTTTCCAGCCAGATGTCCTGTAAAACATGGATTTTTTTTTTTTAAAGTAAAACATTAAACGTTTTTTTTTTTTGTTTGTAAATCATACGCTTTGATCCTAGAGATGTCACCAATTCTCTCCATGACCTTGGCGGAGTACGTCACACAATTGTTCCTGGATTATGATTTTCTTTCTATTGTTCTATTGTTCTGTCTGTATTCCTGGCATGAGCATTCTGTTATTAAAATCAATTCTGACCTCACTGAGTATTTCAAAGGCTTGTAGCAATTCATCCACCTTTCTATTCTAGTAATACTATCAGTTTAGCTACTTCATTCGATTGGAGTGTGTGTGTGTGTGTGTGTGTTTAATGGAAGAGAAGCTGGATCAGTGTGCAATCACATCCTTCTGATCATTTTTATGTCCACTTTACCTTGATATCAACTCACAAATGCAAGTCAAATTTGTTACCCTTCTAATTAACAATATATCCATGACAGAGTGTAGTTAATTCACTAACCCAGTCCTCAGAGCTCCCTGACATCAATGTTCTCAGGGTCCAACTCACACCAGAGTCTTCAGGACCTCCTTCACATCAGGGTCATCAGAGCCCGCTCACATCAATGTTCTCAGGGTCCACCTCACACCAGAGTCTTCAGGGCCTTCTTCACATCAGGGTCATCAGAGCCCGCTCACATCAATGTTCTCAGGGTCCACCTCACACCAGAGTCTTCAGGACCTTCTTCACATCAGGGTCATCAGAGCCCGCTCACATCAATGTTCTCAGGGTCCACCTCACACCAAAATCTTCAGGACCTCCTTCACATCAAGGTCATCAAAGCCCCCTCACATCAATGTTCTTAGGGTCCACCTCACACCAGAGTGCTCAGGACCCCCTCATATCAATGTCCTCAGGGCCCCCCTCACATCAGAGTTTTCAGGATCTCCTTCACATAAGGGTCCTTCGAACCCCCGTAAATCAGAGACCTAAAAGTCCTCCACACTAATGTCAGGGCCTCCTCACATCACAGTCCTTAGAGTCTCCCCTCTATATTGGAGTCCTCAGAGCCCCCTGCATCATTGTCTTCAGTCCCCTTACATTAGTGTCCTTGGTGCCCTTTCATATCACAGTCCTCAGAGCCTCCTCTACGTCAGAGTCCTCTGAACCCCCCTCACATCATTTTCAAGCCATCCTCATATCAGAGTCATTATGGCCCCTCTCACATCAGAGTCCTCAGTGTCCCCTCACATCAAAGTCCCCAGAGTCCCCTCACATCAGAGTCTTCAGGGGCCCGCTCACACCGGAGACCTCAATGTCCCCTGACATTGGTCAGCTAGGGTTGCCACCTCATCCCTTAAAACCCAAACACATAATAATTACACAGGTGATTAAGGTGGTAATTAAACTTACTTGGTGCCTTATCTGCATTAAATTAGCGTAAGAACCTGTGTAATTCATATGTGTTCGGGTTTAAAGGAATGAGTTGGCAACCTTAATTGGTGCCCCGCATGGGTAGTTGTTTTCTTGTGCTTTAACTTTGTATGTTGCTTTGCAAATGGCTGATAGCTGATGTCACAAACATAATAACATTATCACATAACAGAGTCCTGTTAGTAATCACAATGAAAACAACTACAGGACTGCATGTTTGATGATGTTATGGTCACTTAGGAGCTAAAAGATAGTGTATGTTCTCAGGCTGAATCCATAGCTTAGGGCAGTGATGGCAAACCTTGGCACTCCAGATGTTTTGGAACTACATTTCCCATGATGCTCATGCACTCTGTGGTGTAGTTGAGCATTATGGGAAATGTAGTTCCAAAACATCTGGGGTGCCAAGGTTCGCCATCACTGGCTTAGGGGGTCTCTTACCACTGTTTAATACTCGTAGTACTCATCCTAATACTCACTTACCAAAGCTTGCCATACACATGAAGATTTCCCCATCTTCACTAAACAGCAGGGACAGATGAAACATCCCACATTCTGTTATTGTATTCTGACAGCCAACACCTGTGGCTGTCAGAATACCTGAACAGTGACTGCAGGTGATTGGATGCAGTCACTGTTCAACTTACTTTTTTCCTACCAGCTCTCTCAATTTCTCAGTTTATGTTTGTCAAGCTGGATGGTTTCAGCACCACGGAAGGCTCAAGTTCTGCCAGGACAGGGAACAATTGCCATAATAAGGACTAAACGATAAGGCCGGGTTCACACCGTTACCGCATGCGGCTCACAGCAGGGGCCGGTGCGCGCTGGTTCACCGGTTCAGGACCGATTTCAGCCCGAATTTTGGGCTGAGATAGAACCTGAAACACACAAAAAAAGGCACGCAATTTTCTGGCACATCGCACCTGACCCACTGTGGGAGAGCCAATCACATTCTCCAGGTATGCACATTCAATTCGCATAGGTGTGAACCCGGCCTTAAACAGTTCCTTAATATACTTATTGTGGATAAAAATAGTGTAGCGCTAAATATAAACATAATATACTTATTGTTACCATATGTTTGTAATTTTTATCTTTTATATTCCATTCCGATTGCCGATAAAACTTTTATGTCTGCTATGTTTTTTTGCTTCTGTAAATGTCATTTCTCAGCTGTTGAAAGCTATGAAAGCTATTAAAATAAAGTGATGCAAAGAAAAGAATGAAATGAATGAATACATTTATGTTATGAAATGAAGGGGTTAAATGGCTCTGCGCATATGCTATATGCGGCAATGTGCATCGTGTGCATCTTTCACCCTAAAAGGCCTGTACACATGCCAGCTCCCGGAACCTGCTAACCGGCAGCTCCCAGCAGCCGCTCTGTGCTGCCTTGACTCTTGGCCAAGCTTGGCCTGAGTCTGCAGGCTGTGGAATGTGTGAGAGCCATGTGTCACATCTCCAGACTGTGGGAAAGTGTTGCTCCAGTGAACTCCCAGCAGCTGTCCTGCCCCAGTTTGGTCGTGCGTCCAGAGAAACAGGAGCTCAAGTTTACAGCACTTGGAACTACAACTTCCTTGACTGGTTTCCGCACATCTTCTTCCAGCCACCACATCTGGGAATGACAAAGAACATCTGAGCTCTTCTTCTTTGTGGGAGTTCACAGTCTTTCCAGTGTTCTGTTGGCCTCCCTGTTAGCAAAAGAGGTTAAGAGCTTTTTGGAAAGAGCAAGTCACACCTAACTAACTGAAAAAAAAAAAAAAAAAAGTGTTCTTTTTATTCTGGAAAACAAGCGTTCATAAAAACATAATTTCAAAGTTTCCCATGAAAGCTGAAAAGGGAATGGATTTATTTAAACGGGTGGTTTTATAAAATGTTATTAATGTAAAATAGTTTTGGTATTAAATGCTTTCAGTCCTTGGGGATGTCTGCAATGTAGAACATGGTAAACATTTGTAGGTATGTTATTGAATGAACTGTTACCAGACTGGCCATAGGGCACACAGGGCATTTGCCCGGTGGGCTGGGGACACTGGGCTGCATGTCCTAACAACAGCTGACTAATGCAGGGGTCCCCAACCACCGGGGACGAGCGAAAAAGGGGGGGCATGACTGCAAGGGACACTGTGATGGGGGTGCTGTCATTGCCAGGGGCACTGTATTGTAAAATGGCACTGTGATATAATGGGGACTGCACTGTAAAGGGGCACTGTAACTTTACAGTTGATTCCCCTTTTTTATCATAATGCCCCTTTACATTACAGTGCGGAGGACTGACTCTGTGAATATCCTGTCACCAACCGCCTCTGTGAATGCAAAAAAAGGGCTCAGTCTAAATACCCGGGCCAATTTTTTGTCCCAGTCTGGGCCTGACTGTTACTATTAGGCCTCGTACACACGAGGCAATCCATTTGTTCAAATCGGTCGGACCGACCGATTAGAACAAATCTGTCTGCTTGGATTTTGGTTTGCTCGCGTGTACACACGAGCAAACCAAAATCCCTGCCAGCAGACAGCGTGCTGACGTGTCGGTGACGTGGCGGTGACATTGACGCCGCCACGTCACCGCACCAGGAAGTAAAACACTTCCGCGCATGCGTCAAAATCATTTGGCGCGTGTGCGAGAAGACATGTCTGCTGGTTAGCATACCCGGGCGGACGGGTTCCCAGCCGACAGATTTCAAAGCATGCTTTGAAATCTGTCGGGTGGCCAAATCCGTCGGCTCGCCCGTACACACGATCGAATCTGTCTGCTGAAATGGTCTAGCAGACCGTTTCCAGCAGACAGATTTGATCGTGTGTACGAGGCCTTAGGGCTCTTTCACATGGGCGGACCGTTCAGATCCGCCTGCCAGTTTTTTAGGCCGACCTGAACGGGCGCTCCGTGCACCTCTATGGAGCCACGGATGTCAGCGGTGACATGCCCGCTGACATCCTACCCGCTTCGATCCGCCAAAGTGTGACGGAGGAAAAACCTACTTTTCCATCCGTCTGGCGGATCGGTTTGGGTGAACACGGACAGACAGGGAGAGCGGAGAAAAGACAGGGCGGTCCCTTCACAGTGTGCGGGGACCGCCCTGTCATCTGCCGGCTCAGCGGGGATCAACGGAGCGATCCCCGCTGAGCAAGCAGAGGTTCACGGGGCGGATCATTATTGATCTGCCCCATGTGAAAGAGCCCTTACTAGACATGCATGGTCCACTGTAGGTTTAAAATGGTATTGACTGCACTATGGCTAATGGCCAAGCTGGATTATGCAAAGGCTGTGGCCAACATAATGATAGTGTACAACAGATGTGGTCATCACACAATTTGAATACACATCCTGCTTATCCAGGGTTCAAAAGGATGTCATTTCTTAGAGATTATATATCGGCAAAAATACAAAGACCACTATCACTGACCTATCCTTCTGAAAATGCTAGTTTAAAGGGGTTCTAAAGCCTAAACATTTTTTACCCTATGCATTTCCTCCATTAAGGTAAAAAAATGTTTAGATATCAATATCATCCCCTAACCCCCATTTATAGTTACCTGAGACTTCACTCGATCCAGTGATGTGTCCATATGTCTTCTCTCCCCGCTTTCACAGGCTTTGCTGATATAAGGAATTAATAGGGGTGGGGCTGAACTGGGCTGCCTGTGTCTATGGATGCAGGCAGTGCAACTCAGGATCAAGCCTGCCCTGAAGGTGTACCACGATAGAAAGCACATTCCTATGGTGGCACACAGAGACAAGGAAAAGCAAGGAGCACCAGCAGGGGACCCAAGAAAAGGAGGCTTGGGGCCCCTCTGTGCAATGGAATTGGTAATGGTGAGTATAACATATTTGTTTCCTTTACAGTCACTTTAATGGCTGTCATGCTGGTCATTCAGCTGTAGCACTTATTGATCCACTGACCTGGAAAAACTATGCAGATCAGGAGTTCATTCTTCTTTTTAACTTGATTTTCTGGGTCAGTGACTAAAGCTGGCAATACACTAAGCAAATCTGAGCCAATTCCTGATAAACCTGCCAAAATTTGCTCAGTTGTTGGTCCCGTCAAACACGCTCGGTTAACTTTTGCCAACTGTTACTGCTGGAAGATTTTCAACCACTCTCCTCTACTTTCTCTCTCATGTGCCTCTCCTTCCAGCATCTCTTCACTCCTCCTGGATGCACCCAAACCTCGGCCCAGGGTCACCCCTTCCCCAGACTGGGGAGTTTCCCCTGGGCCCCGACAGCCTCCACACTCTCTCACTTCAGCTCTTCCACCCGATAACTCCTCCCCAGCTGGGCTGACCCCAGGTATTTAGGAAGGCCTGCCCCTTGCTAATCCAAGTTGGGGATTGGTTAAGACCCCTCAAGATACCCCAGGCAGCTCCACCTCTCCTCCCCTCCTCTCTCCTTCCAGCACTTTCTAGAAAGAAGAGGGAGGTGACAGTGATGCTACCTGTGAGTCACTCAGCCTGCCCTAGGCCACTCCCAGCCCAAAATGAAAACAAACAGGCCTAGCCTCCAGCTTTTTTTTTTTTTGTTATCTGCTTTAGCCTTCCAATGCTACTTACTGTTATGGCCAGCTATAGATGGGGCGGTGTACACGTTTATGTTTCACCTGTGGTGCTTGTATTGGTCCAGCAACACACCAACACCTTTGCAGCCATTGTGCTATATGCTGGGTGTTTGGTGTGCTCCTGCACCTTTAAGGAGGGGTGGACCCCTTCAGTCGACCTGCCCCTATCTATCCATTAGAATGCTTGTGCCTCCATTGTGGGGACACTCATTGTTTAGTGTTAGGACCACAGATTACAGGGTGCCTTGGCGCGGCTCTGTGGCTCACGCATGCGTTTGCAAATGCGTGCGGACAAAACCCCTGTTTTTAACGCATACTGTTAGACAGGTTAATTGGTTGTCTGCGAGTTGGTCGGTAAGTAGGCTTGGTTATTCCCTGGGCATTCCCCAGGTTTTTGTGTTATCTAGCCTCCAGCTAGACCTGCCTACATTTTTCTACTCTCCAGAAATATCCTCACTCTAGCACCTACCTAACTAGAGGGTGCTACATACTGTAGAATATATTGTCAAAAATATTGGGACCCCTGCCTTTATATACACATGAACTTTAATGGCATCCCAGTCTTATGCAGCGTACACACAATGGGAATTTCCGACAAGAAAAGTTTGATGTGAGCTTTCGGTTGGAAATTCCGACTGACTTTTTCTGTCAGAATTTCCGACAGCAAAAATTTGAGAGCTGGTTCCCAAATTTTCCAACGGGAAAAGTTCTTGTCAGAAATTCTGATCATCTGTATCCAATTCTGATGCACAAAAAAACACGCATACTCGGAATCAAGTGGACGTATGCTCAGAATCATTGAACTTCATTTTTCTCGGCTCGTCGTAGTGTTGTACGTCACCGCTTTCTTGATGGTCGTAATTTTGTGTGACCGTGTGTATGCAACACAAGTTTGCCCCAAAAATTCCGTTGGGAAAAAAAAACACGGTTTTCTTGTCGGAATTTCCAATCGTGTGTACGCGGCATAAGTCTGTAGGATTCAATATTGAGTTGGCCCACCCTTTTGCAGATATATGTTGGATAATAATGTCTGGCTCGCAGTCTCCGCTCTAAATCATCCCAAAGGTTGAGGTGGAGGCCAGTCAAGTTCCTTCACCCCAAACTCGCTGATCCATGTCTTTATGGACCTTGCTTTGTGCACTGGTGTGCAATCATATTGAAACAGGAAGGGACCATCCTTCACAAGTTCCTTAACCAGTTGAAACCTACAATGTTGCACTATTACCTTTCAGGCAGTGGTTCTCAACTCCTGTCCTCAGGACCCACTAACAGGCCAGGTTTGCAAGATCACTGAAATACACAGGTGATATAATTTTCTGCTCAGTGATTGCAGTATTCTAGTCTGCATCTCCCCAAGGTAATACTTAAAATCTGGCCTGTTAGTGGGTCTTGAGGACAAGAGTTGAAAACCACTACTTTAAAATGGTTGTAAAAGCAGAACTGGGAAAAAGATATATCCTTATGCCCCATACACACAATCGGAAGTTCCAACAGCAAAAGTCCGAAATTAGCTTTTGAACGGAAATTCCGACTGTGTGAATTTCTGCCAACAAAAGATTGAGAGCTGGTTCTCAAATTTTCCGACGGAAAAATTCTTATCGGAAAATCTGATCGTCTATAGCAATTTTGACGCAAAAAAATTCAGACGCTTGCTCAGAAACAATTTGACGCATGCTCTAAAGCATTGAACTTAATTTTCTTGGCTTGTCGTAGTGTTGTACGCAGTGGCGGCTGGTGATCAAAATTTTTGGGGGGGCGCAAACAAACAAAAAAAAAAAACAATTGCAGCCTCACTGTGCCCATCAAACGCAGCTACTGTGCCCATCAAATGCAGCCACTGTGCCCATAAAACGCTGCCACTGTGCCCATCAAACGCAGCCACTGTGCCATCAAACGCAGCCACTGTGCCCATCAATTGTCACCACTGTGCCATCAATCGTCACCACTGTGCCCAGCAATCATCACCACTGTGCCCAGCAATTGTTACTACTGTGCCGAGCAATTGTAGCCATTGTGCCCATCAATTGTCACCACTGTGTCCAGCAATTGTAGCCATTGTGCCCATCAATCACATCAATCATCACCACTGTGCCCAGCAATTTTAGCCATTGTGCCCATCAATTGTCACCACTGTGCGCAGCAATTGTAGCCATTGTGCCCATCAATCGTCACCACTGTGCCCAGCAATTGTAGCCATTGTGCCCATCAATTGTAGCCATTGTGCCCATCAATTATCACCACTGTGCCCATCAATTGTAGCCATTGTGCCTCATAAAATGCCCCCCCCGCCTGGCACTTACCTTTCTGGGGTCAGCCGTGCTTCTTCCGTCCCTCGATGTGTTCTTCCGCCCTCGTTGACGCTTCAGCCAATCAGGTTACCGGTAACCTGATTGGCTGAGAAGCATGTCACTCTTATCCAAGGAATCCCCCCCCCCCCCCCCGTGCGTCCTGAGGATAAGCATCCGGAAACCGACTACAGCCTGAGGTTTCATGCAATGCAATTGAAGTATATTAGATTCCGCGCTACGATATGGGTGTATGGGCTGCTGCCCCTCTAGTAAATCTCCCTGTGGAGGAGTGAGAGTGAAATTTAAAGTGGTGTGATATAGGGGTAGTGGCGCAGCCTAAGGATGCTTAGTTCCTGATGTATTGGTTCCTAAATCCCATGGGACACACCCTAATTTACCATGGGATTTAGGAACCAATACATTGGGAATTAAGCATCCTTAGGCTGAGCCACTACCCCTATATCACATCACTTTAAATTTCATGTAAGTCACTGTGTTCTTGACGGTCGTAGGTTCAGAGAACTTTTGTGTGGCCGTGTGTATGCAAGCCAAGCTTGAGCGGAATTCCGTCTGAAAAAACATCCAAGGTTTTTCCAATGGAAAATCTGATCGCGTGTAAGCAGCATTACAGGTCCAATGAGCAGTCATTAACTACCAATCTATACAACAAGGAGCTACTTTGATCAAGTAAGTAAAACTACTTAAAGACCAAAGGGGCAGATGAATACATCATCCATCATGAAAAGTAGGTGGTAACCCTGGAACTATTCCAAACTTGCGATTTTTCAGGCATGTAGAAAATGTGCAATTAATTTCACTGACTAAATATTTAGTCTCACAATTTATCAGCCTGTTCCCAGGCTTTAGGGCGCAGGTCAGAAGTCGGAAGCAGAAATTATTACCAGCCTAGTTCCGCTTGTAATCTACTACTTACCAAACATAATTGATTTCCTTTTATAGTTGACAACAGGCATCAGATATTTTACTGACGTGTAGATGAACACAATCAGGATGCTGCACTGATGTTATTTCCTTTGTTTAGGTAGGAGTGATATATATTCCCCACTCTGCAGGAGACCACCACACGGACATGTCCCAGGAACATGCATGGCTTTCAGAAAAGCAGCTTCACTTTAAAGTGGTAGTAAACCCTCATTTTTCAAATCACTTTCAGCTTGCTAACGTATTTACTTATTAAATATGCAGCTTCTTTAGCTTTTAGTCCTTACCTATGTTCCAGTTTACACTTGTGCCATGATTAAAAGCCCCTTTCTTTGGGGCAATTTGCTCTCACTTCCTGTTGTGTCTCCAGGTATGAATTGAAGGAAACCTTGACATCTGTAAATGTTGCTTAACCACTTCCATACCAGGCACTTACGCACCTTCCCGCCCAAGCCAATTTTCAGCTTTCGGCACTGTCGCAATTTGAATGACAATTGCGCGGTCATGCTACACTGCACCCAAACAAAATTGGCGTCCTTTTTTCCCCACAAATAGAGCTTTCTTTTGGTGGTATTTGATCACCTCTGCGATTTTTTTTTTTTTTGCGCAACAACTAAAAATAGAGCGACGATTTTGAAAAAAAAATAAAGTTTTTATTTTTTTCTGTTAATTTTTTTGTAAATGAGTATGTTTTCTCTTTCAATTACGGGCACTGATATGATGGCACTGATGGGCACCGATGAGGTGGCACTGATGGGCACCGATGAGGTAGTTCTGATGGGCACCGATTAGGTAGCACTGATGGGCACTGATAGACGGCGCTGGTATGGGGCACTGATGGGCACTCATGGGCGGCACTGATGGGCACTCATGGGCGGCACTGATGGGCACTCATAGGCAGCACTGGGCACTCATAGGCGGCACAGATGGGCACTCATAGGCGGCACAGGTGGGCACTCATAGGTGGCACAGGTGGGCACTGATAGGTGGAACAGGTGGGCACTGATAGGTGGGCACTGGGCATGGATTGGCACTGACAGACACTGGGGTGGCACTGATGATCACTGAGGGGTGGCACTGATGGATCAATGTGTGGGCACTGATTGGCATCATTTTTTTTTTTACTGCCCCTTTTTTTTTTTTTGTCCTTTTTTTTTTTTGTCCTTTTTTTTTAAAGTACCCTGGTGGTCTAGTGTGGGCACTCCCTGGTGGTCCGTGTGGCGTTCCGAGGGGGGGCTGCGCTGATAAACAATCAGCGCGAACCCCCCCTGTCAGGAGAGCCACTGATCGGCTCTCCTGTACTCGCGTCTGTCAGACGCGAGTGAGGAAGAGCCGTCGGCGGCTCTTCCTGTTTACATCGTGATCAGCCGTGATTGGACACGGCTGATCACGTGGTAACGAGGCTCCGCCGGAGACTCGTTACCGAGATCGGAGGTGCAGGGTGTCAGACTGACACCCCGCATCACCGATCGCCGCGCTGCGCGCCCCCACGGGCGCGCGCGGCATTGAAATCGTGCTAGACGTTTGAGAACGGCTAGTCACGATTTCATAACCACTTCTCGGCCGTAAATCTGCTATTGGCCAGGCGGGAAGTGGTTAACCACTTGCCTACAGGTACTTTTACCCCCTTCCTGACCAGGCCAATTGTCAGCTTTCAGTGCTTTCATGCTTTGAGTGACAATTGTGTGGTCATGCAACACTGTACCCAAATTAAGTTTTTTATTTTTATGACATATCTGCCAAATGTTTGGCCTCCAGCTTAAACTTAGAGGCCCTTTCACTGTTCATAGTGGTTATACAGACGTGACCGACGCCGCCAGCAATCATCTCACCGGTGTCTGATGTTCCCCATACTTTGTTGGAATTAACTTTCCCTTATCTTCTATTACTTGTGGATTACAAACTTAACGTGCACCATGCGGCCGCAACGCGAACTTTAGCTGTTTGCAGGATCGCCCGCTAGGGGGAGCTCGCGAGCACAGACTGTTCAATTAGTTTAACTGAATGGTACCATTCTTTAGAATTAGATTCCTGTGTTAATGCTATTAACTGGTTTCAGCAAGGGCTCTTGCAGTATTATTGTATGTTATTGTATAACAAGTTATTGACTCACCATTTAAATCCATATCTACTCTCTTTAGTCTACATCAAGTAAACTCATAATTTTTGGTTTAAATATACTACGTGTGTGAAGTGTGTTTTCTCATCTGAGGGACCGCCCAGGAGCAGGTAATATTGTCATTCCATTGTTATTTCATGCTATACACCTGCTATTGTGACCTCAGTCAACAGAGGTCACAATACACTCACTGGGTTTCTGTTGTGTCATGGGAGGGTTCGAGACAGTTAAATAGGGGTGAGCCATACAAAGAGAGTAGATCCCAAATCAAACCAGCGGCTCCTGAATGGGGTAGCGCTACACTTGGATGTTTTTTTCTGATGTAATTCCGCTCAAATTTGGCTTGCACACACAGGGTCACACAAAAGTTCTCTGAACTTTCGTCCATCAAGAATTTGGTGACGCACAACACTATGACGAGCCGAGAAAATGAAGTTCAATGCTTTAAAACATGCGTCGGAATTTTACGCGTCGGAATTGCTACAGACGATCAGATTTTCCGATAAGATTTTTTTTTCCGTCTGAAAATTTGAGAACCAGCTCTTAATCTTTTGTTGGTGAAAATTCTGACAACAAAATTCTGATGGAGCATACACACAGTCGAAATTTCCACTCAAAAGCTCACATTTGCTGTCGGAATTTCCGATCGTGTGTATGGGGCAGAGGTCTCTGGTGCATACAAGGAAATATCTGCCCAGGCAAGGTTCTTTGAAATGCAGCACGGGAGAATGATGTCTTAATAAATTGATACCAGAAACGTTTCCTTTTAAATGTCTATTTTTTCTTAGAACATTTGAGAAGTAAAGGGGCGAAATTGAGAACATTGGCTGTTATATAGCCCCATTATCAGTACATTCTTGCAGAAACATAAGGTGAGTGGCTTCTTTTTTTCTTGGATGATCTGGGTCTTATGTATTAAACATGTTCTGGAACATTCCATAATGCCTGCAATCTGTACCGAAGCAGAAGAAAATTGGTTCCATGTGTAATCTGGGAATATAAAGCTGTTTTCAAGCCAATGACAATATGTTTCTAAAAGCAATATTCATAAACACAGATAAAAATAAAAAACAGCTTAGTCGATGATCTGCCATAGCTTTGCAATTTCAGTATACAGTACAATTATCATTATATTATTATCTTCAGTTTGGCATTCTATTCTACTTCTATTACTTTTTCTGTCAAGAGGTGAACACCAGTGACGGCTGGTGCTCAACATTTTTGGGGGGCGCAAACGGAAAAAAAAATTGCAGCCTCACTGTGCCCATCAAATGCAGCCACTCTGCCATCAATTGTCGCCACTGTGCCAATTGTCACCACTGTGCCCTTTAGTTGTCGCCACTGTGCCCATTGTCGCCACTGTGCCCATTGTTGCCACTGTGCCCATTGATGTCACTGTGCCCTTTAATTGTCGCAACTGTGCCCATTCATGCCACTGTGCCAATTGTCCCCACTGAGCCCATTGTCCCCACTGTGCCTATTGTCACCACTGTGCCCATTGATGCTACAGGTGTATAGCTAACTGTCTAGTAACAGATGGTTGAAACTAACTATAGAACACTGACAGGCATGCTTATGAGACCCGGTTCACACAGGGGCGGCACGACTTTGGGGGCGACTCGACAAGGCGATCTCAAGACAACTTCAGAGGCGACTTGCAAAATGACTTCTGTATTGAAGTCAATGCAAGTCGCACCAAAAGTCATACAAGAACCTTTTTCTAAGTCGGAGCGACTTGAGTCGCTCCTATTAAAATGGTTCCATTGAATAGAACGGAGCTTGACTTGTTAGGCGGCTAACAGTCTCATTTTTTTTCCATGGTTAAATCTTAATCAAAAATTATGGTATAACTACTCAAAAACTCCTGGCAGTGTTATTATAGTGTCATTATCACTTTGATTGGACAGCTTGATTAACATATAATTAAAATCCTCAATGGGACGCAGATGGCAAAAAGAGAAAAAAAAAATTATGAATGGAGCTATAAAGTGAAAAAAAAAAGTTTTGCCTTTAGTTCTACTTTACTGTATGGAACACTATCATTTAATTTAATTACTACATACAGTAATTTTTTTTTTTTAAAGATAATAGTTTTCTCTTTTCTCCTGATTAGAGACTTCGCTCCTCTCAAGACCTCCTGCTCTGAAGCTCCCTTGTTGCCTTCTCCCATGCTCATCTGCACTACATCTCCAGAGTCTCTCCCAGTCTCTGGAACTCTCTACCTCAATCTATCCGGCTATCTTCTACTCTAGCTGCCTTTAGGTGATCCCTGAAAACTCATCTCTTCAGTGAAGCCTATCAGACCTCCTACTTATCCTTTATCACTTTCACTAACTCATCCCCCACAGTTATAACCTTTTGTACCACTTGCCCCACCCTATTGGATTGTAAACTCTTATGAACAGGGCCCTCTTACCCTTGTATTTTATTAAATTTTAACTGTACCGTCTCACTTTTATATTGTAAAGCGATGTGTAAACTGTTGACGTTATATAAATCCTGTATAATGATTAATAGATTGAGCCCTCATCTCCACAGAATTTTTGCAAAAAATGTAATTGTAACATTATGGAGATGTGTATTGGAGTGAATAGGAAAGGCAAAATTAAGGTGGTTTGGGTGTTTTTATAGGTGCAGCGGGCTTTAAATGGTTCTTGAGGGTTACAAAAACCCTTTCCAGTTATTCTGGATGTTTTCTTGTGGTAAAAAATGTTCCCCCTAAGCCAAGCCCTCTAGGTTAAAAAAAAAGTCAATGGGTATCGGGTACATTGTACCCCTACACATTCAGTAAAAAAAAGTGTCAAAAAGTAAAAAACACACAAGACAGTTTTTGACAATAAAAAAACTCTGCCTCCATGGGAGGCCTCCTGGCGACTGCTGTCTCTTGGCTGTGACAGCTGTTATAAAGACGAGGTTGGGGCCACCCACTAACGTAACCGGATGACCCTGCCCCCTCTGACGGCACATGAGGTCAAAAGGGGCAGGGTCACTCGGTTACGTCACCAGGTGGCCCCGTCCTTGCCTATAAAACAGCTGTAACTGTGAAAAGACAGCAGGCAGAGCTTTTTTTTAATATATATTTTTCGAGTTCATCGGGCAGCATGATTGAAGATGGATGGACATTGCGGGACACTTTTTTTAATAAAGGAATTGTCAAAAACGGTATTTTGTAGTTTTTACTTTTTGACACTTTTTGGTGAATGGGTAGGTGTATAATGTAAATGGGGGCTTCTACATTCTGATAAGTCCTCCCGCACGCAGACCCCCACAACCACCAGGCAAGGGTTGTGAGGATGAGGCCCTTGTCCCCGTCAACATGGGGACAAGGGCCCCCAAAGCACCATCCCCATGTTGAGGGCATTGTATATATATTCCACACTGAATACACTGTATTTATATATATATATATATATATATATATATATATATATATACTAGCTGAATACCCGGCGTTGCCCGGTCTTCCTATCTTAACCTTTTGGGGAGGAAAATCATAGTTATATAAATAAATAAATAATAAATAACACAATGTTTAATTTTAGAAATTTGACAGATACAAATATGAATATTTACTATTTGATTAAAGAGTATTGTATTTCATAACTTTTATAACATTTTCCTTTTCAGTTTGTGAATGTTGAAACAGAGCAAAATATGGTACAATGAAGCAGACCTTTAAAAAGTGCGGTTAACTCAACTGACATATTATTGCAATACTTGTTTGTATAGAAAAACCCCGACCATGGCAAATGAGGGTGGGTAAGGGTTAAACCACCTATCCTATGTTTGTTGCTGACAATCAAAAACCGCCGTTTGGAAGTTATGAAGTAACATGTATTTCCCATAGAGTTGAATGGGACTTTAAAGAAAAACCCTGACCATGGCAAATGGGGGTGGGTAAGGGTTAAACCACCTATCCTATGTTTGTTGCTGACATATAAGTAACATGTGTGCCAAGTTTCATGTTAATATCTTTAGCCGTTTGGACGTGATGCTGGAACATACATACATACACACACACACACACGTTGAGTTTTATATATAGATATATATATAGATATATATATATATATATATATATATATATATATATACTGTATATATATATATATATATACTAGACTGCCTGCACTGTATATATAGTCTACACTACACTGACTATGTATATATATATAAATATATACTAAACTGCCTGCACGCCACTAACTAACCTGCCTCTAGCTAACGTTCTCTCAATCATTACACAATATGCGGCCGCCATGTAAGCAGCCTTATATAGTGTGGGGCGTGGACTTAGCCCTCTGAGCCATGATTGGCTAAAGGCACCCTGCCTTTGGCCAATCATGGCTCTCACAGCAGAGCACGTCATTATTGGCCAAAGCATGAAGGTTAGGTGCATGCTTAAGCCAATCATCAGACATGAATGCACTGCAATCTTGCAGTGCATTATGGGGCAAACCCGGCACTCCAATTTGCAACGAACGTTCCTATAATGTTCGGTATTTGACGAACAGGCAAACACCCGCTGTTCGAGTCGAACTAGTGTTCGACTCGAACATCGGGTCCATTCCTAGTTCTAACTCCTGTCAGGTTTTGCCATCTATGTCCCATTTGGCCAGAGTGGGAAGTGAGAAAAAAATCCCTTCAAAGTGAGGGAATCAACAGGGTCACCAAAAAAGGGTGTCTATTGGAAGATTTCCCTTCTATTGCTTGTTCTGGTAATCACTCAAAATGTAGGGTTTTCTATTACTTTTAGTGATAGCAGTCACCATCACAAATAGAGACAATGAATCTCCCCATCGGGGACACAGCCTACAATAAAGACCTGACTGGTATTCTAATTCCTCTCCACTCTATCCAAAACAAAAAAAGTAAAAGTTTTTCCTTCAGTTATACTTTAAAATAAGCCGGTGTATGCTGGAATTCACCCTTAAGAGGTTAACAAATCACAAGGCGAGGAGACACTCTGATATGCCCCTCTGTTTGAGATGAAATAACATGTGTCTTATTTGGTTTGTTGTGATCAAGAGCAGATACAATTGAATCTTAATGGGGGGAAGCATGGAATTCTATACATTCGGGCAATCTTAGATCACGTATGGAAACTCTTTTGTGTTCTAACTATTCGAGTAACTTGATAAGGGGCTGCACATTTCATTTAATAGCTGTCTGGTGCCCATAACTTTGAATATTATCTCCAACAACTTTAGCTGAAATGTTTTCTATCAGGGTCAGAATGGCATGGCTTATCCTTAAGGGGGACTTTTCAATAAATATACATTTTGAAGAATTATTGAAGTATTTACATAAAATGTATTTAGCAATTTTTTATGTTTTAATGTTTTGAAACTGCACTTCAAATACAGATTTGTAGCTTCCTTATAGTTATATTGTTTTACTTATTTCACCAAAGTGCTAATGAACAACGCTTACTTTAAAATTTTGTCAATTTGTCATTAAGTTTTTTTTTTATACCATCTTATCTTATTCAAATTACATGCTATCTGTGTATAGAGTTTTCGTTCAGAGCCTGTAAAACTTTAATGAACTCTAAGCAAACAGCTAAACACACAGATTAAAGTAGAGCTCCACCCAAAAGGGAAAGCTACCCTTGTTTTCACTCCCCCCCCCCTCTGCTGCCACATTTGGCACCTTTCAGTACCTGTTTTTGACAGGTACCCATCCCCACTTCCAGTAGACCTCGGCTGATGAAAAATTTGAAACCCATCTTTCAGATAACCTTAACAAAAAAACAGCTGACAAAAATAATGATATTTATCATCCCTTGTGATACCTTGGGTAGTGACATATCCTCTTTATGGAGAAATCTGGGGTTTATTAGACCCCTGATCCCTCCTCTGCCCTCCAAGGCCAGGTAAATGCAGAACCAATACTGGAACTGAAATCTTCATCACTTAAGGCCTTAGTTTTCACAGAGGAGAGGGAGAAACTGATGTTCCTCCTTCTTCTTTGTGCGCTGCCAATCCTACCAGATGGAATGGAAGAGCCTGGGAGAACAGGGGGGGGGGGGCTGTGGCTGAACGCAGAAGGGATATCGCTGCCATTGTCCATTAGCAAAGGTGCTGAAAAGGAGAGCTATGCTCGGGAGGAGGGGAGAAGAGACCCTCAGACCCTGGTAAGTGCCTTGCTGCCCAGCCACTCAACAGCGCCCCATTCATATGGCGCCCATGGCACTTGCCATGGCTGCCATACCCTAGATACGCCACTGTCCATGGCCTAGGGTGGTAGAATATCTGGGGCAGCACACAGCTCCCAACGCATAATTTTCCCGAGTGTCATTTACACATTGCCCTGGTTAATGAAGGTTCCAGACTGGCACTCTGCCTTTAAGATCAAACCAGGTTGCCTACTTTACTAGTTGTCTGTACTAAGCGTACTGATGCATAGTTGACATACAGGGGAGAATTAACAAAGTTTCCTATGCCATTAGAATATATTCTGGTATTTTTTTTCCCTGCCTCTAAATGCCCCTGTATGTGTGTCCATGCACACATAGGTGTTTAGAGGAGTTTAGACACAGGGGCATTTAGAGGCATAAAAAAGTGTTTTGGCATAAAAATGCTTCATGCCTGTAAACGCGCCTAAACACTAGGGATGGGCAATGCATTGAGGCTCTGATTGGCTGAAGCAGTGAAAGCTTCAGCCAATCAGGCCACAGAGCACTGTCAGAGTCATGACTGGACACTGTCATCATGACTGTATCCAATCATGGCTCATTCCCGCCCCACAATATAAAAGTATTCCTTCAATGGCAGCCATTTTCAGTGTTATTTCAGTGTGGAGAGAGATCGA
Organism: Rana kukunoris; assembly: GCA_029574335.1. Taxonomy (NCBI): domain Eukaryota; kingdom Metazoa; phylum Chordata; class Amphibia; order Anura; family Ranidae; genus Rana; species Rana kukunoris. The sequence goes on from CM056052.1 coordinate 213,223,814, forward strand.
ACAGGGCTCTGCTGAGTGCTATTAGTTAGTGGGATGTACTGTGCTATTTTGCTTCAAATGTCAGTGTATGATATTCATTTAGTGTCAGCCTAGGGATAGTGTGAGTGTAGTAAAAAGGACCACCATTCAGCTTTGCATAGTGTGCAGCTAGAGTAGGGACAGTTCAGATATTTTCACTGTAGTCTAGTGAGACCGTGTCATTCATACATACATCAGTGTAGCGTAGGGACAGCTCAAATAGTTTCAGTGTAGTGTAGTGAGACCGTGTTAAATATCTTTACATTAGTGTATAGCTAGAGTATTAGTAGTAGTCAGTGTAGTGAGGGTTGAACACCATCTATTTGATTGCGTTACTGCCAGTTTAACTCCATTTACTTCTGTGTGCGTTACTGCCAGTATAATGCCATATAGTTCTGTGTGTGTTACTAGTAGTTTAACACCATATAGTTTTGTGTGCGTTACTGTCAGTTTAATGACATGACATATAGTTTTGTGTGTTACTACAAGTTTAACGCCACATAGTTTTGTGCGTTACTACCAGTTTAACGCCATATAGTTCTGTGCGTCACTGTACAATTGGCACATTATATTGCAGTATATTATAATGTATCTGTGGGGTGTGTCTGTGTAGTGTAAGTACTCAAATTAAATTGCACCAAACACCACTTTACATTGATTAAAGTGCATCTATGTACAGATTTCCACTTCTTCTTTACATTTGCTTATAAGCACTGCCCCCTCCCCCCCCAATAATGTCTGGGAGGACAACACGGCAGAGGCAGATGTTCCCTTGGCACTGTAATGGGGCCAGCAACAAATGTATCCACAGGCAAAGGTGGACGTGGTGGTCAGTCCCCAGGCAGGACATCATTTCCTCTGTTTAGTAAGTTTGCCCATGCTATCCAGCCACAGCATGCAGAGGAAGTGATGGACTGGCTTACTAAACCTTCCTCATCTTCCTCATCCTCCTCATCCTCTGTCATGCAAGCAGAGACAAGTGCGCAGTCCCCTGCAGTTGCCCGAGTGGATAAACCTGCCTCCTTGTCCACATCTATTCCTGCCATAGCTCCAACATCAGCCATAGGGGAGTCAGCTGAGTTATTTGACCACAGCCTCAGCCACTTGCTCCTTGATGATGCCCAACCATTACTGGATTCAGATGTTGGTTCTGAGGTTACGAGTAACAGGAACATGAGCCTAGAGAGAGGGGAGAACACTGGTAGACAATTTGGCATTCATGTTCCCCCAGCCGCAGCGTATTGCCAAGTTGTCTCCAGTGGTAAGGATGATGATGAAAATGGAGATGATGATGGTGCCAGATAGAGCAGAGGTGGAAACTGAAGGTGAGGGGTCACAACCCCAAGGAGGCTGAGGCATCAAGAAAGAGTAGAGAGCAGCCACCCTATTCCATCACATTCTGCAGCTGTTATCTCCGACCCACTCCCCAAAGTTCAGCTGTCTGGGCCTTTTCAGCACATTTGCAGCAGATTGCACAGTTTCTATTTGCAAACTGTGTCTCAGGCACATCAAACATGGCAAAAACACCAGCCATTTGGGTACCACATGCTTAACAAGGCATTTAACATACAATCGCCCAGTCTGTTGGCAAGTCACACAAAAGGGGCACAAATCTGTCCCTTTTCCTCCTCCTCCTCCTCCTCCTCCTTATCCATTTCAGTCTGCCCCTGCTATACTGAGTCATTCCCTCTCAGCAGCCTCCACTGACAGGGATGATGGTATAGCACAGGTTGTCCCATGTCCCAGCAGCACATCTGCCAGTAGTACACCAAACCGTCTGAAGACTGTAGCTGGCAAATTTCTCTGCCATATCTGCTGCAGCAGAAAAAAAAATACAGTCCCTGCCACCCACATGCCCAGCGTCTAAATGCAAGCTTGTCAAAGCTGTTGGCTCTTCAACTTCTGCCTTTCAGTATGGTGGATTCTGCCACCTTCTGTAAATTCGCACAATGTGCTGTACCACAATGGCAGGTCCATCTCTCTACCATCACATGGAAGGGAATGTTCTGGCATCGTTGGGCAAGGCAGTCAACTGTAAAATCCACCTTACTGCTGACACGTGGTCCAGCAAACATGAGCAGGGACGATATAGTTCATTCACAGAGATAAATACAAAGAGTATTCACACGCTATTGTGGAACAGCTGAATGACAGCTGTGAAGGGGTTAAGTATGAATCAACTGCTACAAAACACTGAAAGGTAAAACCAAGACCTGAGTGTGCATGAATATAAAAAGTAGTGCTGAGTTGTTGATAAAATTATATGCAAAAGTATAAAAACGCATAAAAGCAATGATTATAAAAACGCACAAGCATAAAAGCAATGATAATAGGTGCAAAGTGCAAGATATTGTGCAAGTGGAAAACTAAATAATGTGCCAAACAATATAGGGCGAGATCCACAAAGAACTGGCGCTGGCGTAGCCTATCTAAGTTACACTACGCCGCAAATCCACAAACACTTTCCGCTGTAACTTACGGCAGCATAGTGTAATTGTTGCGGCGTAAGGCCGCGCAATTCAAATTACAAAGCTGTGGGCGTGATTTAATTTAAATCAGCTTGACCCCACGTAAATGACATATTTTTTTAAAGGCGCATGCGCCGTTCGTGGAGTTATCCCAGTGCGCATGCGCGAAATCACGTCGAAAATAGTCAATGAAAACGATGTGAACGTAACTTCCGAAATTCCCTATTCACGAACGGTTTACGCAAACGACAGAAAAATCTTCGCTGGCCCTACGTTCATACTTAACATTACGTACCCCTCTATACAGCAGGGGTAACTTTACGTTGGACCTACGCTTACGCAAACAATGTAAAAACACTGCGTCGGGCGTACGTACGTTCGTGGATCGGCGTATCTAGCTCATTTGCATATTCGGCGTGGAAAATATATGGAAGCTCTCCTAGCGTTCAGCGTAAATAGGAAACTTTAAGACGACGGCGTAAGACGGCGTATCTACGCAAAAAAACAATGATACGCCGGCGCAGATTTTAAATTACGGAGGCGGATCTGGAGATACGCCTCCGTAATTGTTTGTGGATCTGGACCACTGTGTCCAAATAAACCTCAAATGCTTAAGAGGTATGTAACACAATGCAAAATAATCATGGAAAAAACTTCAAATAGTAAAAGCGCAAATAACATCGGCTCTGAAACAATCACATCTGCTGTGAAATATGTAAACAAGCATGAAATGAAATGCAAAGGTGCATTAGGTGAACGTGGTAAATTCCAAAGTGTGATGCAAAAATAAAATAAAAAGTCCAACATGTGCAATCGCACATAAAAAGTGATGTGTGCAAGGTGATGGCTTCTTCAGTGCCTTCTACTAAGGTGCAATTGTGCAGAGTGATGGCTCTTCAGTGCCTTCTGCTAAGGTAAATGAATTGGCCCCTTACCTCACTGCTGTGAGGTTACAGCATATAAGAAAAGCCTGAGTGTATCCAGCGTAAAGCAGCCTGCCTGGATGGTGCCTTGGGTAATCCCTGGATGTGGTCCCTACCATAATAGGGTAATGATGGAACATGCATCCCTACCCCTTTATTTACATGCAGCTGTGGGCCATGGAATCCTCCAGATGCAGCTGATTGGGCCAGCGCTGACAGTTTCCTTACTGGTTCCTAAATTCATTCCTAGTTAAAAATATCTACCTTTTGTCTTGTCCTCCTAAAAGAATAAAAGTGCACTTTCTGGCATGACATAGTGACTATGAGCTCCTGTGCCTAAAGCTTCATAGCTGTGTACCTTCAATGTTAGATCTAAATCACTGCTGCCAGGGCTGTCTTAATAGCATCATGGGCCCCTGGGCAAAGTAATGCTCTGGGGCCCCTACAATGGAGGCAGCGCAGGTAAACAGACATCAAGTAGGTAGGAGGCAGACAAGTGGAGCTTCCCCTTTTGGGTGGAGCTCCACATTAATTGCATGAACAATCATTCTGCACAGCAAAGAAACAGTGGTAAAATACTACATACATAAACTAACAAAGCTGTCCTGTGCATATTATATATCTGCTAGATTGATGCTTCCCCAGCACTCTGACATCTCTACACCCCAGATATCCCCCCAGCACTCTGACCCCTCTATACCCCAGATATCCCCCCAGCACTCGTTCAGCAGTTCCCAATCCAGCTCTTACTCCACAGCCTTCAAGTGCCGAGCATTCAAGCTGCATGGGGCGGGGCCAGAGCATCACTGGCCTTGCCCCTCCCTGCTGGCTGTGAAATAATATGTATCATTCTGCACAGCACGGCGCACCGCTGCCAGCCTGCCTCCCCTGTGTATCCATCACTCTCAAGGCCATCATGGGGCCCCCCAATTTCCGGGCAGTGTCGGCTCAAGAACCAGCTGCTTTGGAGAATGGGCAGGGGCCCATGCAGCTGGGGCCCCTAGGCAGTGCTCAGGTGTGCCCAATCATTAAGACAGCCCTGACTGCTGCATGTTAGTTTTTTGAAATTTGGTGAGAGATATGTAGTGATATCACTACTGTGATAAAGTCACGTGTCACGTAAGTCACGTGTCTAGTGACGTAACACATGGGGGAGGAGCCTAGTGACGCGGCCGATGGACATCGGTCCATATGAGAAGGTCGCCACACTGAGCGTCAGATAAGGCTATCCTGGAAGGGTTTTTTTGATCTGAGGTTTCGTGAGTGAGATTGTAACATTACATTCATGTTCTCCGTTCCTCTACAGTACTGCACTATGTTTTGTTTCCCTTTTATTGCACGAGCTGTGATACCCTGAACAATCAGAAAGTCAGTCTGGAGCCAAACTAACTCTGTGAACACTCCAAGCACAGCAGAGGACGTGTGTGTGGTTTTTCCTCATAGCGCCAGCCTGAGCCTAGTGGTACTGGTCTGCGGTGGAATAGGGGATGCTTTTTGGTTTGAAACAGCTGTAACTTCATGTAATCTGTTCAGTTTGGTTTAGGTTCACATTATTATTATTAATATTACTACTACTTTTTTTTGTCACACCTGCACCTTCTATTGATACCTCCCATTGTGTGTTTTTTGGGTGTGTATTTGGTATCATTGGCACATATTGTACCTTTAGCAGCAAATGTTGGTATCAGCGCATCACTATTATTTTTCTTTTTCACTATAATTGGTTTTGTACACCTTTTTTTGTGTATGCAGCATTATCATTTAGGGATTTGTGTTGTGTTTTTTTTCCTGTGTTATATTTAAGTAGTAGCGCTCTAGTACTTTTCTCTTCACTACTGTGTTGCCTACTGTTCTCCATGCTGGAGACTATTATATGAGAAAGTAAAGCCCTGCCTTGAACAAGATGGCTACCTCATAATTATTGTATGGATAAGCAGATCCTCAAATTGTGAAGCACCTTATCCCTTAAGAACTGTAAATAAATAAAGGGGGGTTGGGTACCTAAGGACCCTAGGACTATTAAACAGTGCAGATAAATTGTGAAGGACACAATAGTGTAGAAAAATAGAAAGATTTTTAATACATTTTTGACAAATAAATAAATACAAGACCAGCTGAAGTAGATTACATGGAAACTTTAGTTCGGTATAACAATTTGTTGCAGTTTTAGTTCGCTCAACATGTTTCACTCATTAGAGCTTCTTCAGGAGTAATTCAAACTGACTGCACTAGATCAAAAGAGAAAAATCAATATAAAGCAGATGGTCAATACAAACGCAGTAATGAATACAATTATGCAAATTGATATGTCTTAGCATACATTTTTGATTCAAAGTATCATGGTAATTACATGGACTATCAATATTGTAAAAATAACAATTTCTGATTTGGAACTATTATGAACAGAAAGGGAGCGCAACACCTCTTACCTCAACATATATGGTTAAAAACAGTCAATATGTGTCAAGGAGTCAATCAGGTAAATAATCCTGATTGGGATCAGTCTGGAAAATCAATTTCGCGAATGATGTGGCACTCAGTACCTATAACCATAATCAATAGAGAGCTTGTAATGAATATATATTGTGAGAAGATCGTGAGCAAAGTTCTCAAAGATAAATAAATCTTCAAGAAAAATGTCATAAAGTATTGAATAATAATTACATGTTTTGAAATTCAAGGCTAGATCAAGTCACAATGGAACATAGCAATGGGACTAAATGGAGGACAAAAACTGCAAAGGAGCCTCCATTGTATTGATAGATATTGCCTCAAAATGAAGAGGATCTAAATTCCTATTGGGATAAGCAGGAATGCAATCTGAAGGGAGAGAGCAAATGAAAACAATCATGAGTTTCACTGTTTCTCCAGCTCTGGTAGGGTTAAAATTAACCACAATGATAATAATCAATGAGTGAAGGGCATTATAAATCCCCAAAAGTAAAAAAAAGAGACATACCATTCAAAGTTGACAGGGTCCGTGGTGTCCCAAGTGTGCAGCAGTATGCTGCTTGCTGATTTAATGAAATTTTGGACTGACATTGCAGCTAACACAGCTGTGCTTTATATGTCACATCAGACCAGACGCCAGCCAATGGCGTCGGCTCTAACGGGGACTTGTGACCTCCCTTAGTTGCAACCCTGATGGTAAACCCAGCTGAATGTCAGCTGACTGATTTTATGGGCGTAGTTACAAGATCAGCTTGCATTGAATGACGTGCCGCCATTTTGAGTAAGGGAAGTTTTCCCTTAATTGCTGTTTTTATTATTTATTTGTTTTTAAGTAAATTTCAACCACCGCCGAGTACGGCGGCTGGATGACAGTTAGCTGACTTTATAAGAGCAGGGAGATTGGGTAAAAGACAAACAAGGGGGTGTAAACTTAGGACCACTATTAGCAGAGGGATCCAGCCACCTTAGCATTAAATAGTGGTCCTACAGGTCTCTATGGTTAATTTGAAGGCCTGAGGATAGTCTCCAAAGGGCACATCAATTTGTGAAAAATGAATCATAGATCGGCTGTAAAAAAGGAATGCTACCTCCATCAGAAACACAGTGCAGAACAAGGCATGGTGAGTCAGTAATAAGAAAAGATCAGCTGCAGTAAGACCGTAGGCAATTATTGGTAACACGTCTTTTCCCCCTATTGAGTTAAGGTGCTTCCAGAGATAGGTGCTGTTAGTGATACAACATACAAAAATATTTTAAACAATTGTCCTGTTCCTACCTTTTGCCAACAGTCTGCGGAAGGCCCTATACTGTTCCAGCATGACCGTTTTAACCATTCACCAAAGCCAGTTCCAAGGAGATATGGTTTGAGAAGTCTGGTGAGCACGAACTTGAGATGCCTGCAAAGAGCCCTCAACTCAACCCTACTAAACACCCTAGGGATAAATTGGAACACCAATTGCATTGCTTTTTTTTTTTTTGGAAGGTGTGCAATATTCATAGAATAATTATGAGAAATATATAAAGGGAAATAGTCTCTTTCAAATAAGTTCAGGAAAGTGGAGCAGGGCACAGTTTTAGTAAATTTGAAAGTCAACACTGTCATCATGGGAATTTTATGTTGGTGCAATGGTAATGGGTTTCCATGGCGTGTAGCTTGGCCTTTAGCAGTAGTTCTAGGAAACCGCACTGAAGGAAAAGCAGAGGCCACAGCACCAGTAGTGTATTTAGGTTTTGTGCTGCCCTAGGCCTGACTAAACTTGTGTACCCCCTAATTTAAATATGACCCATCCCTTCCTATCAAGGCCACACCTCTTGCTGTTTAAGACCCGCCCTAAAAATTTCAAGTGGGGACACTAGTTTTGAGGGCCTGGGGGGGGGGGGCAATAAAGTCATTTAATTTTCATAAATTTCCCCTTACTTCCTGTTTATTATTTCTGATAATTTTATGGAGAGGTCCAAGAAGATATAACTACAATGGTGCAGCAGAAAACATATAACACAGTGAGGAAGGTTTGTGGTCCAGGATGATAGGAAAGTAAAAATTAGAAGCGGTGCTCCCCCCCCTACAGTTGCGGAATGCCGGCCGCCCACATAACGGAAGCAGAGCAGACCCTTTGTCGGAAATTCCGACCATGTGTACACAATTCAACGCACAAAAATTTGACGCATGCTCGGAATCATTGAACTTAATTTTTCTCGGCTCGTCGTAGTGTTGTTCGTCACCGCGTTCTTGGCGTCTGGAATTTCCGACAACAGTTGTGTCGGTTTTGTTGTTGGAATGTCCGATCCTGTGTATGTGGCATAACAGTGTAGTGCAAGCCGGCTGGGACTCTTTCTGTGCTGCCCCCCTGCAAAGTGCTGCCCTAGGCCTGGGCCTTGTTGGCCTAGGCCAGGATACAGCATTGCACAGCACAACCCCAAACAATTAGTAATTTTCAACCTGAAATGACATGAAAAATATAAAGCAATGTTTTTCGTGTATAGTTGTATACTCAGACCTGTAGAGTGTTCATCGAGAGTATAATATCTCCTTTCTTTATAAATTTACTCAGGGTGGTTACCTTGGGGGCATTCACAGTATATGTGTTTCCTTGTAGGTTTACCTACCTAGGGACTGAAACTGTGTGTACACTGAGCAGTGTGGAATTTTTATGAGATAGTTAAATGAATCATGTTGATAAGAATTCAGACATAAAAGACTAATTTATTATTTTGATAACGAGTATCAATCAGTTCCCAACAGTAAAACTGTAAACTATGTCAACATTTAAACTAGTTAAAAAGTGGGTGAAAATGTAGAAGATTGTAGATACTAAGACTGTAGCATAAAAGTGATGACTCAATGATGTCTCAGCTATGCTAAGGAAATCTGGGCAGGGTTAAAATAAGACTTTTACACTACTTGACTCTCAGTTAATTATTGATTGATTTATTTATTCATTCCTTATAAATATTGATCCTTGGATTCCAGTCTAAAGATTCAAAATCATGACGGTAAGTTGAGCTTAGGAGTGCAAAAAACATTGACGACTTGATGTAGAAATCTAAATTTCACATCTAAAAACAATTGAAAAATAAATTAGTATTAACTAAAACCAAACAGCTTAAACCATGTTAGCTGATATTTATGGTCTATACCCTAAATGAGATGTGAATTACTGACCTCTTGACAGTAGAAAAATAAAGATGAATGGTGACTAATTTCCCTGGTTGCTGATTAGTTGGGTTTATGCATTTTCTGAAACTGACCATATAGGCACCTGTAGCCTTATAGCTGCTTGCAGCTGCCTGCAGGCTTGACTGGGACTATTATGTGCACCAATGGCACAATTGGGCCCCAAGCCTAGCCGGTTGAAGAATCAGGACTAAAGACATTACACCATATCCATGCCATTCCACTAGAGTTCACTCTATACTAGTTATAGTATTATTATTCACATTGCAGTTATGTGTTTATATGCACTGTTTAGTGCTAAATTTGCTGATTCATAAATTAATCCCAGTCTAGTGGTACATAACTCTACTATAAATTTCCTTTGCATAGTAATTATATCGTTTAGAGGACTGTGTCTGAACCTACCTTCTGTGTGTTAATTTTTGCTCAAACAACCATTGAGTTCATTTTCCCCTAAACTATCCATTTACTGTCTAATTTACAGCCGAGTTAAATTAATCTATACTGTTCTTATAAGTGCTTGCAGCAACTTTCATTGAGCCAGATTGTCAGAAGGGCTTAGGGTCTTTCACACAGGTGGACCGTTGAGGTCCGCCTGAGAGTTTTTTAGGCGGACCTGAACAGGCGCTCCGTGCTCCTCTATGGAGCCACGGATGTCAGCGGTGACATGCCCGCTGACATTCGACCCGTTCCAATCCGCCAAAGTGTGATGGAGGAAAAACCTACTTTTTCATCCGTCTAGGGGAGAGTGGAGAAAAGGCACACTGTGCAGGGACCGCCCTGTCATCCGCCGTCTTAGCGGGGATCAACGGAGAGATCCCCGCTGAGTAAGCGGAGGTTCACGGGGCGGATCATTACTGATCCGCCCCCTGTGAAAGGGGCCTAAGGGTATTCTTGGAGTTGAGGTGCGAAACAGAGACCCCAAATTATCAAGTGGCTCATTTGGGGGGAGCACTTCACGTAGATTGTACACTACATTTTACTTTCCACGTACCAACATCGCATAGGTTTTTACAAAGTGAGATAAACATCATAATCATTGTTATAATTGTTAGAAGTAATATTTATTCATAAGAATTCCTTACAAATTCGTAAAACTACTATTGTGCATAGAACCCTGTACAGACAAACTCCTTCCTTATTGCTCCCCCTAAATGTACAATCAATCTATAGAAATATATAATACAAAAAAAAAAAATCATTCAATATATCAGCAATATGTTATACCAACATTTTGTTACTGTCTGTTATCCTATTGAGATGATTTACCCTCTCGTGATCATTGTCACCAGGACAGAAAGTCATTCAATTTAAAAAATGTCAGTTGTATCTGCAACTGTCTAAGAAAGGATATATATATCAGTGTAGATTCAGGAACCATAACATTATCTGTAAGCTTCAACACACTTACATTAAAATGATTTTGCCACACTTGTGTGTTAGATGGAAACAGTGGCCCCATATATTGCTCCCTGGTTGGTGTTTGAGCAACATAGAGAGTAAAACTGTCAAGCTGACTGTTGTTTATTCTGACCCATAAAAAAATAAGCTTTCCCTGGTGATACGGTATATCTGGGAGCTTTCTGAGAACTGACGTGTGTATCATAAAACAGAAGCTCTGAGTCAGGCACACATGAGTGCAGGCAGTGAAGTGTGGCAGGCACACGCAGACTGGAAGCCACTCAGCTAGAACAGAGGAATGCAAGATCTGCTGGAGATAGGGACTCACAGGCATACAACTGCCCCCTCTAGGTCTAGTTCTAGTGCTGCTCAATGAACAAACACTCACTGAATCCAGCAATACAGGCTCATTGTTAAAAACAGACTTTAACATCTCATTAAACCAAACAAACCTAGGTAGTCATAGACGTGTGATGACCACATGTTTGATGACATGGCGGCACAGTCTAACTGTCAAGTTATCATTTTTTAATGTAGATGCAATGAGCAGGTTCCTCTGGAGCCAGCTTATCTTAGGAGAACATTAGAAATTGAACATGAAAAATCAGCATAGAGAAACAACTTTCCACTGAAGCACTGCCAGCCAATGAGTGCCTGATGTAACCAAAATCAGAAGTCTTGGTATTTCAGAGATCAGTATTTAATAACACCTCTCTAGACAAGTATTCAAGTATGAGAGATGAGCTTCTGTATTTGTTAAATGCTGATAAATCATTTGCAAAATTAAATGCAGTCCCTGGAATTCATGGTTGCGATCTTTCCCTGGAGCCTGGACCGCTTCAGTGACATCAGCCAACAGCGGACTGAAGCCTGATGTCTGCTGAAAACGGGTCAGGATGAATTTTGGCTTTACTTATTTTTTAAAGTGTAAAAAATAAATTAATGAAAAGGTGAACTAACACTGTACATCCAGGTCCTCACTGTACTTACCTCTGTGAGTGATGAGCTATCAGTGCCGACACAGCTGGTGTAGCAGTCCAGGGATTTGAAATCTCTGCTCTTCTCCCTCTACTTTCTGCAGGGCTTTCAGGACAGATCAGAGATCTTCTGATTTGTCAGCGCCGACACAGAGCATCGCTCTGATCCATCTGCAAAAAGAAGAGCAGGGATCTCAAATTCCCACTCAGTTGTTAGTTCACCTTTTCATTTTTTTTTCTGAAAAGGTGACATGACCCTTTATAGTATGCCTGTAAAGTAGAGCATTTTTTTCCGTGTTTAGAACAGTCCTTGCACAAAATGACATTTCTAGAGGAAAAAAAGGAATTTAAAACGGCTTGCAGCTGTAATGAATTGTCGGGTCCCGGCAATGCAGATAACATTAATTGGAAAAAACGGCATGGGTTCCCCCCCAGTCCATTACCAGGCCCTTTGGGTCTGGTATGAATATTAAGGGGAACCCCAAACCAAAATTTTAAAAAAACTCTTTTTTTGGTGAAATGGTAGGGGTACAATGTACCCCATTACCAATTCACATAAGGGGGGCTGGGATCTGGGGGTCCCCTTGTTAAAAGAGGCTTCCAGATTCCGATAAGCCACCCGCCCGCAGACCCCCACAACCACCGGGCAAGGGTTGTGAAGATGAGGCCTTTGTCCCCATCAACATAGGGACATGGTGCTTTGGGGTCCAGACCCCAAAGCATCCTCCCCATGTTGAGGGCATGTGGCCAGGTATGGTTCAGGAGGGGGGCGATATCTCGTCCCCCCTTTTCCTGCGGCCTGTCAGGTTGCGTGCTCAGATAAGGGTCTGGTATGGATTTTTTATTTTGGCACCGGGTTCCCCTTAAAATCCATAACAGGCATCTACACCATTTAAAAAAAATTGGTCCAGGGTTCCCCTTAATATCCATACCATACCCAAAGGGCCTGGTATGGAATTTGGGGGACCCCTGCACAATAATTTTTTTACATTTTGGTTCATGCCGTTTTTTTCAATGACTTTTATTTGTATTGTTGGAACCCGACAATTCATTACAGCAGTTTTAAATGACTTTTTTTTCTTTAGAAATTTCATTTTGCTGCAGGGACTGTTGTAAACATGGGAAAAATGTGCCACTTTACAGGCATACTATAGACACCCCCAAGGTACAAAATTTAAAGGAAATGTTTTCACTTTTATTGTTTCACTTTAAGCATTATTAAATCACTGCTCACTTGTTTTGCATTGATACATGTCCCGTGGGGCAGAACCCAGGTCCCCAAACACTTTTTAGGACAATACCATGCTTATAAGCCTTTAACCACATGCCGACCGTCATTTTACTGCGGGAAGTCGGCACTGCTGGGCGAGAGCCCGTAGCTATACGTCCGCTCTAAAGCGGCCGGTCCTGTCAGCGGGGGAAACGCTGATCTTCTGTTCTACAATGTATGAACAGAAGATCAGTGATTTCCCCTAGTGAGGCCACCCCCCCATACAGTTAGAACACACCCAGCAACACACTTAACCGCTTCCCTGCCCCCTAGTGTTAACCCCTTCACTGCCAATGGCATTTTTATAGTAATACAATGCATTTTTATAGCATTGATCGCTATAAAAATGCCAATGGTCCCAAAAATGTGTCAAAAGTGTCCGAAGTGCCCGCCATAATGTCGCAGTACTGAAAAAAAATGCTGATCGCCGCCATTACTAGTAAAAAAAAACATTAATAAAAATGCAATAAAACGACCCCCAATTTTGTAAACGCTATAACTTTTGCGCAAACCAATCAATAAACGATTATTGCGATTTTTTTTAACGAAAAATATGTAGAAGAATACGTATCGGCCTAAACTTAGGAAAAAATATGTTTTTTTATATATTTTTGGGGGATATTTATTAAAGCAAAAAGTAAAAAATATTGCATTTTTTTCAAAATAGTCGCTCTATTTTTGTTTATAGCGCAAAACAAATAAAAACCGCAGAGATGATCAAATACCACCAAAAGAAAGCTCTATTTGTGGGAAAAAAAGGACGCCAATTTTGTTTGGGAGCCACGTCGCACGACTGCGCAATTGTCAGTTAAAGCGACGCAGTGCCAAATCACAAAAAGTGCTCTGGTCATTGGACAGCAATATGGTCCGGGGCTAAAGTGGTTAAAATTAGCACTTTTGATTTTTCATGTTCGTGTCCCATTTATTGCCTGTTCGCAAATTCTGGTGCGAAACGAATCGGGGGATGTTCAGCTCATCCTTAGTGGCAGTAGGCCATTCTCACTGTGTTGTTTGGTGCCAGTCATAGGGTGCACAAGCGTAGTGTGGCTGGGGTCCTGAGCAGTGTGCCCACTCAGTTGCCATGCTAGAGGTGTACATGTGCAAGAGTCATTAATGTGATTAATGTGCTTATGGCACTCATGCACAGTGTGATCGGTGGACAAGGAGTCATGTGACTTGTAGTGCATGCTCACTGACTGGAAGTTCAGGGATAAGGCACTGTGTGACCTGGAGCTGGCCTTGGTTAACATTAAAATATGTAACTGTTGGGCACAAACAAGAAGCAAAAAATGTTGTGGGACATGTATAACTGCATGCTTAGAATGCATTACGTTAAAAAAAACACTGATTGTTTAGTACTACTTTAAATGCAGGTCTCTGTTAAAATAGTTGCTCTTAGACCTTTATGCTTGCTCTGCATTAGGGTAATTTTTTTTACATGCAGCCCCCCCTAAATACTTACCTGAGCCGATCTTGGTCCAGTGCTGTACACATCTGCAGCAGCTCCTGTCCCCTCTCCTAGCTCTCACAGGCTTAGCTGAGAGCAGCAGGAGCCATTGGCTCCTGCTGCTGTCCATGAAAACTCTGAAGCAGAGAGCAGGGGGGGAGGTGTGTGGCCAAGCAGGAATGTGTGTCTGAATAGATGCAAACAGCCTGGCTCAGGAGTAAGCCCACCCCAGTGGAATTACTCCTGAGTGGCTCCATTGGAAGCGGCTTCCTATGGTGGGTACTTGGCAGGAGCCAGGACTGCTGGCGGGGCACCCGAGAGAAGGAGGATCGGAGCTACTCTATGCAAAGCCACTGCACAGAGCAGGCAAGTATATCACGTTTGTTATTTTACTGAAAAAAAGTGAAAGTTTAAAATCACTTTAAGCTAGACATAGATTGATCGAATCTCTGCCATTTCAGCAAGGACCAGCCTATATTTAATCCATCTATGGGCAGGCTGGTTGTACTGAAGTCAATCCATCGTTTGACCTCAGTACAACCAGCCTGTCTGATTATTTTCATGCAATCACTGTTAAAACCGCCAGCAGTGATGATTGCATTCTGCTGGCAGGGAGGCTCCCAACCAACAGAACACAATAGTGCGATTTCCGTGGTAGAAGGAAAGAAAATTGCATAATCTATGGGCCCTTTTTACCTACATTATGCAATATAAAATGTATTTGAAAACATTGTAGCTCAAACCTGTCACAATCTCATTGTACAATAGTCCATAGTGTTTACCAACATCAAAGTAATGCATGATCTTGCCTGAATGAATATAAGTTAAATGGATTGTTTAGGTAGATGTTTTGCAGGCAATCCCCTGATTAGGCAGGCCATACACTGTGCGAATATCTTTCCTGCAGAAAATTTGTACAATTCCCACATCAACACAGATGGTGCTGACAAGGGAATCCCTCCTGCCGAGCAATTATCTTCTATAGCAGTCACTAGCGATAATCGCAAGAGAATCTGGCAGGCTGGTTGTAGCCAAGTTGATCCATCAATCAACTTGGTACATTCAGCCTGCCCATTGGCAGTTCTAATTTCAGCCAGTTCTATATGTCCCATGTTTGTTATCTATACCAAAAAAAAAAAGCCAAAAGTCTTGGTCAACTGCACACATTTTGAAAAATTTTACTACTTTGCAAACTCCCAAAAAAGTACATTGATGCAAACCCACTGTAATGGTCTGTACGCGCAATCCGAAAAAATTGGGACGGAAAATACCACTTTTCGAAGCGATCGTACGATAATCGGATCGTTATTACAGAGCTTTCGAGAGCTAAACATGACAGTTCATCCATTATTATCTGATCGGACAAACACAAAAAAATTCTCATAATTTCTCTTAATCAGTACAGTTGTAATCCGAAAACACAATAGAAATACCCAACACATTGCCTCACTTCTGAATTTTAATTCTGTCGTTCAAGAATTTTTGTAACTTTAGTAACCTCTCCATTTTCGATATGCAATTAGTATGCAAAAAAAAAAAAAAGGACGATCTTCGGATCGTATGTACGGGCCATAAGACTCGATTTACATATCTGCAGTGCTTTTTTACTGTGCTTTCCGCTTTTTGGACACATTCTTGATGTGTTTTTTATGGTTACTTTTTTTTGGACAATGTGTTGTTGAGCAGATTGCAACATGTGTGAAAAACGCAACAAAAATGTGCTAAAAATGCACTACATACTTTTCTGCAGCGTCTCCATTGAAGTCTATTAAACAAAAAAAAGCATTTAAAAAGGCGTTTAAAAATGTCCCTGACCCTTTCCAGAAATGCAGCGGCACGAAAATGCATTGATGTGAAAGTTTCTGCAAAAAGAATGAAAAAGCGCATTGGTGTGAAAGGAGCCTTAGTGCTGTCAGAAAGGGTTAAGTTTGGTTGGACTGACAAGAGGCCTTTGGAATGCATTCTTTATTTTCCCCTGAGAGAACCTCTTGCATTGCTGCATTCTGACCTTATTTTATGATGGTTTATCTGTGGTGCTGGGCTGTGATAAAAGTTTATGAAACAGGAGGCGTCACCACCAGCAGCACAGGCTACATCAAGCACTGAATTTCTGTTCCCACGCTGATTATGATCTCGGCATCCTATAAACTCCACATATATATTCCTATTGCAGTAAGTGGGCCTTTTATACCCAGCCAGAGACTCATTTTTGGTCTTATTAAATGTAGCTCAGAGGTCACTGACTCATCCCAGGTCTTTTCTATTGCTGTGTCTCTCCTTCCTTTATTTTAAAGCTGTCTAAAGGGTTCAAAGTGAAATTTAACTTGAAAACACACACATTTGTTTCCCTCATACTCTTGCTTTTCTTATGGGCGTTTGCCCCAGGCCAAGTAGGACAAGAGGTTCCACCAATATACTATACAGTAAAACCTTGCTTTGCTTGCTTTAACTTGGTTTGAGAGCATTTTGCAAGACAAACAAAATGTTTTAAATAAATTTTGACTTATACAAGTAGCGTCATGTCACAACTGAGTAAAAATAAAAGAGAAGAGAGGCGCCTCTAAGTGTAGCAATATGGTTACATTTAATGAAGGAAGGGCCACCATCAGGAATTATGGGGCCCCTTACACAGCTTCAGGCATAGGCCCCCTGGAGCAGAGAACCAGGGGGGGTGCCACGAATTAGTGGTATGCCCTGGGGACCTCTAGGCCCCTTACAAAATTTTAAAAATAAAAGAAAAAAATATTTAAAAAAAAATTATAAAAAAAGGGGGTAGCCATTCGGGGCCCTTGGGACCTATGGGCCCTTTAACCACTTGCCTACTGTGCACCTACACCCCAATCCTGCCCAGACCAAATTTTAGCTTCTGGCACTGCGTCGCTTTAACTGACAATTGCGGGGTCGTGCGACGTTGTTACCAAACAAAATTGGCGTCCTTTTTTCCCCACAAATAGAGCTTTCTTTTGGTGGTATTTAATCGTCCGTGCGGTTTTTATTTTTTGCGCTATAAACAAAAAAAGAGCGACAATTTTGAAAAAAGACACAATATTTTTTGCTTTTTGCTATAATAAATATCCCATTAAAAAATAAATAAAAAAATGTTATCTCAGTTTAGGCCGAAACGTATTCTTCTACATATTTTTGGTAAAAAAATGTAAAAAATAAAATCGCAATAACTGTATAGTGACTGGTTTGCACAAAAGTTATATTGCCTACAAAATACGGGACATAATTATGATTTTTTTAAATTAATTTTTTTACTAGGAATGGCGGCGATCTGCCGGGACTGGGACATTATAGCGGACGCATCGGACACTTTTGACACATTTTTGGGACCATTTACATTTATACAGTGAACAATGCTATAAATATGCATTGATAACTGTATAAATGTAACTGGCAGGGAAGGGGTTAACCACTAGGGGGCGGGGAAGGGGTTAAATGTTTCTCCTAGTTTGTGTTCTAACTGTGGGGGGAGAGGGGGGTGACTGGGGAGGTTGCCGATTGTGTCCCTATGTACAAGGGACACAATCGGTCTCCTCTCTCCCTGACAGGGACGTGCAGCTCTGTGTTTACACACAGAGCTCCACGTCCCAGCTCAGTTACACGGCAATCGCGGGTGCCCGGCGGCCATCGCGGCGGCCGGGCACACCCACGGGGGTCCCAGTGATGCGACGGGTGCGCGCGCGCCCCTAGCAACTTTCTATGACTGCACGTCATATGACGTGCAGTCAGGACAATGGAGTTACCTGCCCGCCGTCATATGACGGTGGGCGGGTGACAAGTGGTTAATAAAAAGAAATACAAAAATATATGTAAAAAAATAAACTATTTTTTTATATAAAAAAGGTGGTTGCCATCCAGGGGCCTGGGGACCTCCGGGCCCCTTGGGACCTCTGGGCCCTTTAATAAAAATAAATAAATAAAAATAATATATAAACATTAAAAATATTTTTTTTTATAAAAAATGAAATAAAAGGGGGGGGGGGTTTCCATCCGGGCCCCTGGGGACCTATGGGCCTTTTAATAAAACCTTTTTGATTGTGGTGAGCAGGTACCAAAGGGTCTGAGCCAGAGGTGGTGGAACTGGGTTCCCCCAAGTTCCCCCTGAAAAAAAACCCTGTGGACTATAAACTGAAGGACTTATGAATAAATGGTTATGGAACTAATCATTTGAGTTTCCATTATTTCTTGGGGAGAAATTCACTTTGATATACAAGTGCTCTGGATTACAAACATGCTTCTGGAACAAATTATGCTCGCAATGCAAGGTTTTACTGTATATTATGTAGACCAGGCACTTTTTATTTATCATTTGGATAGGTTAGAACCCCTGTCATAATTTATGTACTGCCTGTTTTTTTTAGGTATGACAACACTGGTTGTACTCAGGGACCTGCTCGATGGCACACAGTGTCTTGGGGGATCCTCATTTTGCATAAATGGAGACTGGACAAGCTTGGATGCAGAAAAGGTATGTATAGCGATTTTTGCTTTACAGAGTTGGATAGTCTATGTGGCTGCCAGTAGATCCGAGTTTGTTGGTGTTTGGCTGAACTTATTATTATTATTATTATTATACAGGATTTTTATAGCACCAATAGTTTATGAACTTCTACTTCAACACACCTAGGCAGCACTATGCAATGTATTCGCATTGTAGTGCCCCAGAAAGTGCAGACAATTGGGTGAAAAAGTTAGTACATCTCATGGAAATTGTTGACGTTGTGCCTACATGAAGTGAATAAAATGGTGGGTGTTGGATTTTTTTATGTCACAGTATTTAAGCAGTGTTTTTTTTAAACTCAATAAACAAAATACACTTTAACCATTTGCCTGCTGGGCACTTTCACCCCCTTCCTGCCCATGCCAATTTTCATCTTTCATCGCTGTCTCACTTTAAATTGACAATTGCGTGGTCATGCAACACTATACACAAATACATTTTTTATCATTGCTTTCACACAAATAGAGCTTTCTTTTGGTGGTATTTAATCACTGCTGGGTTTTTTCTTTTTTACAAAAAAAAAGAAAACAGACCAACATGTTTGAAAGAAGAACTTTTTTTTGTAGTTTCTGTCAGTAAATTTTGTAAATAAGTAATTTTTCTCCTTCACTGATGTGCATTGATGAGGTGGCACTAATGGTCATTTATAGGCTGCACTGATGGGCTCTTATAAGGTGGTACTGATGAGGAGGCACTAGTATGCCCCACTTATGGGCACTGATAGGTGGCACTGATATGTGACACTGATGAGCACTTGTAGGCGGCACTGATGGCTACTGATAGGTGGCACTAATGGTTACCACTGAAGGGCACTGGTGGGCATTGATAGGCGGCACTGATAGGCGGCACTGATGGGCGGCACTGGTGGGCACTGATAGGTGGCACGGAAGATATGGGCACTGAAAGGCAGCACTGATTGGCATCACTAATGGGCACTGATTGGGGTCACTGATGGGGACTGATTGGTGTCACTGATTGGCGTCACTGATGGGCACTGCTGGGGCTTTAATGTAATCAGGGCACTGATAATCAGTGTCTTGATTACCTGTCCTGGTCTCCCATGCAAGGAGATGGTGCTGATCGGCTCTCCTCGCCACTCACTCTGTCAGTGTGAGGCGAGTAGAGATGATAAATAGCACTTCTGCATTTACATGTGACCGGCTGTGATTGGACACGGTCGATAACATGATTAAAGAGCCGCAGCTCCTTACCGAGATCAGGGTCGCGCCGTGTTCTAGGAGCGCGGCACAGCAGCGATCACCGCACTGCACACCCCCACGGGCGCGTTAGAGTGGCGGTTCTGGGGTGCCGTCCTATGACGTCGTCCCAGAACGAGAGCTGCACCGCTCCTCCTTCATTTGATGGTGGCGGGAGGCAAGTGGTTAATTTTTTTGCATATAAACACTATATTATACACAATTTTTTGTTAAAGGGGTGGTTCCCCTAAAAATAAACTTTTAACATTGCATTTCTCCTCTTAATCACATCTAGAATCGGCTGGTATTTAAAAAAAAATCCGTCCGTACATACCATTTTTGTCATGTAGTTTCACCGCCGCTTCCGGTATGATGGTTGGGGACAGGCATCCGATCGACGCATACAGCGCGAAAGAAGCCGAACGTTGGTGCGGCTCTATACGGCACATGCGCACCAACGTTCGGCTTCTTTCGGCATCTCGTGACGCGCTGTATGCGTCGATCGGATGCCTGTCAATCAAGTAGGCACGCCCTACCCCGACCGTCAGACCCGGAAGCGGCGGTGAGACTACATGACGAAAATGGTATGTACGGACGGATTTTTTTTAAAACACCAGCCGATTCTAGATGTAATTAAGAGGAGAAATGCAATGTTAAAAGTTTATTTTTAGGGGAACCACCCCTTTAAAATGTAAAAGATGTTGTTATGATGAGTAAATAGATACCAAACATGTCACACTTTAAAATTGCGGTACCTAGAAATCTCTATTAGCAACACTTTAAAAGCCTATACAGGTTACCAGTTTAGATTTACACATTGGTTTGGAGCTGAAATAATTTCCCTTGCTCTGGCGTTTATGGCACATGTATGGTGCGATCACCGTTTATATACGTACTCATTTTTACAACCCCTTTTTACACTGTCACTTTTTATCAACATTATTGCTTTCACAAGGGATGAACAACATATCTCTCCTCTGGGCTCCAATGCAGCCGATCAGACCGATCTGGGAACAGCCAGGTAAACAAGGAGCCTAAACCCGAATCCTTGGCGCTTTTGGTTTCTGGGGTCATAGAGAGGGAGTAATAACATCAGTTTCTCTCTCTGTGTAGTGCCACCGTCACCACTGGTTGCATCGCTCCTGGGCTCTGCTGTCCAATCCTGGAGCCCAGCAGCAGGGGGTAGACAGACCCCTTCTGTCGCCCATAGAAGTGATGGAGTGGCTTTACAGCCACTCATATCACTTCTGCTTAGAAGGCAATGACCTGCTGAAAGTTTTCATATTCGTATAACCACTTCAAACAACGGACGTACTGTAGGATGTCATACAAGTGGGAAATGGTTAAACCTAAGATATTAAGGATCTGGTGTTCTCTTTGCTATTGATGTGTGTATCATCATGCCAAGATCAAAGGAGATCTCTAATGCCCTGAGAAAGCAGATTGTGGATGAGCCTGGCGAGGGATTTACACAGATCATCAAATGATTTGAAACCAAACATTCCATTGCTGTCCACTGTACCAAGCATACAGTTTGTCAGTGACATCTAAGCAAAGATGGGGCATTTGGAATAATTTGCTGTGGGCTGATGAATCAAAAATAGAGATGTTTGGGCACACTAAAGACCCGTACACATGATCTGACTTTTCGACAACAATGGTCCGACGGATGTGTTTTATCGGACAATCTGACCATCTGTATGCTCCATCAGACAATTAATGTTGGTTTTTCAATGAACAAATGTTCGCTGTGCATGCTCTCAAACTTTTCGATGAAGGATAATCCGATTGTGTGTCCATCGGACTAAAATCCAAAGTACAAACATGCATGCTCAGAACCAATGCTAAACATCAGACAACAATAGCAGAAGTTGCCCAAAGGGTGGCGGTAAAGAGCTGGAAAACCATGTGATTTTGTGAATGTTGGCTGAAAATTTTCTGCCGTGTGTATGCCTAGCAAGTTCATGACCAACACCCTTCGGACCAAAATCCATGGAAAAGTCAGATGGAAGTCCGATCGTGTGTATGAGGCTTAACAGTAGACATGTTTGACACAAACTGAAGACAGTGGAGCAAAAGAACCTCATACTGGTGCTGAAGCATGGTGGTGGAAGCCTAGGCAGCTCAAAATCATCAAGTGAGCTATGAATTTTACCTTTTATTCATGAGAAGAATGTGAGGCCACCTGTCCAAAAGCTGAAGCTGAACAGAAAATTGATCTTTGAACCTAATAACAATCCAAAATACATTAGCAAATCCACAAAGGAGGAAGGTTACGGACTGGCCAAGTCGAAGTCATGATTTAAATACTAGTTAAAATTTATGGGGGGGGGGGGGTTTCAACAGACATTCCATGCAAGGAAACCCACAAACATTTGTGGGTTTCCTTGCAGTTGAGTAAAAGGATGGAGGGGGCATGCTGGTTGGTGAGATGATTATAAGAGGGTTGGAGCGGGGGGGGAACCTGTGCAAAGACACTGTCAATTTGTATATAGGATATCATTAGCAATTTAGTGGTAGGTTTTAGTCATTACCAGATATACTGTATATTTCACACATTTTTAACCATTTGCTTACTGGGCACATAAACCCCCTTCGTGCCCAGGCGAAATTTCAGCTTCCGGCACTGCGTCGCTTTAACTGACATTTGCGCGGTCGTGCGACGTGGCTCCCAAACAAAATTGACGTCCTTTTTTCCCCACAAATAGAGCTTTATTTTGGTGGTATTTAATTACCTCTGCGGTTTTTATTTTTTGAGCTATAAACAAAAAAAGAGCGACAATTTAAAAAAATATATATATTTTTTACTTGTTGCTATAATAAATAGGGTTGTCCCGATACCGATACCAGTTTCGGTATCGGGACTGATACCAAGTATTTGCGGGAGTACTTGTACTCCCGCAAATACCCCTGATACCTAAATAAAATACTTCCAACCCCCACCCCGCATCCACCGCCGCCACCGCATACCGCAAAGCTGCCGCCGCATACCGCCGCGTTAATCCCCCTGCATTACAGCACGCATTACAAGCTTTCGTTTGAATACTTGTAATGCCCGCCGCACCATCTATAGACACTCCCCTTCTCGGGATTGGACGGATCTGTCCAATCCCGAGCACGGGGAGTGTCTATGCACGGATCCGTGTATAGACACTCCCGCTTGCTCGGGATTGGATGGATCCGTCCAATCCCGAGAAGGGGAGTGTCTATACATGGTGCAGCGGGCATTACAAGTATTCAAACGAAAGCTTGTAATGCACGCTGTAATGGACGGGGGATTAACGCGGCAGCAGCGACGGCATCATATCTACCTAATAGGTATGGGGGACATGGCTGCAATATGGGGGACAGGACATGGCTGCATATGTGGGGGACATATATGGCTGCATCTGTGGGGGGACATGGCTGCAATATGTGGGAGGACATGGCTGCATCTGTGAGGGGACATGGCTGCAATATGTGGGGGACATGGCTGCAATATATGTGGGGGGACATGGCTGCATCTGTGGGGGGACATGGCTGCAATATGTGGGGGACATGGCTGCATTTGGGGACACATTTAAAAAAAGTATCGGTATTCGGTATCGGCGAGTACATGAAAAAAAGTATCGGTATTGTACTCGGTCCTAAAAAAGTGGTATCGGGACAACCCTAATAATAAATATCCCATTTTTTTTATCAGTTAATTACTGTATAAATGTGACTGGCAGGGAAGGGGTTAACACTAGGGGGTGAGGAAGGGGTTAAATGTGTATCCTGGGTGTGTTCTAACTGTGTGGGGGGAGGGGGGTGACTGGGGGAGGTAACCGATGCTGTGTCCCTATGTACAAGAGACACAGATCGGTCTCCTCTCCTCTGACAGCACGTGGAGCTCTGTGTTTACACACAGAGCTCGACGTCCCTGCTGTCATCTGCTTGTGTTCCCGCCGATCGCATGTACCCGACGGACATCGCGGCCGCCAGGTACATGCATCGGCTCTTCAGCGATGCGGCGGGACAGTGTTTAACCACGGCGCGCCACCGAATGGCGCCCGCGGGTAATGCACTATAAATGACGTTGAAAGACGTCAACTTGGCGCCTCAGGTCCGCGCTGTTGACGTATTTTGTCAATAGCGCGGGTCTGAAGTGGTTAAAGTATTCAGCCCAGTTGGAGACTAAACTGCATGGCTTTTGGTCTGCCTAATACAAAAACGACATTTGCATGCAGAAATACACACAGGTGCATCTCATAAACTTAGAATATCATCAAAAAGTTTATTTCAGTAATTCAATAAAAAAAAAAAATGAAACTCATATATTTTATATAGATCTGTAATACAGAGTGATATATTTAAAGCATTTCTTTCTTTTCATTTTGATGATTACGGCTAGTGAAAATCCAAAATTCAGCAGCTCAGAAAATTTTAATATTACATAAGCCCAATAAAAAAAAAGGTTTTTAATACAGAAATGTTAGCTTACTGAAAAGTATGTTCATGTACAGAATAGTATGCACTCAGTACTTGGTCAGGACTCTTTTTGAAAAATGAAATCAGCATCTCCATACAGTAAAGTTGGTCAGCAGAGGGAAGCATGAAGTGCTCTAGAATTTCCTGGTAGAGGCGCTGCACTGACTTTGGACTTGATAAAACACAGTGGACCAATGCCAGCAGATGACATGGCTCCTCAAATCATCACTGACTGTGGAAAATTTTGCATTTCATTTGGAAATCAAGGTCCCAGAGTCTGGAGCAAGAGTTTAGAGGCACAGAATCGAGGGTGCATGAAGTCTAGTGTGAATTTTTCACAGTCAGAGATGATTTGAGAAGCCATGTTATCTGCTGGTGTTGGTCCTCTGTGTCTTATCAAGTCTAAAGTCATCGCAGCCCTCTACCATGAAATTCTAGAGCACTTCATGCTTCCCTCTGCTGGCCAGCTTTATGTAGATGCTGATTTCATTTTCAAGCAGGACTTGGCACCTGCCTATACTGTCAAAAGTACCAATGCCTAGTTTAATGATTGTGGTTTCACTGTGCTTGATTGGCCAGAAAACTCGCTTGACCTAAACCCCATAGAGAATCTGTGGGGTATTGTCAAGAGGAAGATAAGAGACACCAGACCCAACAATGCAGAAGAGCTGAAGTCCACTATCAAAGCAACCTGGGATTCCATAACACCCCAGCAGTGCCACAGTCACTTCATGCCACGCCACATTGATGCAGTAATTCATGCAAAAGGAACCCTGACCAAGTATTGAGTGCATACTATACTGTATATGGACATACTTTTCAGTAAGTGTAGCGTTACCCTCGAAAGAGCCACTGATTAATTTGTTGGGAGCGGCACATTAAGTTACCCCAGCGTTGTCTAGGGGTGTGATGCAGGAACAAAGTAGTGAGCGAAGGTCCAGACAGTCAATAAAGGTTTTTCAATGCTTTATTTCCAGGCCAACACAGCCAACATCAACTTCAGTTAGGAAGGAAAAAGGTTGATGAAAGAAGAGGAGAACTTTGCGGTGTCAGGCCTGGATAGGAACAGGGCAGTCCTGCCCTCAGTAGTACCAATTTCGAAACTAGTTGCCATTTCTGCTGAGTGTGCGAAGTGTACACGGACAGGTCCCTCTCGCAAACCTGGCAGCCGAGGTGTCACTTTGGATACCTGGGAGGAACAGGTCTCTCACACAGACCCGGCTCTAAGGCCTCAGCCACAGGCCAATTACTTTAAGTGAGATTAGGTGGATGAACAGAGCGAATCCTCCCAGTAGGCTCTAGCACAGGTCACCGGGAGACAGTAAAGCGCACCTGTCAGCATCCCGATCACCTGATCCCCGATTGGTTTGTTCAAGCCCTGTTGGACAACCTGCCTCCGGGTTCCCCTCAAGCCGATCCCCCAATTGCACGGCACCCAGCCTGGGATCCTCTCAATAGAACTGGGAACCCAGTAAGTCACTGGGGTCCCCTTTCGCCTCCGGTTGAGGCTCAGTGAAGCCTGTAAGCTTGGCCAGGTGGGCCACGTCGGCGGGGTCCATGGATGCGCGCACCCTGAAGGTGGATGCCGCACCTGGAACCGGAGAAGATTTTAGAACACATGACACCCGTCACAGATATATCCCTCCCCAGCATGCCCTGCGAGGGAAGAACTTCTCCAATTGGCTGCTGGGGAAGACTTGCTCTGCCAGAAACCTCTCTGGCGCCAACTGCCGACCAGAGATGATACCACATCCCTAGAATGCAGACTGGCCCAGTGGACCTTTCTGGAATGACAGAGGTCACAATTTAGGTAAATCATGACTGGGAGCAATGTAACTCTCCCAGTCCAACTAACTTTAGCGTAGTGCCCATACTGAAAGTAAGAGGGCGCTACATAAGCAAACATTTTTGTATTAAAAAATCCTTTTTTATTTTTGGTCTTATGTAATTATTTAATTTCCTGAGATACAGAATTTGGGATTTTCACTAGCTGTAAGCCATAATCATCAAAATTAAAAGAAAGAGATATATAACATATATGAGTTAATTTTTTTTCATTGAATTCCTGAAATAAATAAACTTTTTGATGATACAGTAAAACCTTAGTTTGAGAGTAACTTGGTTTGAGCAAGGCAAGCAAAATGTTTTAATACATTTTGCCTTGATATACAAGCGATGTCTTGATATAAGAGTAGCATCATGTCACAACAGAGTATAAAAAAAGAAGAGAGGTGCCTCCAAGTGTAGCAATATGGTTACATTTAATGAAGGTACAACTTTTAGCAACTTATTGCTACACTTAGAGGCGCCTCTCTTCTCTTTTATACCCTGTAAAAAAAATAATGCTTTGATATACAAGTGCTTTGGATTACAAGTAGGGTTGTCCCGATACCACTTTTTTAGGACCGAGTACAAGTACTGATACTTTTTTTCATGTACTTGCCGATACCGAATACTGATACTTTTTTTAAATGCAGCCACGTGTCCCCAAATGCAGCCACGTGTCCCCAAATACAGCCTTGTGTCCCCAAATGCAGCCATGTCCCAAAGTTCAGCCGTGTCCCTCTGATGAGCCATGTCCCTCTGATGAGCCATGTCCCTCTGTTCAGCCATGTCCCTCTGTTCAGCCACATCCCTCTGTTCAGCCACGTCCCTCTGTTCAGCCATGTCCCTCTGATTAGCCATGTCCCTCTGATTAGCCATGGTCCCTCTTAGCTCAGCCATGGTCCCTCTTAGCTCAGCCATGGTCCCTCTAAGTTCAGCCATGGTCCCTCTAAGTTCAGCCATGGTCCCTCTAAATTCAGCCATGGTCCCTGTGTTTAGCCATGGTCCCCCTGAGTTTAGCCATGGTCCCCTAAGACAAAACCAAGTCAACCCCCCCCCCCTCCTTCCACCGCTGCTGACATCTACTTACTATGCGCTGGGGGAACACAACAGCTGTCATTTGCATTTGAATAGCTGTGTTTCCCTGCCGCACCGACAAGTATAGCCCCTCCCCCTTGCCCAGGCACTTTGATAGACAGATCACCCGTCCGACGGCAGCAGCTCTCCTCTCCCCCATACTAGGACTGCTCTGCTCCGCTCTCCGCCCCCTCTCCACTCCCTCTCCACCCGCACTTCACCCGCAAAAAAATAAAAAAAAGTATTCTATTCAGGCATCGGGAGTATTTGCGCGAGTACAAGTACTCGTGCAAATACTCGGTATCGGTCCCGATACCGATGCTAGTATCGGTATCGGGACAACCCTAATTACAAGCATGTTTCTGGAACAAATCATGCTTGCAAACCAAGGTTTTACTGTATTCTAATTTTATGAGATGCACCTGTGTAGCCAAGGTTGTTACCCGTCAATGAACTAAAACGCATACAATCTGTCATGTCTGAAGGTAAAAAGGGAACCTTCTTCCTCACCACACTAACTATACCTTTATTTATTAGCTTTTTTTTCTTTTTTTATCTCATCATTTAGTTAATTCTGATTCAGATAAGTCAAAAAGGAGTAGACTGCTGATAGAAACGAATGTGCTTTTCTTTCATGGTCTGCAACAGCTGTGGAAACTTTGATGCCGGGTAGAGCACATAGACAGAGAATGTACAAAAACTAATAAATGCCTCAGTGTGGGGCTGCTGGCATCAGCACAGCCAACCTTCTCTAGACACCTAATAAATGGAGATTCCAGGACACTAGCTCATAAGGGAAGTCAGCAGGGGGTCACAGGGGATTCTGGGAAATGAACCATGGTAACATATTGGGAGCTATATAGTGCCCTAAGAGGTTCTTTCCTCTTTAATTTGGCACTGGCAAAGCTACGTCTGTGTTAAAATACATCCTTTGGAGTCTCAGACACTAGTTCACTCGTACCCAGCAGGGTCACAGCTTGTTTTTTAATGAAACCTGATGGTTGGATGCTCATTTGTATGCCACAGTTATTACCTACTTCGGGGTACTCCTACCCATAACCTGAACTATTCTGTCTACGCTGTGATTAATATGTACACAGCCAGGACATTATGCTGACAGCGTAAGTAGTTTTGAGTGGCACCAAATTCTTATTAAAAAGAAAAAATATTCAGGTATGTATTCTTAAAGGGTTTGTAAAGGAATTTTTTTTTTTATCTTAATAGCTTCCTTTACCTTAATGCAGTGCTGTTTTCATGTCCTCATTGTTCGTTTTTGCTCTTAAGTTGCTGTAATTCTTCTCTGATCTCCACGCTTCCTGGTTGTCTGTTTCCTGATCACCACAGTCCTGGGAGCTTTCTCTCTGTGGTCACTAATCAAAGAGGTGTGATTACTGTGTGTCTAAAACCACACAGCACCAATCAGGTTTGTTTTCCAAACCATCACTAGTGATGAGTGGAATACGCCATGTTCGATTTCGCAATATTTCACGAATATATAGAAGAATATTCGTGAAATATTCGTTAATATCGAATATTCGTGATAATTTATAAAAAAAAAATTTTCGTGAAATTTCGCTAATGCGAATGCAAATTTTTGGCGAAATTCTCGTCAACACGCGAAAACGGAGATCGTTTCCTGGATTACTAAACTAATATGCACTAAACACTAACTCTACTTACACAAACTTAAATGACTAAACTAAAGCTAATTTTTTTATTTTTTTATACACAAAACACAGAAGGGCAGAGAAAGTATTCGCGAATATTCGTAATACGAATATTCGCATTGCGAATATTCGGCAACATAAAAGGATCGCCTCAGCTACTCCGCCCAGGGTCTCTAATCATACCAGCAATGCTTTTAGACGTCGATGGAGATCACTAGGATGTGATCTGTTTTAAAAATAAATTTGAAAAAATACGAATATTCGCAATAGCGAATATTCACCGCGATATTCGATTTATTCGCGAATACTCGAATATGCAATATTCGTAACGAATATTCGCAATGCGAATATTCGTGAGCAACACTAACCATCACTGCCCTGTACAGCAGAGAAGCAGGAAACATGCAAAAATGAAACTGGAAACTGCAGGCACATTATATGACTGATTTTTATCTATTTTTAATCGTTTTTAAAAGGAATCAGTTAACTATTATGGGCCAGATTCAGCAAGACTTGCGCTGGAGTATATCGATATGCGCCGCGTAACTGTCAAGATGCGCCGTAGTATCTATGCGGCCGACCCACCAAACTAGATGCGACAGAAAACTGGCTTTTTCCGAGCGGCTTAACTTTCCCTCGCCAGAGTATCGTAAGCGCATATTTTCGCTTGTCGCATCCGTCGCACCTATTGATTTGCCATGCAAATATGCAAATGAGGGAGATTTCCCGATTCGCGAACGGATTAGCACCAGACGCTGGCTACATGCGCCGCGCGTATGTCGTCCATCTGTCGCAAAGTTATTCCTACAAATAGCTGCTTTATCTTTACTCCAGACGGCCACAGGTCAGCAGGAGAGCAGCTACAGCAGCAGCGTTACCGACGAAACTAGCAAGCTGAACAACCACACGTGCAAGGACAACACCTCTGTGTGCCAACATGCCAGGGGCAGTCGTGGTCCTAGCACTACTAATGGGTCCCCCGGAACGGAGGAGGCGGGCACGTGAGAGGATATACCGCACGCGCATGAGCCTCTTTGGCATGGGGGATGAGGAGGTGTATCGCCTCTTCAGATTCAGCCCGGATGCAATACTTGAACTAACCACAACCCTGCAGGATGACATCACCAGCCCAACACACCACTCACAAGCAGTGCAGCCACTGGTGAAGGTACTGGCAACACTTCATTTCCTTGCCAGTGGATCATTCCAGCGTACAAGTGGAGTGGTGGCTGGAATGTCACAGTCCTCCATGAGCAGATGTGTGCACCAGGTTGTCCCCGCAATCCTCAGACGCATGTCCCACCACTTCATCAGACCCACCACTGAGGAGCTGCGGCTGAAGGCAATGCAGGATTTCTACAGCATTGCCAGATTCCCACGCACCGTGGGGGCCATTGATTGCACACATGTCGCACTCCAGCCCCCCAGTGCCACAGAGCACATATACCGCAATCGGAAGCATTGGCATTCCATCAACGTACAGGTGATAGCTGATGACCAACGCCTCATATGGCACGTCCGTGCCAAACACCCCGGATCCAGCCATGACAGCTTCATCTACAATCAGAGCCCCATCCCAATGGAATTCGAACAGAACATGTATGGCGACAGCTGGCTGGTTGGTGAGTGACATGGGTGGCAGGCATGACTGTCCCCCCCCATGATGCACACATCACAAGGGGCACATGCATGACTAACATCCTCCTGTCTTTTCCCTTACAGGTGACTCTGCATATGCACTGGGACCCCATCTAATGACTCCTTTCCGGAACCCCCAAACCAGAGGAGAGAGAAGATACAATGCGGCACATATCAAAACTTGTGCAGTGGTGGAGCAAACATTTGGGCTCCTGAAGTCCCGTTTCCGCTGCCTGGATAAGTCTGGGGGGGCCTATTGTATTTCCCTACCTTCGTGTGTCAGATCATCGGTGCATGTTGCATTCTGCACAACTTTGCCATGAGAAAGGGCCTGCAGATTGACATACGTGATGACCTGACCCCACAACCAGACAGCCCCCCCCCTGCCAGAGGAGACCCAGTCAGCTGATGGAAGAGCAGTCAGGAGGGTCCTCGCCGTAGGCATCTTTGGACACTAAACTAAAACATTGATCACACGGACAATGCACGCATGCACACCACTGAGGTCCCTAGATCACACACACCACATCCACATCGCATTGGATTAGCCCAAGTCCAACATGCAGGACTTGGGAGCAGCAACGCCGGCGTCAAGGCTCCAATGATGTCGCTGTCCATTCATACACCATTCACACGTCATTCACACAGCCGTGGGGATAACTTCTCCCCAACGGCCGAGGGTGACACCCCTTACTGGCAGGAGTGCCACCCCCTCACATTCACACACCATTCACACTGTCCCCTGCACTCCTGACCGTGTGCAGTTAAACTTAAAATAAAAAGCTCATAACCTGAGCAAAAAACTAAATAAAAATAAAAACTCATAACCTGAGCAAAAATAAAAATAAAAACTCATAACCTGAGCAAAGTTCAAATAAAATAAAAATCTCATAACCTGAGCAAAGTTCAAATAAAGAATAAATACTCATAACCTGAGCCAAAAAAATAAAAAAAAACAAAAAAAAATGCCCTCATCTGGGCTGACAGGGACTCTTCCTTGTGGGCCCTCTCTGGCTCCTTAGCTGCCTGGAGGGAGTGGGTGGGGGTGGGGGGGCATCTGGAGGTGGCTGATCCCCGGGTGGGCCACTCCTGGCAGGTGTTGGCTGCATGCCCTCCAAGGCCACAGCAATCCGGCTCAGATAGTGGTTGGTCTGGGCCTGCATCCTCAGCTGGCGGGTGACATTATGCCGCTGGTCACGCTGCCTCTGCCTCCCCTATTCCCGGTAGGCAGCAGCGTTGGCATGGATGGCTGCAGTGAGGTGCCGAACATCAGCCTGCACCTCCCCCAGGCTGGTCACCACTGCAGCGCAGTTGCAACTGACGTCCTGCACAGCATTGGTCAGCTGGGACACGGAGCCCAGGCTGTCAGCCACTCATTCTAGATGCCCAGCAATCTCCCCCATCTGCTGGGTCTGCCTGGCCTGGTCCTGGGCCATTTGGTCATGGACCAAATCAGACACCCCCCTGGTCTTCCGGGTCGCCTTCCTCGGGCCAGGAGATGGTTGTCCCCGGGGGGATGGAGTCGCCCTTGAGGGGCTTCCTAGAATGGGGGAGGGGATTACAGAGGGCCCTGCAGAAGGGGAGGACTCCTCCAAAATTAAAACAAAGTCCTGATCTGTAAAGCCAAATAGGGGATAAAAAACACTTACCTGTCCTGGAGCCTTCCTCCACGGAATCATACCCCGGGACCCCCTCCAACTGCTCCCTCTCCAGGCAGCGGGCGACCACCTCCTCCTCCGTGGTCAGGCTGACCGCACATGGGGGTCCACCACCCATGCCCCTCTCATGCCTCCTGATGGTGGCCACCTTGCCCCGGACTTTCCGCCTCAAGTCATTAATTTTCTTGCCGATATCGGCAGCAGCCCGGGTGGAGTAGCCCAAAGCATTGACCCTGCCAGCAATGGACTCCAGGATGCCCTGCTTCCTATCCCAGCTGGTCTTCCGACTTTTCCTGCCGTGGAGAAAGTCGTTGTAGGTCTCCATAGCGGAGATCACTACGGTCAGCTCCTGGGCATTAAAATTGAGGTTTCTCCTCTCTTTGGGGGGAACGGGAGCAGCCATCGTACAGCAAAAGTTACTTCCCTGGGGTGGGGGAAACCGGATATACTTTTGCGCCGGAAAGGCGCATCTGCGGCCGCTTTTATACGCGCAACGGAACACATTGCGCTGGCGTTTCCCATGAAGTGGTGCCGACGGAAGTTGTGAGCATGCGCACAGGGGAGCGAGGGGAGCCCTCCCTCACTGCGCATGCTCCGTGGATGATGCGCTGAACGCAAGTCACTGCGCTGGGCTCCGCCCATCATTTACATATGATCACACCCACTTCCACTTGCGTCGGGTTGCGCCAGCGCTTTTTCGTTACTCCGCCGCAAAGTAACGAACATGCGCTTGGTGAATACTGGACTTGACTCACTAGTTCGCGTCAGCGTAACGTATATGCGCTGTGCTACGCCGGATAAAATATGCGCGCATCTACCTCAATCTGGCCCTATGTCTCTATACCCTGTAAACAGTCATTTCAGCATAACATTTTTTTTTTATTTAGAACTTATTTTTTTATTTTTACACTGTTTAAAAAAAAAAAAAAAAATGTGTCACTTTTTTTCCTATTACGAGGAATGTAAACATCCCTTGTAATAGAAAAAAAAGCATGACGGGTCCACTTACATATAAGATCTGGGGTAAAAAAGACCTCAGATCTCATATTTACACTAAAATGCAATAAAAAATAAAATATTTATGTAATTTAAAAAAATATATAAAAATAAAAATGTTGCTTTAAGAGCACTGGGCGAAAGTGATGTTTTGATGTCGCTTTTTCCCTGCAATGGTATGGAGATGGGTGCGGGCCATCTTCCCCTCACTACTCTTCATGCAACAGACCAAGAAGGATCCGATTGCCTCCGTCGCTACCGACATCTCCGGTGAGCGGTGGAGGGCACCGGAGAGTGATCTTGTGCTGTATCCACCTCAGAGACCACTTTCATCTGAAAGCAGACCGCCCGCTCTTGAATAGGATACTGGGGTTATGGTAGCTAGCTGCTGCCATAACAACAGTATTTCTCTTCAAAGTAGAGACGTATAACGACGGTGGGCGGTCCGGAAGTGATTACGTTATTTTTCTGTTGCTGTCAGTCCCCTCCAAATCTCCAAAATACTTTTTTTTTTGCTGCTGTGATCTGACTTCCTGTTAGTGGGTGGCTACATTCCTTCCTCATGAACCCACTGTATATAGGAATGTAGTCACCCTCTCTTGCTTACTTCCAAGATGGACTATGGGATTTGTAGTGTACATAGAGCAAACAAACATGAGGGGGGAAAGTATAAGTTTGGGAGCTCATGGAGCACATTACAAGGAGGCAGAATAACACTGCAGTCAGTTAAATGAAAAATGGATTACAGGTACATTAATTAGGTGATACCTATGGATTATTTAAAGTGTTTGCTACCCCAGCATTTCATATTCATGATACAGTATGAGAAAGTATCCTGTTCTCTTTGTATTGCTTTCTTTGTGTAAAATCCCTGGTGTTCCTGCAGTGCCTCTGCTTTTCTATTAAAAACTGACCACACTAGGGCAGGGGGCAAATCGTGGTCAGTTCTCTAGCTATGCTGGGAAATCAGCCTGCTCTCCTCCAATAATCAGACCTGTCCTGACACACACCACCCTGCACAGCCATTCATTGGGAAGATCGGTGTGCTGTTGCTTCTCATCCTCCCAGCTCTTATGCAGCTGAGAACAGAGAGAATGTGATCCCATTGTCTCCTGCTTCTGTCAGTCAAATCCTGTGACGAATCCTGAGCGAGAAGGGGGTGAGGCCAAGCCATACTTTGTGTGTCTATGGATGCACACAGCCGGCTCCGGCTCATTGCAGGCAGCTTGCTATGGGGGGCACACACAGAAGAGGAAAAACGGACCGGGCCGGCAGGGGACCCCAAAAAAGGAGCCTCCCCAGTGTCAGAATACAATGACACAGCAAGAAAGAGTCTCACATCCACGTTAAACGTGTGGATGGGGGAATCAAGTCATTTTGATTCGTTCAACCCACTGGTTGAAAAAGAAAAACAAACCCATCTACAGTATGGCCAGCTTTAGATCTTAGGTGTGTGGTGGAGAAGAAGCTACAGGAACTGTTCTAGCTGCGGAGAGGAGCATTGGGTTGGTTCCAGGGGCGGACTGACCATTTGTGCACTTGGGCACTGTCGAGGGCCCAAAGCCACTAGGGGCCCCATCAGGGTTGCCAGGCTCATAAAACCAGGGACAGTATGTAAAAACCTGTGTTTTTTTTCCATCTGTCCCTGATATGTCCGATACCGACATGCTTTTGATGTGAAAATTGAGATTTTAGCTGCCCCGCCTCTGCACTGCCTCCTGGCATGGTGGCCATCTGTAAGCCCGGGGGCCCCATAATCTTCTATTGCCCGGGGGCCCTATGAGTTGTCAGTCCGCCCCTGGTTGGTTCTTTTATTCCCCCCCCCCCCCCCAGACCAAAATGAGCAATTAACCCTTGTAGTGCAGGCACAACCCCACTGAAAGGACCAATTTTTTTAGTTGTTTGGAGTTGGTCTTTACATGTGTTAAATGTTTGAGATGTATACACTTTTACCATGTTTTGTTTATTTATTTTTTTACTTTTTGTATCTCATCATTTTGAATTGAAATGTTATGACCAAGAACGTCATGGAGTAGAGCTGTTGTGTCATCAGCTCCCCATAAAACTTTCCTTATTATGTGAAACCGGGATGATTTCACTCTTCACAGTCTGGCAGAGGGGGCATGAATTAGTACCACGCAGAGCTCTAAATGGATGCCCCCTCTAGTTAATTAGAAGTCATATGACTCATCCAAGTCATGGGTCAGGATTATTTCCCAAAACCAAAGGCATGCAAGTGATTACTCAGCCTAGGTAATTTAGGTGGATCTGAAACCATGGATAATGATATTACACCACATTAAAATGCACATTGTGTAAAGCAAGAGTTTGCATTGTGGAAGGATAAGCTAACATGAAATCTAGAAGGGAGATGGAGACCACAGACTGCTGAAAGCAGAATCTATCCTATACTTTAGTAGGATAATGTTTACACTGCCAAAGTGGCATGAGTCAAAGTACAACCTTAAAGGGGTTGTAAAGGTTCGTTTTTTATTTTCTAAATAGGTTCCTTTATGCTAGTGCATTGTTGGTTCACTTACTTTTTCCTTTGATTTCCCTTCTAAATGTTTTTTTTCTTTGTCTGAATTTCTCACTTCCTGTTTCTCCTCAGTAAGCTTGCCCCCCATCATACATGGGGGTTAGTCAGCCAGAACAGCTTACTGAGAAGAAACAGAAAATGAGAAATTCAGACAAAGAAAAAAACATTTAGAAGGGAAATGGAAGGAAAAGGTAAGTGAACCAGCAATGCACTAGATTAAAGGAACCTATTTAGAAAATAAAAAACAAACCTTTACAACCCCTTTAATGCTGAATGGTGTCAATCATGAACACCCATGTGAAAACGCCTCACTTGAAAGCATTCTCTGTTCCTATATTATGGTTCTTATAAGATGGTTTACATGAAATTATTCGCTTTCCCAAAACTTTTATCTGAGGTTTCTCAATCGATACCTTTGCTGCCATTGTGCTATTGCTGGGTGTCCAGTGCATCCCTATACGTTTAAAGAGGAGTGGTCTTTCTTCTAGGATACCTGCCTTTAATCTAACAATTATTATATACGCTATATTGTCAAAAGTATTGCCTTTACACGCACATGAATTTTAATGGCATCCCAGTCTTAGTCCATAGGATTCAATATTGAGTTACCCCACCATTTGCAGCTATAACAGCTTCAATTATTTTGGGAAGGCTGTCCACAAGGTTTAGGAGTGTGTCTATGGGAATGTTTGACCATTCTTCCAGAAGCGCATTTGTGAGGTCAGGCACTGATGTTGGATAAAAATGGCCTGGCTCACAGTCTTCGCTCTAATTCATACTAAAGGTGTTCTATTAGGTTGAGGTCAGGCCAGTTAAGTTCCTCCACCCAAGACTCGGTCATCCATGTCTTTATGGACCTTGCTTTGTGCGCTGGTACATAGTCATGTTGGGACAGGAAGGGGTCATCCACAAACTGTTCCCACAAAGTTGGGAGCATGAAATTGTCCAAAATGTCTTGGTATGCTGACACCTTAAGAGTTCCCTTCACTGGAACTAAGGGGCCAAACCCAACCCCTGAAAACAACCCCACACTATGGTCCCTCCTCCACCAAATGATTTGGACCAGTGCACAAAGCAAGGTCCATAAAGACATGGATGAGCGAGTCTGGGGTGGAGGAACTTGACTTGCCTGCACAGAGTTCTGACCTCAACCCGATAGAACACCTTTTTCGGTGAATTAGAGCGGAGACAGCAAGTCAGGCCTTCACGTCCACATTACTACCTGACCTCACAAATGCGCCTCTGGAAGAATGGTCAAACATTCCCATAGACACACTCCTAAACCTTGTGGACAGCCTTCCCAGATGAGCTGAAGCTCTTATAGCTGCAAAGGGTGGCCCACCTAATATGGACCCTACAGACTAAGACTGGAATGCCATTAAAGTTCATGAGTCTGTAAAGGCAGACGCCCCAATACTTTTTGGTAATATAGTGTATGTGCTCCAACTTTGGAGACTCTCAAAATCTAGTTAGGAGTTAGGACTGCAGTACACTGGCCTCTGCAGTATGTGGCCTCTGCAGCTTACCCAGACATTTGCTTGTTTTGAAATATATTTACTTGTTTTAACGTGAACTGTTAGACAGGAGTTGATTTGTTACAGGCTGGCTGGTAAGTTAGCTGGGAATGTTTGTTGTTTTCTAACATGCCTTTCCCTTTCATGTGCTCCTTGCTGCAAAGGACAGTTATAGGTTGGGTTGGTTGCCATTTGTTTGTACTGCCAGTGTGAGTGCATAGCTACCAATTGTCCCTGATTTCAAGGGACTGTCCCTGATTTTGAGCAATGTCCCTCTGTCCCTCTTTTCTCCTCATTTGTCCCTCAATTTGGTCTGATCTATATAGATGTACATACAATTCATTTTTTAGCTTTCAGAAAGTGTTTTCCAGTGCTAAATCTTTCATCCAAATTCTAAATTGCTGCATTTGTAAAAGCCAATATAAAGGAATAGTAATGGTTTAAAAATTAGGTACCTAATTTTACCACAAAAAAACGGGAAAACTTATTGACTCAAGTATAAGCCTAGGGTGGGAAATGCAGAAGCTACTGTAAACGGAAAAGAGGGTCAACAATGCCTATTTGCAGCTTCACTGTGCCCATTTGCACACCTCACTGTGCCCATTTGCACACCTCACTGTGCCCATTTGCACACCTCACTGTGCCCATTTGCACGCCTCACTGTGCCCATTTGCACGCCTCCCTGTGCCCATTTGCACGCGTCACTGTGCCCATTACACCCTCACTGTGCCCAACATCACTGTGCCCATTGCAACCTTACTGTGCCCAACATCACTGTGCCCATTGCAACATCACTGTGCCCATTGCAACATCACTGTGCCCATTGCAACATCACTGTGCCCAACATCACTGTGCCCATTGCAACATCACTGAGCAAGATGGCCACCAGATCCGAAGACTAGGCAGAAGCCGCGGCCTACAGTAGTGGCTGCCACCGTGCGGAGGAGCGTCGCACCATTCAGGTACACTGATTCGAGTATAAGCCGAGGGGGGCATTTTTAACCCTAAAAAAAAGGGCTGAAAAACTTGGCTTATACTCGAGCATATATGGTTAATTCTCCTTTAACCCCCCTGGCGGTATTCCTGAGTCTGACTCGGAGCTAAATTTCTGTGCTGTGATCGGTAACCCCAAGTCAGACTCGGGCTCGCCTTGCAGCATCCACAGGCATGGTTTACTTACCTTGTCCCTGGATCCAGCGATGCCTCTCCGATGTGTGAGCGAGCAGGTCCTCGCTCGATTCACACAGTGTTTGTGTGCCGCCGATCACCGTTCCCTGCGACGTTAGGACACACGGGGGCGGAGATCGGCGCCAAATTAAAAAAAGTAAACAAACACTATACATACAGTATACTGTAATCATATAGATTACAGTACTGTATGTAAAAAATACACACCCCCAGCTCTACTGCGTTGACCAGATGGGAGAACGATCTGGGACAACACTTCACGCTAGCTCAATGGGAAAAGGCCTGCCACTCCACCTACAGGGCCACGTGCTGCTCCACTCTTTGGGAGCTTGCATATAAGATTACGTATGGTTGGTATCTAACCCCTGACAAGTTGTCCAAATTTAACCTTCAGCTGAAAATGCTTGTTGGAGGAAGTGTGGGAAAAAAGGTGACTTGCTGCATATTCTATGGGACTGCCCCAAGCTTGCCCTATTTTGGCCACAAGTGTTTTAACTGATCTCTGATGTTACCAAACTGAATGTAGACAAACATTCGGCCTTAGCATTGCTATCCTTGACTAATCCAACGAGAAATGTCATACTGCATATACTCTTGGCCGCACGACTCAGTATCACTAGGAAATGGAAAGACCCAGACCCCCCTGATCTTCAAGATGTGATCCATACTACCCATACACACTTTACACATGAAACGACACTTACGTTACGACACCGCGACAAAACGCGTAACCTCCGGAACTGGCAACAGTGGACTGACTGGACTGCCTCTCCTGGTCTAGCTAAATCGTTTGATTCTTATCTTTGATTTGATATGTGACACATATGTGGATATCCAAGGTCAGACTTAGGGGGGGGAGAGGGGCGCCCTCTTAAGGACACAGTTAAGCTCCCTATGGGGGTGTCCGGGGGGGGGCCCTTTTCTCCTCTCATCTCATATCATAAGTGTTTGCATCTAGGTCCACCTTGGAACACTGTGTTAAACTTTGTTCTGGGATATGTTATGTTATGTTATATGTTTGATTTCCCGAACTGTGTATCGCGGATTGCATTACCTGCTCAGATGTGTATGCTGTAATCGTCTCACTCCACCAACTACCTGATTGTTGTACCATCCCGTTTACTGTTCTATCTGTTGTCTCGTGCAACGAGACAAATGTCTTGCATATGTATGTTCCTTATGAAACCTTCAATAAAAAACTATTGAGACTAAAAATACACACCCCCCTTGTCCCTAGTGGTCTGCCTAGTGTCCTACATGTTCTTTTATATAATAAAAACTGTTCTTTCTGCCTGCAAACTGTAGATTGTCCATAGCAACCAAAAAGTGTCCCTTTATGTCAAAAAAAGCTAGAAAACAGCGATAATAAAATCACTTGCAGAATTGAGTGATAGCGATTTGTGGGGAAATTCGTCATAAAAAAAAAAGTAATGACAGCGACAATTCTGCAACTGAGCAAATTTCAGTGAATTTGAGTTGATTACATTATTGAATAATTTTTATTATAATTATATTATTATTTGTTATAATTATTTATAATTATTTATTATATTATAATTTATATATATTTTTTTTTTAAATCATACCCGGGGTGCCTATTAGACTCTTGTTTGGACAGATTTAAGTGAGTTATTGTTAAGAATTACAGGCCTACAGTATAAAACGCCAAATTTCCATGCAAATAATGGTACCGCTTTCAGCACCTAAAACCAGAAAGAAAGAATTTTATTTAGAATAACCTTCGGGCAACTAGTATTTTCTAAAGGAGGTCAGCAATGGCAGCCTCCAAATCTCTCATGCCAGGTTTATTTTAAAAGGCAATATTAAAAATATCATAATAGTATATTACAGCTGTTATAACGGCATACATTTCGGCTTGACGATTGAAGGAGCAGAAAAAGTCAATAGTATCATGTCTGATTATTTCGAGGTTACCAGCACTGATATTTGCTTTCAATTGAAGCAATACTAAACACGTTGGTTCTCCATCATTGTGATAAGCATTTGACAGTAATAGATGCCACCTCACAAGAGCAAACACGAGGCTTGTGGTGTGTGAGCAAGAATACAATTTGCTTTTGTGTATGGATTGATGGAGGAGACAGTTGGACAAATATACCCGGCTAAGTAGAGAGCAGCTCTTCCTTCACCTGGATCTCTGGCTAGACCTTTAATACAAACTGATCCTCCCCTTTGTTTAACATAGCGATAGGTCAAACATGCAGGACAGGGAGTCACCTTCACAATGATTCTGATGGGAGCTTTAAGTTATTCTTTGGCTGGGATGCTGTGCATCTTGGCAATCATTTAAACAAACAAACAAAAAACGACACACTGCCCGTTAGCAGCCGTTTCCATGAAACACACATTCCTCCATCTTCCAGAATGCCTTCATTGTATTGCCATTTGTTTGTTTCCACAAGTCATCAACAATATAATAAACCTTTATCTATGAAGTTTGTTTAAATAGCATTAACCAAGCTACACAGGAGACATTCTGAAAGATCAGACATTGGAACAGGCCGGAAATATATCTTGAGTGCCAGCACATAAAATAAAAACATGTAGGTTGGGCAGTCATAAAGGAAGCTCCGCAGCGAGGTGGAACCATAGCGCAGGTGCGCATGACTGGGGGGGACCCTGAGCAGGGGGACAGGAATAGGAAGGGGCCGCAATCACGGCTGCACGGGGGGCGGGGCTTGTATCTCGAGGCAAGCTCCCTTAAAAGGTCTGGGGGCGGGGCCATCCATTCAGGCGCCATCCACGGTGAGGCATCACACAGGCAGTTTTTCTCTGTGCTGCTGCCTCACCTATGGATCGTTTGGAAGGGATGGTGGAGCGCCTGCGGGCTGCTGCTAGGATCCATGGAGCAGACTGGTATGCGGAGCAGCTGCTGGAGCTTTTCCCTGATCCAGGAGAAGGTAGGTCCAGCGACCACCGCCGCCCCCCCCTCGCCACGTCCGGCCAGGCGTTCGCGGCCCCCGGTCAGGTACAGCCCGGGTGGGTCTCCAGGGGGGTCTCCGGCGGGGGATCGGCGCGATGAGAGCCCGTTTGCGGACCCTCCAGGGTCCAGGAAGAGGCTGGCTGGTGAGGCTCCCAGGGTTGCTGGCAAAAGGCCTAGGCCACAGCGAGGATCGGGTCGGCGGGTGGCGTCTCCGTCGCCTGCTAGACCCGTGGCGGGTCCATCTGGAATGGTAGCGCGGGCGGGTCCAGCCGCTCCGCGTGGCACTTCGCGGCGGGGAGATCGGTGGGCACGGGTGGGAGCTCAGCAGCCGGGGCGGCTCCGGCTGGTCGCGGAGGAAGTGGGGATCCAGCGAGGGGTGACGATGGCGTATCGCGAGCGGCTACTGCTGGTTCGCAGGGGGCTCGGCGAGGGAGAGCGATGGACTTGGTACGGCCTGACTCAGGGGCTCACGGCATCTCTTCAGGCAGCAAGTCCATGGCCTTGCCTGCGGGCTCAACATCCCTTGCCGGGCAAGGGAACAGGGCCGCCATCAGGAATTTTGGGGCCCCTTACACAGCTTCAGGCATGGGCCCCCTGGAGCAGAGAACCGGGGGGGTGCTGCCGCATGAAATTGAGAAGCGGGGGGGGGGGGGCTGCTGCCGCGAATTGAGAAGCGGGGGGCCCTTTACAAAAAGAAGAAATAAAGAAAATTATATATAAAAAAGGGGGGTAGCCGTCCGGGGCCCTGGGGACCTCTGTGCCCTTTAATAAAAAGAAAAAAAGAGAGAATATATATATATATATATATATATATATATATATATATATATATTTTTTTTAAAAGGGTGGTTGCCAACTGGGGCCCCGGGGACCTTATTTTTTTTTTATAAAAGGAAATTACAAAAAAAGGGGGCGTTCCACCTCTGGGCCCTTTAATAAAAAGAAACCTCTGGGCCCTTTAAAAAAAAAGAAAGAAATAAAAAAAAATATATATAAAAAAAACAAGGGGGTTGCCTTCCTGGGCCCTTTAATAAAAAATAAAAATATATATAAACAAAAATAAAAAATACAATTATAAAAAAAAGGGGGTTTGACACATGGGGCCCTGGGGACCTCTGAGCCCTTTAATAAAAATGCATCTATATATTAAAAAAAGAAATAAAATAATATATAAAAGTAAAAAAAAAATTATAAAAAAGGAGGATTGTCATCCGGGGGCCCTGGGGACCTCTGGGCCCTTTAATAATAATAATAATAATATTATATATATATATATATATATATATATATATATATATATATATAATATATTTTTTTTATAAAAAAAGGGGGGTTGTCATCTGGAGCCCTGGGGATCTCCAGGTCCCTGTGGACCTCCGGACCTTTAAAAAAATAAAAGAAAAAAAATTGGCCCTTTAATAAAAAAATAAAAGAAAAATATATTAAAAAAATATATTTTTTTATAAAAAAATAAATAAAAAATAGGGGGTTGCCATCTGGGGCCCTGGTGGCCTACGGGCCCCTAGACCCCTAAAAAAATGTCCTTTAATAAAAAAATAAAATAAAAATATATTAAAATATATATATATTTTTTTATAGAAAATAAATAAAAAAAGGGGGGGTTTCCATCCAGTGCCCTGGGGGCCTCCTGGCCCCTGTGGACCTCCGGACCTCTAAAAAAAATAAAAGATAAAAAATTGGCCCTTTAATAAAAAATAAAAGAAAAATATATTAAAAAAATATATTTTTTTTATAAAAAAATATATTTTTTTATTAAAAAAAGGGCTTGCCATCTGGGGCCCTGGTGGCCTCCGGGCCCCTGGGGACCTCCGGACCTCTAAAAAAATAAAAGAAGAAAAATTGGCACTTTAATAAAAAAAAAAAAGAAAAATATATTAAAAAAATATATTTTTTTTTATAAAAAAAAATTATTTTTTTTATAAAAAATATATATTTTTTTTATAAAAAATATATATTTTTTTTATAAAAAAAAGGGCTTGCCATCTGGGGCCCTTTAGGGTGGTTCCCATCCGGGCCCCTGGGGACCCCCGGGCCCCTTACAGGTGTAATGCCTGTACCCCCCTGATGGCGGCCCTGCAAGGGGACCAACGGTCTGAGGGTGAGATCTCAGGTACGGACTCTGATGGTCCAGAGGAGGTGGCAAGCCCGTCGGGGCTCCAACGCGGATCCGGATCGGCGGCTGGTCGGACTGTTTCTGCTGGACAGCCGGGTAAGAGCGCTTCTGTGTCTGTTTCTGTATCTTCTCCTTCTGTGTTTTCTCCTCCCCTCCCCCCCTTTCCTCCTCCTGCACCTTCTCTGCCTTTTTCCAGTCCCTCTGCTGGGGTGGGTTCTTTCATGTTGGGGACTTCTCCGGTTGGTGGGGGGCAGGGGTTGGGGGGGTGTCCTGGATGTCGGTTCGCTCATGTTGCAGCAGTTGCTTTCGTCCATGTTGCAGGGATGTAGGGCCATGGCCGGGGGGGGGGGGGCGGTCGTTCCCCCTCCGGCTGCGTGGTTGGTCCCTCCGGTTGCTAGTACAGTTGAAGCAGTGTCTGCGGCGGTGCCGCTTGCGGGTGGGAGTGGGGGTTTGTCCCCCGCTGGCCAGTCAGTGGTGCCGACCCCGGTGCTTGGGGAGTCGTTGGCGGGTGCTGTGGTTAGCGGCTCTCCTTCTGGGATGGCACAAGTTAGTGCGCAGTCGGGATCAGCGTCGGGTTTGACGGCTGATGGTGTTCGGGTGTTCGACTCGGCCCGTTGCGAGGTATACCTGTGTTATGATGCACCCTTGGGTTCACACTTGAAGCAGGAGGTGTGGGAACGTATCTGGAGGGGGGAGTTTGTGGAAATATTTTCACTACTTCCCCTGGAGAAGTTCAATTTGGATAAGGGGAAGCCCGATGAGAGTAAGGAGGAGCAAGAGGAAAAACGGCGCTTCCGCCTTATTCCCCGGACTTTCGCGAACTGGGCTCAGGCGTTTTATATCTTGGTTAGCGTGATCGGGGAAAAAGACCCGCATCAGTGTACGGCTTGTTCAGTTATATTGATTCTATCAGCGAGGCGCAGAGGGTGTATGGGGGGGGAGCCTGGTTGCGATATGACGAACAGTTCAGGCAGAAGAAGGCATGGAGGCCTGAGATAAAATGGAATCAGAAGGATATCGCCTTGTGGATGAGGCTCAT
This sequence comes from Rana kukunoris, assembly GCA_029574335.1. Taxonomy (NCBI): domain Eukaryota; kingdom Metazoa; phylum Chordata; class Amphibia; order Anura; family Ranidae; genus Rana; species Rana kukunoris. The sequence continues at coordinate 213,268,314 of CM056052.1, forward strand.
GTCTCAGGCCAGGGTAGTGCCTCAGCCCTTTCGTGAAGGGGCCGGGGGAGCTCAGTCCTCCCCATTGTCGGCCGCAAAATGAAAAGGTTTCTGCTGGCAGTTCAATGAGAGCTCCTGTAAGTTTGGGAGCTCTTGTTGCTTCCGGCACGAGTGTGAGGGTGGAAAAGATGGCGCCGTACCTAAGTAGGTACCCGAACAGGGTAGCAGCATGGGCCTTGTGGTTGGGCTTTAAGGAGGGTTTCCCGATTCAGAGTGATTTGGCCATCATCCCTCCTTTGACGGCTAACCTGAAGTCTGCCTATGATCACCCAGAGGTGGTGTCTGACAAGCTCCGGAAGGAGGTGGGTTTGGGTAGGATGGCGGGCCCGTTTGACGTCCCGCCTGTGGATGGCCTCATTGTGTCACCTCTTGGGGTGGTTCCGAAGCGGGAGCCGAATCAGTTTCGGCTCATTCATCATCTCTCTTACCCCAAGGGGGGGGGGTCGGTGAATGACGCCATTGACCCGGCATTATGTACGGTGTCCTACGCATCGTTTGATGAGGCCGTGCACTGGGTTCAGCACTTTGGGCGTGTTGGTCAAGACCGATATCGAATCGGCGTTTCGCCTCCTGCCAGTTCATCCGGAGAGCGTGCGGTTGTTGGGGTGTTTTTGGGACGGGAAGTTTTTTGTTGATAGGTGCTTGCCCATGGGTTGCGCCATCTCGTGTTCGTATTTTGAGTTGTTTAGTTCCTTTTTGGAGTGGGTGGTGAGGGACTTGTTACATTATCTCGATGATTTCTTGGTGGTTGGACCGCCTAATGACCGGACTTGCATGATCTTGCTGGCCACGGTTCAGCACGTTTGCGAGGTATTCGGGGTCCCGCTGGCGCGTGACAAGACGGAGGGGCCCGTCACGGAGCTAAAGTTTTTGGGCATTGTTATTTTATTCGGTGCGGATGGAATGCTGGCTCCCGGAAGATAAGTTGGTGGACTTGCGGGAGTCCGTCGCAAGGGTGGCCAGTAGTTCGAAGTTGAAGTTACGGGAGTTACAGTCATTGTTAGGGAAGCTCAACTTCGCCTGTCGCATAATGCCGATGGGGAGGGTTTTTTGCCGCCGGTTGTCGGCGGCCACAGCGGGGGTTAGGGCTCCTCATCATTCTGTGCGGTTGGGTCGCGAGGAAAGGGAGGATCTTAGAGTGTGGGACTCCTTTCTGGAAAACTACAATGGTAGATCCCTTTGGTTGGCCGTGATGGTCTCAGCCAGTGCATTGGAGCTCTTTACCGTTGCTGCGGGTTCGGTGGGTTTCGGGGCCTATTTTCGGGGAGAGTGGTGTGCTGGGCGGTGGCCACAGCATGTAGTGGAGTCGCCGTTGATTCGGAATTTGATGTTGCTGGAGTCAGGAGTTCAAGGATCGGAGGGTGAGGTTTCACTGCGACAATTTGGGTGTGGTGCAAGCCATTACTTCTTTGTCGACTTCGTCATTACCGGTGGTTCGTCTGCTGCGTGCGCTAGTGCTAAAATGTTTGGATTTGAACATTGTGGTTTGTGCAGTGCATATTCCCGGGGTTGAAAATGAGGTGGCTGATGCCCTTTCTCGTTTGCAGTGGGATCGGTTCCGGCATCTGGCTCCGGAGGCGGAGCAGAAAGGGGTGCCGTGCCCCAGTGGCTTGTGGGACCTCGTTTTAGCCAAGTGATGGCATTGGTGAAAAGGTCAGTGGCTGAATCCACGTGGAGGGCTTATGAGTGGGTGTGGCGGGAATGGCACGGCCTGGTAAGTGATCTGGGGGTTGGTTCCTCGGCTGAGCAACGGTTGCATTTGCTGTTGTACTTTTTGGGTAGATGTTGTGAAGATGGGGTGTCGGTCTCTGCTCTGTCCACAAAAATGGCGGCGTTGGCTTTCCTCTTCCAAATTAACGGGGTGGAGGACGTTACTAAGTCGTTCGTGGTCCGCAAGGCTTTGCGGGGCTACAGGAAGGGCCGCGTTCGGCCGCATACCAGGAGGCCGGTTTCGCTGCTTATGTTGGAATCTTTGGTTGGAATGTTGCCTCAGGTGTGCTGGTCATCGTTTGAGGTTGGGTTGTTTCGAACAGCGTTCATCTTGGCCTTTTTTGGGGCCTTTCGTGTAGGAGAGTTGGTCAGCCCCTTCAAGGCGGTGGCTGGGGGGCTGCAGGTGTCTGACGTTACCGTACTTTCTGATTCGGTCTCGATATGGCTCCGTAGGTCAAAAACTGACCAGGCGGGGAGGGGGTCCAAGGTGGTGCTGGGTAAGGTGCCGAATCTTGGGGTCTGCCCGGTGAAGGGGGTACGGGTGTGGCTTGGCGACAGGCCTCCTGGCGCCGGTCCGCTGTTGGTCCATGAGAACGGGCTTCCACTGACTAGGTACCAATTGTCGGATGTTTTTAAGCGGTGTTTGGTGGCGGGCGGATTCAACGCCACGGACTACTCTTCCCATTCGTTTAGGATTGGGGCAGCTACGGAAGCCTCGCGCTGGGGCTTAGGCGATGATATCCTGCAGCGGATAGGTCGCTGGGAGTCTCGGCGGTTTAGGTCATATGTTCGGCCACAGTTGTTGTAGGGGTCCTAGTGGGCCGTAGTTTTGAGCACGTTCAGTGGGGTTTCTGGGGGTTTTTGGGGAAAAAGGGGGAGTGTTTCTGTCTGGTGTCAACTCTCTCTCTGGATGTGTTCTGTGTGTTTGGTTTTCTCTTGTATGTAATTTCTTGTTGTTGTCCCCACTCTTTTCGTTACAGGCCCCGTTGGCTTAATTTGGATTTTGGGCCACTCTTATGTTCATTGGGGGGCTAAGAGGGCTCTGGTCAGGAGAGAGGGCAGACAGTTGGGTTTTGCCAGGGAGGAAGCCACAGTCCGATAGATCGGTATCCCCGGCATGCTTTGGTCCAGAGTGATGCCGGAGGTACAGCATTACGCCAGGTTGGACAGGCCCCCAGATGTGCTCTTGCTGCACGTTGGGGGCAACGATCTCTGCTTAAGGGCTGCTCGCGAGTTGATTCGCGACATCAAATGGGATTTCATGCGCCTGCGCAGTGCTTTTCCAGACACTGTCCTGGTGTGGTCTGAAATGGTGGGGAGGTTAGCTTGGAGAGGTGCTCGTTCCATGGACAGGGTCAATAGGGCCCGGATTAAGGCCAATAAGGCAGTGTCCAAATTTGTCATTTAGAATGGTGGGTTGGTGGTTCGCCATCGCAAGCTCGAGAGTGACTTCGGCCTTTATTTAAGGGGTGACGGGGTGCACCTTTCCCAGATTGGGATAGACATGTGGGTCCTGGGGCTCCAGGACGGTCTACAACGGGCCTTAGGGCTGTGGCAGTCCGCCCACGCGTGAGGTGTCACCGTGGGCGTCTGTGGCGTTGGTTCAGGGTTCCTGAGAATTGGGTGGGGTTTGGTACATACATATTAGATGTGTGTACCTTAGTTGTTAGTAGGAGTTGGGGCCCGTCATGGGATGGGCACCTTCCCTATCTGGTTAGGGGATAGTGGTATATCGTGCTGAAGAATCAAAACGAAGGAGGAAGTCATGGCCTTGTGAGCTGATGGGAGCGTGGCTAGAGGTCCGAAGACTTTCTATGGGGTACAGCCGATTACCGGGCACTTTTTCTTTCCCTTTCTCAGGAACCTCGTGTCTACAACTGTTTGGGGTTAATTGTTTTTTGTTAGGTTAATTTATTGCGTATTGGTTAAAAATATATATTTAATGTTAAAAAGTTTTATATTTAAAAGTTGGTTATTTTTATAAAGTTATTTAATTTTACCTTTTGGATTTTAAATAAAAGGGGCCTTTGGTGGCCATTTAATCCAGAAGGTGTTGCGTGATTACTATGGGTGGGTTTAAGGTTTTTAGGGGTGGGTTTTGTTTTCTCCCAAGCACTAGGCATACACCAGTCAAGGAAGCTCCGCAGCGAGGTGGAACCATAGCGCAGGTGCGCATGACTGGGGGGACCCTGAGCAGGGGGACAGGAATAGGAAGGGGCTGCAATCGCGACTGCACAGGGGGCGGGGATTATACCTCGAGGCAAGCTCCCTTAAAAGGTCCGGGGGCGGGGCCATCCATTCGGGCGCCATCCACGGTGAGGCATCACACAGGCAGTTTTTCCCTCCCTCCCTCCCTGGGGAAGTGTCTGGTATGGGTGTCTGTTTTGTAATGCTCTTTGTTTTTCAGGTGGACGTTGGCGTTGGTTCAGGGTTCCTGAGAATTGGGTGGGGTTTGGTACATACATATTAGATGTGTGTACCTTAGTTGTTGGTAGGAGTTGGGGCCCGTCATGGGATGGGCACCTTCCCTATCTGGTTAGGGGATAGTGGTATATCGTGCTGAAGAATCAAAACGAAGGAGGAAGTCATGGCCTTGTGAGCTGATGGGAGCGCGGCTAGAGGTCCGAAGACTTTTTATGGGGTACAGCCGATTACCGGGCACTTTTTCTTTCCCTTTCTCAGGAACCTCGTGTCTACAACTGTTTGGGGTTAATTGTTTTTTGTTAGGTTAATTTATTGCGTATTGGTTAAAAATATATATTTAATGTTAAAAAGTTTTATATTTAAAAGTTGGTTATTTTTATAAAGTTATTTAATTTTACCTTTTGGATTTTAAATAAAAGGGGCCTTTGGTGGCCATTTAATCCAGAAGGTGTTGCGTGATTACTATGGGTGGGTTTAAGGTTTTTAGGGGTGGGTTTTGTTTTCTCCCAAGCACTAGGCATACACCAGTCAAGGAAGCTCCGCAGCGAGGTGGAACCATAGCGCAGGTGCGCATGACTGGGGGGACCCTGAGCAGGGGGACAGGAATAGGAAGGGGCCGCAATCGCGACTGCACAGGGGGCGGGGATTATACCTCGAGGCAAGCTCCCTTAAAAGGTCCGGGGGCGGGGCCATCCATTCGGGCGCCATCCACGGTGAGGCATCACACAGGCAGTTTTTCCCTCCCTCCCTCCCTGGGGAAGTGTCTGGTATGGGTGTCTGTTTTGTAATGCTCTTTGTTTTTCAGGTGGACGTTGGCGTTGGTTCAGGGTTCCTGAGAATTGGGTGGGGTTTGGTACATACATATTAGATGTGTGTACCCTAGTTGTTGGTAGGAGTTGGGGCCCGTCATGGGATGGGCACCTTCCCTATCTGGTTAGGGGATAGTGGTATATCGTGCTGAAGAATCAAAACGAAGGAGGAAGTCATGGCCTTGTGAGCTGATGGGAGCGCGGCTAGAGGTCCGAAGACTTTTTATGGGGTACAGCCGATTACCGGGCACTTTTTCTTTCCCTTTCTCAGGAACCTCGTGTCTACAACTGTTTGGGGTTAATTGTTTTTTGTTAGGTTAATTTATTGCGTATTGGTTAAAAATATATATTTAATGTTAAAAAGTTTTATATTTAAAAGTTGGTTATTTTTATAAAGTTATCTAATTTTACCTTTTGGATTTTAAATAAAAGGGGCCTTTGGTGGCCATTTAATCCAGAAGGTGTTGCGTGATTACTATGGGTGGGTTTAAGGTTTTTAGGGGTGGGTTTTGTTTTCTCCCAAGCACTAGGCATACACCAGTCATGACTTATTACGTATGTAAAGTGGTTTTATTTTCATCTTAAGAATATTTCAACCCAGATATTCCTGATATGTGCCTGCTGTACCATAAACTTGTATGAAAAAGCATCCGGTTTGCTCTGTATTGCCTACATTATGTGAAATATCTGGTGTTCTTGCCAGGCCACTTGACCACACCAGGCACAGTGTGGTCAGTTCTCTAGTGGTGCTAAGAACTACTCTCCTCCAATGATCAGACGGATGCCCCCCCCCCCCCCCACCCCCTGCACAGCCATTCTCTGATGAGTGTGCTGCTGCTTCTTCTCCACCAGCTCTCTAAGAGCCTTATGCCTTGTACACGCGATCGGTTTTCCCAGCGGTAAAAAGACTGCCGGTAAAACCGAGAACCTGCTCGGTAGCTTTATCCCCCTTTACGTGTCCGGGTTTCCCGGCAGGAAAACTGCCATGAGAGCTTTGGTCGGGAAACCCATCCGTGTGTATGCTCCGCCGCAGGTTTTCCCCATAGGTAAATTGCCGGCTTTTAAACCGCCGGGAATCCCGGCGGGAAAAAAGAGAACATGTTCTAATTTTTCCCCCGGGATTCCAGGCGGTTTTCCTATCAGGAAAACTGCGACAGGGCATACACACGGGCAGTTTTCCAAAAGCTGTGATGGCAGTTTTCCAGACGGGATTGCTTACCATCGCTCAATTTTCAGGCACAAAGGGGTTAATTTACTAAAGGCAACTCCACTTTGCACTACAAGTGCACTTGAAAGTGCATAGAAAAATAAGTGTGGCGCTAAAAAAAAAAAAATTAGAAAGACTTTATGAATAAGTCTTATGACAGATAAAGTGAGGACACCACGTGTGCTCACATAATCATTAATTTACTGTATTTTGGTTGGCGCGGTGTGTATATGTATAGTATAGCCCGGATTCACGTAGAGCGTCGTATATTTATCGTCTTTACGCTACGCCGGAACACCGTTGAGAGGCAAGCATGCTATTTACAAAGAATATGCGCTCAAAGTTGCGTCGGCGTATCGTATAGTTGTCGTCGTGAGCCGTCGTAAGTCAAAGTAGGTGGAAGTGGGCTGGAAGTGGGCGTGATATATTATAATGAAGCGTGACCCTATGCAAATGATGGGTTGAGCTTCAAAAAACTAACTGCGCATGCGTTGTTTCTTGGACGTATCCCAGTGCGCATGCTCACAGTTACGTCGAAATAGCTGCCTTAGATACGTCAATACACTGCCTACGACGTGAACGTAATCTACGCACAGACCTATTCACGTAGTACTACGTAAACGATGTAAAATACAACAGCTGTTCCGACGTCCATACCTTTGCATGGGTTGCGCCAATAACTTTATGCGGGACGTACGCCTTACGTAAACGGCGTATATTACAGCGACGGGCGCAAGTAAGTTTGTGAATCGGTCATTTACATATTCGACGTGTAAATCAATGGAAGCGCCCCCTGCGGCCAGAGTAAAAATGCGCCCAAGATACGACAGCGTAGGACACTTACGTCGGTCGTATGAGGAAAAATTTTAGGCGTATCTTGCTTACAGACTCAGGCGCATAGATACGACGGCGCATCCGTGCACTTACGTGGCGTATCTGTAGATATGTCGGCGTAAGTGCTTTCTGAATCTGGGCCATTGTATATATATCTGTATTTTTTCCACGTGCAGTCGCTGTAAATCTCAGGGGAAGATCTGAAATGAGGGTAAACTCCACTGATTTTATCATCCAATCATGTGCAAGCGAAAATGCTTTTTTTTTTTTCCTTGCATGTCCCCCTCAGATCTACAGCAAGTGCACTTGTAGTGCAAAGTGGATTTGCCTTAAAGGGGTTGTAAAGTTACAAGTTTTTTTACCTTCATGCATCCTATGCATGAAGGTAAAAAAACATCTAGCAGCACCGCCCCCCCCCCCCGAGCCCCCGTTGTACTTACCTGACCGTTCGAATCTCCCGGGCGCGTCCACATCGTCCTCTTCGGTTCCCAGCCTGGCCGTTGATTGGCTAGGCTGGGCGGATTGATAGCAGCGCAGCCATTGGCTAGCGCTGCTGTCAATCAGAGTGGATGACGCGGCGCGCTGGGGGGCTATGGCCGCCGCTGTATCACGGGAGCGCGCTCGCAAAAGCTTTCCTCTGTGCGAGCGCCCTCGCATGAAGAGGGAAAGCTTTTGCGAGGAGGAGCCCAGACAGCCGCCGAGGGACCCCAGAAGACAGCTTTCCGGGCCACTCTGTGCAAAACGAACTGCACAGTGGAGGTAAGTATCACATGTTTGTTATTTTTATTTTTTTAAATCCCTGACTTTAGTGTCCCTTTAAGTAAATTAACCCCACAGACTTTTTTTTTTATTTCCAAATGAAAAATTGTGCCTTTGCACACCGACATGTAAACATGCAAATAGACACAAATACACCCAACATGAATGCCTGAAATTACATCCAGAAATGCTGATCTACAAACATCAGTACTGTGTGCAAAGGGCCTTATACAGCTGAATGTGACCATTTATGAAAAAAAAAGAGGAATAAGGTATTTATAATGTTATATATATATATATATATATACTCACTGGCCACTTTATTAGGTACACCTGTCCGCTTGCTTGGTAACAAATTGCTAATCAGCCAATCACATGGCAGCAACTCAATGCATTTAGGCATCTAGACATGGTGAAGCCGACTTGCTGAAGTTCGAACCGATCAGAATGGAAAAGAAAGGGGATTTAAGTGACTGTGAATGTGGAATGGTTGTTGGTGCCGGAAGGCTGGTTTTAGTATTTAAAAAACTGCTGATCTACTTTGACATTCACACAAAACCATCTCTAGGGTTTACATAGAATGGTCCAAAAAAGAGAAAATATCCAGTGAGTGGCAGTTGTGTGGATGAAAATGCCTTGTTGATTTTAGAGGTTATAGGAAAATGGGCAGACTGGTTTAAGATTATAGAAAGACAACAGCAATGCCGCGTACACACGATCATTTTTTGTGATTGAAAAAAACCGACGTTTTCTGTGAAGTAAAAAACAACGTTTTTGAAACGTCACTTTTCAAAGACGATGTTGCATACACACCATCATTTTTTTCACAAAAAGCAAGGTTACGTTCACCACTCTTTTCCATTGAAGCTCGCTTCATAACTAGCTTCTGGGCATGCGCGGGTTGAAAAAGGTCGTTTTAAACTAAGTTTTTGCTACACACGGTGACTTTTTGTGAAACAAAAAACGACGTTTTGAAAAACTACACAAAAAATTCAAGCATGTTGGAATTTTTTTTTTGGTCGTTTTTTTGAAGACAAAAAACGACGTTTTGCCCACACACGATCAATTTAAATGACGTTTTAAAAAACAACGTTTTTTTTCATCGCAAAAAACGACCGTGTGTACGCGGCATCAGACAACAGTAACTCAAATAACCACTCGTTACAACCAAGGTATGTAGAATACCATCTCTGAACACAACAAAACATTTAACCTTAAAGCAGATGGGCTCACAGCAGCAGAAGACCATAACGGATGCCACTGTCAGCGAAGAACAGGAAACTGAGGCTACAATTCATATAGGCTCACCAAAATTGGACAATAGAAGATTGGAAAAATGTTGCCTGGTCTGATGAGTCTCGATTTTCAGCTGCAACATTCAGATGGTAGGGTCAGAATTTGTTGTAAACACTGTAAAAGCATGGATCTATTGTGCCTTATTTAAGTCGGTTGTGTTGGTGTTATGGTGTGGGGGATATTTTCTTTCTCACACTATGGGCCCCTTAGTACCAATTGAGCATTGCTTAAACTCCACTGCCTACCTGAGTATTGTTGCTGACCTTGTCCATCCCTTTATGACTACAGTATACTTATCTTCTGATGGCTACTTCCAGCAAAATAATGCACCATCTCACAAAGTTCAAATTATCTCACCACAGTTTTTTTTGAACATGACAATGAGTTCCCTGTACTCCAATGGCATCCACAATCACCAGATCTCATCCGATAGAGCATATTTGGGATGTGGTGGAACTGGAGATTCACATTATGGATGTGCAGCTGACAAATCTGCAACAACTGTGTGATGCTATCATGTCACTATGGACCAAAATCTCTGAGGAATGTTTCCAACACCTTATTAAATCTACAGTGCCTTGAAAAAGAATTCAATCTCCTTGACATTTTCCACATTTTGTCATTTTACAACCAAAAACGTAAATGTGTTGTATTGAGATTTTATATGATAGGCCAACACAAAGTAGCACATAATTGTGAAGAAGAAGGGAAATGAGAAATGGTTTTCATTTTTTTTTTACAAATAAACATGTGAAAGTGTGGCGTGCATTTGTATTCAGCCCCCTTTACTCTGATACCCCTAACTAAAATTGAGTGGAACCAATGGCCTTCAGAAGTCACCTAATTAGTAAATAGAGTCCACCTGTAATTTAATATCAGTATAAATACAGCTGTTCTGTGAAGCCCTCAGAGCCTTGGTGAACAAACAGCATCATGAAGGCGAATGAACACACCAGAAAGGTCAGGGATAAAGTTGTGTCGAAGATTAAAGCAGGGTTAGGTTATAAACAAATATCCCAAGCTTTGAATATCTCAAGGAACACTGTTCATCCATCATCCAAAAATGGAAAGTGTATGGCACAATTACCTAAACTGACAGGCCAGGCAAGGAGAGCATTAATCAAAGTAGCAGACAAGAGGTAACTCTGGAGGAGCTGCAGAAATCCACAGCTCAGGAGGGAGAATCTGTCCACAGGACAACTATTAGTCCACAAATCTGTTCTTTATGGAAGAGTAGCAAGAAAAAGAAAGCCATTGTTGAAAGAAAGCCATAAGAAGTCCCATTTGCAGTTTGCGAGAAGCCATGTGGGGGACACAGCAAATATGTGGAAGAAGGTGCTCTGGTCAGATGACACCAAAATTTAACTTTTTCACCTAAAAGAAAAACGCTATGTATGGCAGAAAACTAACACTGCACATCGCGCTTAACACACCATCCCCACCGTGAAACATGGTGGTGGCAGCATCATGTACAGGGAAGCTGGTCAGAGTTAATGGAAAGATGGATGGAGCCAAATACAGGGCAATCTTAGAAGAAAACCTGCAAAAGACTTGAGACTGGAGGTTCACCTTCCAGCGGGACAACGACCCTCAACATACAGCTAGAGCTACAATGGAATGGTTTGGATCAAAGCATATTCATGTGTTAGAATGGCCCAGTCAAAGTCCAGACCTAAATGCAATCCAAAACGAGAATCAGCACCAAAAAAAAATAGTGGATAAATGTGGATTCCAGTTGTGAATGTTGCTGTTCAGTCCTAGTGTCTCACTAGTAGTAGATGGTCTGAGAAAACAAAAAAACAGCACAAATCTATATAAATTCCACAATTACATGTGAAATTCTGAACTCTAATAATGATGGACTCCTTATAATTAGTGAATATACCAACGCCTCCCTACCAATACGCCCCCTCCATTGGACTACAGGAGAGTCAGGACGCTCTCTACATTGTAGATAGAGAAAAGAGCTGTGTGTTAGTGGGCGCCCTGACTCTCCTGCTCACTCCCTCCCCCCTCAAGGGAGGGGGCAAGCATGACACTCCACACCAGGGAGAAAGCCTCGCATTACTGTGTGTAGTTACAGACAGAAGAACAGGAAGTGAGGATTTCTCAGAAGAAATAAGGACATTTAAAAGCAAAATGGAAGGATGAGGTAAGTGAAGGAGGACTGCACTAAGGTAAAGGAAGCTATTTGGGAAAGAAAATTGTACCTTTACAAACCCTTTAATGTATGTCTGATGTGTTGCTGTTGCAGCGCTACCCCCGAAGGAGCCGCTGATTGATTGTTGGGATCGGCACATTAAGTTACCCCAGCGCTGTCTAGGGGTGTGATGCAGGAACAAAGTAGTGAGCGAAGGTCCAGACAGTCAATAAAGGTTTTTCCAATGCTTTATTTCCAGGCCAACACAGCCAACATCAACTTCAGTTAGGAAGGAAAGAAAGGTTGATGAAAGAAGAGGAGAACTTGCGGTGTCAGGCCTGGATATGAACGGGCAAGCCTGCCCCCAGTAGTACCAATTTGTAAACTCGTCGCCACTCCTGCCTGAGTGGGTGAAGTGCCCACGGACAGGTTTTCTTTCTCTAACCTGGCAGCCGAGGTGTCACTTTAGATATCTGGGAGGAACAGGCCTCTCACACAGCCCTGGCTCTAAGGCCTCAGCCACAGACCAATTGCTTTAGATGAGATTAGGTGGATGAACAGAGCGAATCCTCCCAGTAGGCTCTAGCACAGGTCACCAGGAGACAGTAAAGCGTACCTGTCAGCATCCCGGTCACCAGATCCCTGATTGGTTCGTTCAAGCCCTGTTGGACAACCTGCCTCCGGGTTCTCCTCAAGCCAATCCCCCAATTGCACGGCACCCAGCCTGGGATCCTCTCAATAGAACTGGGAACCCAGTAAGTCACTGGGGTCCCCTTTCGCCTCTGGTTGAGGCGCGGTGTCCATTGATGCACGCACCCTGAAGGTGGATGCAACACCTGGAACCGGGTCCCCCATGAAGACTTTAGAGCACATGACACCTGTCACAGATATACCCCTCCCCAGCATGCCCTGCGAGGGAAGAAATCCTCCAATTGGCTGCTGGTGAAGACTTGCTCTGCCAGAAACCCCTCTGGCGCCAACTGCTGACCAGAGATGATACCACATCCCCAGAATGCAGACTGGCCCAGTGGACCTTTCTGGAATGACAGAGGTCACAATTTAGGTAAATCATGAATGGGAGCAATGTAACTCTCCCAGTCCAACTATCTTTAGCGTAGTGCCCATACTGAAAGTAAGGGGGCGCTACACTGTAATGTCATATCATGAGGACTGATGTCCTGCTTTTTTAGCTGATGTTTCCCCCCCAAATATTTTTTTAATGATACAAGCAACGCTGTATCCAGGCCTAGGGCAACAAGGCCCAGGCCTAGGGCAGCACTTTTCAGGGGGGCAGCACAAAAAGAGTCCTCGCCGGATTGCACTACACTGCTAGGCAAATTAGTCTAGCGCCCACATAAAGCGCCCGCTCTGCTTCCGCCCGGCATTCTGCAACTGTGTGTGTGTGTGGGGGGGGCGCTTCTAATTTTGACTGTCCAATCATCATGTACAACAAACTTTCCTCACTGCGCTATATGTTTCTGTTGCACCATTGGCATGGTTATATCTTCTTATGCCTTGTATACATGATTGGTTCGTCTGATGAAAACGGTCTGATGGAGAGCCCCATCGTTTTTTTTCTCATCAGTGAAAAAAATAGAACCTGTTTTAAAATTTTCTGATGGTTGAAAAACCGATAGAAAAAAAACGATCGTCTGTGGGGAAACTAATCGGTCAAAAATCCACGTATGCTCAGAATCAAGTTGACGCATGCTCGGAAGCATTGTAATTATTTTTTTCTCTGCACGTCGTTGTGTTTTACGTCACCGCGTTGGACACAATCGGATTTTTAACTGATGGTGTGTAGGCAAGACTGATGAAAGTCAGCTTCATCGGATATCTGATAGGATGAACCGATCGTGTGTACAGGGCATTAGTCCTCTCAATAAAATGATCAGAAATGTGTGCTCAAAGTAGAACTATAGGCAACACTTTTTATTTTTCATTTTGGATAGAGAAAGGGAGGGTTATAGCCCTTGTCAGTTTATTTTTTACCATCCATGTCCCATTGCAGAGATTTCCCTTCACATCCTGCCCCATAGCCAAACAGGAAGTGAGATAAAAACTATGCAAATGAAGGGAATCCATTGCCCCCCCCCCCCCAGGGCCCTCAGAACTAGTGTTGTCCCCCCTGAAAATTTCAGGGCGGGTCTTAAAAAAAATGGGGTGTGGCCTTAACAGGAAGGGGTGGGTCATATTTAAATTAGGAGGTGCAGAAGTTTAGTCAGGCCTAGGGCAGCACAAAATCTAAATACACTACTGGATACAAGTTTATATGCAGCTCTGCCTTCAAAGTCCATGAGTGTTTTTGCACTGGGTGCACATCTGCTTTTGTTCATTTAACTTTTTAATAAATGTTTTTTCCCTCATTTTCCTCAAATCATTTACATTTGCCACGTAAAAGAATCTCTAGCCTGTGTCCCTCTCTGCTGTGCTTCACCCAGATTTCCAGCTGAGGAGCCCACATTGAGCACATGGTATGCTTTGTTGGTTGGGACTACATGTCCCATGATTCTTTGCTCACAGGTCACACTGTGCATGCACGCCTATAGTCTACTATCTGTCAAAGACCTCGGCCTCACTGTGCACATATGCCCTATGTACTGCATTTCAGCTTGTGCAATGTGAAGAACCCCTACTACAAAGCACATGCAAACCTTACTGTATATTCTCACTTTCAGTACCAGTGACCATGGTCACCAGGACAAATACAAAGAGTGAATCTTCCTAGCAGAGGCAGAGACAGCAATACATATCTGGCAGGGGTTCTAATTCTGCCTTCAAAACTAATAAAAACATTTTGGACTGCAGTCCCAGGGGCATTTCACATGATAAGTAAGTGGTGGCACCACTTAAGCCTCGTACACACGATCGAATTTCCTTTGGACAAATTGTAGGACTTATGTACAAAGGGCGTTGGCCGTGAACTTGTATTGTATACAAATGGCAAAGAATTGTCGGCCAACAAACATGAAACTACGTGTTTTTCCAGCTCATTAGCACCACCCTTTGGGCAACTTCTGCTAATGTTCTGTTATGGTTAGCATTGCTTCTGAGCATGCCTGTTTGTACTTTGGATTTTTGTGCGACGGACTTGTGTACACACGACCGGAAAATCCGACAACACACAATTGTTGGCAGACAATTTTAATGCATGCTATCCCACATTTGTCTGTGGAAAATGTTTCCGCCAACAGCCTGTCATCACACAATTTCCATTAGATAATCTGATCGTGTGTATGAGGCTTTAGAGCTCGAAATACATGTCTTCTATTCAGGGGCGGAGTGACAACTCATGGGGCCCCCGGGCAATAGGACATTATGGGGCCCCCAGACAATAGGAGATTAAGGGTGCCCCCGGGCAATAAGAGATTATGGGGCCCCCCGGGCAATAGATTATGGGGCCACACAGTATACACATAGACACATACAGTATACATACACAGTATACACAGACACACAGTATACATACACACACAGATACACTCACAGTATACATACACACAGAATACACACACAGACACACACAGAATACACACACACACACAGTATACATACACACAGAATACACACACAATATACACACACAGTATACATACAAAGTATACATACACACATAATACACACAATATACACACACAGTATACATACACACACAGACACACACAATATACACACACAGTATACATACACACAGAATACACACACAGACACACACAATATGCACACACAGTATACATACACAGTATACATACACACATAATACACACAATATACACACACAGTATACATACACACAGAATACACACACAGACACACACAATATACACACACAGTATACATACACAGTATACATACACACATAATACACACAATATACACACACAGTATACATACACACAGAATACACACACAGACACACACAATATACACACACAGTATACATACACACAAAATACACATACACACACTAAAAAGGTACTGGAGAAGCGGGCAGCTATGTTGGGATTTTTTTTAAAACACATATTTTTACATACTGTCCCTGGTTTTACTGAGGCTGGCAGCCCTGATGGGGCCCCCTAGTGGCATGGGGCCCTCTGGCAGTGCCCACATGGTCAGTCCGCCCCTGCTTCTAATTGATAAGCAGGTACCATGAATAAAAGGAAGAGGAGCAAATTTTTTTATCATTTAGAAGCAGGTTTGACAGAACAATATTTAAACACACATATTGCATCGGTATTTGTGTTATATTAGTAATCAGCGCGCTTGTAAATGTTTTCATCATTTGCATATTTTTTTTTTAGCATAGTGTTCAAACTGCTGTTGCACATATCATACATTACACCTACTCATAGAATCTCCTTTGGTGCCCTACATGCATTATCTTCCTAGACATACGAGTTCTAATTTTTGTTTCTTATTCTTATAACAGAGGATTCAGAAATCGTAGCATATAAAGGGGTACAAAACAGCAAACATAATAGGAAAGGGCTAACATGGAGGTTTTCACCACTTCCTTCTGTCAACTGTCATTTGTGCCTAATTCAATTAAAACAGAGTGAATGCTTAGCTTGTGAAAGTCAAGGCAAAGGGACCCTGGGAAATAAAGATCTGTTAGAACTTGAAGCAATATACAAAGGGTTACTGTCTGGAGCAAACAAGTGAATTACTTTAATTGCCACATTCTAGAAAATGTGTAAATGGTTTTAGTTTATTTTTGACCTAAGAATCAAACAGTGCTTTTAGCTTTTTTAAGACAGTTTAGGGGACTATTTAGAGTCTATTGCACACTATAGGCTCATGAGGAAAACCTTGTCCAGTCATTGTAGTTTATAATCTGCAGGTGTATGTATAACTTCCTCCCTTTCTCTCTCTAAAGTCCTGTGGATGTGCTGACCGGCACCAATTCCCTGAGGCACCATTCCCCTGAGAGGTTTGCCACCTGCGAAACTCAGCACCAAAAATCTACTGATCCCTGCGACCGGGGTCGGCCGCCGAGCTTGCACAATGCATGACAGGCTGTTGAAGAACACAGCTACTCATGACTTCTGGCACAGCGATTAGCTGCAATAAATGTGGAGGAACGCAGTTTGTGTGCATCCAGCCATTATCAGCATAGGTGTGCGCAGCCTATTACATTAGGGTATGCACCCCGAAGCTCAAACACATGGTACTGATCATTTAACTGTGTTCATTCAGAAAAGGAAGGGGCCGGTAAGATAAATATTTACCGTCCCCTTCCCCCACTCATTCTAAAACATCCCCTGTGTGTGCCCACAGCAGCAGCCGGTAAGGAGGAAAGGAAGGAAGCCGGAAGTGATGCAGGGGGAGCCAGGGCAGTAGGGGACATCTGCGCTGCACTGGGAGATTAGGGTGTGCCCAGGCACACCTGGCACACCCTGTGCACACTCCTATGGTTATCAGCACAATATAAATGAGAAACACTAGTTGAATAATACTTCCATTTTTCCCTTCTGGTCTCTTAATTTACTTTTAATAAGGCAGGTGGAAGCTACACTCATCGGCCATTTTATTAGGGTACAGCTGTTCAATTGTTCGGTAACATAAATTGCTAATCAGCCAATCACATGGCAGCAACTTAATGCATCTAGACATCTATACGTGGTAAAGACAACTTAATTATGTAGTGGGGGGACCTGGGAGTGTCAAACACCAGGGTCCAATATGCCCACTGCCATGGCATCAGTTAACTGACACGCCAGGAGTCTCCTGCCCACCATAAATCTCCCAGTCTGCCCCATCCACACACATTCATGACCACTGACAATTACAAGTCCTTTGGATTCATGGGAGTTGTAGTTTGTGTCAGTAGCACTGTTCAGTTGGAGAAAGTGATGATGTTGCATGAATAATTCCCGCTCTGGGTGCCTGGCAAGAGCAACAATGTTTTTTATATAATCCAATGACATCACGACTGTGAATAAAAAAAAAAATGCTTTTAATATACTGAGTATATGGGACTGACTGATGTCAGAATTGATAACGTCATTCAAATAAAAAAAATAAAAAATAAGTAAAAATAAATAAATAAACAATGCAGATGGCAGAAAACATATATTTACACCATAAAACATTGTTATGTTTTAAAGCTGAATAATGTTTGTTGAACCTGACAAGTGATATGATAACATTAGGGAATCCTGTGAATATTGTGCGGAAAATGTCCATGGATGTGCAGTGTGCACCACTAGGAAGACCCCCATTGGCCTAAATACATTATCCATAAAGAGAGGTCCAGGGGATTGTATAGTTGTAAAAACATAACAAGCTCACTTCCAGCCCTGCCTTATTCCGGTCCAGCTGCGTAACCACGGCAATCCCATCTAGTATTCCAGCCAGCTACATCAGCTCCACACCCATCACAATGCTGCTCTGTTTGATGTCTGAAACAAGATCAAACTCCTGGGCTTTACACATCCTGCTTCCTACACATGCAAAATCATTTTATTAGCAGCCAGGAGAGTTCATCTAAACAGCTCTCATTAAAACTGTTGATAGGAGGAAGTGGGTGATTTCAGCCTCATATAGTCAGTCTGGTCCAGGGGGTTCATCGAGACGTTATTAAACTCCTACAAGACCAAAAACACCAGCTGAGACCTCCGAACAATGAGTAATACGTTATTGTGGTTACCTTGGAATCTGGTTGCCTGTATCATGATTCAATTTCATGCACTAAACGATTATTTTTATTATTTAGTACTTACCGGTACATAGCGCTGTCAATTTACGCAGCCCTTTTACATACACATTGTACATTCACATCGGTCCCTAGCCTCAAGGAGCTTACAAGTGCCTAACTCACATTCATATACTAGGGCCAATTTTAGACAGAAGACAATTAACCTAGTACTAGATATGAATTCAGAAAGTAAAAGAAAACGTAGACACTGCTCTAAGTTTCATTAACTTATAAATGATATAGAGGGTGGTATAAATAGCTCGATCTGAGTGTTTGCTGATGACACAGAAAAATTTAGGGCAATAACATCACATCAGGATATACAGGCATACCCCGCTTTTAAGTACACAATGGGGTTTATTTACTAACGCTGGAAATCGCAATATCAGGTTCACTTCTGCATAGAAACCAATGAGCTTCTAACTTCAGCTTGTTCAATTAAGTCTGGTATTAAAACCTGGAAGCTCATTGGTTTCTGTGCAGAATTGAGCCTTATATTGCGCTTTCCAGCTTTAGTAAATAAACCCCATTGTCAGGGGCAGACTGACCATTGAGTCACTCGGGCACTGCCCGAGGGCCCCATGCCCCTAGGGGGCCCCATCAGGGTTGCCAGGCTCAGTAAAACCAGGGACAGTATGTAAAAATCTATGTTTTTTTTTTACATCTGTCCCTGATATGTCCGAAACCGACATGCTTTTGATGTGAAAATCCCGAGATTTTATCTGCCCCGCCTCTGAACTGCCTCCTGGCGTGGTGGCCATCTGTAAACCCAGGGGCCCCATAATCTCCTATTGCCCGGGGGCCCCATGAGTTGTCAGTCCGCCCCTGCCCATTGTGTACTTAAAAGTGGGGTATGGCTGTAGAAACTTTACAAGAGGACCTGCATAAATGAATGGAGTGGGCTACTAGATGGCAATTTAAGTTTAACATTGATAAATGTAAGGGAATGCACTTGGGGGGGTGGTGGGAAAATATAAACACAAGTTATTCATTAAGGGAAGAACCCCTAGGGGATTCCAGGATGGAGAAGGATCTACGGATCCTAGTAGAGGACAGACTGAGAAATAGCAAGCAGTGTCAAGCTGCAGCTACCAAAGCCAGCAGACTATTAAAGGAGTTGTAAAGGAATTTTTTTTTTTTCCGCTGAAATGACTGTTTACAGGGTATAGAGACATAATAGTTAACTGATTCCTTTTAAAAATGATTAAAAATAGATAAAAATCAATCATATAATGTGCCTGCACTTTCAGTAAAACCAAACTGGATTGGTGCTGAGGGATTTTACACACACCTCCTTGATTAGTGACCACAGTGAGAAATCTCCCAGTACTGTGGTTATCAGGAAACAGACAACCAGGAAGTGTGGAGATCAGAGAGGAATTACAGCAACATCAAAGCAAAAACGAACAATGAGGACATGAAAACAGCACTGCAGTAAGGTAAAGGAAGCTATTTAGCTAAAAAAAAAAAATCCTTTAGTGACCCCTTAAAGAACTTATCAGAATGTGCACAAAGGCCATTATTGATCTCTCAGAACTGTCCTCTTGTTTGCCGATTTGATATAATTGGTTGGATCCAAAAGCGATGCCCTCTCTGCATCCTTTGCTTATGTTTCTCCTCTTCCTCATCTATTATGACAGCGAAAGCAGTCGTAATGACTGCTGCTGCAAGATAATGGCCTGCAAACATACTGTTAGGTTTAAAAACTTAAATCCAGAAGAAAAAAGGAAATGGAACGTACCCTAGAAGGAACAGGAGTCACATAATCTAAATGGATTTAATTGGACAGAACCAAAATCGCACAACAAGAAAACCGCCAGAAGTCGTTGCAAAGTCGCATCGAAGTTGCACTAAAATCACATCAGTGTGAACCAGGGCTTATAGTGCATTCACAACAAACAATTGCAACAGTGGGAGTCATGTGAAAGGGCCAGTGAAAAGTTGGTACTTATTCCTATCCAATCTTGGGATATGATTAACTTGGTTCTAAACCACCACTAATTAATACCATAGGTAACCTTATTACTCTTTTTCCAGATTTTAAAAACCATACAAAAATTGACCAATAACCCTATGACTGGAGCCTGGAGGGTCCCACGTACCATCCTGGTTCCAACCCATAGGTCCTGCTACATTAGAGGGAAATATGCTTTAAAGGGGTGCACTTTTTAAAAGGGGTAAGTCTGAGGCACTGGGTCCTTCTGCACCTGAAAATGGTGCATCCTTTGAGGTTCTTACTGAATATATGAACTAAGATAGTGTTGCTACAAAACCATGGAAGTCTTGTAGTCCAGTTTTTACTGGGTATGAAGAGACAGTATACCAATATGTAAATATTGCTAAGTTTCATCTCTTTAAGGCTAGAGGTACTTTAATTGAAACCTTTCAAGCCAGACCTAAGTTTGCATTTTTTACATGTTTTAGTTTACTCTAACCATGTTAGAATACCGAAGATGTTTATATGCTTTTTCAAGACATATGAGACTTGTTTTTTGCTAGGTTGTCTTTTTCAATTTAACCTTTACTGAAGATTTTTCAAAAATAGGGGACCCAATGGGGGAAATTAAATAAAGCTGCTGCGCCCCTTTTCTAGCGTTAATCCCTCATGTCAATGTATTGCTCTAAATCATGAGGCATTTGCAAAACTTTTGGTTCTGACAGCAATTCGTGCACCAAATTCAGGTAGTTCTAAAATGCGCCACTTATACATTATGGGCCAGATTCAGAACGAAGATACGTCGGCGTATCTCGAGATACGCCGCGTAACTTCTAAGAAGAGCCGGCGTACCTTTTTTCTGTGTTCAGAAAACAAGATACACCTGAATTTAGCTAAGATACGAGCGTATCTTAGTTGCATATTTGCGCTGGCCCCTAGGTGGCGCTTCCGTGGATTTTCGGGTCGAATATGCAAATCAGCTAGATACGCCGATTCACGAACGTACTTGCGCCCGGTCGTCGTAATTTACGTAGTTTGCCTAAGTGTAAGTCCGGCGTAAAGTTACCCCTGCTATATGAGGCGCAGCCAATGTTAAGTATGGACGTCAGGACAGCGTCATATTGTACGTCGTTTACGTCGTTTGTCGTTCAGGAATGGGGCTTTGTGTAAGTTACGTTCACGTCGATATCTATGAATATTTGCGACGTGATTTGGAGCATGCGCACTGGGATACGTTCACGTCCGGCGCAAATGCACAGTTCGGGAAAAGCGTCAATTGTGCGGGGTTACGATTCATTTACATGGATCACGCCTCCTACCTGCCTATTTTAAATTAGGCGCTCTTACGCCGCCGTAGCTTTGGGCGCAACTTCTTTCTGAATACGGCACCTGCCTCTCAAAGTTACGGTGGCGTAGCGTAAACAAGATACGCTACGCCCGCACAAAGTTACGGCGGGCTATCTGCATCTGGCCCTATATCTCTCTTTTGGCATACAGAGAGAAAATCTAACCCAGACAGATTTTGTGCAAGTGTCTCTCCTGCATTCTAAAAGTGAGATAAAGAGATAAATTCATGTACAAGTTCTAGACAGGCATATGAATTTGGTGCATTCTTCACCACTTGAGAGTAACTGTCGCAAAATCTGATTGCGCCAGTCTTAATGAATTTCAGGGACTGTGTGATAAACCCATCATGAATGAAAAGCAAGGCAGTGCCTACTTTACTTCTAGGTAGTGCCTATGTCATCCCAAAAATCTTCTGCTAATCTTGGATATAGTGAAGAAAACTTACTTCCTGTCTTGCTGAAAACAGTTTCACCAGAGGTAAGGCAAGTGAAAATCTACAACAGACAGAAATAAAATCTGACTTTTTTTTTTTATATCTGTCTACAGTGCTATTGGAGAGCTCCTCTTATTTCCTGTCTGGTAAAACACTGTCAGCAGGACAGGAAGTGATAGTAAATCCCTCTAAGTAAGCTGCAGTTTGCGGTAGAACATGAAGATTGTAACCCTACTCTATTCAAAAAAAATTTGGGCTGGACATACACTTTAAATAATATCAAATTATTAGGGTTGTCCCGATACCACTTTTTTAGGACCGAGTACAAGTACCGATACTTTTTTTCATGTACTTGCCGATACCGAATACCGATACTTTTTTTAAATGTCATGTGACAGTTTTCAAACCACATTACAGACCAAGGATATTTTCTTTAGAATTATGAAGAACTCTAACTCAAGACATTATAAAAGAATAAAAATGAGTAAAAATGAATAAAAATGTTTTATTTGCTTGTCACGCAGTAGTAAAAACTCAAAGAATTTTCACAGAACATGTTGATAAATACAAAAAAAGTATTCTATTTAGGTATCGGGAGCATTTGCGCGAGTACAAGTACTCCTGCAAATACTCGGTATCGGTCCCGATACCGATACTAGTATCGGTATCTGGACAACCCTACAAATTATATATGATGTGCAGTTTCAGTTTCATAATGGATCAGTGTCTAGTGATTTAGTGGATGCATTCAATGATTAACACACTAGTGTGGTCCAGTGAAGATGAAATAGAAAATGTATAGATAGTAAAAGACAATAACAGAGGACAAGGAGAGTGTAGTAGCAAATACAGGAGATTTTCTTGTATGTTAAATCCTCACATAGGACATGCTGAATTCAACAGGAGTCCTAATTATACGATTTATCCCTGGAAAACCTTGCTCCTTTCTTTGCACATGATTCTTTCTACTGGATTACCAAGTGCTAAAAGGATTTACAAGCCAGCGCTGTCACTGTGTATCCTGGTTATGCAAATCTTTAGATCACATAACAGGAAACAGTATTAAACATTGTAATAAACATTGTCTGCTAGAGACTAATCCATGTTACCAAGAAGACATTGCTGAGGAATCTTAAGCAGATCCCAAAGACACTGTTTGCAGAGAAAGTATAACTTCTTAAGACAATGGTTGAAAAGGAGAACATCTGTTAGCTTTGTTTTCCCAAGCCAGTCTGTGAGGCAAGACAACAGAAACCATATTAGAAAGCAGTAAAATCTTCACTATACATATCAAGGAACTTTATAGTAGACGGGTGTGCCACGTTTGCGTAGCAAACACAGCTAAATATAATGTCACGTCGTATTAGATTTGTATATACATGCAAGAGGAAAGTTCTTATCTTCCAAAGGCCTACCAACGTGCAAAAATTAAAATGTTAAATCAACTTCTAATACCGTGGGACAAAATTTTGCTTGCCATATTGGAAAGCACCAGCCACAGCTTACAGTGGTTGTAAACCCAGATTAATAATAATAATAAAAAAAAAACCTGCAAGACAAAGGCATAATGAGCTAGGGGCCGGTGCTACCACTAGGTAAACTAGGCAGCCTCCCAGGGTGCACTGCTGCCTAGGCCGCCTGCCTACTGCTGTTCCTACTCTCTTCTCTCTGGAGCAAGCAACTAAGTCAGCATCAGCAGGCAGCTGCCGCTCCATTCACCCACAGTGTCAGAGGCGCAATGGCGGCAGGGGACTGTGTCTGTTTCCTCAACTCCCGAATGAATGGAAGAAAGCAAACATTAATTGATGGCCACTGGTAGGCTGCATTTGATGGGTGCTGGTGAGGCTGCATTTGATGGGCGCTGGTGAGTCTGCATTTGATGGGCGCTGGTGAGGCTGCATTTGATGGGTGCTGGTGAGGCTGCATTTGATGGGTGCTGGTGAGGCTGCATTTGATGGGCGCTGGTGAGGCTGCATTTGATTGGCGCTGGGGGGGCTGCATTTGATGGGCCCTGGTGAGGCTGCATTTGATGGGCGCTGGGGGGCTGCATTTGATGGGTGCTGGGGGGGCTGCATTTGATGGGCACTGGTGGGGCTGCATTTGATGGGCACTGGTGAGGCTGCATTTGATGGGCGCTGGTGAGGCTGCATTTTATGGGCGCTGGGGGGGCTGCATTTGATGGGCACTGGTGGGGCTGCATTTGATGGGCACTGGTGAGGCTGCATTTGATGGGCAATGGTGAGGCTGCATTTGATGGGTGCTGGTGGGCTGCATTTGATGGGCACTCCATTAAAAGTTGGGGTATACACAGGCAGAGAAAAGGTGGTGGAGTCAGGGGTGGAGAAAAGGGGTGGAGCCAGGGAGGCAGCAAAATGAGGTTTCGCCTAGGGTGTAAAAAAACCTTGCACCAGTCCTGAGTATGCATCTCATACTAGCTCATTATGAAATACTTAACTTAGAACGATGCTGTTGCAGCAGTCCCGGCACATAGCTGTGACTGGCGACATGTTACCCCAGGATTTACTTCATGGTTCAGGGGCTCCAGCTTCAGTAACGGCACAGAAGCTGAAGAAACGGCACGAGCGAGCTGATTATTCAGTGTGCATGTGCCAATGATGTTGGCACATGCAGGTACAGTGAATATCTCCTAAACTGTGCAAGTTTAGAAGAAATTCAGTGTACATACAGGAAAGCCTTATTATAGACTTACCTGTAGATGAAAGTGGTTGTACGGGGTTTACAGCCACTTTAACAACAGTTCTGTGATCATGAAAGCCATTCAGATTCATCAGGACATTGAGGGTTATTTACTAAAACTGGAGGGTGCAAAATCTGCAGCTCATCAGCTCCGCATAGAAACCAATCAGCTTCCAGTTTTTTTTGTCAAAGCTTAGGCCTCTTTCACACGGAGCGGTCCGTTTTTCGGTCCGCTCCGTGTGTGTCCGTCGGCTCAGTGGGGGGTCCCGCTCAGCTGTCGGCGGACAGGGCGGACCCCGCACACTGTGCAGGGACCGCCCTGTCTCTCCTCCGCTATCCCCTATGGGGAATCGGATGGAAACGGACCGTCTGTCCGTTTGCATCCGATCCACCGGACGGAAGAAAAATAGGGTTTTCTTCCGTCCGCAAAATGGATCCAGGCGGACGCGGACAGTAGGCGGACGTTAGCGAATGCATCATCTGCTAACGGATCCGCTCCCATAGGGACACATTACAAGTCCGTAAACGGACTTGTAATTAGCGGACCGTTCGTCCACTCATGTGAAAGGGGCCTTAATTGAACAAGCTGAAGGTAGAAGCTGATTGGCTGCCATACACAGCTGCACAAGATTTTGAGTGCTCCAGTTTTAGTAAATCCCCCCTATGTTTAAGATGTTACAATGGTGGGGAAACTAAATATCAATCTACCGCAATCACGCCCTACCAGAGATATGGGATTTGATTTACTAAGGCCTTGTACACACGACCGTTTTCCTCGACAGAATCCATCAAGAAACTTGGTGGCAGAGCTTTTTTGCAGAGGAAAACGGCCGTGTGTATGTTTTTCGTAGAGAAAACTGTCTTGGAACTCTACGTTCTCTTTTTTCTCGTCGGGAGTCTCAATTCCCTCGTCGTGTTCCTCGTCAGGCTGGTTTACGACGAGAAACACGTTTGTGTGTATGCTTAGAAACCCGCGCATGCTCAGAATAAAGTATGAGACGGGAGCGCACCTTCGGTAAAAGTAGCGTTCGTAATGGAGATAGCACATTCATCACGCTGTAACAGACTGAAAAGCGCGAATCGTCTCTTACCAATCTTTTACTAACACGCAGTAACATGATATCAGCAAAAGCAGCCCCAAGGGTCTTGACAGTGTGCACGCAAAGAAAGCTTGTCAAGATTCTCGACAAACCAGACAAGTAACTCGTCGAGGAAAACGATGTGTCGCTTACGACGAGTTCCTCGGTTGTGTGTACGAAGCCTGAGACTGGAGAGTGCAAAATCTGGTGCAGCTGTGCATGGTAGCCAATCAGCTTCTAACTTCAGCTTGTTAAGTTAACCTCTGACAAAAAAAGAACAATCTGGAAGATGTTTGGTTTCTATGCAGAGCTGCACCAGATTTTGTGTCTCCAGCTTTATTAAATCAACCCCCATGGTCTGTATCATTTACTATGTCACTGCCTGTGTGGCTATTATATGTGTACAGTAAACCTTGGTTTGAGAGTAACTTGGTTTGAGAGTGTTTTGCAAGACAAGCTACATTTTTAAATACATTTTGACTTGATATTCAAGCGATGTCTTGATATACAAGTAGCGACATGTCACAACTGAGTGTTAAAGAGAAGAGAGGCACCTTTAAGTGTAGCAATATGGTTACATTTATTGAAGGTACAACATTTAGCAACATATTGCCACACTTTTAGAGGCACCTCTCTTCTCTTTTATACTCAGTAGCTCCTGCTGGATTTTGCTTCTAATCCCTTTGTGGAGGCTTCCATTTGTGGATGGACATTTTATAGTTACACAACCTGATCACATTGTTATAATCTTTTTATATGGACTCTAAACTGAAGGACCTATGAATAAATAGTTGTGGAACGAATCCATTATTTCTTACAGAGAAATTTGCTTTGATATACAAGTGCTTTGGATTAAAAGCATGTTTCTGGAACAAATTATGCTTGCAATCCAAGGTTTTACTGTATATGACTATTATGTATTCGTTTTCAAGAAGGAAGGAATAATTCATTACAAAGTATAAAGGTTTCCCAGCATGTTTTCTTCCAGCCATTACAGTATTTTGAATTAAAATCTATATCTAATATTTATATACGTTTACAATATGCAAGCACAAAATAAAGACCTTCGTTATTCCTGAAATATTACAAATGACCAATGCTAATAAGAAATGGGACAAATGTCCAGTTATACGAGTGCGACCATGACCACATCTACATGTGGTCATCATACAGCTCTCTCTCTCTCTGCATTGTCATATCTGTTACAAATCTATGTACCTGAACCCAAACAACACTGCCTAGTTTTCCGTCAATAGAGAAGAAAGAATGATAGGTGTTCTAATTATGTTTTCAAGTATAAATTGTATAAAATGTATCAACACTCGTAGCACATTTGTAATTATTATCTAATCAATTATTTCAACACCTTTATTTGAGAAGTACTGTACAATGTATAGTACAATGTGATTGTGTCCTTTCTTCAATTTGTATTAAAATTATTCCTGTAAATTACATTTAAAGATTTTTTTATTAGAATTGTGTGTTGAGAAGTTGGGAAGATGGGGGAAACATGGTTTGACTGTTGCCTGAGTTAAACTATTGAAATGCTAAAATCATTATATTTAACAGGGCGTGATTGTAGCCGTATTAGTGCAATTGTGACAGAGAAAATTGAGTACTGTCCATGATACTTTTTTATTTGCACTAACATACAATTTTTCAAGACAAGCTTTTGGGGTATGTCCCCTTCTTCAAGGTCCAAGCAGTACTATTCTAAGTACTGCTTGGACTTTGAGGCCGGAATCACACTTGTGCAGTGCGAATTTCAGCTCTGTAATCTCTGCAGATAGATTAGAGAAGTGTTCAGCAGATCCATTGCGTTTTAGCTGCGAATTTGGAGACCTGGGAGAAGTTCTGGGTGAGAGGAGAGTGGGGGAGAAGTGTATTGAGCTGAATGAGAGAAATTCCTGAAGAGAACTGAACACATCTGCGAATCAGCTGCGTACCCATAGAAGATAATGGGACTGAATTTGCACCTGAGCCGCACCGCAAGGCAAAAAATCCGCACACGTTTTTTCTGCAAAGCGCAGTGCGAATGCATTGCACATATGTGAACCAGCCTCATTGAAAACAATGGGCCAGATTCAGAGAGCCATTACGCCTGTCTAACTGGTGTTAGACTGGAGTAATTTCAAATTACGCGCGTTTTCTAGCTAATCGAAAACCTCAAACCATGAATAGACGGCTGCGGGCTTCAATTCGACTGGATTACGTGTTCATACGCCTTCGGATCTACGCTGCAATAAAATTGCGGCCACTGGGTGGACTTCCCGTCGTTTTCCGCGTCGGGGTATGCAAATGAGCTTTTGCCGGCGATCCCCGAAATTACGATCTTCAATCGCAATCTCTTACGGCACCTTTAGTCATCTTTTATTTGCGTAACACTATACCAGCTTTTTGCTGCTCTAATATTAGACAGCCCATGTTAAGTATGGCCGTCGTTCCCGCGTCGAATTTCTACGTTTTCCGACGTCTTTTATTATTTTTTACGTAAGTCGTCCGGGAATAGGAATGTTCTTAAACACCGCTACTCAAACAACGAATGACGTAACAACGTGATTTCGCGCAATGCACGGCGGTAAATTTCTGAACGGAGCATGCGCAGTTCGATTGCTGCGGGGACGCGCTTAATTTAAATGCTTCACGCCCCCCAATCGCGTATTTCGATTACGCGGCGAGAAATAGACTACGCCGCCGTAGCGTATGGGCAAAAATCTACCAGGATTCGGTGTAGAGCCTGGTAAAATATGGCAGCGTAGAGTATTTCGATTACGCAGCGCAATATTAAGTGTATGTGAATCTACCCCAATGTATTTAGAAATGTTCTGCATATTAGATGCGGTTTAAGCCGCAACCAATTCGCATAGGTGTGAATCCGGCCTAAAGAAGGGGACATACCCCAAAAGCTCATCCCAAAAAATTATATGTTAGTGCAAATAAAAAAAGTATCACGAACAGTACTCAATTTTCTCTATTTTTCAGGGGAATGTCAACTGTTCATCAGATACTCAACCACTGCAGGACTCGGAGGCTGAGTACAGTTGTATGCAAGACAACAGAAAAAGAGAATGTGCACTATTACAATGACATCAGAACTAACGCAATTGACATCAGCAAAGATTAGATCCCTTGTTGAAATATGAAACACATATTTGCAATTGTTTGCTTGAAGCAGAACTTCAATCCTATGTCCCAATATAGTGTTTTCCTTTCACACCACTTCAGAGAACAGTTGACTTGGGATAGAACACAGATTCTTTGAACAGTAAAGTGGCAATTGGGTTTTATATAAATATTGGAGGGTAGGGGGATTTGGTACAAGATATGTTTTTTGAGTTATTGTTCAATGGCGTTATGACAGCAAGGCGATATGTTCATACTACTTATGAACATAACTGAAAATTGTACCTTTTCAGGGAGATTTCACACTATACAAGTACTGAACTGGCCTGCTAGGTTACGTGATTTATCCATAATCAAACATATTTAGAATGTGAATTGCAAAGCAATCTTTGCCTGTAAACATCATCATACCATAATGGCAATACAGACGAATTTACTGTCAAGATGTGCAATCCTGGAATCCTAAAATCAAGAAACCATCACTTAAAATAAAAGGCCTCAAGCACCCAGGTGGCTGCACAATAGATTTGGTTTTGTAAGTTTGCTATTATTTATTAGGACATCATTAGTAAGATTTTGAAAAAAGTGTTTTACCTTAACCACTTGACGACCAGGCATATTTCTGACATTTGTTGCTTACCAGTTAAAATCTGCATTGTTTGCTAGAAAATTACTTAGAACCCCCAAACATTATATATATATTTTTTTAGCAGGGACCCTACAGAAAAAAATGTCCGTCAATACAGTAAAACATTGGTTTGAGAGTAACTTGGTTTAAGAGCATTTTGCAAGAAAAGCTATTTTTTTTATACATATTTGACTTGATATTCAAGTGATGTCTTGATATTAAGAGTAGCATCATGTCACAACTGAGTATAAAAGAGAAGCGCCTATTAGTGTAGCAATATGGTTACATTTAATGAAGGTACAACATTTAGCAACAATTTGCTACACTAAGAGCCGCCTCTCTTCTCTTTTATACTCTGTATTTCCTGCTGGATTTTGCTTCTAATCCCCTTGTGGAGGCTTCCATTTGTGGATGGACATTTTATGATTACACAACCTATCACATTGCTATAATCTTTTTATATGGACTATAAACTGAAGGATTTATGAATAAATGATTGTGTAACAAATCATTTGAGTTTCCATTATTTCTTATGGGGTAATTTGCTTTGATAAACAAGTGCTTTGGATTACAAGCATGTTTCTGAAACTAATTATGCTTGCAATCCAAGGTTTTACTGTATTTTATGTCACACTGTATTTGTGCAGCGGTCTTTCAAATTCAATTATTTTTAGAAAAAAATACACTTCAATGAATTACAAAAAATCAGTAAAGTTAGCCCAATTTTTTGTATAATGTGAAAAATTATGTTACAGCGAGTAAATAGATACCTAACATGCCACACTTTAAAATTGTGTAACGGTGACAAACTATGGTACTTAAAAATCTCTATAGGCAACACCTTTTTTTTTAACCACTTAAGACCCGGACCTTTAGGCAGGTAAAGGACCTGGTCAGTTTTTGTGATTCGGCACTGCTTCGCTTTAGCTGACAATTGCATGGTCGTGCGACGTGGCTCCCAAACAAAATTGACCTCCTTTTTTTCACACAAATAGAGCTTTCTTTTGGTGGTATTTGATCACCTCTGTGGTTTTTATTTTTTTCGCTATAAACAAAAATAGAGCGACGATTTTGAAAATAATTCAATATTTTTTACATTTGGCTATATTCCCCAAAAACATCTAAAAACAATTATTTTTTCCTCAGTTTAGGCCGATACGTATTCTTCTACCTATTTTTGGTATAAAAAAAAAATCGCAATAAGCGTTTATCGGTTGGTTTGCACAAAATTTATAGCGTTTACAAAATAGGGGATAGTTTTATTGCATTTTTTATAAAAAATGTTTTACTACTAATGGCGGCGATCAGCGATTTTTTACATGACTGCAACATTGTGGCGGACACTTCAGACAATTTTGACAAATTTTTGGGACCATTGTCATTTTCACAGCAAAAAATGCATTACAAATGCATTGTTTACTGTGAAAATAACAATTGCAGTTTGGGAGTTAACCACAAGGGGGCGCTGAAAGAGTTAAGTGTGACCTCATCTGTGTTTCCAACTGTAGGGGGATGTGGCTGTAGGTGTGACGTCATTGATTGTGTTTCCCTATATTAGGGAACACACAATCAATCACGGCTCCACAGTGAAAAACGGGGAAGCTGTGTTTAAACACAGCTCTCCTCATTCTTCAGCTCCGGAGACCGATCATGGGACTCCAGCGGCCGCGGTCACGGAAACCCGCCATGGGCACGCGCCCACGACCCACGGCTGGGCACTTAAATAGGACGTACCTTACGCGCTTCCGCCCAGCCGTGCCATTCTGCCGACGTATATGTGCAGGAGGCGGTCCTTAAGTGGTTAAAGGTTACCTGTTTGGAGTTACAGAGAAGGTCTTGTGCTATCACTCCAGCTATCACGGCGATACCTCATATGTGTGGTTTGAACATTTGTGGGCGTGACTTACATATGCATTTTCTTTGGCGCATAAGCACAGAGGAAATGGTTCGCTTTAAAAAAAAAATGTTTTTATTTTATACTGTTAAAAAAAAATGCCTCAGGTCTCCGGGTGGTGGGAAGGGAGAGCCTAGGCGAGCCGTGGAAGGCAGCAGGAGGGGGGGATGTCCCTTCTCGCTGCTTGTAATAAGAGACGAGCAGCTGATTACCCGCATCAGTTACAAGAAAGCTCTAAAAACCAGTACCAGTAACAGCAGCTGCAGGCAGTGTTGTATTTAGGTTTTGTGCTGCCCTAGGCCTGACTAAACTCATGCACCCCCTAATTTAAATATGACCCACCCTTCCTGTCAAGGTCACATCCCTTGCTGTTTAAGACCCGCCCTGAAATGTTCGAGTGGGGACACTAGTTCTGATGGCCTGGGAGGGGGCAATAGATTCCCTTAATTTGCATAGATTTCCTCTCACTTCCTGTTTGGCTATGAGGCAGGAAGTGAAATCTCTGCAATGGGACAGGGATTGTAAAAAATTAGAAGCAATCCCCCCCCCCCCCCACAGTTGCGGAATGCCAACCACCCACATACTGAAAGCAGTACGGCCAATTTATGGGGGCACTAGACTAATTTTAACAGTGTAGCGCAAGCCGGCAGGGACACTTTCCGTGCTGCCCCCCTGCAAAGTGCTGCCCTAGGCCTGGGCCTTGTTGGCCTAGGCCAGGATACAGCATTGGCTGCAGGCATCACCCTGGTACAACCACGTGAGCAAAATGACGTACAGGTACATGATTTTGAAGCAAGTGGTTAATTCAGACAAACCAGTGTTTTTTACAATGCTGCTCAATTTTGTGGCAGCTGCAACTGTTTAAATTCGTTTAATAAGCTTGTCTTCTCAGGCTCATAATAGAAATTTTGGGCGGGCTGAACAGAAAAAAACAGATAGTTCGCCATACTAAATAAGTGATGTTAGTGCAATGATCTCCCCCACTGTTCTATTGTATTCATTAATTCAAATCATTGTTTTTCCCTGTGCTGCTACCTGGCACTCTCATGGGCTCCATCATAGGAAGAATCAGGAATCCCAGGAGTTGATCAGTTTAGCTCATCTGCTTAGTGTTGAACCACGACTGTCAATCTACTAATTTACCTCCTTTTTTGGTGTAGAGAAAGACTCTACACCAATAGCAAGTAGTCTAGCACCACAATCACGCAGGGTTGAATCTTTGATGCCAAATACATTTTCTGTCCCTATGTTGTCTAGATTTATATCTTTGGTAGAGCTCAATGTTATTTTTGGGTTCTTCATGAAGTGTACTCCGGTTTCCTCCCACACTCCAAAAACATACTGGTAGGTTAATTGGCTTCTGCCTAAATTGGCCCTAGTATATGTATGTGTGTTAGGGACCTTAGATTGTAAGCTCCTTGAGGGTAGGGACTGATGTGAATATACAATATATATGTAAAGCGCTGCCTAAATTGACGATGCTATATAAGTACCTAAATAATAATAACAATAAGTGTAAATTGCATAAATAACAGCAAAGATCAGAAAACAGCATGACCTTATTAGAAGATACAACAGTACAACATTTAAATAATAATGTCCTGAAAGTTTTATCTTACTGTCCAATTATGATTTGATTGATTACAGTGGCCCAAGGGAGACCCAGTAATCCCAAGTGTCCAGAGCAAAGGCTAAGGGTCATATAACCTTTCTCCCCTTTCAAGGCCTTAATGTGCATATTTCTTGAAGGCATCTCTTTTGAAACATGAACAGAAGCTATACATGACACATATATAAGGAAAGTAGTATTAACTCTTGTAAAAGAAAAGTTGAATATATAAATATTAAAATTTTATAATTGTTTGGGTTACTAATACAAAGGAACAAACCAGTGTCTGGAAGTTCAGCACTCTAGCCTTTCAGGACTAGAGCCCTAGGTATTATTTTGACCTATAGCCACCAACAGTAGAATAGGGGTGGAATAGATATAAAAAAAATAGCAAAAAAAAAAAAACAAGAACCAAAGGGAATGTGCACATGATCGAATTTCCCATCGGAATAAACTCTGATGGGTTTTTCCGTCGGAATTCCGCTCAAGCTGTCTTGCATACACACGGAAACACCAAATTCCGAAAACGCAGTGAAGTATAACACCACGACGAGCCTAGAATAATGAAGTTCAATGCTTCCGAGCATGCGTCAAATTGTTTACGAGCATGCATGTTTATTTCTCCATCGGAATTCCATACAGACAAATGGAATTTCCAATCGGAAAAATGTTCTCTTTCTAAGTCCGTCGGAATTTCTGACGGAAAAAGTCAGATGGAGCATACACACGGTCGGAATATCTGATGAAAAAATTCCATCTGACTTTTTCCATTGGAAATTCCGACGGTGTGTACGCCGCATAAGGGGTCAATTCAAGCAGTGTTATGGTCTTTCTGTGCCATACCTCTGCTAACAAAAAAAAGAGCACTGCACATTTATGAAGCATAGTGGTGTGCTTTACAAAAGTACACTCACTGCTTAGCAAGTAGAGTGTAAAAAAATGAATGAATAAAAAAGGAAAAGGAGGAGAGCCCTGTCAATTGACTTGTCCAATTCATGTGAGTGGCCTCTCATTCAAATACAGAGAATACTAACAATTCCATAGAAGTGGAGTATGACTGCAGTATCGTGAGTAAATGTGATACTGTTATATGTGTCACTTTGCTTTCTTGAGTGGTAGGGGGCCCCCTTTCTTACTACTACTGGTGCCACAACACCCCTCCCCCAATCACCACCACACAATCTGACAGCACTGGTCTGCACTTATTGCCACAACACCAACATACACATCTGTACTGACACACATATCTGTCCTCCATTCTCCCTCTTCCCGATCTTAATAACTGCACTGAACACCTCCACTTCATTTGCCATTGCACCTACATGATACTTGGCATTTGCTGCCACTCTACCAGTGCAGCCTTCCATGTTCAGCCTGTTCAACAAATGGGCACACTTTTACTAATCTTTAATAAAAGTGGAGATCTGTTGTAACAGCGCTGAAGTTATACAGGTGTCATTTGATAGGACTTTTTGGAAATTTCAGAGAGCTGTAAGTAAGGAAGGAACCTTTGTTCACTGTTGACCCCAGGCTGAAATTTATTGGATAGATAAAGCAACTTATTGGATATGGTGTAGTGTATCTAGTGTATGTTTTGACACCGTTGTGGTTAGCATAATGGATTCAATGTCTTACCTGTGACCAGTGGCGTAACTAGAGACTTCAGGGCCCCGGTGCAAGAAATCATGAAGGGCCCCCCTCCACAGTGGCATGACAGTCAGGTGGACCCCTCACACTGGCAGGCGGCAGTCGGGCACCTCAAACAGGCAGACTTGGCGGAATTACAGGGCTCAGTCGCAATGGCGACTGCTGCGACCCTGATAAATATGCCATTAGTTAAAGGTGTGTTACATGCAGAGTTCAAGGTGTGCTTTGTACAGAGTGCAGGGTGTGCTGCGCGCAGAGTCCGGGGTGTGCTGCGCGCAGATTTCAGAAGTGCCACATTTCTGCGGAAAAAAAAAGCCTGAAGTAAAAGTATACAGTGCAAACACTGACTACAGCCATGAAACATACAGCCACAGCACCTGTGATCATCATTATCATGCTGATAATTACGCTGTACTTCATGTGACTGTACTGTATATAGCCTATATACAGTACAGTCACATGAAGTACAGTATAATATAGGCTGTGCAGTGTGATCATCACTCAGCATGATAATGATGATTACAGGTGCTGTGGCTGTATCTTTCATGCCTGCAGACAAAGTTTGCTCTGTATACTTTTACTTCAGTATACTATAGCAACCACTGCAGTCTGAGTCTCAATACATGCACACTTACATACATACATATATACATGGAATGCAAACACACACACACAGTAGATAAAAAACGGCAGTCTTTTACCTTAGCAGCTCTTCCTGCCGGGTACTGCACTCTAGGGGGAGACAAAGAGCACACACTTTGCTTTCACTTTGTAATGACTGTGACGAGCTCCCCGCACAGTGCCGATTACAGTTCGGCTTGGGATTGGGGAACTTGTCTGTGCTCCTATCGAAGCACTGTATACAGGGGGCCCTCGGGGCCCCCTCCAGCAAGGGGCCCGGTCACCATGGCGACCTCAGCACCCCTATAATTTCGCCACTGCCTGTGACCTTAGAGACGCACCATTGTACTTTAACTACAATTTGCTTTCAAAGGCCACCACAAGGTTCAGTTCACACTGGTACGAATCCCCGACTTTGGTGTGACTTTGAAGCAACTCAGGGAATGCCTGTTTAATTTTCCTTGTAAATGTCAGATCCAAATCACTTAAATTAAGGTGAGGATCCAACTTGGAGACAACCCAGTCTCAAAATACCAACCTAATCTTTCTCTTCGCTCCTCCCAAGACCTCCTGCTCTCAAACTCCCTTGTCACCTCATCCCATGCTCGCCTTCAGGACTTCTCCAGAACCTCTCCCATCCTCTGGAATGCTCTACCCCAATCTGTCTGAATTTCTCCTACTTTGTCCACTTTCAGATGATCCCTGAAAACTAATTTCTTCAGAGAAGCCTACCTGGTCCCCACCTAACAACTGTACAATTGTTTTCTCCATCAGCACATCCCCCACAGTTATTACCTCTTGTATCTCTTGACCTACCCTCTTAGATTGTAAGCTCTCAGGAGCAGGGCCTGCTGATTCCTACTGTATTAAAGTGTATCAGATTTGTACTGTCTACCCTCAAGTTGTAAAGCGCTGCATAAACTGTTCGCTCCATATAAATCCTGTATAATAATAATAATAACTGCCATTAAAGTCCATGGGCACAAGTCAGATAGAAGTCACCTTGAAATAGTACAGGAACCTTTTCTAAAGTCGGATCGACTTCAGTGGTGCTAATTAAGACGGCTCTCATTGACTAAATAGGATTTCACATGTCACGCGACTTAGGGTCGGATCCCAAATCGTGGCAGTGTGAACTGAGCATAAGGTAGATCCCACTTGATCAAGTTGTAAGCAGTATCAATTTGCAATGATATAAGAGCACTTATTTAGCGTCAGCAATGATTGGCGACATTATTTTAAAGGGACATTTCCATCCTGTTAAGACATATAGTACTGATTCTATGTTATTGCATTAGGATGTCACCATCTATGCTTATCTGTGTATGCCACATAGAATGAACTGGAAGAACAGATTACCAATTTTGTAACTACTTCAGGACCTTAAACACTTCAGTAGTGCAAGTTCCCTTAAAGTGATTTTTAATTTCCTGTGGACTCTTCCATTTGGGTCATACAGCTGCAAACCATTTGTCCCCAATGTCATTTTAAATGACTCCAAGTACTGCTTAACCTGCTTCAGAGACATGTATATATAAACTCTAAAACCATTGAAATCAATGGATTTCTAAAGGACAGAGATTCATTGCACTTTCTAGATTCAATGTTTGATAGCAGCTCACCAACTGACTTTACTTGTTTGCCTTGTGTTACCTCCTAACCATTACATACATGGGAGAGACATGCAGTAAGTACTATTTTACATGCTTCTACTTCTCTGAGAGTCATGTACTCATTGCATACCACTGAGGATCTTCTGAGCATCATCTCATGACTATACAAATCTTAAGGTCCACATGGCATCCTATTGCACAGTGTGCTGCATAATGAATGTTTGTCATGTGCACATAAAACATATCTATCAAGTAGCCACACTCCCTAAATAGAATAAGATAACACAAAGCAGCCTTGTTGTTCGACTTAGCCTATGTAATCCATGCACTTTTCACCTTACTGTCAGCTTCAAATAAACCTTTGAAAGTGAAGCTTCTCCATTAAAGCTCATTGGTGTGTGCTTATTCCATTCATGTGAACTGAAATGATACTCTTTTAACTAGCCGATAAACTAGCCAAAACACTGCCTCGAATTTGCATCACAATGGAAGATCTAATAGACCTAGTGAGACTTCAACCCACATGAACATCTTCTGCCATCGCTCTATGAGAGATATAAAGCAATTCTAAGGAGAAGCTTCTCCATTTACATGCTTACCCAGCTGCTCATTAGTTAAATGGAAAGAATTCCTTCTTTTACTACACTCATTTCCAAGAATAATAATGTCCCTTTGTCTCCCCTAACTACTCCCAAACTAGACCTTAATTGCTGTAGTTACTGAGTTAATACAAATTTATTGCCTTGTAGAGCCAGTGAAGATCTCCTGTAGCTTTATTTGGGCTATTTTATTTAAGCCGCTATCAAATCATTAACATGGCGTTCATTGTCAAAATCCCTTCAATGTGTCTTGTCCTACATTCTGGAGGGTACAGATGGCTTTGTGGATGGGTACTGTATTTCCTTGTAAAATGCTATAAAAGCTTAAGAAATGTAAGTGCGGAATGCCTCATGCAGAAAAGACACAGGTTTTATTGGAACGGAGGGTGGAGAGACATCATGTTGCCAGAAAAGAATTTAAATAAAATTTTCTTAAGAGAGACTGTGGGAAAGTAAGTCATGAAAAGATTCTGTGCTACATCTTAGACCATCATTGTGATTCTGTTGTCTTGAAGGGTGATAACAAGAGGAATCGAGTAAGCTTGTTTCGTTCTACACCCCAAAGTATATATGCAGTAGTAAAACAGCAATTCAGGAGATCTTTGTATTCTTCAGCCAAAGGAGACGTTGATTACGTGAAAGTTAATTATCAGAACAAAATTGAGGATAAATTCTAAGCTTTTTATTAAGCAATTGATTAAAGGTATAAACAATAACGTATTTGATGGCTATACCAAGCTATTTATAGCATTTAATTTTAAAATAATATGTATTTCTTGTTTTATAGAACAGGGAAAGGTTAAATCCCCTGTCAGGATTTTATTACCGTCTGTGTCCTCTTTTGGAAGATTCTCCTCCCTTTCCTGCATGGGTTTGGTGCAGAAAGTTAAGCAACATTTCTCTAGAAGAGACGCAGTTAGTAATAAAAATTCATCAGATGTTCTAATCTTGAACCAATAAAACAATTTGACCTGAACTTACACTTCAAATAAATCAAAGAATAAGCAGGACAATAAGCTTACTGGGAAATACTTTTAGACTATCAAAACTATTTAAAGTAAGTATTGTTCTCATCCCCCATTCCACCCTCACAAATGCACATTTTCGCACTTTAAAATAGTAAAAAAATATGTTTTTAGCTGTCCTCCAACTGCCAACTCCAACTTTCAACTCCAACTGCCATTCTTGCCTAGGAGAGTATGATGGCTTACTGTATACTCTCTGCAGTCTCCTGGCATATCCAGGTCACATATGCTAGGAAGCTGTTGGAACAGAGACCTACAGCAGCCAGTGGGCGTTTTGTTGTGTCATCATGAGTTGGCTGCCTGAGCCTGGCAGATATAGCTGGGTGCCCAATGATGTCAGGCCTGCGGTACCTGAGCAGCAAATCACAACAAGACAGTGCTGGATTTACTAAGCAGGTACATTTTATTATATAGGTAAAAATATATAGGTATAAATATAGGTAAATATTAATCAAAGACAACTCATCATAACAGGTAAAAGGGGGGGGGGGGGGTGAAGTTTCTTTTTGAACTGACTTAAAATATATAATTGGTGAATTGGGTAATTCAATCCAAAAATTCAAGAATTGTTGTAAACTGGGTTGTAATCTGGTAAAGGCCAAGTATCCAGGTTTATGAAACTGTGATCATTTTAGCACAGTGCTAAAGGCAGCTTGCTCTACCAGTTCTATATATTGCAGACGACCAAGCAGTTGGAGCTATTGGACAGTGCTACCATATACAGTGCTGTGAAAAAGTATATGCCCTGATTTTTTATTTATTTTTGCATATTTCTCAGGCCGCATAAACACGATCAGACCGGTCCGATCGGTTTCATCGGACCAATTCGATGGTGTGTACGGCCTATCGGACCGTTGTTCGTCAGACCAAAGTTTTAAAACTTGCTTTAAAATCTGTCCGACAGACACCTGTCCGTCGGACAGATTTGATGGTTAGTACGCCAAAGCATCGGACCAAAAACCCGCGCATGCTCAGAATCAAGTCGACGCATGCTTGAAAGCATTGAACTTCCCTTTTTCAGCACGTCGGTGTGTTCTACGTCACCACGTTCTGGTCTGATCGGATTTTTGGTCTGATGGCGTGTACACACATCAGACCATCAGACCACTTCAGCATGGTCCGATGAAAACAGTCCGTCGGACCAGTTTCATCGGACCAGTCTGATCGTGTGTACGTGGCCTCACACTTAAATGATTCAGATCATCAAACTAATTTTTATATCTTTGTGTACAAAAATAACCAGTGTAAATCCAAGATGCAGTTTTTAAATTATTATTTCATTAAATAAGGGAAATAAAGCTGTTCAAACCTGCCTGGCCCTATGTGAAAAAGTAATTGCTCCCTTTCCAAAAATCCTAAAGGAGAATGTCCGGCCATCAGTTTGTGACCTCAAGCTCAAGTGCATTTGGGTTATGCAGCAGGACAATAATCCGAAACACAACAGCAAGTCCACCTCCAAATGGTTCAAACAAAATTTAGGTTTTGGAGTGGCCTAGTCAAAGCCTGGACTTAAATCCAATTGAGATGCTGTATCATGACCTTACATAGGCCATTCATGCTGGAAAAACCTTCCAATGTGGCTGAAATAAAACATTTCTGCAAGGAAGAGTGGGCTAAAATTGCAGTTGTTGCCGCTAAGGGTGGCACAAACAGTTATTAGGTTTAGGGGGCAATTACTTTTTCACATACAGCCAGGCAGGTTTGGACAGTTTTTTTGCCTTAATAAAATATGTGATAGGGGACCAGGTTGGTTGCAAACACAAACAGTTTGCAGGTTTATTAGGTGAGTGTTTGATTTGCTTACTTATTTATAATTGAATTGCATTGCATTATAAGATCAATCCTCCTAGCCATATATTTAAAAATGCTTTTTAACAAGGAAACCTGTATACATTTTCACCAAATACTGGCAGAATTATTATACATATATGTAAATGCTCATGAAATGAAAAGAAGAAACATAAAAAAAACAAGATAGAAAAGAAGAAATTGAAGAAAAGACGTGTGGAGTCTACTTTCACAGTCATCCCACAAGTCCTGCTTGCAGCATTATTAATTTTACCCTCAGATACAATAGGGTTGATATATGGAGACAAAGAGAATGCACAATCTGCTGCAGCTCTGCATAAAAACCAATCAGCTTCCAGTTTTTTTGTCAAAACTTAAAGTGGAGTTCCACTCAAAAGTGGAACTTTTGCTTCTTCGTCTCCTCCCCCCTAGACATTTTAGGGGGGAGGGGGGAACGGGTACCTGTTTTTCACAGGTACAGTTCCCCACTTCTGGGAGATGGGGCAGCGGCACTGTCTCTCGGAAGTTCGGCCCCCTCCTCCTGCCTCCGCAGCTGCACCAACTAGAAAGCACAGCACGCTTCAAGCATGCACCTTAGGGAACCTGGTGAGAAGCCGAAAGGCTTTATTACTGGGTTCCCTTAATAGGAATGGTGCCGGCTGCACCCGACAGCTGATCTGAAGAGCGTCTGGGGTGCCGACATCACAGGCTCCCTGGACAGGTAAGTGTCCATACATTAAAAGTTAGCAGCTGCGGTATTTGTAGCTGCTGACTTAAAACATTTTCGTGGGGAGGCTGGACCTCCTCTTTAACCTTCCTGGCTGTAATTTGAGTGTGGCTCGTGGTGAATTTTCATTTCATTTTCATTTAATTCTGACATAATCATACCACCAGGGAGGTTAATTGAACAAACTGAAGTTAACCTCCCTGGCGGTATGATTATTTCAGATTTTAGGTGCTGAAAGCGGTACAATTATTTTGCAAGGAAATTTGGCATTTTACATTGTAGGCCTGTAAGTCTAGTAGGCATCCCAGGTATGAAAAAGTTTGAAAAACAAAATTGTAAATTATAATATAAAAAATAATTATAACAAATAATAATATAATTATAATAAAAATTATTCAATAATGTAATCAACTCAAAATCACTGAAATTTGCTCAGTTGCAGAATTGTCGCTGTCATTACTTTTTTTTTATGACGAATTTCCCCACAAATCGCTATCACTCAATTCTGCAAGTGATTATAATTTATTATCGCTGTTTTCTAGCTGCTCTAAAACCACTTTTGACATAAAGGGACACTTTTGGTTGCTATGGACAATCTACAGTTTGCAGGCAGAAAGAGCAGTTTTTATTATACAAAAGAACATGTAGGACACTGGGCAGACCACTAGGGGAAAAGGGGGGTGTGTATTTTTTACATACAGTACTGTAATCTATAATATTACAGTATACTGTATGTAATGTGCGAGGATGTGCGAGGAC
The DNA here is from genome assembly GCA_029574335.1 of Rana kukunoris. Classification (NCBI taxonomy): domain Eukaryota; kingdom Metazoa; phylum Chordata; class Amphibia; order Anura; family Ranidae; genus Rana; species Rana kukunoris. The sequence goes on from CM056052.1 coordinate 213,309,754, forward strand.
CCGCACGCTCACACAGCACGGCGGCATTGCAGGTAGGGTTACCACCTCATCCCTTTAAAAAGGAACACATCTGAATTACACAGGTTCTGTGGCCAATTAAGGTGGTAATTAAACTCACTTGGTGCCTTATCTGTATTAAATTAGCCTCAGAATCTGTGTAATTCATATGTGTTCCTTTTCAAAGGGATGAGGTGGCAACCCTAATCGCAGGATCCAGGGACAAGGTAAGTAACTTTGTCTGTGGCTGCTGCGAGGCGAGCCCGAGTTTGGTTCGGGGATACCGCTTTTGGTAATACCGTTAGGGGGGTTAAAAGCTGATTAGCTACCATGCACAGCTGCACGAGTTTTAGTAAATCAACCCCAATGCATCCAAAGATCCCAATTAATTTTAAATAAAGGCATTTTATCAATCAGAGTGGCTGATAATTTTTTATATACCATTATCTGTGATCATTTCAAAAGTTCTATAAAAGCGTTGACTTGTTGGGAAATGTGATTGGTTGCCCCTCCGTGTGACCTTGCTTGGACATGCTGCCTTATAGGGAAACAGGGAGAGTGTCACACATTCTCTCATAGCCAGAAGCAGTAGATATTTCTCTGGGCTCTCACAGCTAAGTGGGCTGGCAGGGTAGCAGGTGTTACAAGTGTATTTTTGTACAGCTATTTGAGCATGCTTTATTTTATCTGGATCTTTTTTTGTAGTGGCATATCTACAACTTAAACTTTTAATTGAAGAGGAGTAAAAATATAAGACAATATAGATGCTTGTTGTCTAAACCATGCTGTTTGCATTATATCTGTGGGCACCTCGGCTTAGATCTATGTGCCAAGTAGGATTTTCCGGCTAACTCCCTACTGAGCTGGAAACTACTTTGTGTGTGGTCATTTTCTAATTCAGAGACCCTCATTTTGTTTGTTGCTGGGCCACATTCATCTATACAATATTACAAATCAACACCGTAAGTATGAAAATAGAATTAAAAAAAAAAAACTTTCGGGTTAATATTTTCATTGCACAATAGTGGATGAATCAGGCTTTGGTTGGCTTCAAGCATAGATACATGAAAATATGCAGCCGATATGCAGACAACATTGTAAGTGACTGTTTAAGGGCTACTACTGTAACAGAGGAAGTTATTCATAAGTTTATGTCATCAGAGACAATCCTGAGAGTCATGCCCTTCAATAAACCAGTCTATAAGACTGTATCAAACTGAACCACAACTGCAACTAGATATATTAGACATGCATGCTCTTGCATGTAAGATTGGTTAGCTTGCAATCAGCATATGTTTGAAGTAATACAACTGATGAACTCCATCATTCAAATCTCATATAAACTTTAACATGTTAACATGACATTTTAAAATATATTCAGAATTTTTAAACCTGTTTATTTAAAAATTTCTAGTGACTTTAGGGAATTTCACTTATAGGATAACAACGCTTTGTCCCTGATCTGAGATATGCCATGAAGCCACCCCTCAAGTGAGTACATGTAGATGGGAAGTGGCTGGAAGATGAGCATCACTGCGATGTGACAAAGGATTATTATTATTAATAAAAAATGCTTACCGTATTTGTCGGCATATAAGGTGATAGGGCGTATAAGACGACCTCCTAATTTTTCAGCTAAAATGTTGGTTTTGGGATATAGTCGCCGTATGAGGCGACCCCCTTCCTACTAGTCATGCCTTGCCTCACCTCACTGTGCCATTACATGCCTCACTGTGCCATTACATGCCTCACTGTGCCACAATTACATGCCAGACTGTGCCACAATTACATGCCAGACTGTGCCACCATTACATGCCTCACTCAGGCACTATAATGCTGCGTACACACGATCACTACTATAGAGGCATTGGTGGACTACAAGGCCCAGCATTTTACTATAGGGGGCTTTGGTGGACTACAAGGCCCAGCATTTTACTATAGGGGGCTCTGGTGGACTACAAGGCCCAGCATTTTACTATAGGGGGCTCTGGTGGACTACAAGGCCCAGCATTTTACTATAGGGGGCTCTGGTGGACTACAAGGCCCAGCATTTTACTATAGGAGGCATTGGTGGACTACAAGGCCCAGCATTTTACTATAGGGGGCTCTGGTGGACTACAAGGCCCAGCATTTTACTATAGGAGGCATTGGTGGACTACAACGACCAGAATTTTAGTCCCACCATTGCCTCCTATAGTAAAATGCTGGGCCTTGTAGTCCACCAGAGCCCCCTATAGTAAAATTCTGGACCTTGTAGTCCACCAATGCCTCCTACAGTAAAATGATGGGCCTTGTAGTCCACCAATGCCTCCTATAGTAAAAGGAGGGGGGGTAAGCTTACCTGGCAGATGAGCCCCCAGCAGACACACATCGGGAGGCAGGACTCCAGGAGCAAGCAGGCACGATCATCGAATCCACAGTGCAGCCCCGCCCCCGCCTCCACACATGACCAGCACCAGCTCAGCATGGCCATTCACAGACCCCCATATCTGCTTCCCGGCATGCCCCGCCCCGCACATGGCCTGTTCGACCAATCACAGAGCACCCACTGGCTCAAAGCACATTGCATATCGTGACAGCGATAGCGAGTGGAGAAATCCGGCTGCTACTGGCCACAGGACTCAACAGGCGGGCGCACGACTCCCACACCCCTAAGGCCGGCCCTGCCTACCTACAACTCCCTCAATGCAGCGCGGCAGCAGCCAGCCAAACGGCGGCCGCTGCTGCCGAGTTTTAGCAAAAAAATAAAAAATAAACAGCGCTGCGGACCATTTTAAATATAATGTGAGCGGCCTGGGGGGCAATCTCCGCTTTTCCACCTGGCCCAGTCCGCCCCTGCCTGTGTACATATACCTGCACAGTTGTACTACCTTATTCATGTTTTTTTGGACAGTTGGTCATCTATGGCTGAGCTCCTTTGCTTTAACAGTTTATTGAAAAAATAAACAAGCCCATAGTCTGTTCCTCTAAAACGTATTGGCCATGGACATCTGGCAAGGTCTTTTATTTATTGGTATAGTTATAATTACTAAAATAATCGTAGTTAGCATGTATCCTGTTTGTTTTCCATAGATGTTTGCCAGAGGAAAAACAGACTTCCAAAGATGACTGATAATGTTCCTTAAAAGTTATACTTGATAAATATTGCTGGAAAAAGGCTGCGAGGCATCACATAGGCCTCTTTGTTTCTACATTTGCAATGCAAATGGACAGCTTGCTAGTTGATTTGCTAGAAATGCAAATACATTTAATTGCCCAACTTCCATTCAACAGGATTCACACACTCTTCTATTTTAGTGATAACACTGACACAATAGACAATAAACTCATCCAGAAGAAGAAATGATTGTCAACTAAGTTGTACAGGAACCCAGGGCTGGTGCAAGGATTTTTGACACCCTAGGCGAAACCTAATTTTGCCGCCCCCCCCACACACACACACACACACACACACACACATTGACTCCGCCCCTCAGTAAAAAAAATTGCGGCACCTATTTCTTCAGCAGTGGTCCACAGGTTTGCACCTGTGCCTCTGGACCTTCTCACTGTATCATCACTGTATCACTATTCATGCCTGTTCCCCTCTGCACACCCCCCCTCCCCCTGTACATCTGTCCCCCACACACATCTGCTACCCCTCTGTAACCCCCTTGCACATCTGCCCCCCCCCACACACACACATCTGTTCCCTCTTTGTACCCCCTGCACATCTGCCCCCCCCCCACACACCTGTTTCCCCCCTGCACACCTGTCCCCCCTACACACATATCTGATCCCCCTTTGTACCCCCTGCACGCCTATCCCTCCTACACACACACATCTGTTCCCCTCTGTACCCCCCTGCACATCGCCCCCCCCCACACACACACCTGTCCCCCCACACACAAACATCTGTCCATCTGTCCCCCCCACACACATTCAGTACCCCCTGCACGTCTGCCCCCCCAAACACATATCAGTACCCCCCTGCACGTCCCCTCCCACACACACATTCAGGACCCCCTGCACATCTGCCCCCCCAAACACATATCAGTACCCCCCTGCACGTCTGCCCCCCCAAACACATATCATCCCCCCCTGCACGTCCCCCCCCCCCCCCCACACATACATTCAGTACCCCCCTGCATATCTGCCCCCACACACATATAAGTACCCCCCTGTACGTCCCCCCCCCCCACACACATATCAGTACCCCCCTGCACGTCCGTCCCCGAACACACACATATCAGTACCTCCCTGCACATATGCCCCCCCCCACACACACACACATATCAGTACCCCCTGCACGTCTGCCCCCCCCAAACACATATCAGTACCCCCCTGCACATCCCCCCACACATACATTCAGTACCCCCCTGTATATCTGCCCCCACACACATATAAGTACCCCCCTGTATGTCCCCCCCCCCCACACACATATCAGTACCCCCCTGCACGTCCGTCCCCGAACACACACATATCAGTACCTCCCTGCACATATGCCCCCCCCCCCCACACACACACATATCAGTACCCCCTGCATGTCTGCCCCCCCACACACATCAGTACCCCCCCTGCATGTCTGCCCCACACACACATCAGTACTCCCCCCTTCATGTCTGCCCCCCCACACACATCAGTAGTACCCCCCCTTCATGTCTGCCCCCCCACACACATCAGTACCCCCCCTGCATGTCTGCCCCCCCACACACAGCAGTATCCCCCCTGCATGTCTGCCCCCCCACACACAGCAGTGCCCCCCCTGCATGTCTGCTCCCCCTACACACATCAGTACCCCCCCCTGCATGTCTGCCCCCCACACACATCAGTACCCCCCCCTGCATGTCTGCCCCCCCACACACATCAGTACCCCCCCCTGCATGTCTGCCCCCCCCCACACACAGCAGTACCCCCCTGCATGTCTGCCCCCCCACACACATCAGTGCCCCCCTGCATGTCTGCCCCCCCACACACAGCAGTACCCCCCCTCACACAGCAGTAGCCCCCCCTGCATGTCTGCCCCCCCCACACACAGCGGTACCCCCCCTGCACGTCTGCCAACGCTGCCCCCCCCCCCCCCACATATCAGTTCCCCCCTGTGTACACGCAGTGTCAGTGTTTTTTTTTTTTTTTTTTGACTGGGCGCAGGCTACAGCACGGAGCGCTGCCTGTGTTTCCACTATACCTCCTGAGCCAGCTGCGGTGATTACTTCACTCCAGGTCCAGGAGAGTGGCGCTGCACCTGCCTGTCCTTTTGCACACCAGAACCCGGAGCACGCAAGAGGAGGGGGGAGCGGATATCACGGCAAGCCCGCCGTAGTTACACCTCATGCAGCCGCAGGGCTCCCATCTTATCCTCCCCCTCCACCGATCATGTGGCACTTCCGGCCGGCTGCTTCTCATCCCGGCTTTCTTCCTTTAGACCTCAGACATCTTCTCACTGCCGCTGCGCCGCTACTGCAGGCTGGGGATAGAGCGGCCGGTCTTGGTGGGATTTTGATAATCTGAATCCCAGCGAGTGGCTGGGGATCTGGATTTTGGCGCTCCCCCTAATCTGGCGCTCTAGGCACCCGCCTGATCTGCCTATTGCTAGCGCCGGCCCTGCAGGAACCCCATATTGGTTGTGAATCAATGCATGCAAGATGCCACACTTGCTAGACACTCCAGTCTCAAAGAACTTTGTTTTAACAGGAACTATACACCAATTCTTTCTATAAGAGACAGCCCAGATAATAAAGAACTTTATAGACCCCTATGTGACAGATGGGCTATCTCTTTTTTTCCTTTGACTTACACACTGTAAGCGTGTGAGATATTTCCTGTAACTAGGAGAATAATGGATTAGTATGATGAATGGGGATATTTGTCTTAGTTAACCATCTGCATTAGTTGTGTAGTCATAGAGCTCAGGACCACTAGGACCTTTCATACTGGCATTTTCTATTCAAATCTATAAACTGCCATCTCTAAGTAATACTGGATCTGAGGACCTCTCTGTTTTACCACAGGTGTCTAATTATTACAAGTGATTCTTGGAAAATGCATTAACAATTCTGAGATCTTTCCATACGATTCTGGATATTTCTACAGAAAGTGTTCACATATTTATTAGACTGTTCTAGTTTGCTTTTACTCTAGTGTGTTTTATTTCCTCTGATCACACAGAAAGTATGCTTTAGAACATCTGAACCAGGAAAATGAATCTCTTATTTGAGCTCTGAGATCTTTCTTTTAAATCTTGGGCAAATGGTATTGGTGTGACACAATATAGCTGGCCTTGCTCATGGCTAGGTCCTTTGATCTCAGTACCTTACAGAGAAGGACGGATGGTGAGACAGAATCTGAACCTCTGCACCTGTTGCTTTGAGCTTTACCACATCAGTGATGAAAGGGCTGAGGTAACTGAGCTGAATACATACAATCACGCTCATCTTTATTTTGTTAACATAGTGGGAAGGCCCATAAATGAAGAAACCGTTAAAGAATTGAAATGCACAAAACCATACTGCAAGACTTAGACAGTGTTTTTTACTAACATTCAAATCTACTTGAAACAGGCAAATATATGTGTGGCCTTATGTTTTTATGCTTGGTAATTATTAGGGATTTATGTTTCTCATCCCTTATATTCTATGCTATTATTATTGTACAGGGTTTATATAGCGCCAACAGTTTGTGCAGCACTTTACAAAGTAAAGAGAGACAGTACAGGTAACAATACAATTTAACCACTTGACCACTGGGCACTTAAACACCCTTCCTAACCAGACCAATTTTCAGCTTTCGGTGCTCTCACAATTTGAATGACAATTACTCAGTCATACAACATTGTAGGTTTTAGTTTGTTTTATTATTTTTTGCGCTGCACTCTTCACTGATCATGTTTTTTGGGAAGTTTTTATGAATTTATCCTCAGTGCTGGCTTGCATATGTTAGTTGTTATTATTATATTTGATTTTCCAGCGCTGAATATCTTTCACTGTATATACAACATTGTACCCATTTGAAATTTTTGTCCTTTTTTTCACACAAATAGAGCTTTCTTTTGGTGGTATTTGATCACCTCTGGGTTTTTTATTTTTTGCGCTATAAAAGAAAAACGACTGAAAATTCTGTAAAAAAAAACTTGTTTCTGTCATATTAGCAGGTTATTTCTTACACACAGCATATGCATACCACAAATTACACCCCAAAACACATTCTGCTATTCCTCCCGAGTATGGCGATACCCCATGTGTGGGACTTTTACACATCGTGGCCACATACAGAGGTCCAACATGCAGGGAACGCCATCAGGCGTTCTGGAACACCCAGACCAATTCTGACATTTCTCTCCTACATGGAAAATTCATCATTTATTTGCTAGAAAATTACATAGAACCCCAAAACATTATATATGCTTTTTTTAGCAAAGACCCTAGAGAATACAATGGCGGCCGTTACAACTTTTTATCTCGCACGGTATTTTCGCAGAAATTAAAAAAAAAAAAAACTGTTTTGTGCTTAAAACAAAACAAAACAGTAAAGTTGGCCCAATTTTTTTTCATAATGTGAAAGATGAAGTTACACCGAGTAAATAGATACCCAACATGTCACACTTCAAAATTGCACTCGTGGAATGGCGCCAAACTTCACTATTTAAAAATCCCCATAGGCGGTATTGCAGAGTATTGGGGTATTGCAAAGTATCATGCAGGGTATTGGGGTATTGCCGAGTATTGGGGTATTGCCGAGTACTGGGGTATTGCCGAGTATTGGGGTATTGCCGAGTATTGGGGTTTTGCCGAGTACTGGGGTATTGCCGAGTATTGGGGTATTGCCGAGTATTGGGGTTTTGCCGAGTACTGGGGTATTGCCCAGTACTGGGGTATTGCCCAGTACTGGGGTATTGCCGAGTACTGGGGTATTGCCGAGTACTGGGGTATTGCCGAGTATTGGGGTATTGCCGAGTACTGGGGTATTGCCGAGTACTGGGGTATTGCCGAGTATTGGGGTATTGCCGAGTACTGGGGTATTGCCGAGTATTGGGGTATTGCCGAGTACTGGGGTATTGCCGAGTATTGGGGTATTGCCGAGTATTGGGGTATTGCCGAGTACTGGGGTATTGTTGAGTACTGGGGTATTGCTGAGTTCTGGGGTATTGCTGAGTATTGGGGTATTGTTGGGTACTGGGGTATTGTTGGGTATTGGGGTATTGTTGGGTATTGTTGGGTACTGGGGTATTGTTGGGTACTGGGGGATTGCTGGGTACTGGGGATTGCAGAGCTGGGATGGATTGAGGGATGGCTGGATCTGTGACTGCATTTGTCACAGATCCAGCCACAGCTCAGCTGCTGACACCCCGCTCCCCCCCTCTCCTCGGTACAGAGAGGAGACGCAGGAGAGGGAGGAACCGGTTTGTTTACAAGTGATCGCGCCGTCATTCGACGGTGCGATCACGTGGTAAACGGCCGCTATCAGCGGCAATTTACCGTGATCCGTGATGCGCACGGACACTTTCGCGAGCGCGTCCCAGGGGACGCGTAATCGCGGAAGTGAAGGACGACGTCCCAGGGACGTTGTCCCAAGATAACTCCACCGCGCCGTAGCAGTAAAATGCTTATTGTGGGGTGAGAAAGTGGTTAATACAAGAGGGATCAGAGGACTCTATGAGGGATAAGCTGATGGAGAAAGCACAAGTTAATTAGGTGGAGGTGGGACACATAAAGCAGTGGCTGAACTACCAGGGTTGCAAAGGTCACCTTGCATTCTGCCACTGTCGAGGGGGCCCAGCGGGGTTGCTTTCCGCAGGGCTCTGACCTGAGAGCATCTCTCTCATACAGCCCAGAGCCTGCACTGACAGGGGAGAGCCGATCTGATCCTTCTCCTCCAGCTCCTCTTCTCCTGTGTGCACCATGGGAAGTGTGAAGCTAAGCAGCTTAATTTTATCATTCAGCTGCTGGGTTTCACACTTACCAACGTGCACACACAGGAGGAGAAGGATGGGAGGAGAAGAAGCAGATCAGCTCTCTCCTCTCCTTTCAGTGCAAGGGAGGAGGGAGGGGGAACTGCCAGTACAGGTCCTGGGCTGTATGACAGAGACGCTCTCAACACAAAGTCCTGCTGAGGAGGCACTGATAGAGGGCATTGATGAGCACTGATAGGTGACACTAATAGGCAGCACTGATGGGCACTGATAGGCAGCATTGATGAGCAGAGCCCTGATAGGCAGCAATGATGAGCACTGATAGGTGGCACTGATGGTCACCATTTGATAGATGGCCCTGGCAGGTACCACTTATAGTCAGAACTGATTGGCAGCACTGATAAGAACTGATAGGTGGTACTGATGGGTACTGATAGGTGGCACTGTTGGGCATTGATAGTAGGCACTGATAGTCAGCACTGTTAGGCTGCCCTGATGGGCACTGATAGGTGGCATTGATGAGCACTGAAAGGTTGCACCATTAGGCTGCACTGATGGGCACTGATAGGTGGTATTAATGAGCACTGATAGGTGGCACTGATGGGCAGAACTGTTGGGGCTGCACTGATAATCAGGGCACAGATGATCAGTGCCCTGATTATAAGTGTAAACAATGTACTGACAGTCTTGTCAGTTAACAGCTCGCCTTTCCTCACACAAACACAGATTGGGAGGAAAGGACTGCGGCTAACTGGCAAGTTTGTTTACATGTGATCAGCTGATCATATGGTAAAGGGCCACTGTGATTGTCCACTGTAATTGTCCAAGGAACACAGCACTAACAGAGAGCACTGGATGCGCACCCCAGGGGGCACACAGGAGGCAGGGTTCTGGGGGGATGTTCATGGATGCCCTCCCAAAACTGGAAGCCCAGTGCTCGATTGGAAGGGGAAGGGGGCTCAGATGGGCCCTTCATGTTTTTTTGCTGTGGGGCCCTAAAGGTTCTAGTTACGCCTCTGACAAGAAGTGTCATTAGATGAGAAAATATATCATTGATAATGAACAATAACTTATTTTATTTGCCTCCTTTTGGTCTGTACCATTGAAAGCATTTGTTATATCTGTTTAGTAAGTGAAAAAAGTACCTATTAATCATACCAGCCTGTGAGCTGAAAACTTCCTACACTCTTTGCATCTGCTATTATCAGCAATACATTGTTCCCATTACTCTGAGAATAACAGAACACTGCCCTAATGTTTTGGAGAGGTGGAGGTGTTATGCAGTCCAGTCCCAGGGTGACAACATTGCTCCTACATAGGTCTAGTAAATGAGTGAGGGTTGCTACCAGAGGACAGGAAGTGTGTTACTGGCTATATCACCAGGTGAAAATAAAGAAAAACTTCAACTGCTTTCAACCAGCTGTCGATATCTAAAACCCCATACACACAGGCCGAATGTCGGGCGCATCGGCATTCGGCGTGTGTGTACTGCAGCCGGTCCGACAGAAGCCAACCGCTCAGCTGTAGCAGGGCTTTGTATACTACACATGGGGACCTGTGTGCTCCATTCCATTGCCAATTGTAATGTAACTTTCAGTAGAGCAGCAGTAGAGAAAGTCAAGATTTACACTGTGTACAGGATTGGTTTGATTTACTAAAACTGGAGAGTGCAAACTCTGGTGCAGCTTTACATCGAAACCTGCAGCTTCTAGTTTTTTTTGTCAAATCTTACATGAACAAGCTGAAGTTAGAAGCTGAATGACTACCAGGAAGAGCTGCAATAGATTGTGCATCTCCAGTTTTAGTAAATCATAACCCCCCCCCCCCATGTCTGTTACTGTTGACTCCAGTGGCTATTTTTTGGAAGCCTTTGCCCTTTTTGGACATGTAGGTGCTCAGGGATGGGAACCTTAAGCAGCACAGACTTAAAACTGGGGATTGCATCACTAAGGAGGCCTGGAATAAGGCCTACCAATAGGTAGTGGAAATATCTTCTAAACGTGCGCCGTTTAGGAGATATTTCCCTTGTAGTGTGCCGATGATGTCATTAGCACATGCATCATTAGCGGTATCAAAATGCTCATAAAACGCTTTCCATACATCTCAATGGACCCTTTCACACTGAGGTGTTGCACTGGCGGGGTATTGAGAAAAGTCCTGCAAGCAGAATCTTTGGAGCAGCTTTTGGGCACTGAAAAAAAACGCTCCAACGCCCCTCTCCATTGAAATTAATTGAAAGCGCTGTAAAAATGCCTGAATAGTGCCTATAATCTTCTCTGAGCTGTAGAAAAGTCATATGATCTCCAAAAAATTTAAACGTGCAAGCAAAAAAAAAGAGCATCTACAACAGCAGGACTGAAATTGCCCATGCTTCAATAACGCTTAAAAAACTCTGTTAAAAACATCTGCAGCGTTGCGTTAATTTTACCGCTAGCGCCCGAAAAACGCGGTAATAGCGCTAAAGCCGTTTTATCCCGTTTTTGCAGCGCTAAGTGTGAAAGGGCTCTAATAGTGTGTACCCGACTTTAGAAACATGGTCCCATCTGAGCAAGAGAAAGTTATGATCGTGGGACTGCAGAGGCTTCCAGGTGCTGGTACTTCAGTGCGCAAGTTTGGAAGATTTCTGTTGTTAGCAGACACAATTATATTCGTATAGTGCTTGACATAAAATAACATGACAAAGGTCAACACCTTATTGACTGTTATTTTGTATTTTTTTATGACCTGAAACCAATGTTTCTAAAGCCCCATACACACTATTGGATTTTCTGCAGATTTTTGTCTTCAGATTTACCATAATCATACAATATGAGGTCAAACCTTAAGAGTTTCAATTTGTATGTAATCAGGCAGGCCCTTGTACTACATGGTTTTGGTAAATCTGAAGACAAAAATCTGCAGAAAATCGAATGTGTGCGTGTGGGGTGTTAGGCCTCGTACACATGATCGAGGAACTCGTCGTAAAAGAAACATAATTTTCCTCGACGAGTTCCTTGTCAGGTTTGTCGAGAATCTTGACAAGCTTTCTTTGCGTACTCACTGTCAAGACAAAATCTTGTCGTTCTCAAACGCGGTGACGTACAATGGCACTTTAAAGGGGAAGTTCGATTCCACTGGCACAACCCTTGGGGCTGCTTTTGCTAATCTCAGTTTGTTGCGTGTTAAGTAAAAGTTTGGTAAGAGACGATTCGCGCTTTTCAGTCTGTTACAGCGTGACGAATGTGCTATCTCCATTACAAACCCTACTTTTACCGAAGGTGCGCTCCCATCTCATACTTTATTCTGAGCATGCGCGAGTTTCTAAGCATACACATAAACGTGTTTCTTGTTGTAAACCAGCCCGACGAGAAACGCGACGAGGAAATTGAGACTCCCGACGACGAAAAAGAGAACTTGTTCTTTTTTTTTCTCGTCGAGTTCCACGACAGTTTTCTCGACGAAAAACATACACACAACGGTTTTCCTCTACAAAAAAGCTCTGCCACCAAGTTTCTTAATGGATTTTGTCGTGGAAAACGGTCATGTGTACGAGGCCTTAGACTTACCCTAAGTAGATCCATCAACACTTTATTAGGAGTCACAGAAAACTAGGTAATTTCCACTCTTTATTCTGCCCTGTCCATTCCACACTAAAAAGTACCTTATTGGGGATGCTTTGTTATTTATGACTAAGCCCAAGTCAATCTTGCTTCCTAAAAACAAAGGCTTATCTAAATCAGTACAGGGAAGAGTGACACACACTGTAGAGGGAGCCGTGACAAACTTTGTAAGTTTTTCTAGTTTCATTATACTAAAGTGCAAAGATATTTCATTGGTTGCTATGGATTAGAGCACACTGTGGTCATTTGCACTACATTATGAAATAAGCCATTTGGGCTTTAGAGTCAAGCTACTTAAATTCCATAGCTTACAACATAAGACTTGGTTTAATGATTGCGGTCTATTTTGTTCCAGTGTATAATGCTAAAGTCCAACTCCATTTAAAGCTCCAGCTTAGGTTTTAAAGGCAAATTCTTTATCGTATTTCCCCAAAACTCTAGCCATAAAGCTGGACATCTGAATTTGTTTGCAGAGTCTACAGCTGTGTCAATTTGCTAAAGACAAAACCAGCCTCCACTTTTTCGAGAACAATAGTATTCAGGTAGGTCAGACTCGTGATACATGAGTTTAAGCACTTTAGCAAACTTTGACCTAGTGCAAACTAGCACATAACAATGGAAGAAAACAGAGAGGAGGACTTAAGGCAATACATTAGGATACATATAGCAACACTATTTAGAAATGGGTGTCTTAGATAATTGTGTTAGCTCTATGGCAACAACTGGACAATTAAATGGATAGTTTTGTTTCTACCACACATGTCACCTTGACAAAAAATGTAGGTCTGTCATATTTAAATTTCCACCAAATTTGTGTGAACAAAGACATGTTGTATATTGCTAGATCTATGAGGTCAGAAGGCTAGATTTATTTCTGATGAAAAAAACTACTGATCATTTCCCTATCCGGAGAGTATGAATGAAAAAAGGAGACCAAGTGAGAAAGGGGGACAAAATAGCATCACTCTATAACAGAAAGTACTTGCACAAGGACCTTCATGCCAAGATCACTAGGTATTTGTTAATCAAAGCTCAGATATAAAAAGGCTGAAAAAACGAAATAAAAAGGAACAGAAAGTGCCACCATATAAGTGTAGATAAAGCCCCCTCCCTTGGACTACAGGAGATCTCTACAGATAGAGAAAAGAAGATTCATATAAGCAAAACTGCTGTTAAGACCCCATCGGATAAATGGGTAGTTAACTCTAGCAGAGCTGGTGCATGATAAAGAATCCTGTATGCCAGATGTGCTCCCAGTGATATTGAATGGCACATGCAGGCACATTCCACATTACATATTTTCTGAAAAAAGAACCCCATCAGCCCAAAGGGATACTAATGCCCTGTACACACGATTGGTTTTTCCATTGTATACTCCATCAGACTTTTTCCAACGGAAAAACTGCTGGGAAAAGATAGAGAGCAGGTTCTCTTTTTTCCCATCAGGAAAAAATCTGATCGGAATTTCCTATCGTGTGTACAAACTCTGACGCGCAAAATTCTGACGCATGCTCGGAAACAAATCGACGTATGCTCAGAAGCATAGAACTTAATTTTCTCGGCTCGTCGTAGTCTTTTACATCACCGCGTTCTTGGCAGTCAAAAGTTCACAGAACTTTTGTGTGACTGTGTGTATGCAAGGCAGGCTTGAGCGGAGTTCAACAACATCCAACTTTTTTCCGAAGGGAATTCCGCTCATGTGTACAGGGCATAATTCTAGAAAATAGCAAAGCTTAGCTTTCACGTTAGAATTATTTCAGTGCTGAGATACAACCAATCAGCTTCCAACTGTCACTTCTTCAGGATAATGCAATACATTTTTTCAGTTGCTATTACCAACAAGAAGTCTGCATGGCAGCACACCTTTAATACAAAAGCCATCTACATTTTTTTTCTTAGCGCTTGTAGCTCTCACATGCACCTGATCTATGCTGCACTCTATCAGTTGTCTCTCTCATGCTTGCACTCTCTGGGCTGTCTCTCTCAACTATCTCTAAGACAGTGGTGGATCCCATACCCGCTCTAGTACTGCCCACACCAATTAGTACAACAATACATTTAGGAGATTTAAATGTAATTCTTTGCCTTTGCCTGTTGCTGAAATGTTTTTTGTAAAAAAATGGCTGCCTATGGCATACGTAAGCACCAGAAGTACTATTATGTACAGAAAAGACATTTTAAGTGCCCAGTTGAATAGAATAGTAACAGTAGTCTGTGCGTTTTATCCTGAGAAGTTGCACGCAGAGGTGGTTATTGCCGAGTGGAATTTTCTTGTGGAAAGTGATTTGGGGGATTTTCATTTGAGCAGTTTTGCCAGCAGAAGTTTTAGACTTTAGCATGCTGCACGGCGAGACCACATAAATCATCACTATAAAATATGTAAAACCTGACGTATTACTGAACGTGTTTTCCAGCTCAAACACCTTTTTAAAGTTTAATGACATCATGTCTGTGGCTATTTTGTTATAGATTGGTCAGTTTAAGTGACTTTCCTTTCTGCTCCTAAATTTGTCAGATCCGTCACTGCATACATTTAGGTTTTTGGACTTGGAAAAATGTATATCATGCACAGCGTTGGTCTGACACAATTAAAGAAGGATTTATTTCTCTACCAAAAATACATTTCTAATCTAAATGCCATAACTAGACGTTCGCCCTGTGCCAGAATACAGTCCAAATTCATAGATGCAGTTAGTGATAGACTTTAGATTCCTTATAACCCCCAAAAGCTTATTTTTTGATGCACATATTTGGTTGATGCACATATAAGTTTCTCTGTGTTGCTCGGGTGTGTCTGTACATTTAGTCGGAAAGCAGCTATTACGTGCTCCAGTCTCTATCTCAGGCAAACTATATTTAGTGAAAGGAAATCAACCTGGCTGATTGACTGTTCTTCAGAAGCACCAGTAGGAGTGTGTCTGTTGATGAACAGAAATGTGACATAACATTGGTCACCAGATTCAGACCTTTTCAATATCCAAATATTTGGTAAGAGTCATCTTATGTCTTTGGATACCTTAAGATGATCCTTTGGTGTTTTAATGCAAGTCAAATCAAGGGGTTTAATCATATAGTAGCTTGCCAGCTTGTGGGGGTGGGGGCAATCAGGTGACATTGAACCTTTCCTCCATGCTTCCTGTCAACTCGTTGGGCACCAAATTCTGGGTCACATGGGAAGACTACCTTTGGGGTGGGTTCTTTGAGCTTTGCCAGTTGATGTCTAGGGCCACTATATTAGCAAAGGGGTAACACCGTGTCCAAAGGCATGCTCACCAATGCACAGGACCAAACTAAAAAGTATAAACTCAGTGATTAGCAAGATAAAAACAAAAAGGGCATCAGCTAACACAAAAATGTCAATACACCAACTCATTAAAAACAAAAAAGGAAAAGGGCCGCGGTCATGTGAAAAATCAAGCATTAAGGCAGCCCCCCAACTTAGAGATAAGCCACTTGTGTATTGTATTAGATGTGGCATCCCACCAGAAGATGTTGTCCCTTGTCCTACACACTTGAACAGGTGTATGTGTTGCATTAGGAGAGGCTTACAGAGTCTATGCCCACTCCACCAGTCAGCCCACCTCTGTTACCTCACTCCCAGTTACAGAAAGGGGGCCTGCTGAACACTTAGCACAGACCTCATGAGTACTCTCACTTAACTATTGTCTTACATACCTAGTGACCAGGCCAGGGATCTCTGTAATGCTGTTCCACTCCCGGTGATCCCCCGGAGACAGACAGCTAAGGAGAGAGTTGGAACACTGAACCCCCTTGGTACCAGAGGACCCATCACCTAACCAGGTACCATGCCAATGTCTGGTTGCTGTGGTGTCCATGGCAAAGTCTTCTCCTCTTATGCCACGTACACACAATCCAAAAATAGGATGAAAGATCATCCAACTTTTTTCATTTACTAGTCGCAAGCAGAAACTGAATAGGTTACTAAAGTCACGAAAATTCTCGTACGACAGAAAAAAAAATTGGAAGTGATGTCATGTGTTGTAATGTATTTGTGTTGTATTTTCAGGTGACAACTGTACTGACTAAAGGAAAATCCGACGATCTGGTATCATACAAGGAAAATTTCCTTGCATGTCCGATAAAATAATATCAGATGAACTGTCATGATCGGCTCACGGAAGCCTTGAACTAACGATCCGATTATTGTACGATTCTTCCTCGGACGTCATTTTTTGTACGATATTCGGATCATATGTACAAGCCATTAGATTTACAGGCTAATCGTGGTGATATTCATAGACCCCTATACACTATTGCAGACCCTTGGTCCCTTATAGAGATGCCAGGACCCTACAGGCACCCCTTGCGTAACTTCAGACCAGGCCTTAAAAAGTTGAAACAACTTTTCTGAACTTTTGGCAGAACATATACAGTATAACATGCAGTAATGTACTTTCTCTAACTAAACCTAAATGTGGCTGCTCCAGATTACCTTCACAGGTGATGTCTCTTAGAGGAAAGTTCAAGCTTGGCAGTGTTCTAACAGAGAAGTGCATGAGCCGACTACAGTTCCCAGCAAATCTTTAGCGTAGATTGCCCATGCTTTTTCCCAAGTGTTCCACCCAGTTCCACCCAGGATCCGAACCTCTTCACTTTTATATCACACAGGAGGAAGGCTGGACTCTAGCGAAAGCCCATGCACACACCGGGGAAAAAGCAGAAAAAACATTAACCCCTTTCCCCTGACCTGGGCAGCCAGATGCTAACTACACACACAGTAGGCAACCGACCTACAATCTGCACAGGAAGAAGAATGGGTCATGTGCTCCCTTTACCGGGTAGTTTCCTTCACTCCTAAACAAGGTAGTAGAGCAGTAGTGGGAAGATGTGTACGTTATGTTGGTGAACCTATCAAAAAAATAAACCTGTTGTTTTCACAAACAAAGTTACAGCAGAGCCCACTTATAACAATACTGCCATGCACAAAAAAATATACATTTTTAGTGGGATCAGAAAAAATCACTGATAACTGTCATTGGATAAATATGTCTTATCTGGGTCAATTATCCATTTGTTTTATTGATTTAATTCTAGCTATAACCAAGCACACTTACACCTTACACAGTATATAGTATGTATGTGTGTATGTATGCGTATATATATATATATATATATATATATATATATATATATATATATAGGTATGCAGGTGGTCAGAAATTTCTCTGTACATAGAATATTAAATGTTATATGTTACTTGTTTAAATTCCAGACAGTAGTGCCCAGCCTTTATTTCTGTTTTTATCCCAACAACATTTTTTTTTTGTATTGATTTCTATTGTATGGTCTTAAGAGAGGTAAATATACATATATATTTGTGCACTTTTATCATTTTTATAATCTCTATGCAATTACAATACTTTTTTTATTCCAATACAATCTTTTTTATTCCAATACATCTTTACGATTTTACTATGACACAGCCTCAATTTTATTATTTGCTCTTATTAGGGTATATGATATGTGAAGTAGTTCACCCCTAGCTTTTACACTCTGCCATTTGCGGCTCCAGCTGGCTCCTGTTACCAGTACCTGTAGCTTTTTTACCCTCCTGGTGAGCAGTGGCAGCCATTCCTGGACCCGCCCCTATAGTGCTGCATTTATTTTTAATGGGTAGCCACTTTTAGATGTTGAAGAAGCGACAGGCTTTGAAATTCATGCTATCTCCCAATGCACTCCCAGCAGTGTCAGGCATCCTCTCCATCCAGGCTCCGGTTTCCATTCCTGGTCGGGTTTATCCCTGCAGCAGCAGCTCCCTCCTGCCTGTGCTCTTCTCTCCCCTGCTCATGGCCGAAGCAGGGGAATTCCACAGCGGCTCCAGGCTCCAGAAGCAGCAACTTGGACTTTTACTGCTTTGCACAAGCTCCTCTTTTGTGAGTGTGTTTTTAGCCATTAATATATATTGTTCGCTATTTACTACACTATGGAGGTTGCGCTTGCCTTTTCCTTTTAGTTTTCACACTTCCACATTACAATACATTCTTTTAAATCTGTCCGATTATCTCCTACTCTATTAGCTTTTAGACAATCCCTGAACACCTTCCTCTTCAGTGAAGCCTATCCTACCCACACCTAACAACTGTATGTCTATTTTCTCCATCAGCTCATCCCCCACAGTAATTACCTTTTGTTTTTCATTTGACCATACCTTCTAGATTGTAAGTTCTAAAGTGCAGGGCCCTCTGATTCCTCCTGTATTAAATTGTATTGTAACTGTACTATCTGCCCCCATGTTGTAAAGCGCTGTGCAAACTGTTGGCGCTATATAAATCCTGTTTATTAATAATACCAATAATAATAAAAAATATAAAAATGCACTTACAAATCAATTTAACAATGTTTTTCACACAATATTTACTCTTTTCCCATAAGATTTATTATAAAATAAGTGAAACTTGGGTGAAAGTTGTGTGAATCTTGGATGAAAAGAGTAGCATGTACTAAGAGTAACTGGAAACAACCATCCTTTGCTGTTTACTCAATATTCCAATCAGAGCTCAATTACTAAAGACAAAACTATGTGCCTGATCCCAGTTATACATGAAGGAAAATGCTTTGGTAGTGAAGAAACGCCACACACAGCACTGTTTTTACTCTCTGGGAACATTCTAATGATGGGATTAATCTCAGCAGGATGTGCTTGGGGACATTGTCACTACTTGTTTGGTCACAGTAGATTCCCTGATGTTCTTCCTGTTCTGCAAATCCTCTAGATGCTGATCCCAACACAGCATTTACTCATTGGACAAACAGAATATCTATCAAGACAGACTAGCATCCATGTTACATGGTTAGCAAAGAAATGCAAGATAAGGAGGGAAAGGTCGTAAAAATTGGGATCTAGGTGGAGACTTATGAATGTTTATTTTTTTTATAAATATTTTTATTAATTTCAAGCATAGAAATTACAACAATGTAAACAATTTATTCAAAAAATACAATTGTAAAGTACGTAGACATAAATTAACATTAAAAAAGCAAAAGAAAAAAGGAGGGGGGTGAGGATGGGAGGAAAATATCAGAATGAGAGGAATCAATCAGTGTATGTGTACGAGGCCGTACACACAACCGTTTTCATCAACAGAATCCATCAAGAAACTTGGTGGCAGAGCTTTTTTGCAGAGGAAAATGGTCGTGTGTATACTTTTCATCCAGAAAACTGTTGTGGAACTCGATGAGAAAAAAAGAGAACAAGTTCTATTTTTCCTCGTCGGGAGTCTCAATTTTCTCGTCGTGTTCCTCGTCGGGCTGGTTTTCGACAAGAAACACGTTTGTGTGTATGCTTAGAAACCCGCACATGCTCAGAAGGGTGGCGCCAGTGTAATCAAATTTCCCCTTTATAGTGCCGTCGTACGTGTTTTACGTCACCGCATTTGAGAACAACGAGATTTTGTCTTGACTGTGTGTACGCAAAGAAAGCTTGTCAAGATTCTTGACAAGCCTAACAAGGAACTCATCGAGGAAAACGATGTTTCATTTACGTCAAGTTTTTCGGTCGTGTGTACGAGGCCTAAGAGTTTTAAAAGTTCATCAGAAGTGCAAAAGGGATCTATCAAAATTAGGAGGAAAGTAAGGCTGAGCACAGGCGTGTTCGCAACTTTAAGTGCCTGCGCCTGCCAGGAAGCTGACACTCCGCAGCGCTAATCACAGGTAGTGAGACATTTCCCGATCCGAGGCTGCATAGATCGGGAAATGTCTCACTACCTGTGATTAGCGCTGTGGAGTGTCAGCTTACTGACGGGCGCAGGCATGTGGAGTTGCGAACACACCTGAGCTCATCCTTAGAGGAAAGAAAGGTGTAATCCAGGGGGACCATATTTTTTTCGAACTTGTGGGAATTGTCACAAAGGATTGCAGCAAGTTTTTTGTTAGACATGTACCAATTAATTTTATTTTTAACTGATGAGGAATTTGGTGTAGAGGACCACCAAGCTTTTGCAAAAGTTTGTTTGGCAGCAGTGAATACAAATGTTAAGAGGCGGGATTGATTATTTGTAAAATCTTTTGGTTTGAGATTTAATAAGGCTTCTAGTGGATTCTTGCATTCTTATGAATTTTTAAATCAACTTCTTTGCCCCATGTCCACATCCACTTGTGCCTCATGTAGTGATTAACTGATATAACTAAGTGGGCAAATTCATAGTAAGGTATTCTGACAACTTGTCATCCTGCTTACAAAGTCAGCTTGTTATACTACATGCAAAATGATTTAAGGCTATTAGAGACACAAAGGGCATGCATGGCCCAACAAAAAGTGTAGGAATAGTAAACATAAGTTTTACCTCCTAAGTACTAGTGTTGCTCACGAATATTCGCATTGCGAATATTCGCTACGAATATTGCATATTCGAGTATTCGCGAATATCTCGAATATCGCGGCGAATATTCGCTATCTCGAATATTCGTATTTTTCAAAATTCGCAAAAAAATTCGCAATCAATTTCGCAATCGCGAATTTCGCAATGGCGAAATTTCGCAATAGCAAAATTTCGCAATTTTTTTTTTTTTTTTTTATAAAATATCACGAATATTCGATATTTACGAATATTCGCGACCGCATATGTGAAATTTCGCAATTTTTTTTTTATAAAATATACCGAATATTCGTAAATATCGAATATTCGTGATATTTTATAAAAAAAAAAAAACGCGAAATTTCGCATTAGCGAAAATTCGCATTAGCGAAACTTCGCATTGGCGAAAATTCGCAATTTTTTTTTTTTATATCACGAATATTCGATATTAACGAATATTCGCGAATATTCTTCGAAATATTCGCGAAATATCGCGAAATCGAATATGGCGTATTCCGCTCATCACTACTAAGTACCAGCCCCAAAACGTATTTAGTATGACTTAATCCATGCACCTATTATTCAGCTGTGCATTCAGTTCAGTAATGTCATAATTCCAGTAATGGAACCTCTCGTAATATGTAAAGAAAGTCAAGACCTAACCACACAATATATTTTGTACTTCTTTGTATTCTGGAATCTACAAAGTGAATGAGTTGTAAGTAAAGGTATCACAGGTCAGAGTAACACATATACACATAAATGAAAATAGATCCTTCTTCTGTTTATGTTGTTTGATGTATTGTACAAGATAGCAAGTCACCTCATCTTGTCATAAAACATTACAAAAAGGTATTATACTGTATATGAGACATTACAGCTTCAAAGTGGAGAATAAATAACCTTATGTAAGATACCATAGCATGATTGGGTATACCAAGCACCACATCCCTAGAATATTGTAGAAAATAATTCAGAATATAGAATATGGGATGCTACTCTTTTTTCTGATGGCAATTCGGATGCATATTCGGTGTGGTGGAAAGTTTGGGCCAGATTCACATACATCGGCGCATTTTTGGACCGGTGTAGTGCAACTCCTTTAAGTTAGACCGGCTTAATTTTGAGGCGCAAGTACCGTATCCTCGTAGTATTTTCGGCCAAATTTGCACCGGTGCAATGTAAATTCCGAGGCGTAAGGCGGTGTAATTCAAAGTGGGAAGGACGTGGGCGTGTTCCATTGAAATGAGCCGTGACCCCATGCAAATGAAGGGCCGGCCAGACTGGGCATGTGCACATGAAGCAGACTATGGTCAGCACCTCTCTGAGCATGCTCAGAACTCGGCACGGCGCAATCAGTTAGATAGGAACTAGGCCCGTCAGACTTAGTGAGCTATGCACAGTGCTTAAATAGACTGAGAGAAATGCCCTTCCATTGCAAAAGTACATCCAATTTTTTTCCCTTCCTGAAGCAAGGTGCTTTTATTCCGTTGTCTGTTGCTGTTTGGAGGTTTGTGTCGTGTCGGTGTGTGTATATATATATAATATTAAATAAGATAATTATAATAATATTACAATTAGTAAATTTATATTAGTTAAAAAAAATAAAAATAGATATTTATTAGATTAATTATTATAAAATATATACTAAACAGAAAAAAATGTATATAAAATATATATTTACCCATTAGGGTGAAAAGAGTCCGCGCTATGGTGAATAAAGTAGCTGTTGCCTCCCAGTAGGATCCCTATGTGGGGAGCTAATATAAATATGGATAGGAGAAAGGGAAATGGCGCTGCTAAATTAATACCTTTGTCGGGTATATCCTTTTGGCTGGAATTAGGGTGCAATTGGAGAGATACCCTGTGTTAATAGGAGGGTAGATGTTGGTTCCTCAGCTTCCACTAATTTCAGTGAAATTGAGTAAAGTTGGATTGATTAGGTCAGGAGCCTGTGCAGGCCAGCAGGCCCAAAGATTGCTAAAGTAAAATGATCCTATGCTGCTATAAGGATGCCAGTTGTGACCGATGCACCCTAAACCATATAAAACAAAGAAAAAAATGTGTCTCCAGAGTCTAATAGGTATGAATCCCTACTAGTGTGGTTACTAGTGTAATCAACCACACTAGTAGGCATTCCTACCTATTAGACTCTAGAGACACATTTTTTTCTTTGTTTTATATGGTTTAGGGTGCATCGGTCACAACTGGCATCCTTATAGCAGCATAGGATCATTTTACTTTAGCAATCTTTGGGCCTGCTGGCCTGCACAGGCTCCTGACCTAATTAATCCACCTTTACTCAATTTCACTGAAATTAGTGGAAGCTGAGGAACCAACATCTACTCTCCTATTAACACAGGGTATCTCTCCAATTGCACCCTAATTCCAGCCAAAAGGGGTGCCTATTACCATTGGGCTCACCCCACGGATATACCTGACAAAGATCCTCTCCCTTGCCCTCCTCCGTGCCCTCCTCCTTCTGCGCTCATCTAAAGTCAGTAGTATAGCTATGAGCAAGGATGCCCCTGGCATGTTGGCATACAGATTAATGTCCTGCAAGTGTGGCTGCTCAGCTCGGCCCTAATGGTGTTGCTTTTGCTGACATGTAGACAGATTGTCTAATTTTAAGCAAGCTTTTATATGGTCTAATTTTAGACCGGCCGTGCAGCTGATAAGCACATCGTGTAGACTGCACCGCACAAACTTACCTTTGTGGATCAGCGTATCTCCCTCATTTGCATATTTGCATAGCAAATCAATGGTGTGTCTAGTGCAGTTTTGCACGCACGCTGCGCCGGTCTATCCAAATTACATCGGTCTAAAAAATGTGGATTTCAGGCGTATATCGTTTTGGGGATACGGTGCATAGATAAGCGTGTGCATTTTTAGACTTACGCGTGCCTAACTCGTGATACTCCGGAGTAAGTGCTTTGTGAATCTGGCCCAATATTTCCAGTTGTGCCTTTTTGGTCTACTATTGGAAGACAATGGCAATGTTGACCTCTTATGGTCGTTTTTTGTGATGAAATAAAATGACATTTTTAAAAACGTCATTTAAAATGATCGTGTGTGGGCTAAAACTGCGTTTTCCGTCTTCTGAAAAACGACAAAAAAACATTCGAACATGCTTCAATTTTTTATGTCGTTTTTGAAAATGTCGTTTTTTGTGTTGTAAAAAATTATCCTGTGTGGGCTAAAACAACGTTTTAAACAACGTTTTAAACCCACGCATGCTCATTTACATGGGAGACTCTCTTGTTTAAGGGGACTTCCAGATTCGAAAAATACCCCTGCCGCAGACCCCTACAACCACCGGCCAAGGTTGTGGGGAAGAGGCCATTGTCCCCATCAACATGGGGACAAGGTGCTTTGAGGGGCTCAGTGCCTCCCCTGCCCAAAGCCCTCCCATGTTGATGACATGTGGCCTGGTATGGTCCAGGAGGTGCAGGGGCACTCCGTTTCCTGGCCCCCCTTGGTGGCCTGTTGGGCTGCATGCTCGGATAAATGTCTGATATGGATTTCTGGGTGCCCCATGCCATTTGTTTAAAATATTTTGGCATGGGGCTCCCCCTCCAATCCATACCAGACCTGTAGGGCACGGCAATTCTTTTTTTAACATTTAGCTGTCAGTGGAGAACACCGCTGACAGCTGATGACTCATTGATTGTTAAGGACGCAGCAACCACCCACTCATTAACAACTGGCTATTCACAGTTGGTCAAAACCGACGAAAACAGACTGAAGTTCAGTTTCATCGGTCCAAACCGATCGTGTGTAGGCCCCATCGGTCAGTTTTCCTTCGGTCCAAAAACAGAGAACTTGGTTTAAAATTGAACCGATGGACACCTGACCGATGGGTCAAAACCGATCGTTAGTATGCAAAGGCATCGGTCAAAAGGCCGCGCATGCTCAGAATCAAAATGACGCATGCTTGGAAGCATTGAACTTCATTTTTTTCAGCACGTTGTGTGTTTTACGTCACCGCGTTCTGACACGATCGTTTTTTTAACTGATGGTGTGTAGGCACATCAGACCGTCAGTGGGCTTTGTCTGTTAACCGATGAAAACTGTCCTTCAGACCGCTCTCGTCGGGTGGACTGATCGCGTGTACGTGGCCTAAGTGTGTTGCAGTACTAGTCATTTTGAATGGAAACTTAAATGAACAGAGACAAACCATAGTAACACTCTACTGTTTATTGCCTTAAATAAGAGTCAGGTTCTATTTGGCCCATGCTGGGTTGCGCTGGCAGGCCATTCAAAATGAATGGGCTCCATTATTGCACCACAGTTGTATGCACAACATAACGTACGCGAACCTGTGCAATTTTTAAGTTGGTAACTATGGCACATGGCCATGATAGGTGTCGGAATGACATGATGGGTTTATATGGGAAAGCATATCTAGACATTTATGGATTTAGAAGGGACTAAAATGCATCACAGAAAATTGCATTATTGTGAAAATTGCTTAAACATGATGTGTTTTTATTATCAGGAGCCCTAGGGAGGTTCCTGCTACCACCAAAGAGATTGTCATTTTTTTTTATTGGAGTCAAATTAGTAATACCAATTAGAAATGTATGCCTTTGTTGCACTTACCCATTCCCACTCAAACAGTGTAACATTCATCAAATATTACTCTTGCAACAATTACAAGCAGCTACGCAATTAAGGCAAGGAAATGGTTTAATGAATATAAAAAGTCAGTCCACTCAAAAGTCTTGTTTGAGGCTATTTTTACACGTGTGCATCAACATTTTCATGAATTTTCATAATTTTTTTATGTTTTTACATGTATTTCGTATGTTTTTCATGTGATTTTCATACTCTCCCATCAAAGTGTATGGCGCCAAAAAATGCCCACTGTACCTTTTTACAAGACACATAGGGCCAGATTCAGGTAGATGAGAGCATCTTTGCTCCAGAGTAACGCTTCTCATTTACGTTACTCTGACGACCCTTTCAGCGCAAGTACTGTTATTCACATAGCAGTTGCGCGTAAACTTGCGCCAGAGTAACGATAATGCGCTGGCGTAACCCGACGCAAGGGGAAGTGGGTGTGATCATATGTAAATGATGGGCGGAGCCCAGCGCAGAGGCTTACGTTCAGCGCATCAACCACGGAGCATGCGCAGTGAGTGAGGCTCCACTCGCCCCCTTTGTGCGCATGCTCACAACTTCCGTCGGCACCACTTCACGGGAAACGTCAGCGCAATGCCTTCCGTTGGGCGTTTAAATGCGCCCGTAGAAGCGCCATTCCGGCACTAAAGTATATCCTGCTCCCCCTCCCCGCAGTGATGTTACTTTTGTTCTGAGATGGCTGCTCCCGTTCCCCGCAAACACACAGGAGAAAGCTGAACTTTAATGGCCAGGAGCTGCCAGCCGTCATCTCGGCTATGAAGACCTATGATGTCTTCCTCCATGGCTGTAAAAGTTGACAGACAAGCATGGACAGAGGTGTTGTCCTGCAAGTGGGGGTGCTCAGCTAGCTCTTATCGTCGGTAACGCTGCTGTAGCTGCTCTCCTGCTGACCTGTGGCCATCTGGAGTAAAGATAAAGCAGCCTTTTGTAGAAATAACTTTGCGCCGGACGGACGAGATACGCACGGCGCATGTAGCCAGCGTATGGTGCTAATCCGTTCGTGAATTGGGAAAAATCCCTCATTTGCATATTTGCAGGGGAAATCAATAGGCGCGACTGATGCGCCAAGCGAAATTAAGCGCTGACGATACTCTGGCGTCGGAACGTTCCGCCGGTCGCAAATGGCCCGTTATTGGGCGCATCTAGTTTGGTGGGTACGGGCACATAGAAACGACGGCGCATCTTCACAGTTACGCGGCGCATATCGAAATACTCCAGCGCAAGTGTTGCTGAATCTGGCCCATAGAAGAAAAATGCACAAATGTGAACAAGCCCCATAGACATAGTAGTAATCCTCTGGATGTGCATCGAGCAATGTCTGTAAAATTGTACAGGTGTGAATGTGGACTCAAATGTTATAGATAGAGCGGGGTAGGCAAGATCTTCTTGACTGTGTCAAATTGGAAATTTGGTTGTTTCACCACTGTTCTTACACCTCCTGCTGCATAATATAAAATTATGGCCACAGAAGGTGTGCAGACCCAAGAACTGAAGAAGAAAAATCTCATAACACAATTCCTGAAAGATACACAAAATTGTCACATGAATTACCACTCCAAAATCTACCAACAGTGAACTATAAGGGTGGACTGACCATTGAATTAAATCATAATCCTACACAATTTTTTTGTTAAGCTTTAAGTAAAGTCCACCTACCTAACAGATTTACTTGAATGCATAAAAATATGTTTCATTTTATATTAGCAGGGGGAAAAATTCTAGGTGCCATTTGGGGTAAAGCAGAGTGAAAGGAGGCGACTTACAGGAATGTGTAAGACCCAAAGAAGATGAAAACAATGTTACATTTAGCTTAAGATCAATAATTGGGTTTATGATGAAAATCCCCTTCAGATGCAGCTGCTTCTCTGGCTTTGCCTCTTAGATTAGGTTAGTATGGGGAAAAAACTGACTTGCTTATTTAGCAATGTACAATAAAGGATTAGAGAAAATTCCTTTTTGGTATTCTTCAGACTTCGTTTATAACTAGCAGAACAAAGTCTGAAGTCAACTAGGAGTACTCTCAGAACCCCAAACAAAACCAAATCCAGCCTGAAGTCAAACAGGCCACTTGACATTGTATGGCACTTAATTTGTAGGCATTTTCCGGGTAGGCACAAAGAGGCTCGGTGCAACTATGCAACTGCTGCAGATTAGGAAGCAGCCAGCGACATATTGTCTGCCAGTATAAATGCCAAGTAGTATTCTATTATGAGGGAAAGCTTTGAACATGCAGAGAATTAGTGTGACAGGTACCAAAACAAATTAAAAGGCAAGTTCACCGAGGGCTGACAATCCAAAGACTGAAAAAAGAACAGGGGGCATCCGGTTCTGTATGGTGTGCCTAACTGTAGAATCAGGCTATAGACCAGGTCTTGTGGATTAAGGAAAAGTTTTAAATAATGGATATGGGTTTAAAATAAATATATATATATATATATATATATATATATATATTACAAAACATTGATTATTGCTTATACATCATTAGCATGCTTGCAGAACAAAATAGCAATTGAGCAATTGGCACAATATTAACCGTAGAAAGATACATGTAGGATATCTGAATTACAGCAATACAGATGTTTAGTGATTTGTAAAAAAAATAAAAATAAAAAACACAACATAGTAAACAAAAGCAAAAAAAAAAACACTAAATAACAGAGAACTATTTTTATGAACTACAAATACACCTGTATCTTTTGAATGTTGAGAGACTTTACATGATAACACTCAAAAGCCTTTTGCACACTGCAGCTTGAAAAAAACTCAGTACTGAGCTAAAATACAGCTCATTAATTGTAATGTGCTTATGCACACAAGCGCGTAAACAAGAGCTGTGCATTCTTCAGTAAAAAGTAAAAAATCTTGACTTTTAAATAGTAATTTATGCCTCATGCACGCAAAATGTGTGCAAATGCCCACTTACATATTCTGCAGAACAAAAACACGAGAATAAGTATTCGCGTGTGTGCGCGAATCTGCATGAATTTATGCGAAAATTACACAAACGCATATGCATGAAAATGGATGCAAATACATACAAAAAATAAACCGGCTGCAAAAGTAGATACTCAAACAGAAGTATTGTGGGCAAGAGGCCAACTGTTATACTATTGAGGCTTATCAGTCAATGGTAATTGCTAGACCAATAACAACAGGTCTTTAAAGCGGAGCTCCACCCGATTTTTAAGTCAATTGTAATAATACTATAGCTAAAAAAACATTGCTGAAATGGATATTTATGTTTAATAAAAATGTACATTACCTGAGTTCTTCATTTGCCTTCTGGTCTGGAGCCTTCGGGTTATTCTTATTTCCTGTCCCGCGCAGTGTCTTCTGGGAGCTTCTGTCATAGCTCCCTTGTGATCCTATTCTGGCCTAGACAAAACATCGCACGATTTCGGGGACCATTGCTATGGCAACACAGACGCTGATGCCGCTGGTCCGCGCTGCGTGTGCGCATGCGCGAGATTGAGCGGTGGATGCTGGGAACACAGCATCACCGCAACCAGGAAGTCCCTGCCTGATTGTAATGCCCACACTAGAAATGGCAACGGAAGGAATATAATTGTTTTTACATCACACAAAGAGAGCGGAGCGGACGTTAGAGCGGAGAGAAGTATGTTTATTTAAGCCCTGCAATTAGCTATGTTACTAGACTAAAAAAAAAAAAAAAAAACGTAATTGCATGGGAGATCCGCTTTAAAACTTTGAGTGAACACAAATTAAGACAATTTATTGATATACAAGGTCATTTAGATTTTCTTAGATTGTATTATTACACAAATTTCAAGAAAAACAAAAACATCTTCACTCAAAAAATTTTGCAAAATGATAAAAACTTTATAGTATTTAAATACTAAAGAAATATGTTCAAAAAGGTTTACAGTGAATATTAGGTCATGTTAAAAAATTTTGAGCTCTGTAATGCCCTGAACACGCGATCGAACTGTTGTCCGAGCAAATTCATATCAGAATTCCGACGGAATTCCATCGGAGGAAAAGAGAACATGTTCTCTATGTAAACTTTGATGGGATTCATCGGAACTTCCGATGGGGCATACACACGGTCGAAAATTTTCGATGAAAAAAGTCAGTTGGACTTTTTCCATTGGAAATTCCGATAGTGTGTACAGGGCTTTACAGAGACTCAAATCTGATAGGGGTTCTAGTCCTTGTAGACAATCAGCAGACACATCTAAAAGCCAAACACCATATCTAAATTGTGATTCCAGAAGCATAACAAAAAATATCTGGGCCCCTGGAGCAGGCGGAGACACAGGCATGCATAAAACAAAATAGGGAAATTACGTCCTTACGATATGAGCAGTGACATGTCACTAATGGTTGTCACTCACTAGTCAGATCTGTAAACTGTGAGAGCCCTCTTGTCACCCTACCAGGCAATCTGATCTTGACACGTAGCTGAACGACACATTTCCAATACTGTATGTTATAGGGTCACATTTTCACATCACCAATTTTCAGTGTCTGTAAGCATGCAGTGATAGAAATGAAAAATGTACATAAATAAGTTAATAAATAAGGATCAAGCTTTGCAAAAAAAAAATATATAGATTGTATCCAAAATAAATGGTTGAAACCATTTAGCTATTTACCTAAGCTAAGTAGGAAAATCTCCACAAGATGTTCACACACAAAAATCATATCCGGCAAAAAGTTTGACTATTAACAAATCATGTGGCCTGTGGGTTCATCCATTCTCTCAAGTGCATCCAGTGTTATCTAGAGATAGCTGTACTGTAACATCAAACATAAGCATGGTGGAAAATTCAGATTTCAGTTGTGTCAATAAGTGCCATGAAAACTGGATTTACATCATGTGGACATATATGTGTGTTGATTACAACTAATGGAGGTCATTGCCACTCTGTTATCCAGTTCATCCATGTTCTGCATCTGCCAACCACTGTCTGAAGTCATATGGTTCCAGAAATACACACAACTCCCCAGCTATTTTTTTTATGATGACAAATTAGATCTAATTTAAACTACCCATCTTGTCAATACCAGTCACACATTTATTTTATATGTGTGTTCTCTTAGACTTTAGGTGCCTATAGGCAATGGTAGATATAATATTTATGGGACACCAGCAGATACCATCAGCTGAGGCTTCGGGGCAGGGAAATAGAAGTCAAATATGCTGGAAAACCTTGCCTGCTTGCTATTGTTCTCCCCCTGATAAACTGGCATCAGAGGTACCTTCAACAAGCCTCCTACCTCTCTCCATAACCCATATATTAGTGTTTTGGGAAATGCAGGAAGATTTAGATGACTGAGGGTTCTCAGTTCATGCCTGCACATTTGACTCTACTCTAATATCTATGGTGGCCTTTATAGGCAGAATGTATCCAGTCTTCTGCCATGCATCTGTAGCCTCATTCAACCACTGTTTGACTTTTTGATGAACAGTCAATACATTCCTCTCTTCTCAACATTCCTCAATTCATTTAACTTTTTAGGCGATTATGTAGACATTCCAAAGATTTGGCCCCATCAAACATAGACATCTGTTGACATTGAGTTCCTCTTGATGCTCTCTGCATTCCTGTTCACCACATAATCCTAACAATGAAGAAAAAAATAAAAAATCCCAACTACTGGAAAGCATTAAGGTAAACCCCCAAACATTTTCTAAATAATGTTATAGTAGTAGTATTGACTGATGAAAAATTGTTATAAACTATTCTTACAAAACTATTGGGTGTTGCAACATCTGTTTTCAGGATGAAACTATTTTAAAAATTGGCAGCCATCTAATGTTCATTGTTCCTATGATTTTGTATGCCATTAAACTTACGCTGAGTAAGTATTTTAGCTCTTTGTAAGGCACTTAGGTATAAGAGAAAAAAACTATTAAAAGAACATTAATGCTTATTAGACAACTGTATCTAATTAAGAATGTAGCGATTGTTCACATCGTTGTTAGAGTGCTAACCAACAAAAACAGAAATAGGTTGATGTACTAAGGAAATTAAGAATATTCACATAATGAATTGTATTACTACTCAGTTCAATTATCCAATCTTGTGCAAAACAAATTCCTGTTTACTGATTTCATCTGCACTTGATTGGACATTCAAAGTAAGTATTTTTACTTCAAATTAGCTTTTCACAAATATGGATAATTGAAGTTAATATTCTCAAAATTCATTATGTAAATACTGTCAACTCTTTTATTAAAACAGCCATAATGGGTCTCACCTGGCACATAGAGGATTTTCTAATTAGTTTAATATTATCATGTAATGTTGCACAATGGGGGTGATTTACTAAAACTGGTTCAAGCAAAATCTGGTACAACTGTGCATAGTAACCAATCAGATTCCAGGTTTTATTGTCAAAACCTAATTGAACAAGCTAAAGTAGCTTATGGGTTATTATAAACAACTGCACCCGATTCTGTGCGAACCAGCGTTAGTAAATCTCCCCCATTGTGTCACATATTGTTTTGCATTAATGTACCGTTACAAGCCAAGCAAATCATTTAATACATTTTTAAGTCAATAATTACCAAAATAATTTTTCTGAAGTTTATTTCTGAAGATTAAACTCCTTTAGTAGCGCCTACATGTGATCAAAAGTTCCACCTGAGACTAGTATTGTAGTATAAAACATACCAAGGACCCAAACGAAGGAACTATATCTATAGTTTTTGCTGCAATTAACCTGCAAGTGTATATAATGTCAAAATTGGGAGTGGGAAATGAAGGAAGCAGCAATATGATTAATGATGATTTATGAACTGCTGGTAGATTCTGCAGTGTGCACAAAGGGGTAAGAGTATTGTGGCATACAGGAGAACAAAGCCAAGCTAGAAGGTGACACTGCAGTTGTACATGACATGTGCCTGCTTCTGGATAATTAGAGGGCATCTAAGTCATCCATCACAAGAGCACACGCACATACTCACCTATCATGGCAGGTCCTCATTTCAAACTTCAAAGAGCCATCTTTAAAGCTAAATTTTGCCCATTGATCATTTCTAGGCACCGCAAAAGAAGAATAGTTGTTTTATTTACAACAGGGAGAAAACTCCTCCTAGCTTTTTCTTGATGGACATCAGCAAATAAACAGTTAATAAAGGTGATTTTATTGCAACATCTGTCACAAGTTTGAAGCAGAGTTAACTACTTCAGCACCACAGTGCCTTGTGGGTGTACTAAGGAAAAACGCTAACCAAAGTCCAACTGTAACGAAGGGGTTAATTAGAGAATAGATGATTAAAACTTTGGAAGACATAGATGGATTGGGGTCATCGGGGTCTACCCAGAAATAAAAGCCACAATACTTATCTTTGAACTGCAGTGTCCAATTGATTTGCTGTGGTCCATTACCCAGCACACTCCAGGGAGTTTGGCAATGACTGATTCAAATATTATTTTTGTCTTACTTCCCTTTAAACAAAAACTAGAAAGTAAATAGAGCAAAGCAAACTTCATACATTTTCTAGTCTTTATATATATATTTTTGTAAGGACTTTGTTGTAGCTAAAATGATCAATTCATAGCCACACAAGTACAAGGAAACATTTCCATACAATGACATTTTTCATTTGTAAAACGGTGATGTCAATAGAATGTCACACGTGCCTGCAGTTTAATTCATATTTAAATGGCAGACATGCAATGCACAGTCAGAGGCAATCTTAAAATGTTTATTTTGCAATACAGACAGAATGATGATTAATGATAATACCAATGCATGACCTTAAGAAGATACAGCTGACCATATCACAGTTATAATTATAATAGGTATCATGTTTTAGCAAGTTGGTCATTGAGTAAATTAAAGTATATCTAAACTCAAGAACAAAATATAATATATTGCAGCTCACCTGTTGTTAAAAGTGGTGACTGCATTAGCTTCCTTTTTTTCAGTCTTTTTTTTCCCTTTTTTTACATTGCTTGGTCCTCCCAGTAGTGCACTTTCTGACCTAGGGTGACACCAGCATAAGCTGGCTATACACCAGTAGAATTTCATTTGAACTTTTAATGCAAAATTTTAAAATCGTTTGTTAGAGTTTTTAATCTTGCCACAAAAAAGTCAACTGATTTCAACTGAGAGTCCTTAAAATTTTGTCCAGACCTGTTACTTGAATGGAATTCCAATGGGTTTCTTTTGTGCCTAGAACATGCTCATTACAAAATATGTGACTTGTACTAAATAAAAAACACATTCACCATTAGAATTTTGTTTGTAAGCGAAAAAAACTTCCATGTATGTGTGAAAGGAAGAGAATACAAACGAATAAAAGAACCAACACCAACCCTAATGCTGATACACACGGTCGGAATTTACATCATCAAATGTTCTATGTGAGCTTTTGGTCGGATATTCCGACCGTGTGTAGGCTCCATTGGACATTTGCTGTCAGAATTTCTCACAACAAATGTTTGAGAGCCGGTTCTCAATTTTTCCGACAACAAAAGTTCTTGTCGGAAATTTTGATCGTCTGTAGCCAATTCCGATGCACAAACATCCTACCCATGCTCGGAATTCATTTGACGCATGCCTGGAATTAGGGATGAGCTGAACACCCCCCTGGTTCGGTTCGCAGCAGAACATGCAAACAGGCAAAAAATTTGTTCGAACATGCGAACACCGTTAAAGTCTATGGGACAAGAACTTGAAAAAGTGCTGATTTTAAAGATTAATATGCAAGTTACCGTATTGTCATAAAAAGTGTTTGGGGACCTGGGTCCTGCCCCAGGGGACATGTATCAATGCAAAAAAAAGTTTTAAAAGCGGCAGTTTTTTTGGGAGCAGTGACTTTAATAAAGTGAAACAATAAAAGTGAAATATTCCTTAAAATTTTGTACCTGGGGGTGTCTATAGTATGCCTGTAAAGTATTGCATGTTTCCCGTGTTTAGAACAGTCCCTGCACAAAATGGCATTTCTAAAGGAAAAAAAAGTCATTCAAAACTACTTGCGGCTATAATGAATTGTCGGGTCCTGGCAATACAGATAAAAGTAATTGAAAAAACCGAAACATAAGACATCTTCCCCATGTTGAGGGCATGTGGCCTGGTACGGTTCAGTAGGGGGGCGCTCTCGCCCCCCTCTTTTCCTGTGGCCTGCCAGGTTGTGTGCTGGGATATAGGTCTGGTATGGATTTTTGGGAGGGAACACCACACCATTTTTTTTTTGGCATGGGGTTCCCCTTAATATCCATGCCAGACCTGAAGGGCCTGGTATGGAATTTGGGGGGACCTCTATACATTTTTTTTTTAATTTTGGTTCGTTGGTTGCTGTTTTTCAATGACATTTATCTGTATTGCCAGGACCCAACAATTCATTATAGCTGCAAGTATTTTTTAAATGACTTTTTTTCTTTTAGAAATGTCATTTTATGCAGGGACTGTTCAAAACACAGGAAACCTGCGCTACTTTAAAGGCATTCTATAGACACATCCCAGGTACAAAATTTAAAGGAATATTTCACTTCTATTGTTTCACTTTAAGCATGATTAAAATCACTGCTCTGGAAAAAAAAATGCAGTTTTTAAAACTTTTTTGCATTGATGCATGTCCCCTGGGGCAGGACCCAGGTCCCCAAACACTTTTTATGGCAATAACTTATTGCCTATTAAACTTTCAAATTAGCACTTTTGATTTCTCTCATAGACTTTTAAAGGGTGCTCAGCGGCTTTCAAATTTGCCACAAACACCCCAAATTGTTTGCTATTTGGCGAACAATCGAACATCGGGCTCATCCATTCTCTGAATCATTGAACTTAATTTTTCTTGGCTCAACGTAGTGATGTACGTGACCACGTTCTTGACGTTTGGAATTTCCGACAACATTTATGTGACCAAGTGTATGCAAGAGAAGTTTGAGCCAACATTCCATCAGAAAAAAAATCCACGGCATAAGAGTTAAGACTGTACCCGCTATAACAAATTACAGGATATGGTTATGTTCATGTCTCCCCCACCACCACCCCTACTAAGCCTCCAGAACCTTTTGCCATTACACTTATCTCTCCTGATCCTCTGGGATCTTCACTTTTTAGTCTGCTGGACGCCAGTTAGCCACAACTTCAGAAACTCCCAGTTAGGCTCATCTTTTTTGGAAGAGTCTTTTTTTATTTTCTATGGGCAGATCTTTCCAACCAGTGGCAGCCAGTGGTAATTTTCTTTTTGGGGAGGCCGGGAAACAGTATGCCACCCCCGGTTCCGTTTCCTCCCTCTTCCTCGGCGGCCAATCGGGAGTCTTCTCTTTTCCGCCAATCGGAAAACGGGTCCCACACCCGGTTCTGATTGGCAAGATTGAGGAGCAGTGTTTCAACAGCGAATATTCAATCGCTGTTGTAACACCTGGGTGGGCTCATGGCGCAATGCTCTACGCCACGAGCCCACCCTCTTTTGAAGCCTATTAGAGTCTATGGCTCTAATCAGGTGTTTCAAAAAAACACTCTCGCCGTTGTAATTCAGGCACCCAACATCCTGACACATGAATAGGGGGTGGCCGGGGATAGATTCATGCAATGCATGACTCTATCTATTATACATATAGGGGGTGGCATGGATAGAGGGGGAGGTGCCCAGATACCGCTAATGGATGGGCCACCACTGTTTCCAACAGTGGATCGCCTCTCTATAGGAATTGATAGAGATTCTTCCTTGCATGCATGGAGGAAGAAACGTGTGGCTTGGAGACATCTGCAGCTGTGTCTCTTTTGGCTCTTAGTGGGCTGCACAGTAAAGCTCTCAGAGAGGTGGGAACAAAACCCAAAAGAAAACATTTAATATTATTATACAGGAATTTTACAGTGCAAACAGTTTGCGCAGCGCTTTACAATGTTAGGGCAGACAGTAAAATTGCAATACAATTCAATACAGGAGGAATCAGAGGGCACTATTATATTGCAGTTTACCAGTTCATATGCCTTGTACACACGACCGTTTTTCACAACGAGAAAACTGCCATTTTTTATATTGGTCGTGAAAACGGGTCGTGTGTATGCTCCCTAGCAGTTTTTGCGACAAAAAAAACTGCCTGCAAAAAAGTTGAAACCAGCTTTCTTTTTTCTCGACGTGTTTCCCATCAGTTTTTTTCTCGTCGCAAAAAACGGTCATGTGTATGCTTTTCCAAGGAAAAAACAAAAACGCATGCTCGGAATCAAGTATGAGACAGGAGCGCTCGTTCTGGTAAAACTAGCATTCAGAATAGAGATAGCACATTCGTCACGCTGTAACGGACTGAAAAGCACGAAGACTGAAAAGCGCGAATCGCCTCTTACCAAACTTTTACTAACACGAGGATCAGCAAAAGCAGCCCAAAGGGTGGCGCCATTTGAAACTTCCTCTTTATAGTCCTGTCGTACGTGTTGTACGTCACTGCACTTTGGTCAGATGTTTTTTTGCATGAACGTATGTATGCAAGTCAGGCTGGAGAGGAATCACAACGGGAAATTATTATTTTTTTTCTGCTGAGAAAAATGGTCATGTGTACGAGGCATTAGATGTGATGGCTGCATTCGTTTTCTTATTTTTAGGCTTTCTTTCTTTTATTTTCATCTGGTGATCCAGCTAGTAAGTCTGTTATTTTGCAAAAGAACACGTGGTCCTGCAGATGTAGCAGATACAGGGTTCAGGTTAAACATTTAACACTGACAGGGATGCTTACAATGATCAGTTTTTATTCCGTTCTGTAAAAAAGGAAAAAAACTGTTGCTGTAACTGCTTAAAAAGTGTTTGCTTGAATTCGTTTTTTTGTTAGCTTATCTAAGTCTGATAATACATCTAACACTCCCTCCCCCCTCCCCCCAAACTGACAATGATGCCATCCACAGGTGTCTCTGTTGCTCCATCATTCAGAGTGTAGACACCATAATAGAGGAGGTCAGATCACCAGGTGACAAGAGAAGGAAAAAAGCTTTAAAATAAAACATCTAAGGACTGGTAAGTCGCGGTATATTAAATTTTTAGTTTTGGGTGTTTTACTGGTTTAAGAGCAGAGATTCAGAATACTACAAATGTTCTTTTCTGCTCTTTTTATTAAGTTACAATGTAATAGTAAAACACAGACCTAGCAAAGCTGAAGACTTTTTATTTATGTACATGCAACCGATGCAACAAACAGAAGAAGGGGCAGCTTTTTCTTTAATAGAAAACAGTGGGAGGGGTAATTTTTTTTTTTTTTTTACAAGAAACAACAGCGTTTAGGTGCCTTGGTGTTGAGCAATTTCAACTGTTATACATGATAGCAACCAACACTGGGATATACAGTATATAAGTGTTTATTGGCAGCACCTGAAAAGAATCTTAAAGATGAAGTAAACCCTGATGGGTGTTACTTCCTCTTTGTTTCTCTGCAAAGGTAAAGCAGAATGGGCTACTATGCACCGCAGGAGAAGCCCACGATGTCCCCATCTGTCCCCGTCTTCCTTGCTACTAGCAAGCGTCCATTCTTCACTCCTCTTCCTTCCGGGACCGCAAACTCCGGCTCTGTGACTGGCCCGGAGTCACGTGACGCCACTCCCGCGCATGTGCACGGGAGCTGCCTTTAATGGCATCTCCCAAGATAGAAACAGCACATGCATAGAAGATTTGCAAACATCTCCTAGACCGTGCAGGTCTGGGAGATATTTCAAGCACCTATAAGTAAGCCTTAATCTAGGCTTACCTGTAGTTTAACCACTTCCATACCAGGCACTTACGCACCTTCCCGCCCAAGCCAATTTTCTTCTTTTTTTTTTTTAAAGTGTATTTTTGTGCGTGAACTCGAGAGAGAGGAGCCGGACTGCAGGAGTTGGGAGTAGGCAGACCCTCCCCCCGGAGGCAATCGCCATCCTTCTCCATGCCCCTGGTGGCAATGGCGGGTGTGAAGGGGGGCCTCCCACTCACCCCGCCCTACCTGCTCCTCTTGGGAGCCCAACTGGGGCCCAACGGGACCCCAATGGGGCAGAGGGACTCCCCCTATGAGGGAGTGAGGGGGCCTAGCCCACCCAGCCAGCCCCGTAGGTCCTTCGCCTCTCTTTATTTTAAGAGACCGCATGGCCAAAGTGCATGTGTTTTAAACCAATTTTGTGTGCGTGCAAGTGTGGTGGTTTTTTGTGGGGGGGGGGGGTGGGCGTACTAAGCACAGGCGTACCTTGCATAGCACACCCACCGGGAGCCGGGCTGAGACCACCAAACTCAATTCACATGTAGCCGAGCCCGGGATCCGAACCCTTGGCTGCAGAGGTGAATGGCTTGTCAGCGCAGTGCCAATCACGTTGAGCCACCACAGCTCCCTCCCAAGCCAATTTTCAGCTTTCAGCACTGTCGCAATTTGAATGACAATTGCGCGGTCATGCTACACTGCACCCAAACAAAATTGGCGTCCTTTTTTCCCCACAAATAGAGCTTTCTTTTGGTGGTATTTGATCACCTCTGCGTTGTTTTTTTTTTGCGCAACAACTAAAAATAGAGCGAAGATTTTGAAAAAAAAATACGTTTTTATTTTTTTCTGTTAATTTTTTTGTAAATGAGTATGTTTTCTCTTTCAATTACGGGCACTGATATGGTGGCACTGATGGGCACCGATGAGGTGGCACTGATGGGCACCGATGAGGTAGTTCTGATGGGCACCGATTAGGTAGCACTGATGGGCACTGATAGGCGGCGCTGGTATGGGGCACTGATGGGCACTCATAGGCGGCACTGATGGGCACTCATGGGCGGCACTGATGGGCACTCATGGGCGGCACTGGGCACTCATAGGCGGCACAGGTGGGCACTCATAGGCGGCACAGGTGGGCACTCATAGGCAGCACAGGTGGGCACTCATAGGCAGCACAGGTGGGCACTGATAGGTGGCACAGGTGGGCACTGATAGGTGGCACAGGTGGGCACTGATAGGTGGGCACTGGGCATGGATTGGCACTGACAGACACTGGGGTGGCACTGATGATCACTGAGGGGTGGCACTGATGGATCACCTTTTTTTGTCCTTTTTTTTTTTTGTAAGTACCCTGGTGGTCTAGTGTGGGCACTCCCTGGTGGTCCGTGTGGCGATCCGAGGGGGGGGTGCGCTGATAAACAATCAGCGCGAACCCCCCCTGTCAAGAGAGCCGCTGATCGGCTCTCCTGTACTCGCGTCTGTCAGACGCGAGTGAGGAAGAGCCGTCGGCGGCTCTTCCTATTTACATCGTGATCAGCCGTGATTGGACACGGCTGATCACGTGGTAACGAGGCTCCGCCGGAGACTCGTTACTGAGATCGGAGGTGCAGGGTGTCAGACTGACACCCCGCATCACCGATCGCCGCGCTGCGCGCCCCTACGGGCGCGCGCGGCATTGAAATCGTGCTAAGCCGTTTGAGAACGGCTAGTCACGATTTCATAACCACTTCCCGGCCGTAAATCGGCTATTGGCCGGGCGGGAAGTGGTTAAAGTGGTTGTAAATGGTTTACAACCACTTTAAAATAAATATACAGCTTTATTAATATACAAACTAAAACATGACGTAGCCCATGCTTACGCGTTTCAGCCTACATGGCCTACATGGTCATGTTTTACCCCAGGGATCCTCAAACTATGGCCCTCCAAGTGTTGCGGAACTACACATCCCATGAGGCATTGTAAAACTCTGACATTCACAGACATGACTGGGCATGATGGGAATTGTAGTTCCTGAACAACTGGAGGGCCGTAGTTTGAAGACCCATGTTTTACCCTGTACTGTTTTCACAGACTTTTAGGAGCTGCAGCCAGAGCACTGATCTTCGGGTAGAGCTTGGCGTGTCTACTATTTTTTTGTACAAACCCCAATACTCCAAAAAACAAAACGCAGCTAAAGAGTGTCCTGTGTAAGCAATATGAGTTGATTATAACAGCACTGCATGCAGCAGAGGTGTTATGATGCGACCATGCATCTCCCACCATTTGATAATGTATGTAACTAGGACTTCTGTCTTGAAACTTGGAACGTATTGGACAAGTCCTCTTTGAATAGTAAGGAATAGTAAGGAGAGTGACAGGACATTTTTGGTTGTTTTGGGTATTTCACCCTTCTTACTATTTACTGGCAGTACACTTTTTTGTGTCTTTTTTGTGTCTGGTGCATTAATAAACACTGGGTACCAGACGCATCCACCCCAGGAGGTACAGGAAGTAGGAAAATTATGGAATGTACAGGTATTTCTTCGATTAAAAAGAAAGAATTTTACATGAGTTACATTTTTGGATGGTTTAGATCATTATTCCTCAACCTTTTTTCATTCAAGGCACCCTATAATCTCCTACACAATCTTGAGGCACCCCATTCTAAAATATAAAAATTAAACTAATAGTTTTACAGAATGCAACAACATCCACACATGTAGGACACCCAACATTAGAGGTGATTTATTTGTTCAAAGCTCTCTCTCTCTCTCCCCCCCCCTCTCTCCCCCCCTCTCTCTCCCCCTCTCCCTCTCTCTCTCTCTCTCTCTCCTTTTTTTCCCACAAATAGAGCTTTCTTTTGGTGGTATTTGATCATCTCTGCGGTTTTTATTTGTTGCACTATAAACAAAAATAGAGCGACTATTTTGAAAAAAATTCAATATTTTTTACTTTTTGCTATAATAAATATCCCCCAAAAATATATAAAAAAAAAAAAATTTCCTCAGGTTAGGCCGATACGTATTCTTCTACCTATTTTTCGTTAAAAAAAATCGCAATAAGCGTTTATTGATTGGTTTGCGCAAAAGTTATAGCGTTTACAAAATAAGGGGTCGTTTTATGGCATTTTTATAAAAAAATATTTTTTACTAGTAATGGCGGCGATCAGCGTTTTTTTTTTCAGTACTGCGACATTCTGGCGGACACTTCGGACACTTTTGACAAATTTTTGGGACCATTGGCATTTTTTTCGCGATCAGTGCTATAAAAATGCATTGGATTACTATAAAAATGCCATTGGCAGTGAAGGGGTTAACACTAGGGGGCAGGGAAGGGGTTAAGTATGTTCCTGGGTGTGTTCTAACTGTATGGTGGGGTGGACTCACTAGGGGAAATCACTGATCTTCTGTTCATACATTGTATGAATAGAAGATCAGCATTTCCCCCGCTGACAGGACCGGGAGCTGTGTGTTTACACAAGCAGGTCTCGGTCCCCGCTCTGTACTGAGCAATCGTGGATGCCCGGCGGCGATTATGCCCGCCGGGCACGGGACTTGGGGGCGAGCGGGGGGCGCGCGGGGGTTACTGGCATTTTCTTTCCCCAGTGCTGTGTGAGGAAAGCCAATAATCAGCTCCCCTGTGACAGGACTGATAATCAGGGCATAATAAAATGATGTGTGTGTGTTTTTTTTTTTTTTTTTTTTTTTAGCAAAAAAATAAAAAAAATAAACAGTGGTGATTATGTCCCACCAAAAGAAAGCTCTATCTGTCTCAAAACAAATTATAACATTTTCATATGGGTACAGTGTTGCATGACCTCACAATTGTCAATCAAATGCGATAGCACTGAAAGCAGAAAATTGGACTGGTCAGGAAGTGGGGCAAAAGTGGCCACTAGGCAACTGGTTAACTTGACTGGCATTTCCAATTCCAAGTGCAGATTTGTTGCTCTGAAAAG
Source organism: Rana kukunoris (assembly GCA_029574335.1). Taxonomy (NCBI): domain Eukaryota; kingdom Metazoa; phylum Chordata; class Amphibia; order Anura; family Ranidae; genus Rana; species Rana kukunoris. The sequence goes on from CM056052.1 coordinate 213,351,769, forward strand.
GGTTTTCATGAGTAGCAGTATAAATAGCAGTATAAATTATTTTTGTATTTCATATGCTGCTGTTATATAGATATTTACTTTCTGGGCTAAATAACCCTTAATATATCATCCCATTTTCAACATGATATAATATATACTGTGTGTATATATATATATATATATATATATATATATATATATATATCTGTAGCGCCTGGCTACTTTCATAGCAGGTGCTGCTGTAAATTTAGAAGGGGATCAGAGGAAATTAACTCTCATGTTTATTTGGCTAAATTTAAGGCCTTTGTTCCAGCTCTGGCTGTACTGTGTGCCCACTCTGCTGTCTGGGGACTTCAGGCCCCCCAGACGGTAGGTGGCAGCAGTAGAATCAGGGTTGTGTGGATACTGCAGCCAATCAGGAGGGTTGATCGCCTCGCTGTGCATGCTGGGGAGAGGTATTTAGGGGGCAGACGTCATTTTTTGGGTGTCGTCGCCTTGCCGCCTTCCACCTGGGCAGTCGTCCCACCACCCCCGTGTGTGGCCCTCCTGGGCGGGGTGTGTGTGTTGCAGTGTTCCTGGCTCCAGGACCACATTGGTCCGGAGCATTAATCTACCTCGTAGACTCAGTAGACAGACTATAATTTGAAAGTGGTCCTGTGCTGTCCGTCCAAAGTGGGAGGAAGCTGATTGATGAAGAACCTGTCTGGAGGACACCGAGCATGAGGCTGGTGTCACAGGGGAGGCCTATTTGCTCATCGATGGACACTTTGTATCTGAGAGGTGGAAGTGGTAACCTATCAGTTTCCTGACGTAACTAAAGCTGTTTGAAGGAGATCCGGGTGCTAAATCCAGTTAAGAAGGATTTTGGACCGAGACTATCTCAACCTTTGGGAGGGTCTGTGGCAGAGACTTCACCCTAACGTTTCCGAGTGACACTCTGGCAGCTAGGCTGGTAAGAGAGGCCTATCCAGGTGCAATATACCCACCCTGGCTAGAGTGGTGAAGAAGTTTGTCATTGGGAGCAGGACTGTTTCCAGTACCAGTTAACCCTGAATCCACCATTTGCATTTTTTCTATCCATTCACCTATTTCTACTTCTATCGTTTTTACCCGGCTGGGTAATAAAAGCACAGAAAAGAGACTTGGCGTGTGGACATTGACTTTATTACAGCTCTCATCCAGTACCCTAGACGGCAGGAAGATAGAGGTAACCTGTTACCCAAATAAAACCAGCAGCTCCTTTGGGGTAGTGCTACACACACACACACACATATATATATATATATATATATATATATATATATATATATATATATACACGCACACAGACAACTGTATGCTATCCAATACTGTGTTCAGGCTCCAGTTTTGTGTCACTAGAGAATGCTGGATCTAATGGTAAATAGTTGATTTTCAGAGTGAACCTCCTCTTTAAAGCAGTTCTACCCAAAGTGTAAATTCCGCTCATCGCATCCCCCCCTCTGCGGTGCCACAATTGGCACCTGTTGGGAGGGTGGGAAGGGGGACAGGATACCTGTCTTTGACAGGTATCCCTTCCCACTTCCGGGAGTCCAGGCCGCCGGGTCCCCTAGCCGACAATGGCGGTGGCAGCAGCCGACGGCTGATGGAAACATGGCTGGATTTCAGGACAGGTAAGTGTCCATTTATTAAAAGCCACCAGCTGCAGTATGTGTACCTGCTGTTTATTTATTCTTTTTGGGGGCTAAACACTGCTTTAATAGAAAATGTCCTCTCTATTCCTGTTCAATGTTCTAATCACCCACTCTGTCCAAATAAAAAGAAAAAAAAAAGATTTGCCTTTACTTTAACCTAATTTTCTAGCATACTGGGGTATATAGTAAAAAGATGCTGTATCCTAGAGATCAACATCTAAAGCACAAGCCTAAAGCTGGCCATAGATGGATCTCTTTTTTTGATCAGTCAGCACGTTGGATGAAGGAATCCTCCCATGCTTTGCTACTGTATTTTTAATGAAAAATAGACAACATTACCATTTGGGAGCAGCTGATCATCCCTGCTAAACCTGCCAACTTTTGAACCATGCATGGCCAGATAAAAACTTGGGCTAAGGCTTCTGAATTTCATGTTTATTGCTTGTCACCCATAGACTAAAATATTTTTGTGACACTCAAACATTGTCACGTTGTCCCAAAAATACTGCCCAGATATAATTAATGTTACTTATTCCATAGATATGTACAATTTAGGTGGCCAGAAGATATTTTACGCTCATGCTGCACATAAAACATAGAGCTGAACGTAACATTTAGCCATGCAATGTAATCGAGGCCTTCGGGTAATGACTGGGCTCCCAATAAGCATTTTAATAAACAAATAAATTACACAGCTTGCGTAGCTTGTAGTCGTTCCCCTTTTCTTCTATTGTGACCTGCCATACGTTGAACTTATCCAAACAGATGTGCAAACTTTAACGTTAGGGAACCTTTAATGCCTTTGAAGTTTAGTCACTTCTGGCCCAGCAGAAGGAGGGCCATTTTATGTAGGATAGGAACTGGATGCTTTTTAACCCATTAGCAACATCATTAATCATGTTTATCCACATGACAACAAAGAAATTACATGTATATACAATCCAGCCACAGAGGCTGAAATGTGTCTTCAATCTAAAGGAAGCACGGAGCTGTAGATCTCTATAAAAGGACTCACTTACAGCTGAAAAGATAATTCTCTACAGAAACTGGTGCCACAGATGGCTCCATCTTTTAGAAAGAAGAGCGTGGTACAATCTCATCAATGGTATCCTATCAATGACATCTTGGAAAGGCTTTTGCGTTAACATGCAAGTTTTCCGGTGGCCCGATCTCTAAATGGCTACAGCAAAAGTCTGTGAACTCTCCTCGCCCAAGAGTAAAGGAGACCAGGCCTTTGCTCTGAAGGTGTTTCCATCATGTTGAAAAGTGTGTCCAATCTCTTTGTAAAGAGCAGCAGGTAGCGTTGAAAGGCCGGGTCACTCTGCTGACCAACTTAAAACCCCATTGTGCCCCAGTAACTACAGGTGAAAGGTCACAGCCCAGTCCAGTCTCTGACCCTATCCTTTTTGTTAGGATTGTCACAAGGTATATTAATCAGATTTATTGCATTATGCTGCTGTATCTTTCTTCTTTCACAGTCCTGCCCCAATAATAGGGTCTTTGTTCAACCCTCACGCCAAACTCTCCCAAGCAGTACAGAAATTATCACACTCCAGCCTAGGAAGAAGAACATTAGTATTATACATAAACCTCAGCAAGAAAACAGAAAGAAGTTGTAAATGTCATTAAACAGGGTGCTCCACTTCATGCAATTTGTTAGTCTTTATTCAATTAAATCATCATGAATTTATCAAAGCAAGACATAGTGATGACATATTACATACAAATCTGATTTGCCAAAGTGAATGCAAACCCAATCTATTCCCACTGGCTGCACGCAATTCACTTATTGACTTACATGTATTTTTAAATTGATTATGACTAAGTGTCATTTCATTGTTGTTGAGATCTATGTGAGTATTGTGAGTTGGAAGGAAGTGCTGGGCTGCAGTGAACTCTCAGCATGGGAAAAAAGGGAGGTTGGAGAGAGGTTACAGGTATTCTTTATGCTGCATCACAGGAAAGATCCCATGTCCTGCTGATAGAGATTTGTCTGCAAATTGTATCTCATTGATGCTACTTGATGGATAGCTAGATAACTTAGTATAGGCAGCATGGTGGCTATGTAGTTAGCATTGCAGAACCTTGCTGTCATGGTTTTGATTTTCTAAAAGTCCTATCTGCATGTATAACATCTGAATGTGATTGAAATGTATTGTCGACTATTCAACTTGAAGAGATAATCAATTGTTATATTATTTAAAGAGTATAAGCACATATTAGTCTTGAAAATTTGCAATAGAAGGGGGAATATTTTCAATCTAAGGTACATCTGCATACATGCTGGTGCTAATGTCCATGTTAGTATGAGCTACTGATAATTTTACAGCTGTATTTATTTTTATTAGGTAGAAATGCTTTTTTTTTTTTTTTTTTAGCATTACAGGCTAATTTCCAATTCAATTAAGACATTTATGAAACTGGTAAGAGCCTGAAACTGGAACCTAGGAATATTTAAACGAATGTCTATTTTTTACATTTCTGTATCTTTATTAATATTGGCACAAGCACGCAGAAATATTGTACCAAAGCACATTAGGTGTGTTTGGTGTATTACATGTTTGCGCATGCGCCACTTTGTAAATTGATGTGTACATTTGCATACACAGCTCTAGGATATCAGAAATATGCAGTGTCTTTACACTTCATGGGCAAATGCACCCATATACATACAGTTAGGTCCATATATATTTGGACACAATGGGCCAGATTCAGATACACTTAATTTTGCGCTGTGTAATCGAAATACGCTGCCGTATTTTACCAGGCTCTAAATGGAATTCTGGTAGTTTTTTGCCCGTACGCTACGGCGGCGTAGTCTATTTCTCGCCGCGTAATCGAATTACGCGTTTAGGGGGCGTGAAGCATTTAAATTAGGCGCGTCCCCGCGGCGATCGAACTGCGCATGCTCCGTTCAGAAATTTCCCGCCGTGCATTGCGCGAAATCACGTCGTTACGTCATTCGTTGTTTGAGTACCGTCGTTTACGAACATTCCTATTCCCGGACGTTTTACGTAAAAAAAAATAAAAGACGTCAGAAAACGTAACATGGGCTGTCTAATATTAGAGCAGCAAAAAGCTGGTATAGTGTTACGCAAAAAAAGATGACTAAAGGTGCCGTAAGAGATTGCGAATGAAGATCGTAATTTCTGGGATCGCCGGCAAAAGCTCATTAGCATACCCCGACGCGGAAAACGACGGGAAGTCCACCCAGTGGCCGCAATTTTATTGCAGCGTAGATCCGAAGGCGTACGAACACGTAATCCAGTCGAATTGAAGCCCGCAGCCGTCTATTCATGGTTTGAGCTTTCCGACTAGCTAGAAAACACGCGTAATTTGAAATTACTCCAGTATGCCACCGGAATAAAAATAAAACAAAACAATCCAAATGAATTTGAAGTGCAGACTTTCAGCTTTAATTCAAGGGTTTGAACATAAATATCAAGTACAAATTTTAGGAACTGAAACCATTTTTATACACAATCCCTCAATTTTCAGGGGCTCAAATGTAATTGAACAAATTAATATAATCATAAATAAAAATGTTAATTTTTAATAATGTTGGGAATCCTTTACTGGCAATGACTGCCTGAAAGCTGGAACCCATGGACATTACCAAAGACCAGGTTTCCTCCTTTTTGATGCTTTGCCAGGCTCAAACTGCAGCTGCCTTCAGTTGTTCTTTAGTTTTGCCTTCAGCCAGTAGAAACGCATGCTCAATTGGGTTGAGATCAGGTCATTGACTTGGCCATTGCAGAATATTCCACTTCTTTTCCTTCAAAAGCTCCTAGGTTGCTTTTGCAGTGCATTTTGGATCATTGTCCATCTGTACTGTGAAGCGCCGTTTAACCCCTTTAGCCCCGAGCCTGTTTTTCAGACTCTGTGTTTATGAGACTAAAACATTTTTTTTTTTGCTATAAAATTACTTAAAACCCCCAAACATTATATATTTTTTTTCTAACACCCTAGAGAATAAAATGGCAGTCATTGCAATACTTTTTGTCACACCGTATTTGCGCAGCGTTCTTACAAGCGCACTATTTTTGGAAAAAAATCACCTTTTTATATTAAAAAATAAGACAACAATACATTTGGCCCAATTTTTTTACATATTGTGAAAGATAATGTTACGCCGAGTAAAATGATACTCAACATGTCACGCTTAAAAATTGCGCCCGCTCGTGGCATGGCGTCAAACTTTTACCCTTAAAAATCTCGATAGGCGAAGTTTAAAAATTCTACAGGTTGCATTTTTTGAGATACAGAGGAGTTCTAGAGCTAGAATTATTGCTCTTGCTCTAACGATCGCGGCGATACCTCACTTGTGTGGTTTGAACACCGTTTTCATATGCGGGCACTACTCTCGTATGCGTTCGCTTCTGCGCTTCTGCGCACGCGAGCTCGACGGGACGGGGCGATTTAAAAAAATAATTTTCTTGTTTTCGTATTTATTTGTATTTATTTTACCAATTTTTTAACACTAAAATAATAAAATAAAAAAATTATCACTTTTATTCCTATTACAAGGAATGTAAACATCCCTTGTAATAGAAAAAAGCATGACAGGTCCTCTTAAATATGAAATCTGGGGTCAAAAATACCTCAGATCTCATATTTAGGCTTAAATACCCCCAAAAATATGTAAAATTTCATTTTTTAAATAACATTAAAAAAAATGTCTCTTTAAGACGCTGGGGGGGACTGACGTTTTTGACGTCACTTCCGCCCAGCAGAGCTACAGGGATGGATGAGGGAAATTTTTCCCTCACTAGCATCCCCACTGAGCACGGGAGATCACCTCCGCCGCTACCGACGGCTCCGGTAAGCGGCGGAAGGCGCGGGAACGCAGCTGGAGGGGGGGGTCCTCGCCCGCCACCGATAACGGCGATCTTGCGGCGAATCCGCCGCGGAGACCGCCATTATCGTTTGACCGACCGCCCACAGAAGAGATGGATATCTCGGTTGTGGCAGCAGCTGCTGCCGTTACCGAGATATCCATCTTTAAAGTCATGACGTATAACGGCGGTGGGCGGTCTGTAAGTAGTTAATCAACTGCTGTATTTGTCTGAATCTGGGCTGTCAGTATATCGCTAAATACTGCAGAATTAATCTGGCTGTTTCTGTCTTCTGTCACATCATCAATAAACACCAGTGATCCATTGCCACTGAAAGCCATGCATGCCCAAGCCATCACACTGCCTCCACCATGTTTTACAGATGAATTTGTGTGCTTTGGTTCATGAGCTGTTCCAATCCTTCTCCACACTTTTTTCTTCCCGTCAATCTGGTACAGATTCATTTTTGTTTCATCCATCCAAAGAATGCTTTTCCAGAACTGGTTTATCTTTTTTAGATGTTTGTTGGCAAAGTCTCATCTTGCATTGTTATTTTTCAGGCTTATGAATGGTTTGCAGCTTGTGGTGAATCCTCTTAAACATGAAGTCTTCTCTTAAATGTAGACTTTGACAATGATACGCCCACCTCCTGGAGAGTGTCCTTCACTTGTCTGGATGTTGTGAATGGGTTACCACAGAGAGGATCCTGCGATCATCCACCACTGTTGTGTTCCGTGGACATCCAGGCCTTTTTATGTTGCTGAGCTGACCATTACGTTCTTCTTTCCTCAGAATGTAGAATGTTTTTGTAGTCTTACAATGGCCTGTTTCACTTGCATGGACAGCTCCTTTGAACGCATGATGTAGGTTCACAGCAATGGATTCCAAATGCAAATACCCCACTCAGAATCAACTCCAAACGTATACCTGCTTAATTGATGAATAAATCATGAAGGAGTAGCCCACACCTGGCCATGAATTTTTTTTGATCGAATTGTCCAATTACTTTTGGTCTCTTTCCTCCGATTTGGATGTACATACCTTCAAAATTAAACCTGAGATGCACTTTCAGACAATATCTATTTTATAACTATAGCTTGAATATGTTTTGGTAAATACCTGAAATAAATATAAAACTGTAAGAAAAACTGAAATGGAAGGTGCGCACACCTAGTGCATTACCAGAGATAATTTAATAATACATTTTTTTTTGTATATAAAAGTGGATACACACAAAATGCAACTGACAAAAGTCCAAAAGGCCATAAACACCATTGTATCTGATATCTGTTATGTCACACCTTGGAAGACCTATTAGCGCTGGAAGTGGCTGTGTTTTTTTTAAATATAAAATTGTGCCTGTGTCCAAATATATATGGACCTAACTGTATAGCCTTATTATTATTATTAACATTGTAGTGTATAAACTTAGTAATTATTGCAGATTTCACAATCCAGACAATGTTACAAGAATGTACATTGTACGTTTGTGACATATTTATAACGTTAAACAGATTTGCAACTACCATACCATATTTTGTGCCAGCTGTACATTTTTATTTCAGCTCCCAATTATTTCTTACATTTTTTTTACACCAATTTTTCTACAGTGAGGGAAAAAGTGAGGGAAAAGGGTATTTAATCCCCTGCTGATTTTGTATATTTGCCCACTGACAAAGAAATCATCAGTCTATAATTTTTGGTATGTTTATTTTAACAGTGAGAGACAGAATAACAACCAAAAAAATCCAGAAAAACGCATTAAAAAAAAGTTATAAATTGATTTGCATTTTAATGAGTAAAATAAATATTTAAACCGTTTACAAAACATGTCTTAGTACTTGGTGGTAAAGCCCTTGGTGACAATCACAGAGGTCAGACGTTTCTTGTAGTTGGTCACCGGGATTGCACACATCTCAGGAGTCATTAAGTTTTTGAGGCTGACATTTGGTAACTCAAACTTTCAGCTCCCTCAACATATTTTCTATGGGATTAAGATCTGGAGATTGGCTAGGAGGTTCTCACCCAAGATCTGACCATACATGGCCCATCCATCGTCCCTTTGATGTGGTGAAGTTGTCCTGTTCCCTGAGCAGAAACCCCCCCCCCCATAGCATAATGTTTACACCTCCATGTTTAAAGGTGGGGATGGTGTTCTTGGGGGTCATAGGCAGTAATCCTCCCCCTCCAAACATGGTGTGTTACCAATTGTTTTCTTGGTGACTATGGTCCCAGCTGCCTTGAGATCATTGACAAGAATCTCCCATGTAGTTCTTGGCTGATTCCTCACCATTCTCATGATCATTAAAACTCCACAAGGTGAGATCTTGCATGGAGCCCCATGCAAGAAATTTAAAACAGGTTCCATTTTTTTCACCGATGGGGCCCACACACGATCGGTTTGTCCGATGAAAATGGTCCATCGGTCCATTTTCATCAGACAAACCGATTGTGTGTACAGGGCTTTAGTGATGATGGTAAATAAGACAAATAGACAAATAGAGAGATTGAATCTCCTTAATGGGGACACAGACAGCAATACAAACTGACAGGTGTTCTAATTCATCTCTACTCTCTATAAAGTTTTTCCTTTAGTTATACTTTAATTGTCTTACAAAGTTTCCCCTTCTCCAATGGTGCGTCACTTTTACTAATCCCTAAAATTGTAGCCCTTGTGGGTCTTTATTATGATATATATTAAAATGTTGTGACTTTTGTGACACATTGTAACTTTTCTCTCCTTTTTAAATGTTTTCAATGTGCTCTCTGATCGTAATATGGAGTTGTCTGGATGTGCAGCCTACATATTGCAGGCCACAGGGGCATTCAAGCATGTATATGACCACCTACTGTATTACATGTCAGAAAACCCTATACAGTATATTCTTTACTTGTAGAGGAGGCTTTAAATAATTTGTTCTACTTATTATTAACCACTGAATACATATCATGTCCTAGCTAGTACCTGAAAGGAGGCATCCAGAAAGTGGCTGGGGTGGTTATAATTGTGCAGGAGACCTGAATAGATTGTTTTTTCCCTCAAGGATGGGTTTCTCCTGGGTGATAGACAGAAAGACGAGAAGCTGCCGATTGTGCCTCGGGTCTAGAAAGGCATGTGTAAGAATTACATTTAAAAAAAAGAATGGCATAAGAAATAATGCCAATGACAAGCCAGTTAAGAACAATGTAAGAAAAAATGCATTCGCAAGTCTTTGATGTAAGTCTGCATTAAATTCATAATGTCCTTGGGGTATTAAAAACAACGCTTGTGGCAGCTCCCTTGAGAGAGAAGCAATTCTCTGGAAACAAAGGAAAAGCAAGGTGCACCAAACTAAGTGAAGCAGATTAATAAAAGTGGGGTTTTATACAACCACAGCCAAATGGCTACTCGCATAAAATTAGAGATCAACAAGCATTAAAGAATAAGTCTTGAGTCACTGTATGTGCCCCGTGATGTATCGCAGCGGGTTCACTGTGGTATCAGCAGGGTAGATGTATCAGATGGTCCCTGCCCCATGGTGCATAGAAACCTGCGTGGAATGCACTTGAAGCTAGACCAGACGTGACGTTGATACGTGTCAGGTGACCCGTTTCAAAGCATTCGGTTTTTCCTCAGACCTGGCAATCTTCATTAAGGGCACACACTGTGGTGCTTCCACACGCATGCGCAGGAGTGATTTCATTGCGGCCTGCCCATTCAAACAGCCAGAGCCCAAGAACCCAGAAGGAAAACCAGGTGAAGATGGAGGGCCTTGTATAAAAGGTAAGTTTGTCAAAATGTGCTAGTATGCGGTGCATAGCACATTATGCCATAAACCTGCAGGGGGCTCAGATTGAAATGAAGAGATGACATTTCACAACCAGCTCCAAGCTATGGAACTTGCAGAATTACCCCAAGGCAATAATGCAACTGGATAAAATTATATATATATATATATATATATATATATATATATATATATATATATATACTGTATGTATATATATATATATATATATATATATATATATATATATATATATATATATATAAAATATATATATATATATATATATATGTGTGTGTGTGTGTTTTATAGGCTAAATATAACACTGCGAAAATCCATAGGTTAAGAGCAAAACTAGTTGCAAAGGGATACTCACCAAAGTATGGTGAAGGCTATGATGCAAATTTTGTGCCAATGGCAAACCAAAGTACATTCAGAACCTCGCTTACTATAATGGCCCAACTGAGAGAGAAACATTATAGTATCAAAACAGCTTTTCACAATGGCAGCATTGAAGAAGAATTGTACATGACACAATTAGAGAGGTATTTACAAGGTAGAAAAGAACACATCATTTGTAAGTTACATAGAACATTTTATCGACTCAGTCAGCTAGCGTATGGAATTAAAGCGAAGTTCCACCCAGGAAAACAACATTTGGGCAAAAGTCCTAAAAAAATAAAATTAAAAAAACGTGAAAAAAAAAATTAATACTCACCCGAAATACCTGTTGCTATGCGGAAGTCCGTAATCTGCCTCTTCCACACCGCGGTGTCATTTCTTCAGCTTCTTCTGCTTGTGAATGGGGCGCGCTGCTTTCTGGGAACTGTGTGTGTTCTCAATGAGCAGCCGCCCATTCACAAGCCAGCGTGAAACTCCCGCAGGCGCAGTAGGAAATGGGCAGTGAAGCCGTAAGGCTTCACTGCCTGTTTCCCCTAGTGTGAATGGCGGCGCGGGACCTGGATTGATCGTGGGACCGGCATCGGGGGGGCCATCTGCGCGGGCAAGTAGGACAAGGTAAGTGTTCTTATTAAAAGTCAGCAGCTACACTGTTAGTAGCTGCTGACTTTAAAAAAATAAAAATTTGCGGATGGAATCCCTCTTTAAAGGAGAAGTATAGCTGAAGCTCTTTTGGCCCTACTTTCCTAAGGCTGCTTTCACACTGAGCAGTGCCGGGCGTCGGCGGTAAACCATCGCTATTTTTAGCAGCGCTTTACCATCTTTTTTGCGGCACCATTCGGCTGCTTTTAGTGCTATTGCGCCTGTAAAGCACCTCAGTGTGAAGGCAGCCTAAGTTTGGCCATGGTAGAATGCAAATTTGTAAGCAGACCGATGGAGACAGTTTACCTAAAGTTGGAAGGAGAAGAAGATCCCCTACCTAAAAATAGATAGTATAGACAAGTGGTGGGGGCAATTTTTTACACTGCAGCCACTATACCTCCAGATATAGTAGCTGTCATGTCATTTCTCTACAGATGTGTAAGAAAACACATGGCAAAGAGACTGGACTTCTACAAAAAGAGTCATGCGATGCCTAAAAATATGAATCTGAGTGTATTATGTAATGTTGCTAGGTGTTCCCTAAGCTTGGGTATAAACTGGATTTGCCTTTCTCTTGCCACCACTTGTCTCAGAAAAGTGCATGGAGCAGACACAATCAGAGGCAAGAGAAGGGGGAATGTCCAGTTCAACCTCACAACTAGGTTTAGGAAGCACCTAGCAACATGGAACAAAAGTATTACAAGTACTTTGTCCCATAAAGGATAGAACAGTGAAAACATGTTTTAATGATAGTTTTTCATTAACGCAAGAAGAGCTCAGCCATGTGTTCAGGCTTTAGTATGGTGCTTCACCATGCCAGACTAGCAGTCTCCATCTGCTTCCCAATAGGTACTCATGAACAAACAAGACAACAAGAAAAAGGTAGAAAAAATCTTCTTTCTTGAAAACAAGGAGTAAAATGTTTAATAGCACAACTCACGTGTGGGTCATGCTATAGAACATCTCAATAACATTTCAATAAACATTTCAATAAAAAGAAGATTTTTTTTCTACTTTCACCTTGTCGCCGGCATTCGTTCATGATGTGTTCAGCAATATCTTGACTGGGAAGAGGCTGTAGCAGCTTTACAACAAAAATAAAACTGTTTGATGCTACGATGAAGATCCTTGTTCAGGAACTTCCTGTTATAGGATGACAAAGCTCTGTCCCAGTTTTCCATTTGTGCTTCTGTGCTGTTACCCTGTGACATGGGCTTCTGATGGGAACTACAAAGGAGAAATGTTTACACACACTATGCAGCAATGGTCCACTGTTTTCACCATCAGGAAACGTACCCTGGATGAATACACATAAGCAGGAATTGGATACAAAGAGGCTGCAAGTGATCTGCACTAGACATGTGCATTCGTTTTCGTTAGAATGCAATTTCGTACGAAAATCTGTTTTTTTCGTTATCATTTTAACAAACGAAAATGAAAGTGCAAGAAACGAAAACCGAAAGATCCAACATAAAAAATGCTTTATTTTCGTTTTCGTTGCGGTAAAAATTCGATATAGAGAGATTCGACATTATAGGGAAAAGATTCGACATCATAGAGAAAAGATTCGACATTATAGAGAAAAGATTCGACACTATAGAAATAATAGAATCGACATTACAGAGAATAGATTTCGATTCATGAGAAAATAGATTCGACATTATAGAGAATAGATTCGACATTATTACTAGTCATACAACATTAGAATTCTTGTAGGCGGAATATTCTAACGGAAATGTACGATTCAACGTAAAGATGCTAATACTAATTTGGGTCAATAGATCACCGAAAACCAGTGATGGTTCCAGTAATAGATAAGCTATTTATCCAACTGAGCCAAGAGCAGGAACACTGTAAGGAAGAGAGCCTACAAATCAGATTCCAATCCTGGCCTTAATAAAATTAATATGTGTCTATAGTAGTGCATATAACCAGATGTGCTATACCTCCCATGTAAGGGTGTAGTGCACCCCACAAATGTGTATATAAGTATGTCCAGTAAATCAATAAGGATCCTATTCAACAAACATATAGGCAGTCCATGCACAAATAGGTATAAGGACACAGAAATTCCTCTTGGGTGAAGATACAAACATCAACAGTGGAATCCTCAGTGATAATATGGTAAGAATGGACACCCTTACCAGACAAGGTGGACTCACACTGCACCTTACGGTGGTGGAGTCATTCAGGCCTGTATGGACCGATTGTCCTCTCTGGTCACCTTTGGTTGTTGGCTTTGAGGTATGCTGTGTCCAAGGGTTCGCTGAGGTTTTCCACTGAGGTTTTCCAGTGTAGAAAGTGAGCTCCGTGATAGTGCTCAAATAGTGTTGTATTGAGGAATATGAAAGAGAAAACTCCTCATAGTGTAAAAAGATTTAATACACTTCACAATAAAAAACACTTGAGTGAAAAAATGTTGATAAAATAAAGTAAAAATCACAACAATGTCCCATGAGTGAAAAGATGGAATAAACCAAGAAAGTCCAAAAAAAATCCAAACTGTAAGTTGCAAAAACAGCAAACAAAACACACAATGACTCTTCCACCTAGAATGGAGAGTATATTCCCAATGGTGTGCAGTAGGTGATGATAAGGTCAGCGTACCCGACCGGTTTCGTCTGAGAAAGACATCAACAGGGGTGTATAGCTGAACCTCAACTCCTGACTGCACTTAAATAGCCTGTACCCACCTGGATGTGTCCTCCATCTCCTCCGCCACTCTTTTCACGTCACTATTTATTCTATAGGGTCCTCCCTCTAGCGAGGCCCCTTTTTTTGGTTTGGGCGCTGCATTTTATTTTTACACTGTTTTCACAATTATCTTTTGTTGTGCTGGCTGCCCAGAAGCTCATTTGGTTTAGCGCAATATATACACTTTATATAAATTTTTTTGAAACGTAAAGATTCGACGTTCCGTCGAATATTCTTTTGACCATTCGGCAGAAACCAAAAAGATTTGACGTTCCGTCGAATATTCTTTTGACCATTCGACAGAAACCAAGTATTATTGGATTTTCGGACGAAAGCTATTCCCCAACGAAAAACTAAATAAATCAAAACGATTTTCGGGAGTAACTAAATAAATGTATTTTCCAAACGAAAACGAAAAAACAAAACAAAATATTCCAGTCTGCACATGTCTAATCTGCACTGAGAAAAACAGGATGAAAAAAAACATTACAAAACATAGCATTCTAAGTAAAGGTCAATGGTTTATGATACACACTGCTTTTTATCTACCTTAAAGGGTCAATAATTAATATTAGAATGTTGGTAGAAGATGCAGAGGAAAACAACCGATGGTTGATTGTATTTCTCAGGGATTCTTGGTGCACTTCATTACCTAGGCCTGCACATAGGCTGTGGCCCTGGAAGAATGGTCTTTATAAGAGACATTTAAAGGTAGACATGAACAGAGTCAGGAACCATGGGAAAGAGATCTTGCTGCAGGAATATTTCAGACTTATAGGGAGCCAGAGGCTGACACATGGTTCCATTTATAACTAAACTTTTGTGTGAACTGACCCTTTAAAATGCTTCTACTACACAATAAATTAAATAGCAGAAAGCAATGGGTTATCACATTGGACCTATAATTTTCTCACGGACAGGCTTCTCTTTTCTATCAGTAGGAAGGTCTTCTGTTTAACATTTCTACTTGCTCTAAACTATAGGTCATCTCTGCAACCTTTTCTTGGAAACCATTCAATCAATTGACTGGACTATATTTAAAGAGCACTTACTCCTATTTTTTCCTGGCCTGGTCATCTCCAACTTAGCTTTATAAAGTAACCCCATGATCTAGCATTTATCATTCCATGAAATGTCCTTCTCGACAACTTTTTATTTCTCCCATGACATCCAACACAATGTCATTCTATCCTGGGATATTTATCGAGCTCTGAGTCTTACCCATAAACACGTCAAAAGTGGCAACATCATTGGTTCCACTGTTGTGTGCATTTTTAGGTAATTAAAGATCATATTGCTACTTCTACTTGTTTTTAAATATTACTTCTTTGAATTCCAATCTATAAAGAGATCATTTTTAGATATGATTTCTAAATTAATATTTTCATTACAGATTTTTACCCATTTGATCTTGCAGTTGATTTTTTTTTCCTTTGCATACCTTACTCCTTGTGAAGTGAATTAGTTAGGTCATTCTTAGGCACCATTTTCCCATGTCAGAAATGAGAACCTGATTACAGATTTGTGATGCAAAGACTTTTTGCCAAATAACTGCACAGAAAAGGGGCCACTCTCAGTTCTATTCATGTTGAGGGGCCATAGGATTGATTCATGTGACTGGGAAACGTAAGTTCATGTGCAACTCACAAGGTCATTAGTTCATGGCCCTGCCCTGATGTGGCCAACAGATTCACCTCCATTATCTGCATATCATCTTCCCCTTCAAATGTCTATAATGATAAAGGTTATTATTTGCAAGAATGTTTTTCATGGAGAGTAATGATAAGACGTATTATCTGTGAGAATGTTTTTGTCAAGACTGAAATGTGAATGACCAGCTTGATGCAGTGTGTTGTCAAAGTTTGACTCTGTTGTCTATGTTACTACTCTAGCAAATATGTGAGTTCTATATTATACAAAGGGTTTCTTACATAGGATACTATGGATACTATGAGCTGGCGTGAAGGGGCCCTTACTGAAATATATATATAATATATATATAAGCAATATTTTATTATGGGGATACCTACCTTTTCTAGTTCATATTGCCTGAAAATATATATATGATATTCATAAAAGCGCAATTAATATATAAATCTTAATTTCCAATTAGCTTCCAAAATCCATAATTATCAGAAAAAGTGTGGTTTTCTTTCTTGTTGAGATGGTTCAATGCCTAATAATTAAATAGAGCTACCTTTCTCAACCCAGTGAGGTATGCAAAAATGTGATTCCAATCATTTAGGTGCAAATTTCAGCTCTCTTATCTCTGCAGAGAGATAAGACAACTGTTCAGCAGATCCACTGCGTTTTAGCTGCAGATTAGCTGCGAATTTGGAAACCTGGGAGAGGGGAGGCGGGGGAGTGTATTGAGCTGAATGAGAATAAATCCTGAAGAGAAATGAACACATCTGCGAATCAGCTGCGTACCCATAGAAGATAATGGGCCTGAATTCGCACCTGAGCCGCACCGCAAGGCCTAAAATACGCACACATTTTTTCGGCAATGCGCAGTGCGAATGCATTGCACATATGTGAACCAGCCTCATTGAAAACAATGAATTTAGAAATGTTCTGCATATTGGATGCGGTTTAAGCCACACTCAATACGCATAGATGTGAACCCGGCCTCACAAGCTGAAAGTCAACTGCTGTTTACCTATGCTCAAAAGAATTTCTATTACAGAACAGACAAATAAGTGCAAAAAAGACGACATTATTATATGTATATAAAAGGAGGGTCATTCTCGGCCCGATGCCTTGCCATGAAAGCCCTTGGCCATGACAGGCAATCCCAAAAGTGGCAAAAGCTTATATATAGTTTTGTTAAAATAATATGCCTTGATATAATATGCCGATGCCTTGATTTAATTCAGTTGACCATGAAAGCCCTTGGCCATGACAGTTAAATTAAGGCACTCCCAAAAGTGGCAGAAGCTTATATATATTTTTATATAATATAATAAAATATAATAAAATAAACATTTACTACTCTTATGCCGCGTACACACGATCAGGCTTTTTCCAGGCCAAATCACATCGGAATTCCATCCTAAAAATATAGAACATGTTCTATATCAAAAGTCCAATGGAATTCATCGGAATTTCCGATGAAAAATCTCAGATGGGGCTACACACGATCAGAAAATACGATGGAAAAAGTCCATCTGACTTTTTCCATTGGAAATTCCGATCGTGTGTACGGGGCATTAGTTGCTATAATAGATTTTTCAGCTTTATTTAAATGTACATTTAATTTTAGTTTACTTTTTTTTTATTACAGGAGCTTTTTATTTGCAGGACAGGAAAAAGGCTGATTAAGGCACATATGCATCAGTAAATCAGGGGTTCAATTCAACAGAAAACATTTCAGGTTTCATTATATGCCATTGCTTGAATTTCTCACCAGTTCAGAAATAGGATTTGTGCTCTTGTGTTCCCAGGTCCAACATCTGGACACGACAAGGTCTCACTCTCGGACATGTTCGATTTTTAATTGTTTATACATTATAAAGACTGTACTGTACAAGTTGGAGGTTGAATCCCTTTTCTGGAGCAGGAAGGGTGAGTCTTTGTGGTGGGAAAAGCAGAGCTGGAAACTCTGATTAGAAAAACTTTCTATTAGACATAAGATGTCAATAGGAAATGTGGGAAAGCAGAATTCATTAATAATTTAAAAGCCAGTTTCTGGTGGACTGATTTACTTTGGTCTTGTGAGCAAGAAACTTTTAATATAACACTATTAGCTTTGCTCTTAAAAAAAAATCTTTACACACTCTAAACCAGTGGTCTCAAAGTACCGGCCCGAGGGCCATTTGTGGCCCGCAGACCGGTTAAAAATGGGCCACAGGCAGGGCGGGGGGGGTGCCGCGGAAGTGGGGGGGAGTAGATTTCCTTTACATGCAGAGTAGCGCAGGAAGCGTCTCTGTCATAAGTTCACTTTTCTGTCTCACGCTGCGGCTGCTCCCTGCCCCCCGGCGGCGCCCCCTCTCTTCTCGTCCAATTACATTTGCTTGTGATATCACCTGGAATGGACGAGAAGAGAGGTGTGGGGCCGCCGGGGGGCGAGGAGCAGCCACAGCGTGAGACAGAGAAGTGAACTTATGACAGAGACGCTTCCTGCGCTACTCTGCATGTGAAGAAAAAAAGACAACTAGTACAGGCTGACCTGTACCCCATGTACCCTGATTGTGCCCCATGTACCCTGATTGTGCCCCCATATGCCCCATGTACCCTGATTGTGCCCCCATGTTCCCCATGTACCCTGATTGTGCCCCATGTACCCTGATTGTGCCCCCATGTGCCCCATGTACCCTGAGTGTGCCCCCATGTACCCTGATTGTGTCCCATGTACCCCGATTGTGCCCCATGTACCCCGATTGTGCCCCCATGTGCCCCATGTACCCCGATTGTGCTCCCATGTGCCCATGTACCCCATGTGCCCCATGTACCCCGATTGTGACCCCATATGCCCCATGTACCCCGATTGTGACCCCATGTACCCCGATTGTGACCCCATGTACCCCGACTGTGCCCCCATGTGCCCCATGTACCCTGATTGTGACATCATGTGCCCCATGTACCCTGATTGTGCCCCATGTACCCTGGATGTGCTCCATGTACCCTGGATGTGCCTTAATGTGCCCATGTACCCTGATGTGCCTTAATGCGCCCCATGTACCCTGATGTGCCCCATGTGCTCTGATGCGCCCCATGTACCCTGATGTGCCCTGATTGTGCCCCATGTGCTCTGATGTGCCCCATGTACCCTAATGTGCCCCGATTGTGCCCTGATGTGCTCTGATATGCCAGGCTCTGTACCCTGATGTGCTGGGCTCTGTACCCCGATGTGTGCTGTGCCCTGTGCCCTGATGTGCTGGGCTCTGTGACCTGATGTGCTGGGCTCTGTGACCTGATGTGCTGTGCCCTGATGGTGAGTGGTCAGTGTGTAGTGGTCAGTGGGGTGTGTAGTGGTCAGTGGGGTGTGTAGTGGTCAGTGTGCAGTGTAGTGGTCATTGTGTAGTGTAGTGATCAGTGTGTAGAGTAGTGGTCAGTGTGTAGTGTAGTGGTCAGTGTGTAGTGTTCAGTGGTCAGTGTAGTGTGCAGTGTAGTGGTCAGTGTGCAGTGGTCAGTGTGCAGTGTAGTGGTCGGTGTGCAGTGTAGTGGTCAGGGTTAATAATGCATCCACTGACACCAGTGCTGGGGGTAAAAACGTGTCTGCTCACACCAGTGCTGGGGGTTAATAATGCGTTTGCTGACACCAGTACTGTTGTTTTTGAAGTTTGAAAGTTTGTATGCGGCCCCCCATGGGATAGAAAAACTTGTCTTGTGGCCCTCAGGTAATTTGAGTTTGAGACCCCTGCTCTAAACTCACACACATACCTGGGTTCATGTAGACATGTTTTTAAAAAAATTCTAATAGTAATATTTTTATTGTTCAATTCCTTATTACATAACTGATATACAACTGTGATTGCTAGAAACATTAATTTAACTAAATACAGCTTTAGTTATAGCACTGGTAATGCTGTGTCATCTCTAAAAGGGTATTCCATTAAGGCTAAGGCCATGAATTTGATGTTGTGTAAACAACAATACAAAAAAAGTTGCATGGGAAAATGATTAAGCAGAAGGTTTACGGCTGTGTACACTGGAATGAGAGACTACTTTCCACTGTACTCTAACCTGGTATGAAAAATTAGACTTACTAGTTTACAAAATTTACTAGCATTAGTTAGAAGACAAAGCTATGATACAGGGAGACAGCTTTAAGCATAATGGTGGCCACAAAACCAAACAATAAAGCATTTAACTTAAAGCGGAAGTAAACCCATAAATTTAACAGTTTCAAAAAGCAGTTACATTTCCGGCATGCCGGGATTGCTAACTGTCACATTGCTTGTGCTCTCAGCCAAACTGTCAAACCATCCAATTGCTGGTGTCATAACTGATCACACGTACAGCATCATGGCAGTTGAAGATTAAACATAGGCCAAGATGGCAGCTTCCTTGCCTAAAAATCATAGGTTTACTTCCACTTTAAACTCCTCAGTATATTCTAGAAACATAGAAACATTGAAGAGTGATGTTAGTAAAAGACCAAGTGGTCCATTAGGTCTGCCCTTTTTAAGATTTATTTTTAACCTTTTTGTCGGAGTATGGATCTAATGCCGCGTGCACACGATCATTTTACGGCATGAAAAAAAAGAAGTTTTTCAGCATGTAGAAAAAATGTTGTTTTTTCCAACTTCATCATTAAAATGACGTTGCCCACACACGATCGTTTAAAAAAAAATGCTCTAGCAAAGCGCGGTGACGTACAACACATACAACGGCACTATAAAGGGGAAGTTCCATGCGGATGGCGCCACCCTTGGGGCTGCTTTAGCTGATTTCCTGTTAGTAAATGACGATTTGCGCTTTTCTGTCTGTAGCGTGATGAATGTGCTTACTCCATTATTTTTACCAGAACGAGCGCTCCCGTCTCATAACTTTCTTCTGAGCATGCGTGGGTTTTTAATGTCGTTTTAGCTCACACACAATCATTTTTTACAAGCCGAAAAACGACATAGTTTAAAACGTTGTTTAAAAATGCAGCATGTTCGAAAAAAAAATTGGGTCGTTTTTCAGAACCCGAAAAATTATGTGACGCCCACACACGATAATTTTAAATGACATTTTTTAACCACTTCCCGCCCGGCCAATAGCCGATTTACGGCAGGGAAGTGGTTATGAAATCGTGACTAGACGTTCTCAAACGTCTAGCACGATTTCAATGCCGCGCGCGCCCGTGGGGGCGCGCAGCGCGGCGATCGGTGATGCGGGGTGTCACTCTGACACCCTGCACCTCCGATCTCGGTAACGAGTCTCCGGCGGAGCCTCGTTACCACGTGATCAGCCGTGTCCAATCACGGCTGATCACGATGTAAACAGGAAGAGCCGCCGACGGCTCTTCCTCACTCGCGTCTGACAGACGCGAGTACAGGAGAGCCGATCAGCGGCTCTCCTGACAGGGGGGGTTCGCGCTGATTGTTTATCAGCGCAGCCCCCCCTCGGATCGCCACACTAGACCACCAGGGAAATAAAAAAAATACAAAAAAAATACAAAAAAAAATGACAAAAAAAAAAAATGACAAAAAAAAAAAAATGACAAAAAAAAAGGGGGGGCAGTAAAAAAAAATGATGCCAATCAGTGCCCACACATGGGCACTGATTGGCAACATTGATCCATCAGTGCCACCCCTCAGTGATCATCAGTGCCACCCCAGTGTCTGTCAGTGCCACCCCACAGTGCCAATCCATGCCCAGTGCCCACCTACCAGTGCCCACCTGTGCCACCTATCAGTGCCCACCTGTGCCGCCTATCAGTGCCCACCTGTGCCGCCTATCAGTGCCCACCTGTGCCGCCTATGAGTGCCCACCTGTGCCGCCTATCAGTGCCCACCTGTGCCGCCTATGAGTGCCCATCTGTGCTGCCTATGAGTGCCCAGTGCTGCCTATGAGTGCCCATCAGTGCCGCCCATGAGTGCCCATCAGTGCCGCCCATGAGTGCCCATCAGTGCCCAATACCAGCGCCGCCTATCAGTGCCCATCAGTGCTACCTAATCAGTGCCCATCAGAACTACCTCATCGGTGCCCATCAGTGCCACCATATCAGTGCCCATAATTGAAAGAGAAAACATACTCATTTACAAAAAAATTAACAGAAAAAAATAAAAACTTTATTTTTTTTTCAAAATCTTCGCTCTATTTTTAGTTGTTGCACAAAAAAAAAAAACGCAGAGGTGATCAAATACCACCAAAAGAAAGCTCTATTTGTGGGGAAAAAAGGACGCCAATTTTGTTTGGGTGCAGTGTAGCATGACCGCGCAATTGTCATTCAAATTGCGACAGTGCTGAAAGCTGAAAATTGGCTTGGGCGGGAAGGTGCGTAAGTGCCTGGTATGGAAGTGGTTAAAAACATAGGGCCAGATTCAGCAAAGGTTACGCTGGCGGATCGAGTGATCCGCCAGCCTAACTGTGGCTTTGAGCCGGCGTTTCTGTTTTCTGTAACCAGAAAACAAGAAACGCCGGGTTGAAGTTCCGATGCGAGCAGCGTAACTGAGTTTCGCCATCGCATCGTTACTTCAACTTAAAAATGGCGCCGGGGGCGTTCCCGCCGATTTACGCTCAAAAAATATGTTAATGAGCAGAAATCGGCAATTCACGATCGAAATCCGGCGCGACGCAATGACGATACGACGTTTCCGGATGGGATACGCGGCGCATAGATATACCTACATGGGGCTGGAGTATCCTATGTTAGGTATAGGCGTCGTCATCGCGTCGGAAAAAAAAAAAAAAACGTCGCTTGCGTAAAACGGTCATGAATGGGAATGTGACGTCATTGACGTTCATTCACAGATTTTGGAGCATGCGCACGGGGATGTTTTGACACTCGACGCATGCGCAGTACGTTGGCGGCGGGATCGCGCGTAGTTAGCATACTACACGCCCCGTACCCGCGACATTTGAATTCCGCCGGCTCATTTGTGATGCGCTGCCGCAACTTTAGGAGCAAGTGCTTCGTGAATGACAGCACTTGCTCCTAAAATTTCGGCAGCGCAACGCAAATCAGAAGCGTTACTCCAGAGCAAAGATGCTCTGGAATACGTGAATCTGGCCCATAATTTTTTTCATGCTGAAAAATGATCGTGTGTACATGGCATAAGTCTGTTCCAAGCATGTATAAATTCACCTATTGTTGACTTACTTTGCTGTATGACTGTTCCAAGTATGCATTATTCATTAAGTAAAATAATACTTTATAAGATTAGTGTTGAACTTTCCTCCTGCTAATTTGAGGTCATGTCCCTGTGATTTTAATCTTAGGCTTCATATTGAAAATACTACCCTCCTAAACCTTAAAGCATTCCCATCTGGGTGATCTCTGTACATTGCAAGGATTTTAACAAACTTTGTTGCAGATTCGTACATTTAATTGTTCTGAATAAATCCCTGTTTGTTCCTCTGTGCCCCTGGACTGAGTGAGTCTAATGACAGTGGTTTCATAATTATCAATCAGCTGTGCACATGCAGGTCACTATGGGTAAAGCTGCTGGGTCTGCATCCCTTTCAACGTGATTTCCTAATGGGAGTATCTCACCAAAAATAACATTTTGTTGCAAGGAATGCCTGAAATCGGACTTGCATCTTAGTGCAGACCTCTGGGAAAAACTAAAATGTTCTCCATCACCTCCTCCCCCACAGCTTTTAACTTTTCTATCACTTGGCCCTCCCTCCTAGATTGTAAGCTCTAATGAGCAGTGCTCTCTGATTCCTCCTGAATTGAATTGTATTGTAATTGTACTGTCTGCCCTCATGTTGTAAAGCACTGTGCATACTGTTGGTGCTATATAAATCCTATACAATATTAAAGGGGTTGTAAAGGTATCATTTTTTTCCCTAAATAGCTTCCTTTACCCTAGTGCAGTCCTTCTTCACATACCTAATCCTTCGATTTTGCTTTTAAATGTCCTTATTTCTTCTGAGAAATCCTAACTTCTGTCTGTAACTCCACATAGTGGTGCAAGGCTTTCTCCCTGGTGTGGAGTGTCAGGATGCCCACTAACACACAGCTCCTTTCTCTATCTGCAACGTAGAGTGTCCTGTAGTCCAAAGGAGGGGGCGAGCACGACACTCCACTCCAGGGAGAAAGCCTTGCATTACTGTGTGGAGTTACAGACAGAAGAACAGGAAGTGAGGATTTCTCAGAAGAATTAAGGACATTTAAAAGCAAAATCAAAGGATGAGGTAAGTAAAGGAGGACTGCACTAAGGTAAAGAAAGCTATTTAGAAAAAAAATTGTATCTTTACAACTCCTTTAATAATAATAATCAATGAGGCAATCACACAAGCAGGACATTATGTTTCTGGGGGGCGTTCTGTGTACAGAACACCTTCAGGTAGCCACATTGCATTGCATTTTCAGGACATTACAGAGCTGCAAATTTAAAAGAAAAGGTAATTTTTAATAACATTCAATTACAATATGACTTGTGTCATAATTGTATATGCTAAACTTATTTGCTATTATTTTCCCCACGAAAGTTACCCTTTAAACAATAAAACATAATACATAAAAATGTATTAAGTTGCTACCATGTGGATAGACTAATATAGCTATAAGCCTATTTATAAAGTGAAATGTGTAGACATGAGATTCCGCGTACACACCGTCGTTCTTCCTTTCATTCAAAAACCCGTCGTTTTTCACGACGTGATTTCTCTCCAGCCTGACTTGCATCCACACATTCCAGGAAAAAAACGTCCAACCAAAGTGCGGTGACGTACAACACGTACAATGGGACTATAAAGGGGAAGTTCCTTTCAAATGGCGCCACCCTTTGGGCTGCATAATTTTCCCTTTCGGAAAAGCATACACACGATAGTTTATCGCAACGAGAAAAAGACTGACGTGAAACACGACGAGAGAAAAAAGAGCTGGCTTAAATTTTTTTGCGGGCAGTTTTTTAGTCGAGAATACTGCTAGGGTGCATACACAGGACCGGTTTTCACGACTAATAGAAAAAATTGCAGTTTTCTCGTTGTGAAAAAATGGTCGTGTCTACGAGGCATAAGAATAGATATGATCAAACCTTGAAACAAAGTTCACACGCTAGCTAATTGTGACAAGGGTGATTTTTTTATAGCGTGCATTTCTCTGCCCAAGTGGCCTTAGATAAACCGATCCAGAGTGGATGATACATGTGGCGGGTAACTGAGACACTATGTTCTATATCAGACTGTAGAACATTTCTAAAATCCTTTCCACAGCAGCAAAAGACTGCTTCTAATTTCCAGTACCTATAACAACCATAGATTAGAATGAGTATATTAATGAATTAACCAGAATGAGAATGGTTTACATTCATCATGTATAAAGAAAGTGAGGATGCTTTTCAAAATTGTTCTTATCTCCACATTTCTTCAGATAAGCTTAAAGAGGGGGTTCACCCTTAAAACCACTTTCTCCCATCCCATCCAGCATACTGGCGTCAGCGCCAGTATGCTGTCTTTTTTTTTTTTTTATCGGTGTACTTACCTCTGAATAGATCATTTAATTTTCGTGCTACCGCGGGGTATGGCGCCGCTATATCGCGTCACGCCTTCCGAAAACAGCCGACTAGCACTCAGCTGTTCACAGTGCCTGCGCACAGGCTTTTTTCGGAGGGCGTGACGCGGCTATATACGGCGCCTGCGCAGTCAGATCCTAGGTCTGTGCTCAGGCGCCGTATAGCGCCGAGAACAGCCGAGTGCTAGTCGGCTGTTTTCGAAAGGCGTGACGCTATATAGCGGCGCCATACCCCGCGGTAGGACGAAAATGTAATTATCTATTAAGAGGTAAGTACACCGATAAAAATTAAAAAAAGACAGCATACTGGCGCTGACGCCAGTATGCTGGATGGGATGGGAGAAAGTGGTTTTAAGGGTGAACCCCCTCTTTAACACACTTAGGCCTCTTTCACACGGAGGGGACCGTTTTTTGGTCCGCTCTGTGTGTCCGTCGGCTCAGTGGGGGGTCTCCGCTGAGCTGTCGGGTGGACAGGGCGGTCCCCGCACACTATGCAGGGACCGCCCTGTCTCACCTACGCTATCCCCTATGGGGAATCGGATGGAAAACGGACCGTGTGTCCGTATTCATCTGATCCGATCCGCCGGATGAAAGAAAAATAGGACATTCTTCCATCCGAAAAAACGGATGCGGATCTTGCGGACGTTAGCGGATGCATCATCCGCTAACGGATCCGCTCCCATAGGGGCCCATTACAAGTCCGTAAACGACTTGTAATGAGCGGACGAACGGAACGGACGTGTGAAAGGACCCTTAGGGTTAGGGTCCTTTCACATGTGCGGACCGTTTTTTAGATCCGTTTTTTTATCATCAGTTGATCAGTTTTTCATCAGTTTTTCATCAGTTTTTCATCAGTTTTTCATCGGTTTTCATCCATTTTTTTCATCGGTTTTCATCCGTTTTTTCATCGGTTTTCATCCGTTTTTTCATCCGTTTTTTCATCCGTTTTTTTTTTTTTGGTTAGAACTTTATTTTTATTACATATTTTGATGAAAAATGGATGTTAGCGGATCGGATGTTAAACGGATCGTCCGCTAACGTCCGTTTTTCGTCCGTTCCGTTTTTTTGATGAAAGAAAAATAGGGTTTTCTTCCGTTCAAAAAAACGGAGCTTAACGGAGACGGACGTTAGCAGATGCGTGTGAAAGGACCCATAGGAAAGCACTGCGGTCCATAAACGGACGTCTAAAAACGGACGAATGGTCCGCACGTGTGAAAGGACCCTTACTGGCTTAGTTGGTGAATGTAGATGATGTGTTCATTTACTGGGAAGCATACCTATGAATTTATAAGATCCATTTAAAAATGATATACAGTACTTATACTTATGGCCAGAGCAGCAACCCCAATGTTTCTACTGCAAGAATGAAAACGTAGACATCATCTTTGTGGCAGACGTGTACATATCTTTCTAAAACCTATAAGTCAGATTTAAAAAGGGTAGAGATGATGTGTTGATTCAACATATGTTCCAAGCCTCCTACAGATGTACCCCTATCTCTGCAGCAGCCATACATACAGCCCCCACCCCCAAATCAGCCATATATACATCCCCCCACCCCACAGAAGCCATATATAAAATACCTCACACACACGGGTAGCAGCAATCTATACAGGCTTTCTCCCCTCACTTCTATATTTGCTACATTTGCAATTCTCTCCATAACTGCCATACACACCCACTCATCTCATAATCTCAGGCCCTGTTATATAATACGATGACAACGCCTTACAATTGCCAGTCATAGAAGTAAACACAAAATCATATCACTCCCCAAATTAGACTTACTTGTTAGACAGGTGAGCAGCCAGACAGGATATTTACCAAAGATTTCATGATGCAGAGAACACAGGAAGCGTGGTCCCACTTCCCAGCAGTTATAATGTAGAAGCAGATTGCCTATTTGACATGTGGGTCAATGTACAGAACCATCATATTGGCATTTTTTTAAGTGGCTACTGTAACAAGAACAAAATGTGTAATGTTTTGGGTCTTCGTTTGGAGGTACTTTCTCTGTGAAGGCAGGGAAAACTAGGCAAATAGTATGGACAATTTGGTCTTGACATTCTCCATGTTACAAACAAGATTACACTTTTTTTGCTGTATATCCGGGCCATTGGAATTTGCCTACCATTTTGTGTATGGATTTTAACAAAGGAGATTTCTCCTAGGACCTTATGGCCAACATGTGACCAATCAGCCATAGCTTCCAACCCCTATGTATTGGACCATACCTCTCTATCTGACTTCAGATTCACTCTGATATAGACAGATGCCTGGTACATAGTGCACTGGCATGAATGTGTAATGCCCTTAAGGGTCCTTCCAAAGTCAATACTTACTAAATCAACTCTACTACATTTATTCCCCTCCAAAGAGAACCCCTGAAGAAGCTGACAGGTGAAATGCATTGGGTTGTGCGTCTCCTCACACATGTGTATGCCATGCTTATCCGTGATTGTGTGCAATCAGTGTACTTCGACTAGGGGGAAGTTTGTTCTATAGTTCGCTGCAAAACAATTTTGTATTTAATGTCTATTTGGTATAGACATCATTTTAACCATTTGTAATCTTTAATATCATGTTGCAAGATCTATTATTACAACGTTTGTTAAATTATATTCTGACCAACAATATGACATTATTTCAGCAAAGAGAAGGTTGCACAGCACGGCTTGTCCTATCTTTATAAATTGTAGTAGATTGGCTGTGCCATATTGGCACCAGAAAGTGGAAGTTTCCCTTGACAACTACTAGTCTGGCAGGACATAGGAAGGCATTTGGCCTGAAAGGTTCATCCTTTTTTTGTTTTTTTATATTTGCAAAGCTGTGTACTACGTGTTTACAATCTCTACTCAGTTAGGAAACTTTTCAGTGCTAGGATAGAAGAAGATTCTTGAAGTTGAGTTTTAATAGTATTGTAAAATAACTGTGGGTGCGACAATAATTGGAATACCAAGCTTTATGTTTTGTTGGAGAAAAACGTTGTTTTCTTTGCAGCAATATCACCACACATCGTAACAGGCATGACCTTTTTCCTACTGTGAGGATTCTAACCGAGTCATAGCTGGTATGAACAAGGCTGGCTCAATGCCCCGACAGGCTCCATAAGAACCTTATCTAAACCAGGCTAAATGAGGTCCTCCTGCTGACTCAAGTCCTCTGTGTCATCATGCGTTCTGAAGAAACAAGGTGCCACAACCTCTACAGGGAAAATCGCACTTGACAACCAGAACAACACCAAATAAACATATGTTGCAAATGGAATTAAGAACAAACATCTTTTTGTATATACTTTTTATTGCATAAGAATTCATATGGCAGGGTACAAAAATCTGCACTGTACTGAATATGCAAGATGACAATATTTTGTTGTAGAACAGTGTATCGAAACATCAATAAACAAAACCATAAAATCTTACAATCCAAGAGCAGCAATGAGTATTGATACCTCACAGAGATACGGTGCTGGAAGACCTATCGACATAAACTATTAGCATTTAGGGTTTGGGTTGAGGTACACCATATATCTCATATCTTATAATATTTACAGGGGCAGCCCCTATGTTCATATAAGGGAGTACCTGGTTTACAGCGTTGAATGAATGAATGAAAACTTATATAGCGCGGCACATGCGAACTGAATCGCCTCTGGGCGCTTGTTGTTCCTGTCTCCTTTGCTATCAAAAGAGAAAAGTCTTGACCTTTTTCCTAAATGCTAGGTGGTTCTCCTCCAACCGAATGCTGGTTGGTAAAGCGTTCCATAGTCTGGGACCCTGGATCGCAAATCTTCTTTCTCCTTTGGACTTGAAGTTGGCTTTCGGAACCTGGAGCAGGTTCTGATTCGTGTATCGCAAAACGCGATTTGGATTATGCGCGTTAATCCAATAATGGATTAAGAGGGGAGAGGCCTGCATCTATTTGAGTGCAATTTGTTTTCATGCCACATATAATGTTTCTTTCAGAAAAATCTCTGCATATCTAGGTTAAAGTTCCTACAAATCAGGAGTGAGTGGCACAGGAGCAGCAAGCAGATTAGATAACAGGTCTACAATCTGTTACCAATAGTTAGCTATGACTAGGTACATCCACATTAAATAACTAAACTCAGCTCCTGATTGAGCACAGCGCAGGCTGAAGGAAGAGGTATGGTTCACAGCCAGTAGGCTAACCGGGGTAAGGTATGTTTAGTGGACGATATAGCGTTGAATACATGTATTATTAGCTGTGGGTGAAGCAGTTAAAGCGGAAGTAAACCCATCCGGCAAAACAGTTTCATTTCCGACACGTGCTGGAAATGTAATACTCCCATTGGTTGTGCTCTCAACCAAACTGTTAAACCATGGTGATCACATGTGCAGCACATGACAGTTGTAGATTAAACAGGCAAGGAAGACAGCTTCCTTGGCTGAAAACGATAGGGGGTTTACTTACACTTTAAATGTGAGGAGCAGGCCTCCTCTCAATCCTAATCTGATATATCTGGACATATAGGTTGCCTTTTGTTTTAGCAGGCAATGGTACAGCACATAGTTTAAAGCCTGGTGCACACCAACAGTTTTTTTGTGCAACCCTAAAGGGTTGCACAAAAAGAAACTGACAGCTATGGTCGGAGCCACTGGACTAACCAGGAAGTGAATGAGAGAACAGAAACTAGAACGCCGGAGGTGATATAGATGAAGGAATTTAATAGGTATTTACTCGTTTGTTAACAGAATCATTACACTATTCTGTCTGTCTACCTTGCAGACATTCATTTTAGGCAAAACATTTTTTTCCTTTACAACTCTTTTAACTCCTTTAATTGATCTCAATTTGCTGCTCTCTGTTAAAATTGCTCATCAGGTTTTCAGGTGATTCATGCTATAGTTTGCACTTTCCTAGAGTAGTTGACAACACACAGGCAGTTATCTAATAACAGCATTCATATGTGGACTACATATTCCAATGTGTTTTTTTAAATCAGAAAAGGTTTTTATTGAAGATAGGCAGAAATAAAGTAACATACACAGACAGATCAACAATATCATGGTACAGCTTCACATTTTATACAGAACACATGACAGTACAGAATTCGTATACAAAAATATATTTGGATCATAAAAGACATCTGGGGTGCATATAGGAAGAAATATTACCAGATATTTCCCTGTACAGCAAATGTCCCTCTCTCCTCATAAACATGACCTGACTGTGTCACCAGTAATCCTACATATTGGCAAAGAGCTTGAAACGAAAGGAAATCAAAGAGAGAGAAAAGATAAAGGAGAAAGGAAAACAGGCAAAACAAAACCAAAGCTGGAACAAAAAGTGAAGGTAATCCCACAGTCGGTCATGGCTCATAGAAGTCATTGCTTCCCCGGGTAATCTCTCTAGGGGTACCGCACACCATCCCACCCCCACCGCTCCTGCAGCTCCATTCTCTATAGCACATATCCCAAATTAAACTAAGCTAGACTAGCCCCCCCTTGTACTAATATATTAACCCTGTAGTAATCTATCTCTCACCAGTTCAAGAGGACCTAATCCCGGGGTATCTAACCAGGGTTGCCATATTCCATAAAACTTCTTCAATACATTTCGGTGTTGGTACGTTAGTTTCTCGCGTATTAATAAGCTGTTGACTCGTTTCACCCACTGTCCACCCGTCGGTACCCTCGGAGTAATCCAAAGCCGCGCAATTTCTTTGCGGGCAATATAGAGTGAACGTATAACAGCAATATGGCCATTAGGCGACAAATCGGGTAGCTCCAGGGCACCGAGCAGGCAGACAACTGGGTCCTGTAGAACAGGTATTTGAAATACAAGTGAGATGGTCTCCAGCACATACTTCCAGTACCGGAAGAGTTTTGGACACTTCCACATCATGTGGAGAAGATCCCCGGGGTGTGCCTCGCATTTTGGACAGAGAGGGGTGACCCTGAGGCCCCATTTATATAGCCTAGCCGGGGTCCTGTACACCCTATGTAAGAGGTACAAATGTGACAATCTCTGTGACGCGGAGACCGAGACCTGGGGAGCAGACGTCAGGCACAATTCCCAAATATCTCCATCAATAGGCCCCAAATCCCGCTCCCACCCCCTCTTACAGGGAAGCTTACCCGTATCGTGGGTTAAATTGAGTAACTTTGCATATACCCTGGATATCAATCCTGCCTTTTCAGTTGTTGAGAGTACATCTCTCATCAGAGGGTGCACCATTTGGGCGAAAGGGGACAGTCTGTGTTCACATTGTATGGCATGTCTTAGTTGCAGATACTGGTAGAATTGACCGTTATGTAAATGAAATTCCTCTTTTAGGGCCGCGAAAGATTTGAGTATTATACCTTCGTATAGTTGAGATATGTATTGAATTCCTGCCTCTTCCCATGAGCTGAACCCCTTAAGCTTAAAGAGTTCTCTATAGTATTTGTTCCTCCATATCGGAGTAAACTGACACACTGCCTTGAGTTTGAAGATAGCTCGAACATATTCCCAAAGTCTAATCAGTAAACTAATAGTGGGGAGGGCAGTGGGAAACTGTGTGAGGCCTGCTTCTAGATATACCAGAGCCGGGAGACATGGATTCCCGGATACTATCAAAGACCTAATAGGGTCAGAATCATCCTCCTCCCCCCAATTGCACAGATGTTGAAGCTGCGAGGCTATAAAATAATTCCTGGCATGAGGGACCGCCATACCACCTTGGTCCTTCGCAAGTTGCAAAGAACGCAAGCTGATACGAGCTGGTTTATTGCCCCAGATCAATTCTCTGAACTGGGTATCTATACGTGTGAACCACCTGTGAGTTATCCATACCGGGGCATTGTGAAAAATATAAAGAAGCTGAGGGGCCCATATCATCTTAATTAAATTAACTCTGCCGGTAACGGTGAGTGGCAGCTTCCTCCAGACAGAGCACTTCAGCCGAAGTTTCTGCAACAATGGTGACAGGTTCTTATCCAGATACTGAGCAGGGTCCGGGGTTACCTGTACCCCTAAGTATCTAAATTCATTTACCACCTCAATATCTTGCGCACAGATCGGTAGGGGGCCCGGCAAAGGGTCCAAGGGCATCAGGACTGACTTGTTCCAGTTGATGCTGAAACCCGACAGCCGACCAAAATCGGCTATCAGGTCCATCACCCCCTGCAGAGATCCCGCGGTGTCGCCCAGATATATCAGAGTATCATCCGCATAGAGTGAGACAACATCCTCTCTCGGTCCCCTGTGGAACCCAACTATATCCTGCGACCCCCTAATATGTATAGCCAGGGGCTCTAGGGCCAGGGCAAACAACAGGGGCGACAAAGGGCATCCCTGCCGAGTGCCTCTGGCAAGTCGGAACGAGTCTGACACATCTCCATTAATGCGCAGTCTCGCCGACGGGGCGCTGTATAGTAGTTGAACCCATTTCAAAAATGTGGGGCCTACCCCAAATTTAGTCAGCGTTTCCCATAAATAGGGCCATTCTACACTATCGAATGCTTTAGCCGCATCCAAAGAAAGGACGGCCCTATTGCCTGCGTTATCTGTGGGGATCTGCAGATTCAGAAAAAGCCTACGTAGATTCTGGGACGTAGATCGTGTAGGGATGAATCCAGACTGATCTCTATGAACCACTTTTTGGATGCAGCTAGCCAATCTATTCGCCAGAATCCTGGCAAGTAATTTAACGTCGAAAGTGAGCAGAGAAATTGGCCTATATGAATCTGGGGATAAAGCATCCTTGCCGGGTTTTAAAAGCACTATTATGAGGGCCTCGTTCATAGACGAAGGGAGAGATCCCGTCTCAAAGGCATGATTGTACACTTTAAGCAGAACTGGAAGAAGTTGGGCCGAGTACCGTTTGTAGACTTCGGATGGTAACCCGTCAGCTCCCGGAGCCTTACCATTTTTTGCATGTGCCAAAGCCTCCAACAGTTCCTCCTCAGTCAACGGGGCATTAAGTACAGCAGCATCCGAAGTGGACAAACAGGGCAAAGGGTATCTGTCTAGAAATGCGCCAATATCACTTCGGGAGGGCCTAACCTTGGATGAATAAACATCTTGAAAGAAGGTTTTAAAAACATTCATAATATCGTGAGTGGAATAACAGGGAATCCCATTAACCCCTAATATGGATACAATATGTGCGGATGATTGCTGCGATCTGGCTACTAGTGCCAGCATATGCCCTGTATTCTCACCCTCCTCAAAATGACTTTGTTGCAAAAAAAAACGTTTATTCTCAGCTAGTTGTAGAGAGAGATCTCTCAGCATAGACTGGGCAGCCAGCCACGTGCGTTTCGTATCATCTGTGGGATTGGCTACATATTTAGCTTCCGAGGCGCGGGCCTCCTCCAGGATTGACATCTCCCACTCTTTGGTGGAGGACTTGATCTGGGAAACCGCTCTGATAAACTGTCCTCTTAGAAAGGCCTTAGCCGTTTCCCAGACCACATCCAACCCCGCCGAGTCTAGGTTATGCCTAAAAAAAGTTTGTAGTAGATCAGGGATGGGGTCTGGTTCAGGAATAAGTGAGAGCCAAAAAGGGTTAAGTTTCCAGAGGGTGTTACCCCTACGCGCCCCAAAATGAACATCTATCGATAGGGGGGAGTGATCCGAGACCTGTCGGGGGTGATACTGTGAAGATTCTAACATTGCCATCAGTAAATCATTCCCCAACCCCAGATCAATTCTGGACAGGCCCCCCACCGAAGCAGATTGACAGGAGTACATAAGGGTATCTGGGTTGCGTGCCCGCCATACATCTATCAGGCCCATCTCCATGAGCAAACGAGCAAATGGGGTAGGGCCCGATTGCCTTTGCAGTTCCGGCCTCCCACGACTGGCCAATCTATCTTTGGTATGGTCTAGACAATTATTAAAATCCCCAAACACCAACACCGGTATGCCCGGGAAGCGGGCAAGAAAATCTGTCAGCAATTTCAGGGTATTAGCGGAGAAAGGAGGGGGAATATATAGTCCTGCAAGGATACATTTAGTCCCGTATAGTGAACATAGAGCAAAAACATACCGACCCTCTGGGTCAATTCGTACCTCTAATGCTGAAAATTGTACACCCCGTCTAACCAGGAGGCTCACTCCCCTCGAGTACACCGAGAATGTAGCATGGTATTGGTGCCCAAACTGCCGTTTTGCAAATTGAGGTGTAGAGGACGGGGAGAAGTGAGTCTCCTGCAGGCAAATGACATCCGCGCCCAACCGCTTGATCGTGCGGAGCACAGCCAAGCGCTTAACAGGGCTGCCCAACCCCCTGACATTCCAGGACACAATTCTGGTTAGCTTAGACATTGTAGAGCATATACTGTTACAACAAGGATATACCGAGCAAGGACATATCTCCTGCAGTTAAGGTAGCAGGGGGCATTGGACCATAAAAACAGCATCATATCATTGAACACTTCTGGGGAACATAAAAATAATAAAAGGAAAAGAAAAACTTGGGGGGGGGGGGGGCAACACAGTAGCGGTGGGAGTTTCAATTGGAGATGGATACAGGAGCATGCACAAGTAGCAGGTCGAAGGGGGCCAGGGGCCCCAGTAACCATCTGGAATAATTGTG
This sequence comes from Rana kukunoris, assembly GCA_029574335.1. Classification (NCBI taxonomy): domain Eukaryota; kingdom Metazoa; phylum Chordata; class Amphibia; order Anura; family Ranidae; genus Rana; species Rana kukunoris. The sequence goes on from CM056052.1 coordinate 213,386,418, forward strand.
ACGGTAATTCCTTCGTAGAGCCTTCATATAAGTATGAGTCCAGCAACAATAAACAAAAATAAAAAAACGAAGAAAAACACATTGAAGAATAACAGGCCAACATGGCCAAACTTGGGTGCCGCAGGGCAAAAGGAGGTCTGTACCAGACCATCATGGGGGCAGCAGTGGAAGCGCACCTAAGCGTCCAAACTTCTCAGCAGCTAGATCAGGTAACCCTGATGTCAGACAGAAGAAAACAAAAAAAAAAGGGGGGGGAAGTCAAATCCTAGCACCTCTTCCGCCTTGGTAAAAGAAGGTAAGAATCAGGATAAGTTGAACAGTACGTCACCCGTCTTGCTGTGCCCGGCGTTGGTTTCTGCTTTCCTTGATTGATCTTTCTTCTCGGTCCATCCATTGTGCGGCTGCAGAAGGTAAATCAAAAAAATGAACGGAGCCTAGTGCTTCTACTCTCAGTCGGGCGGGGTATAGCATGGCATATTTGACATCTAGAGCTCTGAGGCGCCGTTTAACATCTAGGAACTTTGCGCGTTGCTTTTGTAACTCAGCAGAAAAATCAGGGAAGAAAGAAATTTTTGCGTTATCTACTCTCATGGCCTCCGGTTTAATCCTGGCGTTGTGAAGTATAGCATCTCTATCTTTGTAGTGAAGTAGCTTGAAAAGAAAAGGTCTCGGGGGGCCCCCCGGTGGATAAGGCCTGGCAGGCACCCTGTGTGCCCTCTCCACAGAGAACAATGGAGTGAACACTTCCTTGCCAAATGCATTCACCAACCAGTTCTCAATAAATTCAACCGGATTTTTCCCTTCCGCTCTTTCGGGCAGACCCACCATCCTAACATTATTTCTTCTCATTCTGTTCTCTAACTCCTCCAAGCGAGATGAATGTTGTGTTAGAAGGTGGTTGTTAAACGTGAGATCCCTCTGCATGGGAGCCATGTCATCCTCAATGGAGCTCACTCTACCTTCCACTGCAGAGGTCCTTTCCCTCAACTTTTGTGCATCCTGCCTCAGAAAGGATATTTCTGCTTTCACTCCCTTAATATCAGCAGCTAGAGCAGTAATGGAGGTATTGCAGGAGGTTATAGCAGTGAATATATCTCTAAGAGAGGGCTCACCGTCTGTGTCAGGGCTGGTGGAGGCCTGAGGCCTAGCAGAGCTGCCATCAGGAGTACTCACAGCGTTCCAGGGGAATCCCGATCCACCCCCATCCTCCAGGGGAACAGTGTCATCCGCATCCGACGATCCGCCGGATGATTCCCCTTGTTTTGCCAGGTGAGTATTAGGGTCCGTGGCGAGCGTCATGGAGAAAAGTTTTTCTGCTCCCTCCCTGTGTTTCTCTTTAGGCGTTCGTCGGGCCTGGGCGCCATTTTGATGGGACATGCTGTCCCCAGACCGGGCCGCGTATTGCTGTTTAGCGGCGGACATCGGGCTCGATTCAGGACACAGACGGTACCGGAGTATGCAGCGGACCTTCCAGCAGCGATCGGGCCGAAACAGCAGGTAGGTCTGTTATTTTTCAGGAGTCTTTCAGGAGAATCGGCGGAGAGGATCTGAATGTGCGTCCGGCTACATCCGCTGCCTGGCCACGCCCCATATTCCAATGTGTTTGGCCATGTTTCTATACCATCATGGTCTATAACCAGTGCATTGTTCCGGGGCTGTTTCAGGTCATTGCAAATACAAGAGGGATCTAATTGTGTATGGCAGAAAAAAATGTTTTAACCTGTTAAAATAATACACGCCATGTTCTCAGAGCGCTAAGAGCTGTCAGTCCAATATGTAGGTGTAGGACCCAGAAGAACAAGACCGTACCCTTGTGCAGCTGCCTAATCACATGGAGAATGGAAGACTACAAACAAAAAACAACAAAGCAGCACTCCATGGGTAAAGTCATAAATTGTGAGTTGGAGTTTGGCTTTAATGTTTTAGTATATTTAAATCAGCTTGTACATCTAACACTCCATTCCCCACAGATTGGCAACGCTGCTGTCCAAACGTGTCTCTGTTGCCCCTAAGCACTCTACTACAGGAGGTCTGTTACTCTACAGATCACCAGGTGAAAAATACAAAATAAATAAAACGAATGCAGCCACCACATCTAATCATTGGTGAGCTGCAATATATAACATTTTTGGGTTGGGGGGTTAGCGCAGCTTTAATGTAAAACTATCAAGTGTTAAGCTGTAAAAATCTATTATAACACAAGCTTCCAGTTCTGTTCCAAAGCCAACAGTTTCCCTATCAATAACATCCCTAAACACAAGGTGTGTTGATGTTATGCTGAGAGAAGTCACATTAGTTTGCATTTCACCCTTCTTCCCCTCTTGTCAGTTTACATTTTGCCTAGAGCACCCTGCGGATTAGGACAACTACAAAGCCCAATATTAAAGCATCCTGTTACAAGTCTGAACTGTATTTTGTCAGCAGGATCACTTCATTCCTTGATCTGCCTTTAAGGAATTTACCTTCCGCAGCGTGGAAAGTATACAGAAATATATGCAAATTCAAGTCTCTAAATACAACTGAACACTGTACTGGAAGGGTACTAAAAAAAGCAACAACAGTTAAGTGTTGCCCACACTAAAAAAATATAGTGTGAAAAACACTGACTTTTTAGGCACTGTACAACAGAATTTTTTTTACACTAATACATTTTCTTTATTTCGTATATACTGTAAAATCACATAGAGAATTTTTTGAAGATCAAAGATAACAATATTAGAGAACTAATATGGAAAGGGGGACAACCCAGGATTCGATTACGTACACTGCAGCTTCCAGTATTGGAAGGGGGACTGGCTGTCCCCCATCCTGAGGCTTATTATCTATCAGCACAATTGCAACAACTAATGGGATGTAACACCCGGGGAGGGGAGACCTCTAGTGGGAGAGTAATGCTGAGTGGGGCCCCACATGACTCGGTTATTGAACTACTAGAAGCAAACTCCTTTAGATATAGGACTCCAACAATTAAAATGATAATTAAAATATGGGAAAAAGTTAAGAGGCTAATGGGCTACACTGGATTTACTGAGTATACTCCCCTGTGGAACAATGCTAAGTTACAAGAAATACTACGGTTAGGAAAGGTGGGGGAATGGGAAAGATGCGGTATAAAAAGGCTGATACACCTGTATTTTTTTTTTAAATTCTCTATTTTATTTTTCATACATTAAACATTAGTTACAAGTCTATAAGGCTTACATTAACATTTAGACCATATTAACAATTATTTTAGGATTGTTATTTCAAACCGTGTTCCTCTTAACGAGCTCTTAACAATCCTGTTCCTTCCTACCACCTATAGATATAGCGTTGTATTTTCCTATTCCCCCCCCCCTTACCCTACCCCCCTCCCCCCCCCCCCCCCAAAAAAAAATAAAGGCAGTTTTCTCTCTTCCTCTCTCCACCCCCCTCCCCCACGTCCCCCCCCCTCTCACCTGACTCGTTCTCTATACCCTATATATGGGGCCCACGTTTGTCTATACTTCTCCTCTTGCTCTCTTATTCCCATCGTCAGATTCTCCATCAACTGGATCTCCGTTACTCTGTCTAGCCATTGTTGTCTAGTTGGTGTAGATGTGCTTTTCCACAAAATTGGGATACAAGCCCTTGCTGCCGTCAGTAGATGTCTAAGCAGGGAATTTTTAAACTTTGCCATGGAAAGTGGAAAATCATATAATAAGTAGGTGGCTGGGTTTCCTCCCAGCTCCACTTCAGTAATTTCTTTTATCGTGCCCTCGATCATTTTCCAAAATTCCTTCACTTTTACACATTCCCAAAAAATATGTAAGATTGTACCCTCCTCCTCTCCACACCGCCAACAGCGATCTGAAGTTTCTGGGAAGATACGTTTCAGTACGGCAGGGGTTTTATACCATCTAGTTAAGATCTTGTAGCTTCCTTCCTGGTATTTGGTAGCTAGGGAGGCCTTATGCGTAAAGGAGAAAATGTTTGTTTTCTGAGTCTCTGAGAATTCTATCCCTAAGTCCCTTTCCCATGCTTGTATGAATGGTAGGTTTTTGGGCGCTTCTGTGTCTACCAGCAGGCTATACATTAATGACAGACCATGTCTCAGCGATTCACCCTTCAGGCATGTTTCTTCGAACCCTGAAAGTTCTCTTCTTGAAGTGTTTTGTGGGCTTAGTGCTCTAATTGCTGCTCTTAGCTGAATTTCTCTCATTGGGTCCAACTCCCTTCTGGGGTCCTCATCTATCTCTCCCCCACCGGCCCTTTGGTTGTCTGTATCAAAGTGTATTAGCCTGCTCATTCCTGCGCGTCTAAGAATACCAAAATGGTGATCTGTAATACCTAGTTGGAACCTAGGGTTCCCCAACACTGGGACAAGTGGACTTGTGTAGTCCGAGATCTTGTTTTTGCTAAATTTCCTTTTTGTAACTCGTATTGTGGCGCCTAGGGTGGGGTGCTTTTTAACCTCTTGTGGGATATCAACCTCTTGGATCCACGCTAAGCCCTCCAGAGGGATCTTCGTAATCTTTTGTTCCATGAGAATCCAAGGTTTAGATTTCTCGTGTGAACACCATTCTACCACCCTTGCTAAGTGGACTGCATCGTAATATCCCATCGGGTCTGGTAAACCCACCCCCCCCTTCCTCTTAGGTAGCGTCAGGATCTCACGTCCTACTCTCGCCGATTTTCCTGCCCAGATAAACCTGCTAAATCTTACTCTTAAATCCCTAAAAAAAAAAACAAGGGAATCTTTACTGGAAGGGTCTGCAGTAGATAAAGTAGTCTTGGCATAATGTTCATTTTAATGATGTTGATTCTCCCAAACCATGTAAAGACTTCCTTATACCACCGCTGAAAATCTGCCTTGAACTGTCCTATCAAGGGAACAAAATTTAGGTCAAATGTTCTATTCAGATTTTTTGGTATTTTGGTTCCCAGATAGGGTATATGGGAGTCTGTCCATCTAAAGGGAAAATTTGTCGCTAGTTGTTGTTGTGCCTGTCTGTTAACTTCCACTCCCATCGCCTCTGATTTATTATAGTTCACCTTAAAATTGGACAGAGTTCCATACTCCCCTATCTCCCTCATTAAGGCTGGTAGGGACAGCTCTGGGGCCGTTATTGAGAACAAGAGGTCATCTGCAAATGCAGCTACTTTATACTCTGATCCCTTAATCCGAAAGCCTCTTATGTCTGTATTAATCCGTACAGTTCTCAAGAACGGCTCCAGAACAAGGATAAAGATTATTGGAGAGAGTGGACACCCCTGTCTTGTCCCATTGTGTATTAGGAAGGGATCAGAAATTGCCTCGTTTACCTTCACCCTGGCCGAAGGGCAGGAGTAAAGACTGTCTATCCAATTTCTCATCCCTTCCCCCAACCCAATATGTTGTAATATAGTTCTCAAAAATCCCCAATCCACTCTGTCAAAAGCTTTCTCTGCATCTGTTGATATTAATACTGTTGGCTTTTGATAGAGTTGAGACATATAGATAGTACTCAGAAGTCTCTGTGTGTTCTCTCTTCCCTCCCGCCCCGGGGTAAAACCCACTTGATCTGGGTGTATTAAGGATGGGATACAGGGTAGGATTCTATTGGCGATTATTTTTGCAAATATCTTCAGATCAACGTTCAATAAGGATATTGGTCGGTAGCTGGGACATACAGTTGGGTCTTTCCCTTCCTTGGGGATAATTGCAATATGTGCTTCTAGTGTTTCTCTACGCATCTGCTGACCATCTTTTAGCGAGTTAAAGGCTTCTAGAAATTTAGGTGCTAGTTTTTCCTGAAACGTTTTATAATATGTTAAGGTATAGCCGTCTGGGCCTGGGGATTTACCCGGTTTCATCTCCTTTATTGCTTCTAAAAACTCCTCTGTCGTGATCGGTCCCTCCATATTAGCTATCATTTCTTCTGGAATTGTGGGCATCTCTGACTCCCTGAGATATTCTTTTACTCTCTCCACTCTACACTGACCTGTTGCTAATATAGGTTGGGTTTCCAGGTGGTACAAACCGCTATAATATTCTTTAAATTCTTTGGCTATTAAATGTGATGAACTAACTAGATTATCTCCTTTGGTTTTTATTTTTTCAATATGTTTTTTTGCTCTTGTCTCTCTCAGTGCATTGGCCAGCATCTTGCTCGGTTTGTTCCCATGTTCATAATATGCCCTCCTACATCTACTTAAATTGGCCCTGGCCTTCTCTGTGAGTAGTAGGTTTAGTTTATCTCGGAGCAACGTTAATTTCTCTTCGATCTGAATTCCTTGCAATGTTTTATGTTCAATTTCTGCTATTCGGATTTCCCCGAGCAAACTATCTAATTTTGCGCTGAGAGTCCTCTTCCGCTGTGCCCCAAGTGAGATAAGAATTCCTCTCACATAGCACTTGTGTGTTTCCCATTTGCATAGCGGTGTTGTTCCATCCTCTTTGTTCATTTCAAAAAACCTCTCTATTTCCAAATTCACCTTATTTTCATACTCTGGGTCTTTAATTAATGATTCATTGATCCTCCAGATCCATTCTCTTGGACCAGATGTACCCCAATCGATGGTGCAGTGAGCTGGGGCATGGTCTGAGATCGTGAATGAGCCCATTGAAGCTTCTCTTAGATTTAACACTATCTTTTGATCTAGGAATATATAGTCTATTCTTGTGTATGTTTTGTGTTTTGATGAGTAAAAACTATAGTCCCTATCGTGAACATGTAGAGTCCTCCAAGTGTCTATTAACTGTAGGCTTTGAAGGATTGTTTTCGCCTGTCTCAGTTTAGTATTAGATATGTTGTAGGACCCCTTGGAGGAATCCGACTTTGGATCCATTACCATATTCATATCTCCTCCCAGAATCAGAACCCCCTCTCTTTGTTGGTTTACAATGTCCGCAAATTTTTCCAACGCGGAGACCGGGTCTTCATTAGGGAGGTAGATATTCATTAAAGTGACCTTTTGTTCATTTAGGGTCCCCTTCACCATAAGAAACCGTCCCTCTTTATCTACAATTACCTTAGATTCTTTCCATTTTATGTTTTTGGCCAACAAGATTGCTACTCCGTTCGCTTTTGAAGTCTGAGAAGCTCCCATGTATACTACTGGAAATCTTTGACAGTGCATCTTAGGTATCTTATCCTTTCTAAAATGCGTTTCTTGTAAAAACACAATTTGTGTTTTTAGTTTCCCTAATTCCATTCTTAATTTAGATCTTTTTTCTGGGGAGTTAAGTCCCTTGACATTGTAGGTGGTAATACTTATTCTATCCATCCTGCCCCTCTTTTTCCCCTTCTCGTATCTCTCTCCCAGCTAATTAGGGGCCCTAGGACACAACGGAATGGTAGGGAACCAGAGGGGGAGTGCCTGGATAACACCAAAGCCGGAGAGGGGAAGAACCAGGAGAGAGGAAGAGCGAGAGAGAGAAGAGAGAAAAAAAAAAAAAAACCCCCACACCTCCCCCCACCCCTCTTGTATCTCGGATTCAAGTCCTCTGTCCAAGCTCCCGAGTATTGGTTGGCTCTCCGCCGCGGGGTGCTCGATCTACTGCTCCCCTGCAGCTCCTGTGAGGCCAAGAAAAAAAAAAAAATCCCATGAGCGTCTCCGACTTCCCTCCTATAGGAGGAGAGGCGCCCTGGTGGGGAAAAGTGTAGATACACCGCAGCAAGTCTTTGCTTCTGCCACGGGTGGTGTGTCTCGTCTATTTATATGAGAACCGAGCCCCCCCCCCCTCCCAGTTTCCCCCTCCTCCGCCCCCCCCCCGGCATAGCAAACAGAAACAAAAAAGAGAAAAAAAAAAAAGAAAACATAAGCACATCAGAATTTGCCAGGGAGCGAAAAAGAACGGGGAAGGGGGAATCTTCCGTGATTGATTAATTCAAATCATTCCTATAACTGCATATATGGCTACTACATCATAAATCATAAATCATAAAACGGTGCACATTTAACAGTTGCATTACAATATGTTACATTGGTCAGTCAAAGAGGAAAGAGAAGAAAAAAAAATATGTATTCACCCGGATATACCTCCCTCCTAAATACTGAAAAAGGTCCCTCGAATACATCCTGTACTATGGGGTTTCAGGGTATTTCCCTTATTAGAAACTACGCAGTAACCTCTATTAGGCTTATGTTACATCTTGTTTTTAAATCGTGGTGATTTAAGATCCCCCTTCCATAAGTCTTTCTCCTTCCTTGGCCAGGACCCGGATCTCGTCCGGGTTCCCTCTTCCTAATCGCTCCGAGTTTCTAATTCCTAACCTTCTTGGTCTGCCATCCCTCCTCCCTTCCTTGGACCCTCCCTCCCTCTCCCCCCCCCCTTCCACCTCCCTTCACCCAAGTGCCAATAAAGAAAAAAAAAAAAGTGTATGTGTGTCATAAATCAAAAACCACTGTCTATTGTGAAGTGTGCCTATTTGTGTCAGTGTATCAATGTGTATATTGTCTTATTTTATCTAACCACAGTGTCATTGGGATCATGAGATGGATGTGTATAAGTGTGTATGAGTATATATGTGTATATGTGTGTGAGTGTGTGTGGGTATGTGGAAGTGTTTCTGCTTGAGGCAAAAAAAAAAAAAGGGGAAATGGGTAAACTGGCTACAGTTTACCTGTGTATTCTAATAAAACCCAAAGAGAAAAAAACTGAATATATTATAACTCTCCCACCCCCACCCCGGCAGAACTACAAGGGTCACACATCTATGTGTAATTGATTTAGGTCTCTTATACCTCCGAGCGTATAACTTGGGGTAGGTTGTTATGTTACCCCACGGCCTGGTCCTAGTATGCCAATAAACAGGATACACACAAAGAAAGGAGAAAGAAATAAAAAAATAGGTAAATAAAAAGAAAAAGGGGGGGCTCCAGATTGAAGCAATTGGGGAGGACCTGGGAGAAAAAAATAAATAAAAAAAAGAGGTCCCCAATTACAACGGTGCCATCTAAAGCCCTGACCACATATACATTTTAATAATTAATAATTAGAATAGTTCGGAGGGCAAACATGACTTAGTCATATCAATTTCATTTCTTTCCCCTTTCTCTAGGTAACACAAAAAACCAGCGTAAAAAAAAAAAAAAAGGAGGAAAAGGAAAAGTCATGTAAGCCAGCGGGAAACAGGACAAGGGGTTGTTAGCCATTTGTTCTGCCATATGTTCCCCCCCTAAAAAAAAGGGGCTACTCCAAAATGAGAAAGAGAAAAGAGACAGGGGGGTAGTCTCCAAAAAAATAAAAAATCCATAATGGCTAGCAACAGTCCAATCCGGGTGTCCTCTGCCTCATTCAATGTTTTTATGGGGTCCTTCTCACTATTCCTCTTCAACTTCTCTCCTTTCCTACTAGTACATCCAGCCAGTTAGGGACTTGTATTGGCTCTGCTCCCAGAAACTCAAAAAGTGATGGGAGTTGCGAAGGGTCCCTTAGGTGAAAGCTTCTTCCTTCTTTTTTAATATTTAAGGCCAATGGAAACCCCCATCGATATATGGCTCCACTATTACGTATGTAGTCCAGCAGGGGCTTTAATATGCGCCTTCTAGATCTAGTCTGCCAGCATAGGTCAGGGAATATCTGTATATCACCGCCCTCCCATGCCCCCGCTGTGCCCTCTTTCCACGCTGCCCTCAATATTTCCTCCTTCGTTCTGTAGAAATGCACCCTACAGAGTACATCTCGGGGGGCTGCTTTGGTTGCTTTGATCCTGGCGGGGTACAGTAGGGACTTTATGTACCCTATCCAAATCCAGCCTTGTGTCTGGGGGTTTCTTTAAGATATTGTTAAGAATAGACGTGGCCACTCTTCTTAATTCTAGGCCCTCAAAAATCTCTGGTATGCCTTTAATACGCAGATTATTCCTTCTGCTTCTGTTTTCGGTTTCTTCTAACTGCAGTTGTAGCCTGTCCATGTATCTCAGCTGGTGTAGTAGTTTTTCCTCTAGAGCTGAAACTCTGAGGTCTATAATGTTTTGTTGTTGTTCCAAGCCCTCTGCTCTTTGTTCTACTTTCCCCACTTTGGTATGCACTTCTTCAATCTCCACTCTAATTGCAGCTGTGATGTTTGCTACCATTTCCTGAATGTCTTCCTTAGTCGGGAGGGCCTGTATGAGCCTACTAAGTTGGCTGATATCAGTGGAGGTTTCTTGCTCTCCCAATCCCATAGATACCTCCCTGGGTTTGAGCAGCTTTGTAGGCTGATCAAGGCTCATTGTTTCCAGGTTTAAAGTACTCTGTTGCGGTACTGCCCCCTCTAATGACTGAGATAGCTCACTGAATAGGTGCAATGTTCCTAGTGGAGAAGTAAGAGGCAACAGTACCTTTGTTATAAGCTGCTCCTTGGAAGGGATGTGTTCTACTACGTCCACCACCTCCTTCGGCTGAAGTCTCTCCTGCACCGTGTCTATCACATGATATGAGCTCTCCAGGAAGACCTTGTCTACCGACGTGTTAGGAGTACCGCTCAGGGGGCTCCTGAGAGAGGTTATCGCTAGCGCAGGTGAGATGAATTCTGTGAGGGATTTCCTCCTTACCTCTCCAGAGACTCCGGTCACCTCAAGATCTGCCTGGAGTTCGCCCCTCTTCACTGTCATGTACCTTGTGATGTATGAGTGGGCGTTTTGGGAGAGCTGGTTAGATGTACCTCTGGCGTCTTTAGCGGCACTGCGTCCTCGCCGCGACATCAGCAACCATAGACCGCTCTCCTACCACGGAGATGGGGGGGGGGTCCGGATCCAGCCGCTCTCCTGAACGTTCTCCTGGACGCACACACCGCGGGCTCCGCTAGACTCTCCTAGCGCACGCGCTCACTCTGCCATGCCTCTGACACTTCCCCCAGAAACAGGAAGTCTGAAACACCTGATACACCTGTATGAGGGCGATACCTATAGGAAATTTCAGGATCTGAGAGTGGAATTTAATGTCCCGCAACACTCATTCTTTACCTATTTACAAGTAGGACATGCTCTTGAAGCCCAGTTTAGGACACAAACATTAGTGTGGACCAAAATGCTCCTGTTTCAAAAGCTAGCTAAAGGGGGACCAACTAAGGGCCTCATATTTGAAATATATATGCAGATAATCAAAAAGATCAACACAGGGGCACATTTACTCAAAGTAAGAGAAAGGTGGGAGGAAGATATAGGGGAAATATCACAAGAACAGTGGAAGAGAATACTAGAGATGGGATCAAAGGTGTCACTTTCACCCCCCCAGAAAATCTCCCACCTGATGCTGATAAATAGAGCTTACTATACGCCAAAGAGACTTTTTAAATTTGGCAAAAGACCAGATGATAAATGTCCTAGATGCCAGGGGCAGGGAGACCTAGTACACATGGTGTGGCGCTGCCCAAAGCTGGTTCGGTACTGGAAGGGTGTCCTTGACACCTTGAGAGATATATTTACAATCTCACTGGAAATGGAGGCCACACTGTGTGTACTGGGTTATAGGCAGGAACGGAAGGAGAAAAGAAATACTACAGTCGTAATATTAAGATGCTTATTCCAAGCTAGAAAACTAATAGCCATGAGGTGGCAGGCAACTTCACCACCGGCAGTAAGTGAATGGATTGAGGCAATCAATGAGTCCCTCTGTAAAGAAAGAGCAGTCTATATAAAAAGGGGAAAACTTAGAGACTTCGAAGACATGTGGAAGCCATGGCTGGAGAAAAAAGGCTACATCACCTGAGGAGATAGAAATGTTGGCTGGAAAGGGCTAAATGGTGAGGGGCCAAGTAGTAAAACCGATAATATCAACTAGAACGAGAAGATTGGGTGTTCCCCCCTTAACTAAGAGATTACTCACCTCTTGATATGATAAGTTAAGAGTTATGATATGACAATGTATATCAATGTTTAAATTATGTGTTTATAGTTATAATGAACAGTCTCCTCTTGCTTTTTAAATGAACAATTGAAAATTTGTATGATATGAAAAGAAATAAAGAATGAATATTCAAAAAAAAAAGATAACATTAAATCGTAGTTCTGGCTGAAATGTCACTTTTGGGATAAAAATACCCCAAGAATACTCATGCCTCGTGCAATGTAACAAAGGTATGCTGTAAACCAGTGTTTTTCAACTCCAGTCCTCAAGGCACACCAACAGGTCAAGTTTTCAGGATTTCCCTCAGATAAAATGGCTGTGGTGATGGCAGTGACACTGATTAAATCACCTGTGCAAAATAATGGAAAGCCTGAAAACATGACCTGTTGGTGTGCCTTAAGGACTGGAGTTGAAAAACACTGCTGTAAACAATGCCAGTTTTCTATCTGTGCAGCATTGTTTTCTTACTTTGTGAAGTTCCTGAACAGCACAGCCATGTCCAGTGTGAGCATCTGAAGCCACGGTGTCTTCCTGGATTCTGTACATGCTGGCTACCCAGCATGCACCTGCCAATCTCATGCATGTGTAGCGCGGTGCAATTGTGGTCAGCTTGGCATGGCTGTAAGCTGACCAAGATTTTCCATAAATGCCAATGTTAAATGTTACTAGAGCCGTGCAATGCCAAGCTGGCCAAGAATTTCCATAGATGCCATGCCAAGCTGACCAAGATCTTCCAGGAGCCAATGAAAAACTAGAAATTATGTCTGCACCCCCCTAGAGGAGGAAGTGAATTTAGATATAGGCATAAATCAGGTAAGTGAACAGAAAAAATAAAAATAAATTGCCAATTCATTTTAAGGATGCACATTAGTGCTGCATATATGAGAGGAACGCCGCTTTAACCACTTCCATAACAGGCACTTACGCACCTTCGCGCCCAAGCCAATTTTCAGATTTCTGTCGCACTTTGAATGACAATTGCGCAGACATGCTACACTGTACCCAAACAAAATTGCCGTCCTTTTTCCCCCACAAATAGAGCTTTCTTTTGGTGGTATTTGATCGCCTCTGCGGTTTTTATTTTTTGCGCAACAACTAATAAAAGACTGAAAATTTAGAAAAAAAAAATACACTTTTATTTTTTTCTGTTAACTTTTTTGTAAATAAGTATGTTTTCTCTTTCAATTACGGCACTTATATGGCGGCACTGATGGGCACTGATGAGGTAGTACTGATGGGCACCAATGAGGTGGCACTGATGGGCACTGATAGGCGGCGCTGGTATGCGGCACTGATGGGCACTCATAGGTGGCACTGATGGGCACTCATAGGTGGCACTGATGGGCACTCATAGGCGACACTGATGGGCACTCATGGGCAGCACTGGGAACTCATAGGCGGCACAGAATGGCACTCATGGGTGGCACTTATGGGTGGCACTGATGGGTACTTATGGGTGGCACAGATGGGCACTGATAGGTGGGCACTGGGCATGGATTGGCACGGAGGGGTGGCACTGAAGGACACTGTGGGGTGGCACTGATGGACTTTGAGGGGTGGCACTGATGTATATGTTGCCAGTCAGTGCCCACACATATACATTACACAATCAGTGCCACCCCTCAAAGTCCATCTTTCTTCTTTTTTTTTACCTGAAGTTTTTTTTTTTTTTAATCCTGTTTTTTTTTTTTTTTTTACGTTTTTTTTTTTTGCCCTGCCAGTGTGGGCATCCCTGGTGGTCTAGTGTGGGCATACGAGGGGGGCTGTGCTGATAAACAATCAGCGCGAACCCCCCCTTTCAGGAGAGCCGCCGATCGGCTCTCCTGTACTCGCGTCTGTCAGACACGAGTGAGGAAGAGCCATCTACGGCTCTTCCTGTTTACATCGTGATCAGCCGTGATTGGACACGGCTGATCACGTGGTAGCGAGCCTCGGCAGGAGACACGTTACCGAGATCAGTGATGCAGGGTGTCAGACTGACACCCCGCATCAGCGATCGCCGTGCTGCGCGCCCACACGTGGTTAAATAAACAAAAAACAGACTACTAAGGGGTCAAGGCCCGAACCAATCCTATGGATCTATCACTGTATCAGCCAAAAGATATGAGGCTTCCAAAGTTCCGAGGGGATTGGCATGGGTTAAGGTTCTCCACACTAACCCCATGAACTATAAAGATGTAGGCCGTGTGGTTTAAGAAACAAATAAAGTAATGATACACAGTTCAAATGCAGTACCTCGTTCTGGAATATTAAATTGTATTATTGGAAAAAACTCAATAGACACAGATGTTAAACACATAAATAATTCTTGGGTGGCCGTACGGGAATTTTTGATCCATGTTTGATTTCAGTTGAAAAATCCACCCCGCACAAAAATACTACCCACAACAAACACCTGTTTAAACAAGTCATTCCATTTTCCTCGCACTCTCAATCTGGACCATGTGTATGGAGCGTTACAGCATAAGCTGCTAGAGAAGAAAGCAATCTAAGCAACAGGACAAGTCTTTGTTAAAGGAAAATCCTTTACCGGCTCTGGACATTGAGCAGCTTTTGTTAAGATAAATAGGGGTAACCTTCCCATCACAGTTTGGGGTTGTCTGTGAGTAATACTTCTTAAAGGATGCTTCTCTTAATTTTATCCGAAAACTTTATTAAATGTAATCAAAACTAAAGACTAAATTCACAAAATTCAGGTTCTATCTCATTAGTGATTTTTTTTATTGCTATCCTTATAACAAATTAAATATCAAATATACTGTATTTCTAGCAAATTCTAGCAGGGAGATTTTCTATCCAGAGCTTCCAATTCCACAAAACAGTAACAGACATTACAAAGTCAAACCTGGGTGTCACATTCCATAATGTAGAATAAGCAAATTACTTTAGAGTCCAGACAGCTGAAAGAGAATGGCACATTTATCATGATGTTATTGGGCAAAAATGCAAATAGGAATATAAGAAACTGGTATGTACTTCCACCCAGCAGTGCCCAGCAAAAACTGCTTTGGGTGGAGGTTATCTTTAAGCCGAGGCAACATTTTTAATAAGACCAATTAAGGTAGACCAAAGAGAGTTGAATGTGGACCTGGACCACTTTCCAAAGAGAAAGCATAAGGTGTTTGCTTTTAGACTATCTCTCTGAATCTCCAAAAGATGGGAAGGGAAGGGCGATAAGCATTTACTCCGAGATATTTACCTGTGTATGTGTAGCGCTGACCCCCGAAGGAGCGGCTGATTGTAAATTTGGGCCTGTACTCTGCCTTGACACCCCGAGTATTTTTTTGGTCTCACTCCCCTTGACACAGCTGTGGTGCAATACAGATATAAAGCTTTGGTGTTGAAGGGGAAAGTAATCATACACAGGCTGTGCTGAAACAACAGTTAGTTTTACTGAAATAGATTCTGTACTTAACCATGAGAACACATTTGGTGGGCAACAAATATTACAGGAAATTATAGGCAGCAATCCCCTAATGTCCTCCCCTATCAGCAGGACTTTGGTGTCTCCAAGTGGGACTAGTGCGCAGGCCACAACTCAACACTGCGCACCTTCCCACTTCCAGCACACCATACAAAAATCAGTAAACACGCTATGCAACGTACAACATCTAACAAGAATAAGATCACAGCGTGTAATGGACTTAATGTTCCCACCTCAGACAGTGTCTGGTGAATGGTAGCAGTACTGCAGGGCCTTGCAATGAGAACAGTCTAGTCTCTGATCTTCTTTTCTTCTGCTAGCAATTTAAGAGAAAGATTTGTAATCCAAGGGCTCTCTGGTTATTGAGTGGTGTGAAATAAACTGAAACTGTAGTCTAACTGTGAGAGGTACCTGTACACTCTCTCCTGGGAGCACAACTCCAATGACCGGCACCAACAGTTGGTTTATGCTTGAGGCCTTTGCACGTGTGGCTCTATGGCACACCGTGACAGCGTGGAACTATCAGTCCCAGCAACACTACCAAGGCAGCCTAGATGTGTGTCAAACAGTACAAGACTTTGGGCATGAGCCCTCTCACCACACAAGGTCCAGGCGGATGGATGTCTTCACTCCATACGAGGTCCAGGCAGATGGATGCCTTCACTCCTCACGGTCTCAGTCCGGTCTCTAGCAATCATCCGGTTGTCTGATTCTCCTCCTTTATGACAAGGCCATTTTTGCGATAAGGCACTGCGTTATTTTATTTGACAATTGCGACTCTGCACCAAATAAAATGTATGTCATATAAAATAGAGCTTTCTTTTGGTGGTATTCGATCACCTCTGCGTTTTTTATTTTTTGCGCAATAAACAAAAAAAGACCGACAATTTTGATAAAGAAAATAATTTTTTTTACTTTCTGCTGGAAAACACATTCAATATTTTTTTTTAAATCGTATTTCTTCATGTATTTAGGCCAATATGTATTCTGTAAAAAAAATCACAATAAGCGTATATTGGTTGGTTTGTGCAAAAGTTATAGCATTTACAAACTATGGGATATATTTATGTCATTTTTATTTATTTTACTAGTAATGGTGACGATCAGTGATGTATAGCGGGACTGCGATATTGCGGCGGAGAAATCTGACACTAACTGACACTTTTTTGGGAACCAGTGACACTAATACAGTGATCAGTACTAAAAATATGCACTGCCACTGTACTAATGACACTGGCTGGGAAGGGGTTAACATCATGGGTGATCAAAGGATTAATTATGTGCCTAGCCTGTGTTTGTGCACTGTGTGGGAGGTGCTTTTAAGTGTCGAAGACATGAAGACATGAATCCATGTTCCAGTTGCAGGATCCATGCCTTCCCTACTGAAAGAACAGCAATCTGCCTTGTTTTACATATGCAGACTGCCATTCTGCTTGTGTACTTAATGATCAGCGGGTGCTGGTGGTCACAGTGGGAGCAAGGTGCTCGCTGTGCGCATGTGCGCTACGACCCGGAAGTGTGGGATCACATATATATATATGTGATCCTGTGCACAGCGGCCGCCCTGTAGCAGTAAAGCTACAAAATAAGTACACTCTAGGCCACTTTATTAGGTACATCTGTTCAATTGCTTGGTAACACATATTGCTAATTAGCCAATCAAATAGCAGCAACTCAATGCATTGAGGCATCTAGACGTGGTGAATACAACTTGCTGAAGTTCAAACCGAGCATCTGTCTGAGTATTTCAAAAACTGCTTCTCTACTTAGATTTTCACGCACAACCATCTATAGGGTTAACAGCCAATGGTCGAAAAAGAGAAAATATCCAGTGAGTTGCTTAGAGTAAAATGCCTTTGTGATTTTAGAGGTCAGAAGAGAATGGGCAGACTAGTTTGAGATGATAGAAAGGTAACAGTAACCTAAATAACCACTCATTACAACCAAGGTATGCAGAATGCCATCTCTGAACGCACAACACATCGAACCTTGAAACAGATTGGCTACAGCAGCAGAAGACCACACCAGGTGCCACTCCTGTCAGCTAAGAACAGAAAACTGGGGTGAAAATTCATACAGGTTCACGAAAATTGGAGAACAGAAGATTGGGAAAATGTTGCCAGCTGTGACATTCACATGGTAGGGTCAGAATTTGGTGTAAACAACATGAAAGCATGGATCCATCCTTCCTTGTATCAGTGGTTCAGGCTGGTGGTGGGGGTTTAACAGTGTGGGGGA
Organism: Rana kukunoris; assembly: GCA_029574335.1. Classification (NCBI taxonomy): domain Eukaryota; kingdom Metazoa; phylum Chordata; class Amphibia; order Anura; family Ranidae; genus Rana; species Rana kukunoris. The sequence continues at coordinate 213,403,855 of CM056052.1, forward strand.
TATTTTCTTGGCATACTTTGGGCCCCTTAGTACCAATTGAGCATTATTAAACAACATCACCTACCTGAGTATTGTTGCTGACCCTGTCCATCCCTTTACAGCCGGTTCACACTGGGGCGGCACGACTTCGGGGGCGACTCGGCAAGGCGACCTGAAGACGACTTCAGAGGCGACTTGCAAAATGACTTCTGTATAAGTCAATGCAAGTCGCCTTCGAAGTCATACAAGAACCTTTTTCTAAGTCGGAGCGACTTGCGCCGCTCCTATTAGAACAGTTATATTGAATACAATGGGACGCGACTTGTCAGGCGGCTGAGTCGTCTGACGAGTCTCCCCAGTGTGAACCGGCTCTTATGACTACAGTGTACTTATCCTCACACCGCTCCTCTCACTGCTCCAAAGATGCTGCTAGCAGGACTTTTGAAGCGGTCCCGAAAGCGCAGCGCCTCAGTGTGAAAGCACTCGGGCTTTCACACTGAGACTACAGGGCAGGAGTTTTTTAGGCGGTAATCAGGCGCTATTTTTAGCGCTGAAACGCCTGAAAAACGCCTCAGTGTGAGAGGGATCTTAATGATTACAGAGCTAGACTAATTTGTACTTTTTATATCTACCTAGAAAACAAAAATGCTGCCATTGATTGTGTTAGTTTATCTTTTCTTAAGAAATGTAATACTAAACAAATTCTGGATCATTTGTTAGTAACGATTCATTTAGGTTCCTTGAATATTTAATCACCAGCAAGTATTTGCATCTTCACAGAACAAGCCCTCTTCTGTCACTAGCAAGATGGATGGTGGAAGAATCAGCTGTTGTCTGTAATTGAGTGACAGTTCAGGCTTGTTCTGTGGGATGCATTAGAAGTCTTCTACAGATGGGCTTAGGTAATCATGCTGAGGTGTGGGTGGACGTCAGATTTGGGAAGTGGGTGGATGGACATTGGGATGTTTTCAATAGGAATCTGAATGACAGAAGCAATAACAAACACTAATTTCATTAAGTCCCGGGCTGCCAATTGTTTAGATACCTGCTCAGCTACATGCAGTACCTTTATATATGCATGGACAGCAACCATTATGCTAATTCCACAGTAATGTGTAGCCTTTCCCATCATTGCTTTTGGATACTTTCAGTTCATTTGTTCTTCCTGCTCCAAAACAGACTTTAAAAGAGCGGACAGATGTCACTTTTATTGGCATTTTCGCATGTCTTACAACAGATTTGAGCATCTGGAATAACTAGGCAACATGTAAATGAAATATTATTTATGGCTATAAACAATTGGTAGTTCACAGATTGTTGGGCTTTATCAGCAAAGCACTTGTGTATGTGTGTGTATATATATATACTGTATATATTACCAATACATATACATCAGATAGATGTTGCCTAAATAAAAAGTGTTACCTAAAGCTGGATACACACTATGGGCCAGATTCAGGTAGATGGGAGCATCTTTAATCTGGAGTAACGTTTCTCATTTACGTTACGCTGGCGAAATTTTAGGAGCAAGTGCTGTTATTCATGAAGCACTTGCTCCTAAAGTTGCGGCAGCGTATCGCAAATGAGCCGGCGGAATTCAAATTGGACGGGTACGGGGCGTGTATTATTTAAAATAAGAGCGATCCCGCGGCGAACGTACTGCGCATGCGTTGACTGTCAATGCATCCCAGTGCGCATGCTCCAAATTCTGTCAGTGAACGTCAATGACGTCAAATCCCCATTCATGGGCGTTTTACGCAAGCGACGCGATTTTTTTTTTTCAACGCGATGACGACGGCTATACTTAACATAGGATACTCCACTAGGGGGCTGCTTTATCTTTACGCCGCGCACCGCTTACGGAAACGTCAGAAAGTCACTGCGTCGCGCCCGAATACGATCGTGAATTGCCGATTCCCGCTGATTAACATATTTTTTCAGCGTAAATCAGCGGGAACGCCCCCGGCGCCATTTTTAAATTAAAGTTGCGATGCAATGGCGAAATTCAATTACGCCGATCGCATCGGAACTCCAACCCGGCGTTTCTTGTTTTCTGGTTACAGAAAACAGAAACGCCGGCTTAAAGTGACAGTTAGGCTGGAGTATCACTGATACTCCAGCCTAACTCTACCTGAATCTGGCCCTATATAACATTTGTTGTTCAATTTCCTTTAGATTTATCTCCAACTATGTAGTGCACAGGCCTGTCTGATTGAAAACAAATTCAAAGTGTTTAGGTTTGACCTCATATATATAATTTTAGTAAATCTAAAGAAAATTGTATAGTGTGTATCCAGCATAAGTCACATGGCTATTATTCCTCTACCTTGTCATATTTTTGTTAAATAAAATAAGGAATAAAAAGCGGAGAGAGCTGCGACTCCCAAAAAATCAAGTGGCGGTTCACACTTGTGCGTTGTCAGACACCACATGTGATTCGCACTCCACTGCTGTGCAGATCACATGCGATGTTTGTGCAAAATCATCCACACCATAATCGGATCACATGGGTGTTCACAGTCATGCGAATCCATTCCTGTCCAAATTCACAGTTCGCACTGCGTTATGCAAACTGACCTGGGGGGGGGGGGGGGCGGTCATTAACTTTCTATTGACAACCGTAGCGGTTCGCATAGGGCAGTGTGAACTTCCTGTGAGTTCTATGCGATGCAGGAACCGGTACTGGAATTGTGCTGATTCCCGCCTCCCACTGGTGTAAATGGGCACTATGGGCCAGATTCAGGTAGATGGGCGCTTCTTTACTTTGGAGTAACGTTTCTCATTTACGTTACTCCGCCGACACTTTCGGCGCAAGTACTGTTATTCACATAGCAGTTGCGCGTAAACTTGCGCCAGAGTAACGATAATGCGCTGGCGTAACCCGACGCAAGTGGAAGTGGGTGTGATCATATGTAAATGATGGGCGGAGCCCAGCGCAGAGGCTTACGTTCAGCGCATCATCCACGGAGCATGCGCAGTAAGTGAGGCTTCACTCGGCCCCCTTGTGCGCATGCTCACACAGGGCCGATCCTACCCGGGGTGCAGAGGGTGCAGTGCACCCAGGCGCCACAGAGCTGGGGGCGCTGAAGTGCCAGAGTGCTTCCCTCAAATCCCTCTCCTTGTTCGTGTAGCGCGGCGCCGGCGGCTCTCCCCACCGCCGCCGCCGCGTGTGTAATATATGGCTGTCAGTGCCCCCCCCTTCCTCCTCCTGTTAGAAGAATCCGGAGAACGGAGCGGCTGGCTGTGGGGGCGGTCTATCATGCCGGACATTCTTCTCCTCTGTGTCATTAGAGGACTCCTGTCTGCGGCGATCTGTGATCCACCCGGGCGGCGCGGCTGCACACTGTCCCCTCCTCTGCAGCTGCCGCCCGGGTGGATCACAGATCGCCGCAGACAGGAGTCCTCTTATGACACAGAGAGGAGCATGTGTTTTTATGTACTGTAATGGAGAGGAGGGGTTTGTCCTGGGGGGGGGGGGGGGGTCTATAGTAATGTAGGGGGCGTTTTTTCCCTGGGGGGAGTCTGCACTAATGAGGGGGGGTTGTCCCAGGGGGTCTGTACTAATGGGGGGAATTTGTACTAATGGAGGGGTTTGTCCTAGGGGTCTGTACTAATGGGGGGTTTGTCCTGGGGGTCTGTACTAATGGGGGGGTTATCCTGGGTGGGTCTGCACTAATGGGGGGGGTTTGTCCTGGGGGTCTGTACTAATGGGGGGTTTGTCCTGGGTGGATCTGCACTAATGGGGTGGTTGGTCCTGAGGGGGGGTCTGTACTAATGGGGGGAGTCTGTACTAATGGGGGGCTTGTCCTGGGGATATGCACTAATGGGGGGGTTTATCCTGGGTGGTCAATACTAATGGGGGGTTTATCCTGGGGGGGTCTGTACTAATGGGGGGTTTACCCTTGGGGGTCTGTACTAATGGGGGGGTTTATTCTGGGGGGTCTGCATTAATGGGGTGGTTTGTCCTGGGGGGGTCTGTACTAATGGGGAGGCTTGTCCTGGGCGTATGCACTAATGGGGGGGTTTATCCTGGGGGGTCGGTACTAATTGGGGGGTTTGTTCTGGGGGGGTCTGCACTAATGGGGGGGTTTGTTCTGGGGTCTGTTCTAATAGGGGGTTTGTCCTGGTTGGGTCTGTACTAATGGAGGGGGGTTGTCGGGGGGGGGGGTCTGCACTAATGGGGGGAATATGTACTAATGGAGGGGTTTGTCCTGGGGGTCTGTACTAATGGGGGATTGTCCTGGGGGTCTGTACTAATGGGGGGGTTGTCCTGGGTGGGTCTGCACTAATGGGGGGGTTTGTCCTGGGGGTCTGTACTAATGGGGGGTTTGTCCTGGGTGGGTCTGCACTAATGGGGTGGTTGGTCCTGAGGGGGGGTCTGTACTAATGGGAGGAGTCTACTAATGGGGGGCTTGTCCTGGGGATATGCACTAATGGGGGGGTTTATCCTGGGTGGTCAATACTAATGGGGGGTTTATCCTGGGGGTCTGTACTAATGGGGGGGTTTGTTCTGGGGGGTCTGCATTAATGGGGTGTTTTGTCCTGGGGGGGGTCTGTACTAATGGGGGGGCTTGTCCTGGGCGTATGCACTAATGGGGGGTTTATCCTGGGGTGTCGGTACTAATTGGGGGGTTTGTTCAGGGAGGGTCTGCACTAATGGGGGGGTTTGTTCTGGGGTCTGTTCTAATGGGGGGGTTTGTCCTGGTTGGGTTTGTATTAATGGAGGGGGGTTGTCGGGGGGGTCTGCACTAATGGGGGGGTTTGTCCTGGGGATCTGTACTAATGGAGGGGGTGGTTTGTCCTGAGGGGGGTCTGTACTAATGGAGGGGGTCTGTACTAATGGGGGTTGTTTTGTCCTGGGGGTCTGTACTAATTGAAGGGGATGGTTTGTCCTGGGGGTCTGTACTAATGGGGGGGTGGTTTGTCCTGGGGGGTCTGTACTGATGGAGGGGGTTTAGACTTAGTTAGGAGTCTGCACTGACGGAGGGGGTCTATACTTAGTGGAGGGGGTCTGTACTGAGGGGCAACTATAGGTGGAGGAAGGGGGTGACACCATGTTTTACCTCAACGGGTGACAACAAGCCTAGTGATGCCACTGCAGCTGCCGGCTATTTATTCCTCCTTCCACACCCTCTCCTCCTTCTCTTTACGCGCAATGGGAAATGCACCCAGGACTCTAGAGGGAGAGGACAGTGTTGAGAGAACACCATCAGAGAGAGAACCCCGCAGCCCACACAGCCTAGTGCCATCCCTGGAGGAGAAAGGAATGGAGTCATTGCCAGAATACAGATCTGGGCTCTACCCAGCGGAGTATCCATGGGCAATTCAGAGTGAGCTGACTCCTGATCAGAAGAACTGTTGTTGCTGTATCGCTGGGTCAGGTGAGAGCCGATCGGCCATTATCTACTTATGCCAATAGGAACTGCAGTCTCTGACCATCTCCTGTATTATATCTGCAGTCTCTGACCATCTCCTGTATTATATCTGCAGTCTCTGACCATCTCCTGTATTATATCTGCAGTCTCTGACCATCTCCTGTATTATATCTGCAGTCTCTGACTGTCTCCTGTATTATTTCTCCAGTCACTGACTGTCTCCTGTAATATGTCTACACTCTCTGACCATCTCCTGTACTATAATTGCAGTCTCTGACCATCTCCTGTACTATGTTTTGGGACACTTTCTAACAGTATCAGAGAGGTTCCCCTCTAGGTCTCATTAGTGTACGCTCTTCCAGTATTTTCTTTATTGTTAAAAGATCATGAGAGGATCCCAGGGCAACAAATACTTCTTAGGCCTCGTACACACGATCGGACATATCCGATGAAAATGGTCCGCGGACCATTTCCATCGGATATGTCCGATCGGGAGTTTGATCACACACCATCGGATCAAATTCCCCGCGGTGACGCGGCTGTGACGTTGACGCCGCCACGTCACCGCCACGTCACCGCACCAGGAAGTTAAACACTTCCGCGCATGCGCCGAATCCATTCGGCGGCGGCGCGGCGGCGGTGGGGCACGACATGTCTGCTGGTAAGTGTACTAACCAGCAGACATGTCGGGCGGACAGATTCCACCGGATGGATTTCAAAGCATGCTTTGAAATCTGTCGGGTGGAGAAATCTGTCCGCTAGCCCATACACACGAGCGGAGATGTCTGCTGAAACGGTCCATCGGACCGTTTTCAGCGGACATATCCCCTCGTGTGTACGAGGCCCTAGAGGAGCATCTCTGTGTTTGAGTCATTGCCATAGAAACATTTGTAAAGGGGAGGAGTTGGTAAGATGACCAAGCCCCCTTTGTGGGGGCGCCAGAATAATTTCTGCACCCAGGCGCCTGTGACCCTAGGATCGGCCCTGTGCTCACAACTTCCGTCGGCACCACTTCACGGGAAACGTCAGCGCAATGCGTTTAAATGCGCCCGTAGATGCGCCATTCCGGCACTAAAGTATATCCTGTTCCCCCTCCCCACAGTGAAGTTACTTTTGTTCTGAGATGGCTGCTCCCGTTCCCCGCAAACACACAGGAGAAAGCTGAACTCTAAAGGCCAGGAGCTGTCAGCCGTCATCTCGGCTATGGAGACCTATGATGTCTTCCTCCATGGCTGTAAACGTTGACAGACAAGCATGGACAGAGGTGTTGTCCTGCAAGTGGGGGTGCTCAGCTAGCTCTTATCGTCGGTAACGCTGCTGGAGCTGCTCTCCTGCTGACCTGTGGCCGTCTGGAGTAAAGATAAAGCAGCTATTTGTAGAAATAACTTTGCGCCGGACGGACGAGATACGCGCGGCGCATGTAGCCAGCGTATGGTGCTAATCCGTTCGCGAATCGGGAAATCTCCCTCATTTGCATATTTGCAGGGGAAATCAATAGGCGCGACTGATGCGCCAAGCGAAATTATGCGCTGACGAGACTCTGGCGTCGGAAAGTTAAGCCGATCGGAAATGGCCCGTTTTCTGTCGCATCTAGTTTGGTGGGTACGGCCACATAGAAACGACGGCGCATCTTCACAGTTACGCGGCGCATATCGAATTACTCCAGCGCAAGTCTTGCTGAATCTGGCCCTATATGTCCAGACTAAGGATCACATTGCATTCTGTTTGTACAATCTCCTTTAGATCTACAAACAATTTGGTAGTGCAAGGGTCTGTCTGAGTGCTCACAAACTGATTGGATGTTTAATTTTGTCTTATATTACATAGTTTTGGTAGATCTAAAGTTGAGTGTGCAAGGATTGTATGGTCAGATTGTACATGTATGGTGAGACAGGACTAAAACTACAACATACTGTATAAAATACCTTATTTATACTCATCCAACTTTGTTTCTTCTTCCATCCAAGTGCAAATAAAACTATTCCATTGCACAAACCACTATAGTTCTCCCTAAAGTTCTTCTATGTCATCTCACTTATCATGTCCTCCATCTTTAATGGGACAGAAATAGGAGGCATGATGGCTGGGGAAGTCTTTAATGCCTGTGGTGTCAAGCCTGGGTGGGCACCCACATTGAACTGTAATCAAGCACGCACCTGTGTGGTATACATACCTACTTGGATGTCATACATGGCATTGCGCCCCTGTCCCCATCACCCAGTTTGAAAAAGTATATTGTTACACAAACATTTGTTAAAGGAGCTGGATGGAAAACTGTCTCCTGAAATGTGACTGCATCCAGTCAGGTATTGTCAAAATACAACAGCCATCAGGGGTGATTCACCCATTGCCACTATTTAGTGTGGATTGAAATAGAGGAACCTATTAAAAATATACAGTCAGGTCCATACATATTGGGACATCGACACAATTCTAATATTTTTGGCTCTATACACCACCACACCGGATTTGAAATGAAACAAACAAGATGTGCTTTATCTGCAGACTTTCAGCTTTAATTTGAGGGTATTTACATCCAAATCAGATGAACAGTGCAGGAATTACAACAGTTTGTATGTGTGCCTCACACTTTTTAAGGAACCAAAAGTAATGGGACAGATTAACAATCATAAATCAAACTTTGACTTTTTAATACTCGGTTGCAGATCCTTTGCAGTCAATTACAGCCTGAAGTCTGGAACGCATAGACATCACCAGACGCTGGGTTTCATCCCTGGTGATGCTCCGCCAGGCCTCTACTGCAACGATCTTCAGTTCCTGCTTGTTCTTGGGGCATTTTCCCTTCAGTTTTATAGACCTGATTGTATGTGTGTATGTCCAGCTCTTGTTCCCTATTTGATAAATGAACTCCATACGTTTTACATTTATAAGAACTTAAAGTAAACATTATTTATGTGCTGTTACTTTACACATAGCTCTCAACTGTCCTTCATTTGGAGAGAATGTCCCTCTTTTGAGACCAAAAAAAACAAAAACAAAATTATCCTGACATCGGTAGGAGACCAAATCAGGTATAGAGTAAAAAGTGTGAAAACATGTAAAATATTGTCCTAAAGTATGGCTCCTTATAGGACAGCCAGACAAGTCCACAGATTCAGGGCTAGCCTTGAAATGGGGAGTGGAAGCTGCCTCCAAGAGATGTAAAGAAGGAAGAGCTCTAAGCGAGGGTTGGAACTCACAATGGAACGCAGCGTCAACCTGGATGATGTCACTAAGGCGGCAAAGTGAGGTCATTGGGGTCGACGCTGAATTCCAGCATGAGCTTCAGCCTTTGCTTTGAGCTCTTCCTTCTTACCACCATCCAGCTGGCCTGAACAGCCTCTGCAAGTGGCGGACTGCTACAGCACGGGCTTGTGAAGTCCCTACACCCGCTGACGTCCCTTGAATTTACCTTTCCTGTGACATGCCCGTTTTTAACTAATTTCATGTGAGTTTTATACTTTAACCACTTAAGACCCGGACCAATACGCTGGTAAATGACCCAAGGTGTTTTTGCGATTCGGCACTGCGTCGCTTTAACAGACAATTGCTCGGTCGTGCGACGTAGCTCCCAAACAAAATTTGCGTCCTTTTCTTCCCACAAATAGAGCTTTCTTTTGGTGGTATTTGATTGCCTCTGCGATTTTTATTTTTTGCGCTATATACAAAAATAGAGCGACATTTTTGAAAAAAAAACACTATTTTTTACTTTTTGTTAAAAAAAAATCAAATAAACTAAATTTTAGTCAAACATTTAGGCCAAAATTTATCGCGATAAAAAAAAATAGCTACCTAGCGGGAACAGCGACACTAATACAGCGATCAGAAAAATGATCGCTTAGTGACGCTGGCAATAGGGAGTGAAAGGGTTAACTAGGGCGGTGATCAGGGGGTTAAAACTTTATTAGGGGGGGTGGGGGGGCTATCCTGAACCTAACACTAACTGATTTTACACTGCCTGTCACACTGACACTAAATGCAGTGATTAGATCACTGCATTCAGTGACACTGTGACAGGGGGGGTGGGGGGGCAGATCGCAAGGGGTTAATGTGCCTATGTGTGTGTGTGTCAGTGTAATGTTGGTGCACACTTACTGTGAGGTGTTTCTCCCATCGCAGCGGTTGGAAATACCGCTGCGATGGGAGATTACATCACTTCCCCCTTCCTGTGTTTACACAGGAGGAGGAAGTGACACAAAGGGGGAGCGCGCGCATTGGCTGGAAGCGATCGCGGGGGGGCGGGTAAACACGGACATCCGCCCGCTCGTCCCGGATCGCTCCCGGAGCCAGGGGGACCCCCGCACGCCGCGGAGGGGGTCCCGATGGGACCCCCGAACCGCACGAAGGCGGGGACGTAAATTTACGCCCTTGTGCCTGTACGAGCCATGTTGTGGCCGTATATGTGCGTGCGGGGGTCCTTAAGTGGTTAAGCTTCGATTAAATCATTTTACTCAGAGGCGCCTATGTTTCTCTCTCCTCTCTTTTGAGACCAAATCCCTCTGTCCCAGCCTCATTTGTCCCTCTTTTCGGTTTAATGTGTACATCTCTATACAAAACGTAGTATTACACTACCAAAAGTGTAATGCCGCACTCATCTTTGTACCAAATCTCTATGTCGCTGCATTTGTTATTTTGGAAAGCTAATATAATGGAAAATAAAGCTCATAAAAGCACCTAGCCAATCAATTTCTGCATATTGGGTCTTTGTGATCCATTTAACTAGGACTGTGGCAGGGATGTCTTTTCTTGCCAATATTCTCTATACTAAAAGGTGTCCCCCTTTAACATTTCAGAAGGTTGGGAGGTACGACCTTGCTTATAAACCTACACAGCATTTTATAATTCTAACAAATCCCTAGATACATGAAAGGAAGCCAAACAAGATTAGCACCATTAACAAGGGTTATCCCCGATCCATGACACAGAGGCAAATGTCCATATAACAACTCCAATCCTGCAAGTTTACAACTGCCTCACAAAAGTCTAATCCATCATGTCCTGTCAAGATGTTTTAAAATCTGCCATTTACATAATCCAATAGGCACAAGTTTCATATGAAAGAGCTCACAGTAGGCCTCAACCAAACCTGTTGTTTAGGTCTTATCTAGGTAAACAAGGGCCTCGAGGCCTACAAGTCCAGGAGAGGAAAAGCTCCAGCCCATTCCATCTGGAATGTGCCAAATGTTTAGCCTTAAGTTGAGACAACTGACACCTGATCATCAGCATTTGACATAAGTGTGTGTGGATTCTATCACCACAAACAGACACAAGAAAGTCGGATGTGTACAAAACAAACTTGGCTATTTATTGCTAAACACACTATACACATATCACAAAGCTCTTTTTCTATTGCTCCAAAAACAGACCAACAGGAATGGCTTTTGATAAGACTATTCTTTTTGGTTACTGTATATTACCATTTTTATGAGACCAGTTTAAAAAAAACATCTGATTAGTTATTGCCACGTGAACAAGTATCACAATGTCAAATTTCCTCTATGGAATAGCACAAAGCGAAAAAACAACAATTAAATGAAGACATGTAAACATATTTTAAGTTTTGTGGTCAAAATTTTGGCCTCAGTGTTTATTTGAGGGGGTAACCCCATATTTAAATTAACCAAATTAAAGTGGGAGTAAACTCCCATTCATGATTTTTACCTATAGGTAGGCCTATAATAAGGCTTACCTATAGGTACTGTAAATATCTCCTAAACGTGAACCATTTAGGAGGTCTTTACTTTAGGTACAACAGGTGACACCACTGGTGCATTCACTCTGAAGGAACGTATACCGTGCCTGCCCTGTGCTGTAAATAGCAGCTCTCACACGCATGCACAGGAGTGACATTAATGCAGTTTCAGCCAATCAAACAGCTGGAGTCCACAAACCCGTAAAGGAAGACCAGGTAAAGATGGAAGCGCCTTCAGCAATGACAACGCGCCATTAGAGGCCTTCATTGTAAGCTAAGTTTCACCTGATGCGATGCATACTAGCACATTATGTTATTGCCATGCAGGTTTTAAAAAAAGACAGCGATTTACTACTGTTTTAAGTGCTGAAATTTTTTAAAGGTGCATATACCACCAGATTAACCAATTACAGAAAATCGAAATCATGATCTCCATCCAGACTAGACTGCATAGCTAAACACATTCAACAAATAATATATGCAATAATAATATGGGAGAGATAGACAGAGACACACTATGAATCACCTTAGGCAGGCTGATTGAGCGGGAAGATCAGTACTTTTAGAGGCTACAGTAAGACATCCCGGAGCCTGCCAAAAACCTCTTATCACTGGCAGTTGCTAGGGGACTATTCCGTAAAAGAGTGAGGAAAAATGAAGAGTGAAATGCAGTGCCCGTTGCGCTATACCATGGGGTCCCCGCTTATTGCTAAGAACCCAAATATTCTTAGAGCTCATTTACACATGCGACTATACTGTTGCCCCTCTGAAAAGAGTTCCACAGTGGATCGCTTTTTTAGGTGGCACTTGACAGGCATAGAAAAGGCAATATACAGCCTCCTCAATGCCTGCTTTAACCCTCAAAATGTATGTATAGAACAAGAGGGGGGAAGAAAAGGGTAACAAACCCCAGGACTTTGAACGGTGTTAACTTAATAGAGTAGAAATGCAGTGACAGAATTTAAGATTTAAATCTTTTTTTTTTTTGGATTGGCACTTTATTGTGTTCTTTTTATGTTGTCTTTTGTGTATGATGAATAGTGGAATTGATTGTTGCCAATTATTAATTCCAGAAGTACTTTTCTCTATTGATAAATTTAAATATAAGTGTATCCAAACCTACAAACCTAGTGTATTTCCCTATGTATCTGAATGCGAGCGCGACACCGCCTTTAAGCCTTTTTCATGTGAATTCGGGATTTAACACCAGATCCTAACTTAACCAATAGATTCTTTATTTTATTTTAATGAATTTTGTGTATTCCAGCAGTTGCTGCTCATTCGTAGCCACATGGACACCCTGGGCACCTTTTGGACCATTTGTTAAATCAATCATCTGGCCCATTCTGAGCCCTAGGACGTTTACTTGGTGCTTTAATGCTTCCACACTACTCTAGTTTATTGGTCCATTCAGTCGGGTCTACTGAGTTCTATTTTTGTTGCTGGACTTTATTTCCCTCACTTTTTCTTCTCTACTGAGGGACCTTCCCTTTTCAGACATGGCCCTGCAGGCTGCTGTGTGATCTGTGCAGTTTTCTGCTCATCAGCAGGCATGCGGGGCACCTTCATTTGTGCCCGTGTGCGCGCGGCTCCAGTGTGGGGGCGACGCATGCGCACTCGGTATCTCCACGTTATGTCCGCATCTCGGCGGTGACATCAGACGCTGCCGGGATGGGAGGTATTTAAAGAGTCTCTGTCAGGACTTCTAAATTGGAGAGGTAGAGGTATTATTCTCTCCTCTCTTTTTGTCCCCCAACCATTTGGATTGCAGAACAGTAAGTTCTTTTCGTCCCTATAGTGATTTATATCAGGACTTCATTATACTATTTTCAAGTACTTAAATTCTCCCTATTGTTTTATTTTTTCTTTCTAATTGTCTTGCTTTATGGCAGGTCAGCCCATTTTTTCTGATCTGGCGTCATCGGATCTATCCAGGCTCACTGTAATGCCGCGTACACACGATCACTTTTTGTGATGAAAAAAAAACGTCATTTTATCTGACGAAACAAAACGACGTTTTTCAAACTTCATTTTCAAAAACGACATTGCATACACAGCATCGTTTTTCCACAATGCTCGTGCAAAGCGCGGTTACGTAAGACACTTTCGACGGCACTCTGTTCCATTGAAGCTCCGTCTCATAACTTGCTTCTAAGCATGCGCGGGTTTAAAAATGTCGTTTTAAACAACGTTTTGCCCACACACGGTCACTTTTTATGACACAAAAAACGACATTTTGAAAAACGACACAAAAAATTCAAGCATGTTGGAATTTTTTTTTGGTCGTTTTTTTGAAGACATAAAACGACGTTTTGCCCACACACGATCATTTTAAATGACGTTTTTTAAAACGTCGTTTTTTTTTCATCACAAAAAGTGATCGTGTGTACGCGGCATTATTGAAACACTGTTTATTTTTTAAGACCGCAGTCTGGTCTTAAAGGGATTTACTCTGTACCAGAGGCTATATTCTATTGATTCTACCTCTGATACAGGTAATTATTTATCTACATCAACCATGTCCATTTTTAGGACCCTTATCATCATTTTTTGTGATTCCATGTTAATTTTTTGTCTACTTGGTTTTTCGCTAATTTTACATTTTAGTGACAACAAATGCTCTTTCCTCCTGTGGCAAACTTGAATGAGTGGGACTGTCCGGATGATTTTCATTTTTTAAATCCCTCTTTTGGAATCTTGTAGATCATTTCTCTGGCCATACCTATATCTATCTGGTCATGATCGGCTGTTATGGTGAGATTTGCCTAGCTTGCTCTCTGATTATTATTTATTATTTTTGATGACTAGATAAATAAATGTTTTTGATACTTTCTGTTCTAGTTATTTAGCCAGCAAAATTTGCATTTGGATTTATTGTTTGAATGTTATACTTTTTTTTTCAAACAAACTAAATTGCTGTTGTTAAGGAAATTTGTAAATTCTGTAAATAATTGTATTCTATACTGTATGTTTTGCACACAGCACTCACTGTGCACACAGCACTAATAATGTTTTCAGTACATGTTTGCATTCTTTCGAGTGCTGATTAGAATTAGTCTGCCTATGTTACGCCCCTTGTTACCATAAAAGTACAATTGTAATATTAATGTGCTACCTACGTAATCATATGTATAAAAACCTTCAATTGCGTCATAATAAAGGAGAACGGTTATTTGGAAAGATGCTGAGTGTATCTTTTGTGTCTGTTCCCTACTGCAGTAGGTATTCTTTATTTGGAACCACTAATCAATATGAGGATAGGAGTTGCCTATCTATAAAATGTCACTGTTCCATCCATTGCATGTTTTCTTGTGATTTTCAGCATAATCTGCATTATCTTCGAAAGCTCCTGAAGAAGCTCATTTGAGTGAAACTGGTAGAGCGATTTTACTGCAGCCCTGTATGCGTTTCAGCAAAGTGTCATGGATGGTTTTAAAACTGTGCTTGTTTTTGTATCTTTTAATCAAAATTGAAATCTTCAATGCTGTCACTGCATTTCTACTCTATTGAGTTAACACCGTTCAAAGTCCCGAGGTTTGTTACCCCTTTTTTCTTCCCCCCTCTTGTTCTATTTTTCAAATGGGATGTGGTGTTTTAAAAAGATTTGAATGTCTTTGCCCTAACTTTGCAAATACTCAAAATGTATGTATTGCACGCAGTTGCAAGGCAGTTGCGGCACAGCCCCATACATTTGAATGATTTGTGTTCAGTGGCGGTACCACCTACCGAATGCAAAATACTATTTCATATTTGCCACAGCATGTGTTCAACCCTGAATGGCTGCCTGTTCTAGTTTAGGTTGGTAAAGTTTACTGCTTCCTGGATGCCTGTGTGAACAAGCATCTAAAGCCAAACTCTGGACAAACGATTATCCATCGCCCATTTATGTCTAGTAAAATTAAATTTACTTCACCACACCTCTGAGCAGGAAGCCTGGTCCCTGCAGTTTTTTCTCCCCAATGCTCTAGCGGTCTAGGGTCCTGACATCATAAAGACCAAAGCAGGGTCTGTAGCCCTGGATTAGATGTGATGATGCTGAGGGACACCGCTGGAGCACGGGGGAGCGCCATCTGCTGGGGGAGCAGAGGATCAAGGTAAGTAAAACTGTTTCTCCTGTGCACAGACCCATTGCAAGGAATTGTTTTTTAGTTACACGGAGTGGGGCTTTAAAGAAGCTCCATCACATGTGAATATTACTGCATTTTAAAACGTAATAGAAGGTTACATTTATCAATATATGCATGCTAGCATTACTGAGCAAACAGCAGTTTGAAATATTTTGTTTGGTACACTTCTTTGATGGACTCTTCAGAAAAGTCCAGTGCTTACACACCAACACATGATACTTGGATATGATCTAGTGACAGCTGAGCTTTTATACAACACAAAGCTTTGCTTTATCGGCTGCTGTTGTGTTAAATGGCTACCTGCCAGTAGGTGGCTCTGTAAATGAAGGAGAGTTCATACTAGTAGAAATAAATATCTTTTAGATTACTCAGATATGCAAAAACTGTTTCTAGAAAAGGATTGGCGGTGAAACTAAATATATTAGGGTCTTGTGTTGTATGTATAATGTCGTATGCATGTTAAAGCGGAGTTCCACCCAAAACAGGAAGTTTCACTTGTCTGCCTCCTTCATCCACTCTGCTGCCACATTTGGCACCTTTTGGGGGGGGGGGGAGTGGGTACCCGGGTCTGAAGTTTGCCCCCCCTCCTCCTACCCACACAGCCTTCAGGGACACTTCACAATCGGCTTGGGTGTTGGCACCGCTAGATTCCTGGACCGGTACATGCCCTAATATTAAAAATCAGCAGTTACAATATTTGTAGCTGCTGACTTTATTTTTTTATTTTTTTGGGGGGGGGTTGCATGGAGCTTCTCTTTAAGTATATCTTGGCTAACATATTGGCGAAGTGTAGGATGAGACAGAAAAATCCACATAACGTTGGGATTTACTTTAGCAAGAGCCTATGAAGCAAACACTACAGGTGAGACCTGGTGCCAGTGGCTTGGCTGGTTTAAGAGAGAGGATTTAGAGGAGAGGGTATTAAGCCTGGTTCACACTGGCGCAATTTCAAATGTGATTTTAGTCACATAGAATCACATTACAATGGAAATAAAATTGTTTTTAATGGTGTCTGTTCATATCAATGTGACTCCGAGCAGTCCGATTTTGTAAAAGGTTTCTGTACTACTTTGGTGCATTTTTTCGTACAATTTCATACCTCCCAACTTTTTGAGATGGAAATGAGGGACATCTATCAGCAAAAGTATGCAGGCATAGGACACACTCCTTGCTGCGTCCCCTTAAAGAAGAATTGTACAAAAAACAAGATTGGTTAAACCCACAAGTGTTTTTTTTTACCACTACTATTCCTTTACATTGGCTTTTGGAATTTACAAATGCAGCAATTTAGAAATTGGATGAAAGGTTTAGCACTGGGAAACACTTTTTGATAGATAAAAAGTGCATTTTATATACATCTATATACAGTAGATTAGACCAAAATGAGGGACAAATTAAGAGGAATGAGGGACAGAGGGACATTGCTCCAAATCAGGGACAGTCCCTCCAAATCAGGGAAGTTGGGAGCTATAGAATTTGGCCCCATTAAATATGCAAACCACGTCCAAATGGAAGTCGCAACAAAGTCACACTACAAAGTCGCACTGAAAATCAGATCAAAATTGCATGTAGTAGTGTGAACCAAGTCTTAAAGATACAGCTACTGGAAGTAGTGTAAGAGATATTCCCCGGAATACATGAGAAGTGTGACCATGCTGAAGCTGCAGCATCTTTTGCCAGGCTGGTCATACAGGTAGTCATTCTACCTACCCTAACTATGGTCCTTGATCACCCCTGAGCACCAGTATATGGGCATACTTCTATGAAGCTGCTCATGTCACACAAGGTAATCCCTGGAATTCATAACTGTCATAGATACTCTTTAGAAATCTGTCTGGCAGTCTGGCAGAACTTGTAACAGATTCATGTTTGTATCTGTAAGGTGTTTAGGAATATGTTGCATCTCTCCTGCAAAGTGGAGAGTAGCAGAGGCTTGGAGACAAACACATACTTGCAGATACCACCAATCAGAATACTGGGAGCAGTACCCAGAATGGGTCCCTACAAATGTACATATTTCACTTATATTCCAATACATACAAGGACCTTGTACCATGCCGACTGCCATGGCATTACCGCACAATCCCATGCCAACACCACATACCAAAATGAACTCAAATATCAAAGAAGAGAGGGAGGGTGAGAAGTTGTCTCAGCACATACTCTCCTCCGACTAAGGACTTCTAAAGTCCCTTCTACAGATCTACCTCTGCAGCCCCTCCTGCTCCAGCCCTCCCCACCAATCCAATAAGTACCATTTGAATCCTGTTTACTTTTAACCCACTAGAAGCCCCCTCCTATGCCAAAACCCTTTTGCTCAGTCATGTTGGCCCTGTTTTTATACTTTCTCTTTTCTTATTACAGGCTTAACTGTTCCAGAGGAACTTAAAGCGGAACTACACTGCATCTGAGCACCACAAACCAAAAACTCTATTTAATTCATTTTTAATTGTAGCGCTACCCCATTCAGGAGCCGCTAAGTATAAGCGGAATCCGCGTGTTGTGTTACCTGGCAGGTGTCTAGGGGTGATACTTGTGAGTTGAGGAAGAGAGCGAATGTCCAGTCTTTAGTTGGGTTTTCTTCAATGCTTTATTCCAAGGCCCATCATGGCCTTCATCAACATGGTACATGACAGGAAAGGTTGATGAGCAGAGAGAGAGAGAGCTTGAGTATCAGGCCTTGGATATGAAGAAGGGAGCAGTCTTGCTCTCAGCAATGATGAACTCAGTTCCTCGCCACTCCAGTCGGAATGGGTAAAGTGCCCCCGGACAGACCCCTGCCACAGGCCTGGCAGCCGGAAAGTCACTTGCAAATGCTGGGAGGACCAGGCCTCTGCCACAGGCCTGGCTCGGGCCTCTGCCACAGGCCTAGTACTTGAGTGAGCGTGAAATTGAAATGAGCGAGTCCTCCCAATAGATTTAGTTAGAGTCACTGGATCTCCGATGGTTCGTTCAAGCCCCATTGGACCACCTGCCTCCGGGCTCTTCTCAAGCCGATCCTCCACCGTACAGCTCCCAGCCCGGGATCCTTTCAGAAAAGGTTTGGGACCCAGCAGCTACTGGGACCCCTCTCTATGTCAGAGTAGAGCTCCGCATGGTGCGCAACTCCGGCCAGGTAGGCCACGGCTGCGGGGTCCATGGATGCGCGCACCCTGAAGGTTGGTGCCGCACCTGGAACTGGGACCCCGCAGAAAGCAAAAACGGCCCTCAGGCCAAGGCGGCTGCCCCAGATATAGCCTCCCTCAGCATGCCTTAGCGAGGGGACCAACCCCTCTGATGTCCAGCAGGGGGGTGCCTCCACCCACCTTGCTTGTATGGATGAAGGAATCAGTTTTTTTTTCCACTGGTTGAACAGAACAAAATAATAGATGATGTCCAACTTTAGAAACAGTCATAACACCGAAAACATTAGAAATATAAAAAAAATTTGGGTATGTATGCCGTGTTAATGGGAACACATAACAAACATACAGCAAACATAGAAAACAAATTGCTTCTTCTTCCCATGCCATGTGGCTGCCTGTAGTAGCAGTGCCTACTGCATTTAGTAGGAGTGCCTACATCCTGTAATACTGGTGCCTACTGCCTGTAGTAGCAGTGACTACTTCCTGTAGTAACAATGCCTATTTCTTGTAGTACCAGTGCTAGCTGCCTGTAGTAGAAGTGACTACTTCCTGTAGTAACGATTCCTATTGCCTGTAGTAGCAGTGACTACTTACTGTAGTTGCGATGCCTGTTGCCTGTAGTAGCGGTGACTACTGCCTGTAGTAGCAACAACTACTTCCTGTAGTAGCGATGCTTGTTGCCTGTATTAGCAGTGCCTACTGCCTGTAGTAGTGATGCCTGTTGTCTGTAGTAGAGGTGCCTACAGCCTGTACTAGCACTACAGTAACTACTTCCTGTAGTAGCAATGCATGTTGCCTGCAGTAGCGGTGCCTACTTACTGTAGTAGCAGTAACTACTTCTTGTAGTAGCGATGCCTGTTGCCTGCAGTAGCGGTGCCTACTTACTGTAGTAGTGGTGCTTACTTCCTGTAGCAGCGGTGCCCATTGCCTATAGTAGCAGTGCCTCCTCCAGAGATTTCCAGCTTCCACAGAGATCCCTCAGGTATGGCACCTACATACTGTACTTGCATTGGCCCAAAATGGACTAATGTAACTATGTAAAAACTGCCATACCCAAACTTCGGCTTTAAAGAGTAACTCCACTTTTGTTGAGAAAAAAAAAAATCACCCCTGGGTGACTCATGTACATTGCAAGGATTATAACAGCCTTTGTTGCAGATTCGTACCTTTTGTTATTCTGAAGAAATCCCTGTGTGTTCCTCTGTGCTGAGTAGGTCTAATGGGCGTGGTTTCATAATTATCAGTTGGCTGTGGCAGCTGCAGGGCACTAATGAGGAACTCTGCTGGGCCTGCATCCTTTTAGACATGTTCTTATTGGGAGTATCTCACCAAAAATGACACTTTTGTTGCAGGGGATGCCTAAAATCTGACTTGTATCTTAGTGCAGCTTCTGGGAAAATTGGTGAGCCAATCACATAAGCAGGAAATTATGTTTCTGGGGGACTTTCTGTACACATTCTGTATACGGAACACCTCCAGGTAGCCATATTGCATTTTTAGAAAATTACAGCGGCTGCAGATTGAAAAGGAAAGGTCATTTTTAATAACATTGAATTACAATGTAACTTGTGTCGCAATTGTATGCGCTATATTATTATTTTTTTATTTGCTATTTTTTTCCCCACAAAAGTGGAGTTAGCCTTTAAATATTTGGCCAGTTACATCATGCAGGCCTATTACAATGATATCTCAGTTTTGGGTTGACAATTTGGAAATCTTTTTTTTACAGAGTGTCTTAATCTCTCCATAAGTTTATTCTTTGACAGGCCCGTCGCTACAGGACAGGCAAGACAAGCAATTGCTTGGGGCCCCAAGCTAGCCTGGGCCCCCCAACTTCCCCCTCCCAGGCTGTAGCTCGGCCAAGCTCCTCTTACTGCCTCCTGCCGTCCTGTCAGTCCGACTGGGTACCGTGTGTGGTACAGGAGGTTCGGTTTCCTGTTCCCGGCCGGACTGACAGGAAGTGCACACTGAGTGCTCACTTCCTTTCAGTCCGGCCGGGAACACAGGAAACTAAATCTTCTGCACGATAGTGGACTGGTGACCTATAATGATAGGACACCGGACTGACAGGAGGAAGAGGAGCTCGGCGACGCTACAGCGACAGCCTACAGGGAAGAAGGGGACGTGAGAATAGAAAAACATAGGGACAAGGGGGGGAGTAAAAACATGGGTGTAAAAAAATTGTGAAGCACCAACGTAGGCTTTGCTTTGCGTGCGGAGGGGGCTGCTCGGGGGCCCCCCATTTTGCTTGGGGCCCCCAAATTCCTTCAAACGGCCCTGTTCTTTGAAGATCCCGATCTTGGCCCCAGTGATAAATTGTTAAGTGGAAAGGGGGATGGAGAGAGAATGTCAGTGTTCCTGAACAGTATGGCCCTAGCCCTTCTCTCAAGCTCCAACGAGTCCCAGGTAATGAGAGAAATTCTATAGGGATCGCTTAGAATTCCAGGACAGCTGGAGACTTGCCTCTTCCTGCCGAGATCATTTTGTGAATTATTATCCATGTGCAAGTCTGGGATAGGAGCAATCCTTCACCGGAAAAAAAAAGAGAGAAATATTAGGTTACATTTGAAGTGGGACGCCTAGTCAATCACTGTACACATCAGTCACTGAGCACAGCTCTGACCTGCAGTGGAAGGTGTAATTACAGAGGGGGAAGCCTTGTCATTGCTTGTCAGTGTGCAAGCATCACCTTTATCACTGATCATTATTTCATTCTTTTATCCCACAAAGTAAGGCAAGCCTTCGGAGGGTTTTCCTATACACTTGTAAGTAGATTGCTTCATCATCCCAGTATTCTAAGTTTATGTAAAAATACACAACATCTACAGCATAATACAATGAAACTGAAGTCTTTTTTTCTTCAAAATTATGCCATTAAAGCTCTTTCCTTGCCTGCTAGCAATATTTCCTAAATGTTCCCTGACAGTTGGATCAACGTACAATCTCAACATGCCAAAAGAGACAGATGAAGACTCTGAAGTCACTGTGCAGGGAACGTGCAGGGAGTGTGCTGGGAGCGTGCAGGGAACGTACAGGGAGCATGCAGGGAAAGTGCAGGGAGCGTGCAGGGAACGTGCAGGGAGCATGCAGGGAACGTGCAGGGAGCATGCAGGGAAAGTGCAGGGAGCGTGCAGGGAACGTGCAGAGAGCATGCAGGAAGCGTGCAGGGAACGTGTAGGAAGCGTGCAGGGAACGTTCAGGGAGCATGCTGGGAGCGTGCAGGGAGCATGCTGGGAGCGTGCAGGGAGCGAGCAGGGAGCTTGCTGAGTGCGTACAGAGAGCAAGCAGGGAGAGTTCAGGGAGCATGCTAGGAGCGTGTAGGGGGCGTGCTGGGAGTGTGCTGGGAGCGTGCTGGGAGCATGCTGAGAGCTTGCAGGGAGCATGCTGGGAGCATGCTAGGAGCGTGCAGGGTGCGTGCATGGAGCTTGCGGAGAACTTGCTGGGAACGTGCAGAGAGCATGCTGGGAGCGTGCAGGGAGCGTGCATGGAGCATGCAGGGAGCGTGCATGGAGCATGCAGGGAGCGAGCAGGAAGCTTGCTGAGAGCGTACAGAGAGCATGCAGGAAGAGTTCAGGGAGCGTGCTGGGAGCGTGCAGGGGGCGTGCTGGGAGTGTGCTGGGAGAGTGCAGGGAGCATGCTGAGAGCGTGCAGGGAGCATGCTGGGAGCGTGCAGAGAGCGTGCAGGAAGCATGCAGGGAGCTTGCTGGGAGCGTGCAGAGAGCGCGCTGGGAACGTGCTGGGAGTATGCAAGGAGCGTACAGGGAGCGTACAGGGAGCGTGCAGGGAGCATGCAGGGAGTGTGCTGGGAGCTTCCTGAGAGCGAGAAGAGAGCATGCAGGGAGTGTGCAAGGAGCATGCAGGGAGCATGTTGGGTGCGTACAGGGAGCTTGCTGGGAGCATGCAGGGAGCATGCAGGGAGCGTGCAGGGAGATTGCTAAGAGCGTTCAGAGAGCATGCAGGGAGTGTGCATTTCTGCCACACAGCACAGCCCTGTCTGGCAGACAGTATATCAGATTTTTCTCTGATGCAGCTCTAAGCAACATTTGTAGGTCTTGACTCTTCCCCAGTCTGTGACTGGATAGTGAAAGGAGAAGCAGAATGGTGATTACTTGTCACTCTGCTCTCTCCTCTTATCAGCATGGTTTGCACTGCAGCACAACAGATTGGCTCCTGGTGCTGCTTTCTTCTCCCCCAGGCTGAGCTTTGTCATACAGGGAATTCATCAGACAGATAACAATTCAAGTTTAAGTACTTACACTGCTTGCATGTAAAGATACAATGAATGGTGTATAATAAATACAGAACTGCATTAATGTGTGTATTTTATCTCTGCCTGTTAGGCTTTAAAGCTGAATTATACATTTCCCATCATCCCACCCCCTCACCCATGTAGGCATGGAATACATTCTAGCAGAAGGGAAGATCCTGTACAAGGAATGAACATCTCCATCTGCTAGGTGTCCTTTACAGTACCACATTACTATGCATTACTTATTAACTGGGAGGCCATAGCACTATGTTTGAGAAATTCCATGTCTGGATGCTATGGAGACATGACACATGATTCAATTGTTTCCTTCAGTCTGGCCTGTCAGTCAAGTCTGACATTTTCTCTACAAGTCCCCCATCCTTCTTACAACTGTGCCTGTGGCAGGGTACAGTGAGCATTTAGGAATTGTTTGTATATCTTGATTGGGTGTTAATGTGTTCATTGTTCTGTCCTTGTGTGTGTAGGCGGATGGGATGCATTTAAAAAGGGAGTTTTTCTAAGCCATCTGCACCGGGAAGAGAAAACAGGAAGACATTCTACTATGGCATCTGACAAGGGGCTTGTTCAGAAAAAGGAATATCCAAAAAATCCCTCAGCACTGGCAGGTGCAGGCCGGTTCTTCCTATCAGGGCAGCCATCACAAATTTTGGGGCCCCTTACACAGCTTTAGGCAGGGAACCGGGGAGGGGGGGGGGGGTGCTGACGAAAAAAGTGTAATATCTTCTCTTCTCTCCTGACGCAAGATAATAAGTGGGGGGCCCATTACAGGTGTAATGTGGTATATAAGCAAAATTCACAGACATTCATATTGTAGTACAATATAGACAACACAAGTCGTGCAGAGTTTCATACTTGCATTCCCTTGAAGTAGAACTAAAGGAAAAACTTTTTTTTTTTTTCCATTATAGATGAGGGATTAAAACACCTGTCAGTTTTTATTGCTGTCTGTGTCCCTGTTAGGAAATTCACCCGCTCTGTTGGTTCTGTTTACCAATGTCACTGAAAGTGAAAGCGAATCTCACATTTTGGGTTGTCCTCAGAACAGAAATGGAGGGAGAAACTTCATCCAGGACGCTAGTTCGGGTGACAACCAGGGATTCCCTCACTTTGGAGGGATTTCCTATCACTTCCTGTTTTGGTTGTGGGACAGGAAGTGAAAGAAACTCTTCCCAGTGTGACATAAATGGCAAAAATAAAACTGACAGGGGTTATAACCCTCTCGTACTCTATCCAAAAAGTAAAACAAAGTTCTGCTTTAAAGGAATCCTGTTCTGAGAGAAATACAGGGGCTACCATTTCTTACCTCCTTTTAAAGATGCTAAATGCCTGGATCTGATTTCAATACTTTGAGTCACTGACCTAAAAAAATCATGTACAGTGCCTTAAAAAAGTATTCACACCCTTTGACATTTTCCAAATTTTTCATGTTACAAGCAAAAAAGTAAATGTATTTTATGTGATAGACTAACACAAAGTGGCACATAATTGTGAAGTGGAAGGGAAATGATAAATGGTTTTCAAAATGTGTTACAAATAAATATGTGAAAAATGTGGCGTGCATTTGTATTCAGCCCCCTTTACTCTGATACCCCTAACTAAGATCTAATGGAACCAAGTGTCTTCAGAAGTCACCTAATTAGTAAATAGAGTCCACTTGTGTGTAACTTAATCTCAGTATAAATATTGCTGTTATGTGAAGCCTTCAGAGGCTTGTTAGAGAACCTTAGTGAACAACGGGCATGATGAAGGTCAAGGAACACACCAGACAGGTCAGGGATAAAGTTGTGGAGAGGTTTAAAGCAGCATTAGGTTATAAAAAAAAATCTCAAGCTTTGAACATCTCACGGAGTCATCCGAAAATGGAAAGAGTATGGTACAATTGCAAACCTACCAAAACATGGCCATTCACCTGAACTGACAGTTTGGGCAAGGAGAGCATTAATCGGAGAAGCAGCCAAGAGGCCCATGGTAACTCTGGAAGAACTGCAGAGATCCACAGATCAGGTGGGAGAATCTGTCCACAGGACAACTATTAGTTGTGCACTCCACAAATCTTTCCTTTATGGAAGAGTGGCAAGAAGAAAGCCATTGTTGAAAGACAGCCATAAGAAGTCCCATTTGCAGTTTGTGAGAAACCATGTGGGGGACATGGCAAATATGTGGAAGAAGGTGCTCTGGTCAAATGAGACCTAAATGGAACTTTTTGGCCTAAAGGCAAAACGCTATTTGTGACAGAAAAACTAACACTGCACATCACCCTGAACACATCATCCCCACCGTGAGACATGGTGGGGGCAGCATCATGTTGTGGGGATGATTTTCTTCAGCAGGGACAGGGAAGCTGATCCGAGTTGATGGAACGATGGATGGAGCCAAATACAGGGCAATCTTAAAAGAAGACTGAGACTGGGATGGAGGTTCACCTGCCAACAGGACAACGACCCTAAACATACAGCCAGAGCTACAATGGAATAGTTTAGATCAGTGTTTCTCAACTCCAGTCCTCAAGGCGTGCCAACAGGTCATGTTTTCAGGCTTTCCATTATTTTGCACAGGTTATTTGATCAGTTTCGCTGCCTTAGTAATTACCACAGCCATTTCATCTGAGGAAAATCCTGAAAACATGACCTGTTGGGGTGCCTTGAGGACTGCAGTTGAAAAACACTGGTTTAGATCAAAGCATATTCATGTGTTAGAATGTCCCAGTCAAAGTCCAGAACTAAATCACATTGAGAATCTGTGGCAAGACTTGAAAATTGCTGTTCACAGATACTGTCCATACAATCTGACAGAGCTTGAGCTATTTTACAAAGAAGAATGTGAAAAAATGTCACTCTCTGGATGTGCAAAGCTGGTAGAGACATCCCAAAAAGACTTGCAGCTGTAATTGCAGAGAAGGGTGGTTCTACAAATTATTTACTCAGGGGGGCTGAATACAAATACACACCGCACTTTTCACATATTTATTTGTAAAAAAAGTGTGAAAACCATTTATCATTTCCCTTTCACTTCACAATTATGTGCCACTTTGTGTTGGCCTATCACATAAAATCCCAATAAAATATATTTACGATTTTGGTTGTAACATTACAAAATGTGGAACATTTCAAGGGGCATGAATACTTTTTCAAGGCACTGTAGATTAGAAAGTAGGGTTGTCCAGATACCGATACTAGTATCGGTATCGGGACCGATACCGAGTATTTGCGGGAGTACTTGTACTCGCGCAAATGCTCCCGATACCTAAATAGAATACTTTTTTTGTATTTATCAACATGTTCTGTGAAAATTCTTTGAGTTTTTTACTACTGCGTGACAAGAAAATACATTTTTTTTATTCATTTTTACTAATTTTTATTCTTTTATAATGTCTTGAGTTAGAGTTCTTCATAATTCTAAAGAAAATGTCCTTAGTCTGTATTGTGGTTTGAAAAAAGTCACATGACATTTAAAAAAAGTATCGGTATTCGGTATCGGCAAGTACATGAAAAAAAGTATCGGTACTTGTACTCGGTCCTAAAAAAGTGGTATCGGGACAACCCTATTAGAAAGTAAAGCCAGAATTCCTGATCTGCATCCTTGTCTCTGCTCGGCAACTCAGAAAGTACTGATGGTATTGGAACGACATGATGGCCAGCTCAGAGGCGTATCTAGCGAAAATAGCACCTATGGCAAGCACTGAGACTGCGCCCCTGTTGAGACATTTGAAACCCATCTTTCAGATAACCTAACAAAAAAACAGCTAACAAAACTAGTGATATTAATTATCCCTTGTGATACCTTGGGTAGTGACATATCCTCTTTATGGAGAAATCTAGGGTTTATTAGACCCCTGATCCCTCCTCTGCCCTCTAAGGCCAGGTAAATGCAGAATCAATACTGGAAGTGATGAAATCTTCATCACTCAAGGCCTCAGTTTTCACAGAGAAGATGGAGAAACTGATGTTCCTTCTTCTTCTTTGTGCGCTGCCAATCCTACCAGATGGAATGGGAGAACAGGAGGGCTGTGGCTGAACGCAGCAGGGATAGTGCTGCCATTGTCCATTAGAAAAGGTGCTGAAAAGGAGATCCTGCCTATGCTTGGGAGGAGGGAAGAAGAGATCCTGGTAAGTGCCTTGCTGCCCAGCCACTCAACAGCGCCCCCTTCATATGGCACCCATGGCACTTGCCATGGCTGCCATACCCTAGATAAGCCACTGGGCCAGCTAAATAGCATTTTAGAAGGTCAGCAACAGCAACCTCCATATTCGTATTTGGGTGATCCATCGTGGTGCATTTAACACACATACCTTATGTTGGGCATTAATGTACATTGTATTAAAGCAACTCAATCACTTCAATGGGCTGCCAATGCAACACAAGGAACAAAACAAAACAAGATTTTTGTATTTGCCATTAAATCTTTTTCTTGTCCATTGAGGGACAAGGAAATTTATACCAAATTTCTATCAGAATCATTTCTCATTATAGTTACAGTGATTCCCCAACACTATAAAATAGCTATAGAACTATAGAACAGTACTTTTTTCATATGAGTCTTTATTACACTGCTGAATAGCACACTGAGATGTTGCAGAAACCTATTTTTCCTTTAAATAGATTTTATGATTAAGGCCCCTTTCACACTGGGGCGTTTTTTAGGCGCTTTAGTGTTAAAAAAAAGCGCCTATAAAGTACCTGAAAGAAGCTACATCTGCAATCCCAATGTGAAAGCCCGAGTGCTTTCACATTGAGGCGTTGCGTTGGCAGGGCGTCAAAAAAAGTCCTGCAAGCAGCTTCTTTGCAGCGCTTTAGGAGCGTTGAATACACCGCTCCTAAAGCCCCCTTCCCATTGAGGGAGCTTTTTTTAACGCCAAAGCGCCTGAAAAACGCCCCAGTGTGAAAGGGGATCTTAGCGGTGCTTTATCAGCGTTTTTTGGACGCTGGCAGTGTGAAAGGGCTCGGGCTTTCACATTGGGATTGCAGATGAGGCTCCTTTCAGGTGCTTTACAGGCTTTCTTTAACGCCAAATCGCCTGAAAAACGCCCGAAAAACACCCCAGTGTGAAAGGGGTCTAAGGCTTCGTGTACACGGGATGTTTTTAAAACCTCTCCTGAACGATTTAACTTGACAGATAGTAACCCACATTTAAAATGTCCATGTTGGCGCAATTACATGCCGCGTTTAGCGACATTTTGCCGCGTTTGTATTTAGAAGCGTTTAAATTGTATTTATTTTTTTCAAATGCCCAAAAGCGAAAAATGCCTATAAACGAAACGCTGCTAAACGCGGGTTACCGCATTACTGGTTAACGTCGTGTTTAGAAGCATTTGGCGCTTGAAATCTTGAAATGCCTTTAAACTCAGCGTCTGAACTTATTTTTTATGCTTTTCAGAATAAGCCTCTAAACTCAAATGTCTAGAAACGGCTATAAACAAACCTGTGTACATGTACACATAAGATAACGTTGAATGAGTTCAGGGGCAGTTGAAAAAAGGGTCCAACTGCCTCTGTGTACATGGGGCTGAATTCCAGGAAAACTAAAAATCCTTCTTTGCAGGGGGCTGTGCCCGCACTGCAAGGGTTAACTGCTCGTTTAGTCTAGGCTAGGGGAACTTGGAAAATACATTTTACTTACCCCATCTTCTGTTCTTGTAGGCTCCTGTGAGCTGCTAGACCAGTCCCTGTAGACGGTTTTCTCCTGCACTCTGGTGATCTAAGTCCAGTCATACACAGAGCAAATTTCTTTCCTGCAACCAAATTCACTTGATACCCCCATCAACACAGTTTTGATGCGGTAATTCATGGGTGCTAAACGTGTGGCCCTCCAGCTGTTGCAGAACTACAAATCCCATCATGCCTTTGCCTTTGGGAGCCATGCTTGTAACTGTTCAGCCTTGCAATGCCTCATGGGACTTGTAGCTTTGCAACAGCTGGAGGGCCCACAGGTTGAGCAACCATGCGGTAATCCCTCCTGCCAGGCCATTGTCCTCTCCCGGCAGGGGGGTGGGTTGGTGGTTGAAGCTGTCCTGGCTGGGAGAAAACAGTGACTATCTCTAGCGGCTATGGCAGCTGCTACTGATAATTGTGAGAGAATCCAGCAGGCTGGTTGTACCCAAGTTGATTGAGCGATCTACTTGGTACATTCAGCCTGCCCATTAATGGTTAAAATCTCGAACCATGTATGGCCAGCCTTTTGTTCACTGATGTCATCAAACCATGTATGGCCAGCCTTTGGTTCACTGATGTCATCAAACCATGTATGGCCAGCCTTTGGTTCACTGATGTCATCAAACCATGTATGGCCAGGCTTTGGTTTACTGATTTCATCAAACCATGTATGGCCAGCCTTTGGTTCACTGATGTCATCAAACCATGTATGGCCAGCCTTTGGTTCACTGATGTGGCCAAACCATGTATGGCCAGCATTTGGTTCACTGATGTGATCAAACCATGTATGGCCAGCCTTTGGTTCACTGATGTCATCAAACCATATATGGCCAGCCTTTGGTTTACTGATGTCATCAAACCATGTATGGCCAGCCTTTGGTTTACTGATATCATCACACCATGTATGGCCAGCATTTGGTTCACTGATGTGATCAAACCATGTATGGCCAGGCTTTGGTTCACTGATGTCATCAAACCATGTATGGCCAGGCTTTGGTTCACTGATGTCATCAAACCATGTATGGCCAGCATTTGGTTCACTGATGTCATCAAACCATGTATGGCCAGCCTTTGGTTCACTGATGTCATCAAACCATATATGGCCAGCCTTTGGTTTACTGATGTCATCAAACCATGTATGGCCAGCCTTTGGTTTACTGATATCATCACACCATGTATGGCCAGCATTTGGTTCACTGATGTGATCAAACCATGTATGGCCAGGCTTTGGTTCACTGATGTCATCAAACCATGTATGGCCAGCCTTTGGTTTACTGATGTTATCAAACCATGTTTGGCCAGCCTTTGGTTCACTGATGTCATCAAACCATGTTTGGCCAGCCTTTGGTTTACTGATGTCATCAAACCATGTTTGGCCAGCCTTTGGTTCACTGATGTCATCAAACCATGTATGGCCCGCCTTTGGTTCACTGATGTCATCAAACCATGTATGTGTCAGTACTGGATCCCTCTAGGACCCAGCGCACTCACCTGACACAGCCTTGGCTGGGAAACACTGATTGGCCAGCTCTCCTTTAAAACACCTGTGTTTTCACCCAATCAGTGCTCGTGATCGAGTTACTCTGCTTGCCTTGTGTGATCCAGCCTGACCTGTTAATCTGTAAACTTTGTGTATGACCCGGCTTGTTTGACCCTGCTTGTGGCTTCCGATTTGGTACCTTTCGAACTCTGATCTATCCGTGTATGACTCGGCTTGCCTAGACCACGCTTGGCCTGACTCCTTTAAGCAACATCCATTGCAGCGGTGCACTACTAGCACCAGCAACACCACCAACATCCACACCTGCGGTGAACTACAAGTTCCAGCTTTCCTGCTCATCACAACACCTACTTCAGCAGTGAACTACAAGTGCCAGCTGTCCCGCTCGTCTCAACCCTGCATCCATGGTGAACTACAAGTCCCAGCGCTGACCTGCTTCTCAAGACCTGCTCATGGTATGTGCTCTTGTTATTGAACTATAGGCATATTAGCACACATGAACTGTTGTCTGCTGCTAGCCTGATATGAAACCTGACAGTATGGCCAGCCTTTGGTTCACTGATGTCATCAAACCATATATGGCCAGCCTTTGGTTTACTGATTTCATCAAACCATGTATAGCCAGACTTTGGTTCACTGATGTCATTAAACCATGTATGGCCAGCCTTTGGTTCACTGATGTCATTAAACCATGTATGGCCAGCCTTTGGTTCACTGATGTCATCAAACCATATATAGCCAGACTTTCGTTCACTGATGTCATCAAAACAATACAGGAACCTATGCATTACACATATGCACACCAAGAAATAGTTCACCATTGAAGCCTAGGGGAGCACTGTCTGCCAGGGGGGCAGAGGATCAGATAAATAAAAGTGCTTTTGCCAGCGCTTGGACTAAAAGAGCATTGCAAGAAAGGATTTATTAGTTCTACTGGAGTTTGATGCACCGTGATTTTGGTACAGTGTTGGTTTAGAAGCATTTTAGAGGTGGATTTGGCATGCTCCCATTGCCCTTTATCAGAATGCAGGTTTCCATGAAAGCGCATTAAAGATGCAGCAAGCAGGACTTTGATGTGCTTTCATTAAAACGCGCGTTCTAATGGAGTTCAATGGCAGCGTGCCTAAAAACATGTGTAAAACGCACATAAAAATGTGCTGTGCCAAAAATGCAACGCACACATGTGAACCCAGCCTTGCTGAGTAATTAGCAGCAGAAATGTGGCGATTATAAAATTACCTGTAACATAACTACGGTATTATTTTACACATAGCCTGTGGAAATGGTTATTTTGTCTAATTAGAAAACTGGTGCTTTTTCAAATACTACGTCTTGTTTGTTACATTTAGTTTTATAGGAAGCTTTTACGAATGTTCTCATGTTTTGCCTGCATTATCTAAATATAATAAAACAATTGGGAAAACTTCATAAAAACGCTAGTCGTAGGCATTTGACCCTATCAACACAGTAATAAATATATATGTCAACATTGCAAAAATGCTCATTGTGTCTCAGAATAAATGAAGACACTAAAGCCTCGTACACACGATCGGATTATCCGATGGGAATTGTGTGATGGCAGGCTGTTGTCGGAAAATCCGACCGTTTGTATGCTCAATTGGACGAGTGTTTTTCGGATTTTCCGTGAACAAATGTGGGATAGCATGCTTTCAAATTTTCCGACAACAAATATGTGTTCATGGATTATCCGATCGTGTGTACACAAGTCCTTTGGAAAAAAGTCCAAAGTACGAACACGCATGCTCGGAAGCAATACTCACAATAACACAACATTATCAGAAGTTGCCCAAAGGGTGGCGCTAAAGAACTGAAAAAGCATGTAGTTTTGTGTTTGTTGGCAAACAATTCTTTGCCGTTTGTATGCAATACAAGTTCACGGCCAACGCCCTTCGGAGGCTTTGTCTGCGGAAAATCCGATTGTGTGTACCAGGCTTTAGAATACAGAAACAAAGAGTATGCAGAATTTTTTTTATAATTGTATTTTTTCTCTGAAATATGGGGCGTGCTACGAATTTTGTGCTTGTTAAAGCTTTATACGTTTGTTTTTTACTGTTATGGCTCTGGTAGAACCAGAAAGGACAAGTGTGCCTGGCCCTGTAAAATGTTACAACATCACAACAGAAAACAAATATGTAATACAATGTTGTTACATTTTGGAATATGATCGCCTATTACTGTAAAATATCAGCTGATTTGATATAACTGGCTGAATCATCACAGCGATCAATACTGCAGCCAATCCCGTTGGCTTAAAATGTAACAGAAGTCAGAAATATGTGCCAATTTGCTGAGAATTGACATCACTCGATTATCCTAGGCATGATGTCAAATATGCAATAAGATGACAAAACGACTTTTTTCAATGGATGTGTATTTGACAGCAACAGAAATAATTGATTTGCAGATGCGGAATTTGTCTCCTTTGAAAAAAACAATCAATAGCAGGAATCCAAGGATTGTTGGAGAGCAAATATTGAAGCTATTGTCATATTTCACAAAACATGTGTTCTTGTTGGCTTCACTAAAGGGTCACTAAAGGAAAAAATAAGCTAAATAGGTTCCTTAACCTTACTGCAGTCCTGGTTTCATGTCCTCATTGTTCGTTTTTGCTTTGAAGTAGCTGTAATACTTCTCTGATCTCCACATTTCCTGCTGGTCTGGCTCCTTATGAAAAAACGTATGCTAGCTTTTCACTGTGGTCCATGATCAAAGAGGCGTGATTACTATGGGCCAGATTCTCATAGAATTCCGGCGGCGTAGCGTAAGCCAGTTACACTACGCCGCCGCTGCTTGCTGGAGCAAGTGCTTGATTCTCTAAGCACTTGCTCCCGAGGTTTCGCTTACGTTGCGTAAATCGCGCAGCGTAAACCCGCGCAATTCAAATGGGGCGGCTTGTATTTAAATTAAGCGCGCCCCCGCGTCGAACGAACTGCGCATGCGCCGGCCGGGGGAAAAGCCCAGTGCGCATGCTCCAAAGGACGTCACATTTTCTCAATGTAAACGACGTAATCGCAGCGTACGCCAGCCCCATTGAGAATCGACGTACGCAAACGACGTAAACGACGCACAACACGACGCGGTCCCGAGGCCATACTTAACATGGCATCCGACGGGACACGACGGCATCCGACGGGACCTCGTAAGGTTACTCCACATAGAAGCTGGGGTAACCTTACGCGGACGAAAACGACGTAGGCGACGACGGGGCGGCGTAAAAGCGATCGAGAATCGGCGTACTACTTCATTTGCATATGCAAATGAAAAAACAACGTAAAGGCCACCTAGTGGCCGGAGTTGTCATTACATCTACGATCCGAAAGTGTAATTGTATTACGCTTGTCGGATGTAGAAGCGTATCTATGCAAAAGTGATGCTCAGCATCACACGCATAGATACGAGCCAAAAAAAAAGGCGATACGACGGGGTATCTGAGATACTCCGTCGTAACGCCTCTGAGAATCTGGCCCTAAGTGTCTAAAACTCCTCAGAACCAATCAAATTCATTTTAAAAACAAACATTGCCCTGTATTTGTTTTCACAGAAACATGAAACCATTTTTTAAAACTAAACTAAACTGCAGGCACATTATATGATTGATTTTTATCTGGTTTAAATAATTTTTAAAAGGAATTAGTTAAGTATTATGTCTCTATACCCTGTAAACAGTCATTTCAGCAAAAACATTGTTTTCCTTCAGTGACCCTTTAAGGTGACTGTAGATCTGAAATAAGTAGGGTTGTCCCGATACCAGTATCGGTATCGGGACCGATAGCGAGTATTTGCGGGATTACTTGTACTCCCGCAAATACCCCCGATACCAAAATAGAATACTTTGCCCCCCCCTTCCGCCGCCGCACCCGCCGCTGCCGTACCCGCCGTCGCTGCTGCCGCCGCCGCTACAACGAAAGCCGCCGCCGCATGTTTAAAGCGTGCGGGAACATCACAGCTTTCATTTGAATAGCTGTAGTGTTCCCGCCGCGTATAGACAGACACTCCCCCTTGCTCGGGATTGGATGGGTGATCGCAATCTGTCCAATTAGGAGCAAGCAAGGGGGAGTGTCTATATGCGGCCAGGAAAACAGCTATTCAAATGAAAGCTGTGATGTTCCCCCGGGCGGCTGCGACGGAGGCTGCTGCCAGGTATGGGGGAAATGGCTGCGGGGACATGGATGGATGGTTGGAGGGACATGGATTGTGGGGACATGGATTGTGGGGACATGGATTGAGGGGACATGGATTGATGGGACATGGATTGTGGGGACATGGATTGTTTGGACATGGATTGTGGGGACATGGATTGATGGGACATGGATTGATGGGACATGGATTGTGGGGACATGGATTGTGGGGACATGGATTGATGGGACATGGATTGTGGGGACATGGATTGTGGGGACATGGATTGATGGGACATGGATTGAAGGGACATGGATTGATGGGACATGGATTGTGGGGACATGGATTGTGGGGACATGGATTGTGGGACATGGATTGTGGGGACATGGATTGTGGGGACATGGATTGATGGGACACGGATTGTGGGGACATGGATTGTGGGGACATGGATTGATGGGACATGGATTGTGGGGACATGGATTGTGGGGACATGGATTGATGGGACATGGATTGTGGGGACATGAATTGTGGGGACATGGATTGATGGGGACATGGATTGTGGGGACATGGATTGTGGGGACATGGATTGTGGAGACATGGATTGTGGGGACATGGATTGATGGGGACATGGATTGTGGGGACATGGATTGTGGGGACATGGCTGGAGGGACATGGCTGGAGGGACATGGCTGGGGGGACATGGCTGCAATATGTGGGGGACATGGCTGCATTTGGGGACACATTTAAAAAAAGTATCGGTATTCGGTATCGGCGACTACTTGAAAAAAAGTATCGGTACTTGTACTCAGTCCTAAAAAAGTGGCATCGGGACAACCCTAGAAATAAGCATCACCCAAGCTTTGGTAACAGAAAATGTACAACACATGCTTACAAAGTGATGCAAACAGCCAGATAATCAAAGAATCAAAACAATTACAGAAATGGTTATTCAAATGAGAAGGGACGATCCAATCCTGTGTACACCTTTCCAATCAGAGATCTTGGAGCGACCTCTAGTGGTCACAAAATGTGTTAGTCAAGCCACCGCTTTAAAGAGTATCTCCAGACCCAAGAACAAAAATTAATAGCATTGCAGGTTATGGGGTGTGCTTATTTTTGTTTTTTTGTTTTTTCTTTATTTAACACACTTCCTGTGCTAGGGTGACAACTGTACTAAGCAGCATTATCACTCTAGGACAAGGACTACAAAACACTGTATTAGAACTACATAACAGAGGCAGAGTACAGGACCTTATCAGCTCACAAGATTTCTGTCTGGATGAACAGATATATTGATTTGCTTTCAACAGTATATTTAATTAAGAGACCAAAAAAATCAAAAAAATCACAGCTCAGTAACATCACATTATTATTAACTGAATTTTGCTACGATAAGACTTGTATATGTATGAATTAACCACTTCAGCCCCTGAGAGAATTTACCCCCTTCCCTGACCATTGCACGTTTTGCGATACAACACTGCGTCACTTAACTGACAATTGCACGGTTGTACGACGTGGCACCCAAACAAAATTTACATCCTTTTTTTCCCACAAATAGAGCTTTCTTTTGGTGGTATTTTATCACCTGTGCGGTTTTCATTTTTTGCGCTATGAACAATTTTGAAAAAAAAATGCAATATTTTTTACAGACTGAAAACATTTCTATCAGAAATTCCGTTTGTCTGTATGGAACTCCGACTGAGAAAAAACACGCATCCTCAGAAACAAGTGGACGCATGCTCAGAAGCATTGAACTTCATTTTTCTCGGCTCGTCGTAGTGTTTTACCCCACGCGTTCGTTCTTGAAGGTCAGAATTTATTGTGACAGTGTGTATGCAAGACAGCTTGAACGGAATTCTGTCAGAAAAATCCGTCAAAGTTTATCCCGACGGAAAATCAGATCGCGTGTAAGGGGCATAAGTGCCTACATTAATTGTCTTTAAGGACTTGGTGAGACTAGGGGTACGATGTACGAAAAAGTGTGCAAAAGGCAAACTTTCTTGTTGCTTAATACAATCAGTTTACAACTGACATTTATAGTCCACATTTGAAACTAAACTGAATGGATGCAATGGGCATGAAAAGAGCAGATTTTTCAGAAACCAGACTCATGACACTCTGCTGCCCCCTATAGACAGTGTCTCTATGCATGACGCTTATCTTACTTCCTAGTACATACACCCCCTATTGGCATGTAAAGAGAACATTTATATTTTTATTTTGCTAACTGTAAAAGTGAATAGACTTCCTCATATAAACTTGTACTTTTAAAATAAGAACTGTATTGTTGATATCTATATGCATACTCTTTGCTTACAGGGTTTTCCTAACAAACGTAGACAGTGGTAGACAGCTTTTATTCACATTGATAAATAGCTTTTTCCTACAGCACTGCCTCTTACACAAATAGAGCAAACCATTTACATAACTAGAGACAGGGTGGATGCAATCATAAAGAGCTACACCCCACCTGGAGTGCCAAAACTCCCAAATCAATATATAATATATCAGACATCAAAGAGAGATAGTGGGGCAAAAGCAAGCCTGTCTGTTTTTAAAAGCAACACCTTATAATAAGAACCATACATATTCTGATTTCCTATGCCTCAATGCCTTAAGAGATATACAGTGAAGTTGATTTACTAAAGCAGTAGAGACTGCGTACTTAGCAAAGTATACTCCACTATGAAAATTGCACATTTGCTTACGTTAGTAAATAAGTGTGAGCTGTGTTTCCATCAAGCATCCAACCATCTGCAATAAAAAATCCTGTTTTGGTACCATTTCATGATTGGTTCTTTAAATTGAACACAGCTTCATTACTATTGCCTATTTACTAAATGCAGTGAACATTCACATTTCTAAAGCTGGCCATAGGTGGTTCAAATCTTAGCTGGTTCAACAAGGACAGACCAAGATTCAAGCCATCTATGGGCAGGCTGATTGTACCCAAGTCGATCCATCGATTGACTTGGGTATAACCAGCATGTTGGATTTTCAGCTTGCGATTATTGCCAGCAGCTATAGTTTTCTCCCAGCAGGTATGGCTTACCGTGTGGGCGCGGCCGAGTCGCCCAGTGCACACAGGGTCTTTTGCTCTTTTTGCTGTGTACATGTGCCTCAACACCCCACCATAAATACACCTGCTCAGGATGAGACATTTTAAAAGAGACACCACCTTGCAGTGTCCTGTTCCACCAGTGTGGATTTTTGTATATAGCTATAAGATGGGATGCTGACTCGTGACCAGCATGAATGTCCATATGGAATCTATTTTGGAGTGTTTGACCCCTATGTATGGAGACCATTGGATGTGATTGACAGCAGCGCAAGCCAATGGGTGCACTGCTATCAATCCATCCACTCTAGCCAATCAACGGCCAGACTAAGCGGAGAAGAGGATATCGGGGGCGAGTGCAGCAGGTTAACGGGCTCAGGTAAGTAAAACGGAGGGCTGGTGGGGCCATAACTGTCAGATGTTTTTTCACCTTAATGCATAGGATGCATTAAGGTGAAAAAACATGAGGATTTACAACGCCTTTAATATACCTTGAAAATCTGTGTATTTAACTTGTTCATCATTCATTCCCTCATTTAATTTTTACTTTTTCTTTAGTGATTTTCTATATTATTGTATTTATTTATGGTTTATGTCTTTATATCACATATAGCGCTGCACTTATATGCAGTTATACTTTAACCCTTTCCCTCAGTGGTGCTGGGCAGCAGCTAAGTAATGATTTCTAACCTGCTTACAAACCTGCCCCCATCAACACTTTTTTTGGGGGGCAGCAAACAATCCCCCCCCAGTTGGGTAACAGATGGCACCCCCCCTCCCGGTCAGTCGGGTCACGGGTGGCACCCTCCGGCGGTCGGTGTCAATCAGTAGTCGAGGCCCCGCACTTACCGGCTTACCCAGCTTCTCTCCATGCTGCGGACGGCTGTGTTCTTGTTTCCCCTGCATCTCCTCCCTCCTCCTCCTCCTGTCAGTCAATCAGGTGACGGGTCTCATGACCCACTTCCTGATTGACCGGGAGGAGAATCATTGTTACAATAGTGAATAATTGTTTGCTATTGTCACACAACTGGGTGGGCTCGGGGCGCAGTGCTCTGCGCTCTGAGCCCACCCTTTTTTGAAGTCTCCGGCTCTAATAATGTGCTTCAAAAAAAAAAACCCTATTGAAATCCATGCATCCGGCGCCCTGCATGTAGATCAGGGGGTCGGACAAAGGGATAGGGGGGAGCCTGTGCACCCCAAATAGATAGGCTGCCATTGTATAAAACACATAAACACTTCTAGTACATAGAGTTCTGCCTCAGAGTCTTGTGCAGTAGACATGTACATTCGTTTTCGTCCAAATACGAAAGTGCAGAATACGAAAACTGAAACCCAACCTTAACTCTATTAGCCCAAGATTATTCTACATAGAGAGAAAAGATTTGACATTATAGAGAGAAAATATGTGACATTATAGAGAGAAAAGATTCAACACTATAGAGAGAAAAGATCGCTGCTGTAATTGGGTGGGGGAAGTAAAATAAAAATAATGATGATGATAAATGTTATTGGCTGATTGTAACCAAAGAGGAGGAGCAGTAAAATAGCTATAACTAACTTAACAATTCAACATGAACGACGAAGATTCGACAAAGAATCGAAAAACATACAAACGTCGAATCTGTCATTGAAAGCTTATGGTGTCTGTCGAAAGTTCTAAGAAGATTCGACAAGCAGCTAAACTGTACGACGCCGCAATGGTACATTTCTCGTCAAATGCTCGGGTATAGAAAAATTCTAATGTTGGTTGACTAGTAATAATAATTTATAAATATAATTATTACTAGTGTCATACAACATTAGAATTCTTCTATAGCTTGTAGGCGGAACATCCGACCGGAAATGTACGATTCGATGTACAGTTTCGCTGCTCCATCGAAACTTCTTTGAACATTCGCTAGACACCATAAGTATTCAAGTAAGCTTTGTCGATGCAGCCCTTCTCAGATCAGGGAATATAATAGAAGACTAAGACAAAAAACTGCTGTTACTAATTATAATGTGTGAGCTGGAATTTGGCTTTGATATGTTAGTGTAATTAAATCTGCTAATACATTTAACACTACTCTCACTTAGACCTTTCACAATTTTTGTTGCCTGTCTCTGGTCCCGTTCTATCCTATTAATATCTTTTCATTAATGAGGTCTCCAGAACTGGATGCAGTGAAACAGTGAAAGGAGTCTTAATCCTTTGATGCTTGAGGGTATATCTACCCATAATCTGTAGTACCAATGCTGCTTCTTGTGTGATTTGTCCCACAGACAGACCCTGTGCATGTGCATTTACCGCTTTCCTTTCCTCTTGGTAAGCCTTGGCCTGGTCACACAATGGTTTTCCAATCCTTACCCCTAAGGCTGGGTTCACACTTTTGTAAATTGGATGCAAATTTCTCTGCATTCAATTTGCATGTCAGTAGAGTGTGGCCGGCTAGCAATGGTGCCAGCTCACACATCTCCGGAGTAGCCGCGGCCTGTATTTGGAAAGAGTTCTGTGCATCTTTGGTTCACCCAACATTAGAGGTAATTTATTCTTCCAAAGCAAATACACCTTTGCTCACTGCTAATAATAAGTATTCCAATCTTTCTCTTCTACCTCAGTTAGTCTCCCTCATTCAACTAATGTGACCTTGGTGAGGAAGGAGAGGGGCAGGGGCAAACAAGGATGCAGTGCAGGTGCCCGACATCCTTCT
The DNA here is from genome assembly GCA_029574335.1 of Rana kukunoris. Lineage (NCBI taxonomy): Eukaryota > Metazoa > Chordata > Amphibia > Anura > Ranidae > Rana > Rana kukunoris. The sequence continues at coordinate 213,443,461 of CM056052.1, forward strand.
TATCAACCAATGACCTCTTTGGTTGTTAGGACACCTAAGCTGTGGCTTTGTGTAACTAATAGGCAGGCTTGATCCTCCCACTGACTTGTATCCAGTTTTTGGGCATTTTCTAAGTATTTTGCCAAGGCACCCCCGAAAACACCTGAAGACATCCCAGGGTGCCCGGGCATGCTGGTTGAAAAAGGCTGCCCTACTTAGGGAGCAAGTGAGAACCTATTGTGCCTGCAATGTCAAATGCATGGTGAGCCAAATGCAGATAATATTTAGTTCAATTTGCCATTTGCATCCAAACCATGGGAGCGATCAGAGGGCATTAGGCGTGAAAGCTTTGCTCCCTATTTTAACATATGTGAGGAGAAAATTATTTTATCATTGCTTTACAGTTTTTATTAAAGGGGTTGTAAACCTTCCAGTTTTTTCACCTTAATGCATCCTATCCTATAGTTACTGCCCCCCCAGTCCCCCGATTTACTTAACTGAGCCCTCGAAAGTCCTGCGTTTAGAATGCACTGGCTTCTCTGCTCTTCTCAGCCCGGGCTTCTGGGCTCTTCATTGGATAGATGGATAGCAGTGCAACCATTGGCTCGTGCTGCTGTCAATCAAATCCAATGATGCAGGCTCCGGGGGGCGGGGCCGAGTCAGGCATTCGTGTCTACGGACGCAAATGCTGGACTCAGGAGCGCGCCCGCAAGGAGACAGCCGAGACAGCCGCCGAGGGACCCCATAAGACGAGGTTCGGGGCCACTCTGTGCAAAATGAGCTGCACAGTGGAGGTAAGTTTGTTATTTAAAAGAAAAAAATTGAACCTTTACAATCACTTTAAAGCTAAAGATGCAAATATAAAAGTTACATTGAGCCAAGTCAGCAAAACACAAATATCATCCTATTAAAAAATACCCAATGATTTGGAAAAGGTAAAGACCAGGATGGAATATTAGAAACTATCAAGACTCAGTAATGATTCAGCAAGTCACTGCTAATTCCTGAGTTTATTTAGCAAATACACCTCCTGTTAGGAACTCAAAGCTTTAATTAACAGTACTGCTGTGGCCAGTGGGTCTTGCTACCCACATAACAAAACAGGTTAGGTACAAAATGAGGACACCCACTGTGCACCTGCATAATCTCCAACTGGGCTGCCAACCCCTAATGACTTTTTTTTTCCACAGACAAAACATACAACATTTATTGACAGAGAACTTTTTTTTATTTATACCGACAACCTGAAACATGACAGAAGCCCATATAAAAACTAAAACCAATATTTAAACAATACGTAAAAGATAACAATACCTACAACAAGTAATCTGCCTTGCTGTACAGATTAAAAGTCAAACAGTGAATATGACTAAATGGCTAATTGGGTGCTTTGAATGCAATTCTGCATAGTTGTTACCAACAAAACATGGGAAAGAGGGGTGTCTGGAGAGTCTGAACCTACCTGGAGTACACACTCTACGTGTTCTGCAGTCCTTGTGCCCAAAAAATACTCCTTAGGCCTCGTACACACTATCAAATGTGTCTGTTCAAATCGGTCGGACCGACCGATTTGAACAGATCTGTCTGCTGGCATTTTGGTTTGCTCGCGTGTACACATGAGCAAACCAAAATCCCCGCCAGCAGACGGCGCACTGACGTGTCGGTGACATGGTGGTGACGTTGACGCCGCCACGTCACCGCACCGCACCAGGAAGTAAAACACTTCCGCGCATGCGTCGAAATCATTCGGTGCGTGTGCGAGTAGACATGTCTGCTGGTTAGCATACTAACCAGCAGACATGTCGGGCGGACGGGTTCCCAGCCGACAGATTTCAAAGCATGCTTTGAAATCTGTCGGGTGGCCAAATCCGTCTGTTTGCCCGTACACACGATCTAATCTGTCTGCTGAAACGGTCTAGCAGACCGTTTCCAGCAGACAGATTTGATCGTGTGTACGAGGCCTTAAAGTGGGGAATGAGTGCCCCTTCAGCACACAGCTTCCTGTGGAAGATCTTGGAGATGAGGAGGAGCAGAGAGCACCATCGGGGGGACCCCAGAGAAGGAGGAAAGGGACTGTTCTGTGCAATACCAGTGCACATAGGAGCTAAGAATTACATATTTTTTATTTTAAAATAACCTTTAGAAGCACTTTAGTAACTGTTCTATGAGTGTCTCATAGACACAGACATAAATTTTCTTTTTTATACAATAAATCCTAATAGAGTGAGCCTACCCCAAATGGATTATGTGGTCACAGCATGTATTTTTATTTTATAACATTAGCATTATAATAACAATACAAACAGTTATATTTGACAATCCAATATAAGTTTACTCCCCCATTCGTGTTGTGAGTCCTGCTTGTCTGCTGGCCATCTCTTTCCACAATGCCCTGGATTACCTACATGCTTTAAAGCTTCTCCTCTGCTGTTTACTTTTAGTTTCTAAGAACTACATATCCCATGGTACCTTGCTGCCTGCAAGCTGTGATCCCTGTACTGGCTCCACCTCCTGAAACCCCTCCCCTCAGTATTTATGTAGTTCAGAAGACAGGCTATGTGAAATGTGTGACACAGCAATGTCTAGCAACAGGGCATAATGATAACATGTCACAGAATTCAAGGAAGTAATTGAGTGGGGATCTTCACAACGTAAGTTTACGGACTTCAATATTGGTCAAATTAAACAGAGTAGGCTAGAAATAAATGTAATACAATGTGAAATTGAATATACTGTATGCATTTACACCTTGACCATACAGTACCAATGCTTTAAAAGAAGAACTTCATGGAAATAGTGCAAACTACCGGGCACCAAACAACATTTTATAAAGACATATGTATAACATAATAGAGCATATAGTGTGTGGGTGTAAGGGCATTGTAACGTGCTTATTACATTGTTTTTATTTTTTTGGGTTAAAATGAAAAACGTCTGTTAATGAAATGCTGCTTAACGCAAGTTGCTGCGTTTAGCCGCGTTTGGTGCTTGGAATGCCTCTAAACTCAGCTTCTGGACGCATTTTTTGAGGGTTTTAGAAAAAGCCTCTTAACTCAACTGCTTATAAACGACTATAAAGGACCCTGTGTACATGTACTGATAAGATAACATAGAGGAGAGTGCAGGAGCAGTTGGAAAAAATGCCCAACTGCTCCTAAACGTCTGTTTACCAGCAGCAGTGTACATGAGGCCTTAGACTTCATGTACACTGCTACTCTGCTACTGGTAAACAGACATTTAGGAGCAGTTGTGCTTTTTTTTTTTTTTTTAGCTGCCCCTGAATTATCCTGTTTTATCAGTACATGTACACAGGGTTGTTTATAGGCAGTTGAGTTTAGAAGCATTTTTGGAAAGCAAAATAAATGTGTTTAGGATGGATGTTCAGAGGCATTTAAAACGCCAAACTCCCGTAACAGCTTGTAAACGCTGTAACTTTCGTTTAGCCGCATTTCGTTTACAGGCATTTTAAATTTTTTACTATTTGGAAAAAGAAAAAGAAAACGTTTCTAAACGCAAACGTGGCTAAACGCAGCATTAAACACGGCAAAACTGAAGTTTTATAACATCAGTTACTATCTGTCAAGTTAAATCGTTCAGAAGAGGTTGTAAAACATCCCGTGTACATGCAGCCAATCAGCTGTAGCGCTAATCAGTGTATTCTGACAACAGAGAGGTGTCCTGCTGTCAGAATACAATAACTCAGCAGGGAGGATTTCCCCATTCATAGCGAAAGTGTGGATCAGCCCACTGGCTGATATAATAACTGAATAATTTATGCCCGACTTAAGACAGGAAGTGTGTTACTGGCAGGATCACCAGTTGAAAAAAAGGAAACAAGTCTATAAAAAGAAAATAAATGCAGTCACCCCCATCTAAGGATTGGTAATTTGCAATATACTACATGTTTGTTTTTGGATTCAATGCCCCTTTAATTTATGGAACTCTGACTATGCAAGATAATGCTATTGTTCACCTTCTAAATACGTTATTCTAAATACAGAAGGATTTAAAACAAATGTGCATAACTAGTTTAATGCTGTAATAATATATGAAACTTTATTCTCAAGTTGGTAATTGTTAAAAAATGTATTCAAAATGTATCACAATTGTCATCGGGTCACATTAGATTTTGTGCATGGACATGGTGGCTTATCTACAAAAAGCAGAGCAAAAGAAAATTGTCAGGCTGCCCATAGTATCAACATTACTGATTCAATTGTTACTGCAAGTTCAAAAGTCGAAAATATGATTGGTTGTCTACTTTTTCAGAGTGATTTTTTATTAGACAGTCCCTCTCTGGTTACTACATTTGTATGGGCAAAAATCAAATAAAACAGTTCTAAGCATGTCAATGTTAAAAATAGGGGTTGCTATGCTGGATTGAGAAGACAAAACCTATTTGTGATATGACAATAGCCTGTGAAAGGTCTCCTTGATTGTGGATTTTGTTGTATTAAGTGATCTTCTTAGCACTGTGCACAATGCCATTGTTTTTTTGTTTTCTCTACGCATCTTTTGTGCTTTTATATCTCTTTTATATTGGCTAGTGAGAACAAATAGACCAACATAACAAAACAAAAATTCATTACATTTTTGGCCTGAATTCGGACCAAAAGACGCACAGGACCCTTGTGAAAATTTTCACCAGAGCCGTAGCAGGAGATATGTGAACCGGCTCCAAAGAGAGCAATCTTCTGCCATGCAAATTGGATGCAGAGAAACCTTCATCTAATTTGCATATGTGTGAACCCAGCCTCAATGATCAAAATAGCATTGAAAGTGATAGTGAAGGCCTGCGATGAGGTACTGAGAGTAGTCTCATACAACATCTGAAAAAGAGCAATGCTTCCACAATATTGATTGAATTGACTGCCTTATTAAACTGTTATGAACTATTTTAAAGCATTTACAGTAACATAGTACTAAAGACAAAATGCTGAAGATCAAACTCCCTGTAAGGTGGGCATCACACCAATACAATTTCGCTGTGTGTTAAAACATATCTACAATGGAAATCAAAAAGAAAATGTATTATATAGCAGCTTACCAATTCTTAGATGTGGTGGCTGCATTTGTTTTCTTTTTTTTCCTTCATTTTGACCTGGTGATCCAGCCAGTAAGTCTATTATTTTTCAACTAACTTTAATAGACCTGCTGTCCAGCAAAAAAAGGCAGTTAGATGGGCGAAATAAACCATTTAACACTTAGGCCGCGTACACACAATCGAATATATCTGCTGAAACTGGTCCGCAGACCAGTTTCAGAGGACAGATTCGATCGTGTGTACGGGCGAGCAGACAGGTTTCCAGCAGACAAAAGTTTAAAAGCATGCTTTAAAACTTGTCTGCTGGAAACCCGTCTGTCTGATATGTCCGCTGGTTAGTACGCCTAACCAGTGGACATAAATCCCTTGCATGCGCCAAATGGATTCAACGCATGCGTGGAAGTATTTTACTTCCTGGTTTGGTGACGTGAACAGCATGTCACCGCGCTGTCCGTCCGCGGGGATTTTGGTTTGATCGTGTGTACACACATCAGACCAAAATCTCCAGGAGACATATCCGATGAAATTGGTCTGTCGGACCGTTTTCATCGGATATATCTCCACGTGTGTACGCGGCCTGACAGTGGTGCTTAGAATGGACAACCTTTATTTAGTATTAAACAGGATTTATATAACACCAACAGTTTACACAGTGCTTTACAACATAAGAGCAGACAGTACAATTACAATACAGTTTAATACAGTGGGAATCAGAGAGCCCTGCTCGTTAGAGTTTACAATCTAAATGGGAGGGTCAAGCGATACAAAAGGTAATAACTGAGAGGGATGGACTGAGGGAGCAAATAAAAGTTGTTAGATGTGGGGTATTGGTTAGGAAGCGGCGTATCTCATGCCGCGTACACACGATCATTTTTCAGAATGTCCAAAAAACAAAGTTTTTCCATCTTCATTATTAAAAACGATGTTGCCCACACACCATCGTTTTCGAAAAATGATAAAGCGCGGTGACGTACAACACGTACGACGGCACTCTAAAGGGGAAGTTCTATTCACATTTGGGCTGCTTTTAGCTGATTCCTTGTTAGTAAAAGACGATTCGCGCTTTTTAGTCTGTTACAGCGTGATGAATGTGCTTAGTCCATTATGAATGGTAGTTTTACCAGAACGAGCGCTCCCGTCTCATAACTTGCTTTTGAGCATGTGCGGGTTTAAAACTTCGTTTTAGCCCACACACGATAATTTTTTACAACCCGAAAAACGATTTTTTTTAAAACGATGTGAAAAAATGCAGCATGAGCGGTAGATAGGCATCCAAACTAAATTCGATATTGCGATAATGCTCAGGTCCTTTTTCTTTTTCCTCCCTTTTCTTTTTCCTCCCTCTTCCTTCTTATTTCTCTTTCCCTACCTTTTTTTTTTTTAGCTATTTCTATTATAGGTACTCTTGTTCCTGCATCTTTTGTTTGATTTTTGGTTCAACTTTCGATTGCTCTTTAACGGTGCAATTTTAGCACTGGTTTAGAGTACTTTCTAATGCTACTCATATTTTCGTTGAGATTAATTATTGTATTTGGTGATGGCTTGTATCTTGTCTCCTGTGTCACTCGTGTAGATCCCCATCACACTAATGCTGTCACGTTAGCGGTAAAGCACCGATACATTTACCGGTGCTTTACTGACGTTTTAGCAACGCTTTTCGCCCGCTAGCAGGGAGCTTTTAACCACCCATAGCAGCCAAAGAAAGGGTTATTAGCCAAAGAGCTTTGCAGGTGCGCCTATTTATTTCAATTGGCAGGGGCGGTGGAGGAGCGGTATACACCGTTCATCCACCGCCCCTGCCAATTTAAATTGAAACGTTAGCGGTAAAGCGCCGCTAGATTTAGCAACGCTTTACCGACGTTTTAGCAAACCTTTCCAGCCAATAGCTCTTAGTGGCCAAAGAAGGGGTTAATAGTGATCTTGTAGCACGCTTCTGCCGAAGAGCTTTGCAGATGTTTCAGCAGCGGCGGCCATTCATTTCAAATGGCAGGGGCGGTGGAGGAACGGTGTATACACTGCTCCTTCACTGCCCCAAAGATGCTGTTTGCAGGACTTTTTCTAATGTCCTGCCAGTGCAGCGCCCCAGTGTGAAAACACTCAGGCTTTTACATTGGGGTGGCAGGGGAGGTGTTTTTCAAGCGCTTTACAGGTGCTATTTTTAGTGCCTGAAAAATGCCCCAGTGTGAATGGGGTCTTCTATTACTTGATACTTTAGTAGGGACTGTCTCTTTTCAGCTGTCTGCTGTAGCAATGCACAATTTACCAACTGGTAATGTCACTAACTTCTGGACCATTTATACCCAGATTTCATGTATCTTTGAATTGCTGGGATGCTTTTCAAAATGCACCTGTTTTGAGAGGTTGCGATTTGCTCAAATTATTTTCGATGAGTTTAGATAAGTAGCTATTAGTTGCACTTGAGCCAAGCTTGATAACTCAGCTCTACTGATATCTGGCTTCTATCTATTTTTGCCAAACAAGTGATGGTCTTATGGAAAAAAAAAATCTGAGGTGGTCTAGTAAGCTTTTGTTTCTCAGAGTAAGACATTTCTGCATCATTGGTCCCAGACAAGACTTCCATTAACTCCCGATCTGTGATGGAAGCACGCAGAACAAAAAGACAACACTGTGTCCCGTCCCAAAGACAAGCCTGAAAACAAATGTTGCAGGAACCTTATAGAATAGAATCATCCGCTCACAGTGTCTGCATACATTTACCTACCTCAGTGCCTATTCAGGGATTTTCCAAGCCAGTGTCAATAGAGATAGATTGGAGAGGGTTACTATGGGAACATCCCAGCAGAAAAGTGATGGCTTCTGCGAAAACAGAAAAAATAAAGAGCATGTTTGTTCTCGTGAGATACGACTACATGTACAACAATCCCAGAAGATGTGGAGAACACAACTAATTGGGGCGCTGCAGAAGAGAGCAAACTTGCACATACTCCACACTCAAGAGTTTGCACAAAGAATTAACACAATCAGTAACCTGAGGGTATTAAAACTGCTCCATGCCTTTTAACATACCCTGTTCTACAAACTCTCCAACTCAAGAGTTTTCTGCTTGTTTTATTTAAGTGTTTGTGTTTTTTTTTTCTTTGTCAGTTATATCAATTCACTGCTTAAGGGAAGACAAGGATTGAGGAATGAGGATACCTCTCTCCTCAATTCACTTGGCTATAGCTATAATATTCTATATAAACTCTACAATGAGAACACGTGTGGGCGTTTTTAGTTTGCATTGAAATAGTCATAGTCATGTGTTGTCAATAAACTGAGATCCTTTCAGTTTAGAAGAAACTGCTCTCTGTACCTGAGATTATAGGGCTGAGTTACTGAAAAAGACAACGCTCACATTTCAAAGTAAATGTTCACTTGGCTTAGTAGTCAGTGTTGTTTACAGGAAAAAGTCTTGATTTTGAAATTTTCCTTGCAAATGATTGGTTATTTAAAGTGAACACAACTTTGCAGTATATACCAAGGTAATTGAACTGTGGCGCTGGTCTCCCAATGAGTCGGGCGCTGTTGTAAATTTAGGGGTGTCTGAGCCAATAGTTGGGCTCAGACTTTGCTAATTCTATGTAAATTAGCCTATGTCCTAGCTGTGGTTGTGCTCGGTAGAAATGTTCCCCTGTTGACTGTAGGTGGCAATACCACCTCAGGCCCATGTTGGAATTTGGGTAACCCATGGTGTGTTGAGTGGCTCTTCTCGGCAACAGCCCAGTGGGAGTGGTGCCCCGCTGTGCATGCTAGGAGGGGATAATTAAGGGGCAGACGCCGTTTTTCGAGGTCCTTCGCCTCGTGGCCCTCCTGGCGCGAGGTGAGTGTGCGTGATTTCAGCTGAGGCTGAGTTCCTATCATGTAGGCCCAGCTATGCTGGCTGGGACCTATGGTTCTACAAGGGATGCCAAGCTGTCCATCCAAGCGGGGGAAGCTTCTTGGCGAAGGAAACTGGGGGAGGACCTGCCCTGGAGGAGACAAGCAAAGCAAGCTGATGTCTCGGGATAGGCCTGGTCACCTCGTTAGGGAAAGGGATCCACTATGCAATTTGTCTTACAGCCTGCCGGCTTGGCTTAAAGGCTCTTTTGCTGTAGGACAGGAAGTTTGGGACTAAAATCCTGTGGCAGAGGATTCCTGACTATCCATTCTGTTTCTCAGACGGTCTGTGGCAGAGACTGTTTCTATACTGTCCGTGCATCATTCCAGCTGCTAGGCCATGTGAGAGGGGTCTATCCGGGTGAGCAATACCCACTCAGGAGTGAGTGGTGAATATTGGAACTTTGAAAACTTTTGTGCATTCTGTAGTGCGTACCTGAACTTTTCCCTTCTCTCTATACTCTCTACTGCCTTCACAAGTTTATGCAGCAAAAATAAAACCAACAGTTGAAGGTTTTACATCTTGTTTGGACATTGCAATTTCTATAGACTTCCTTCCCTGGAAAACGAACTTAGAGGTAACGTGCAAAACCCAAAATCTAAACCAGCAGCTCCTTCGGGGGTAGTGCTACAGAACATTTTGTTCTCCTTTAGTAGATTTCATTGCTTATTTGATTCTAAATGGCCAAATTAGCACTTTTGTTGCCTCCTCAGATCTCAAAATGAGGATGAATAAACCAGCAGGATCACTCAAGGACCTGACACATATCTGACATATCTCATTCAGTCTAAAATGTAAAAAACTTTTAGCTTAAATTTCACATTAGGTAAGCTGTACTAAAAAAACATTTTTGTAACAGGACTTCTAGAATACAAACATTTCAACATATCAATACATACATTGTGGAGCTACATGATTCTGGCTAAAATGAGAATCACATATTTTTTTTTTTGCTTAGAATAAAGATCACGATTCTTATGGTGTTACATCATCTTTCACATTATACAAAAAAAGGGCTCACTTTACTGTTAATTTTTGTTAATTCAGTGTATTGTTTCCCAAAAAATTGGGTTTGAAAGACCCCTGGTGCAAATACAGTGTGACATAAAATATTGCAACAAACACAATGTTATTCTCTAGGGCCTCTGCTAATATATATATATATTTATGGTCGTGGCCCTCTGACTGAGAGTGATGTGGATCACAAAAAAACACGCGACAAGACTTACAACATAAATAGACCTGAAGTGTGCCTTGGTGGTCTGGTCAGTATGCCAAGAAAGGGGGGCATACCCAAAGTAAGTAATGGGTAGTTATTTGAAGAAGGATATGCTAAGAAGTGCCCTGAAAAAGGGAAGGGCGGGAGGGTGTCGAATGCGATTGAATGCGCAGACTCACGGACATGAGGTGAGCTGGGAAGAGTCGGCCCAGTGACGTGTAGTACTGCACACTGAACCGACAAAGAGCATGTGTGAGTGGGCTGCTTAAATACCCTCCGGGCCCCTCCCATAAACTCAGGCCACCATACTGGCCTTCTTATATATATATATATATATATATATATAAATACTGATTTTAACTTGTAAGCAACAAATGTCAGAAAATTTTTGTTTTTAAGGGGGTTGTAAAGGTTTTTTTTTTTTTTTTTCTAAAGAGGTTCACTTACCCTTTCCTTTGATTTCCCTTATAAATGTTTTTTTTTCTTTGTCGGAATTTCTCACTTGCTGTTCCTCCTCAGTAAACAGCGTCTCTCCGCAGGGATGTAGTCCCAAGCCCCCCGTAGATATCGGTGCCACTATTTCTGCAAATATCTTCTAAACCTTTTAGGTTTGGGAGATATTTCTTGCACCTACAGGTAAGACTTAATCTAGGCTTACCTGTAGGTGAAAGTGGTTGTAATGGGTTTACAACCACTTTAAAGGAACCTGTTTAGAAAATAAAAAAACAAACCTTTGTAACTCCTTTAAGTGATCAAACTGACTTAAAGGGTCACTAAAGGAAAAAAATGTTTTGCTGAAATGACTGTTTACAGGGTATAGAAAGTTAACTGATTCCTTTTAAAAAATTATTAAAAATAGATAAAAATCAATCATATAATGTGCCTCTAGTTTCACTTTCGTTTTTAAACTGGTTTCATGTTTATGTGAAGTACAGAAGACACACAGAACAAAAAAAAACAAATCCAGGGCAGTGTTTTGTTTTTAAAATGAATCTGATTGGTTCTGAGGAGTTTTAGACACACAGCTTAGACCACAGTGAAAAGCTGCCATGAGATTTTTCATAAGGAGCCAGACAAGCAGGAAGTGTGGAGATCAGAGCAGAATTACAGCAACTTCAAAGCAAAAACAAACAATGAGAACATGAAAACAGCACTGCATTAAGGAAGGTAAAAGTAAAGTAAGTAAAGTATAGGAAGCTATTTAGCTAAAAAAAAAAAATTCCTTAAGTGACCCTTTACAAACCAAAGTTTATTCCTTTCATGCAAGAAAGAAACGTTTACAATGTTTCTCTTTATCTCTGATGTTGAACTTGGCAGGCTGCTTGGATTTATAATTTTTTTGTCAGCTGTCAGAAGTGAGCAGAAAACTTTCTGCACTTGTTACATAGAATCGGGAAATGCTGTTTTAAGATCGAGAGGGGGGTAGAATTGATTCTAGTAAATAGATTTGTTCAAAACGGTCTGTCCGACCAATTTGAACAAATCTGTCTGCTGGCATTTTGGTTTGCTCGCGTGTACACACGAGCAAACCAAAATCCCCGCCAGCAGACAGCGCGCTGACATGTCGGTGACGTGGCGGTGACGTTGACGCCACCACGTCACCGCACCAGGAAGTAAAACTCTTCCGCGCATGCGTCGAAACCATTTGGCGCGTGTGCGAGAAGACATGTCTGCTGGTTAGCATACTAACCAGCAGACATGTCGGGCGGACGGGTTCCCAGCCGACAGATTTCAAAGCATGCTTTGAAATCTGTCGGGTGGCCAAATCCGTCTGTTTGCCCATACACACGATCGAATCTGTCTGCTGAAACGGTCTAGCAGACCGTTTCCAGCAGACAGATTTGATCGTGTGTACGAGGCCTAATACATTGTAAATGTTGTCATCTCTGCCGCTAGTCTTCGCTATTTATATTTCAAAAAATAAAAAATGCTAATGGTTGCGTTTAAAAATCGAATGCAAATAATTCCAAAAGCATAAGCAAACCCTGATTTCATCAAATATATACCTGAATAAACAGAAGCCTAAGCTCGCAACATATGACAAAGTGCACAGGGAATCCTAAATGCCAAAGTAACACTTAACCTCTATATATCTTCTTAATGAAGTCGGCATAGAAAGACACCATGTGAGCCTTTGTAAGAAAGCCGAGCCAGTTACAATGTGGGCTCACTAATAGGACCTGTCACTTGGGCTTTTCCAGGTCAGGGGCTTGGAAGAGCAATTACATCAAATTGGTGGCTGCAGACACTGGAATAAGCCTCCACAGGCCAGGTACCTAAATCATTAGACATGGTCTTTTTCCATGATAAATTGGAGAAGAGAGTGAAACATGCTGCTAGTCATTAATCTGGGGCAATCAGGTTGAAAGCTGGCTTGTTTTATTCAGTAATTAACTGGTTATTTGAAGAAAAATGATACATAGCCTAGCGTGCGCCCATACAACTGCCAACTCGTGGATGGTAATGTGCAGCAGTGGGGAATCTCAAGAGGACAATTCACGCTGTTTCAATTAAAGACATTGACAAATACTGAAAAATGACTGCACGCTTGTATTGACAGAAATACTCCAGTATATACGTAGGGAATAGTGCTAACCCATTCCACATTGAGAGTATAGTACATTGTTTTTGGAAAGAAAAGAAATCAGATACTAAAATCTATATTCTACGACAGAGTGAAGGCTGGGGGGAGAAAATATGGGGATGGGGGAGCACCTGGGTCCAAGGCTGTATAAGACATAGGTGATCCCTACCGCCCACCTTTGAGGGGATTTGGGAGTTTTTATATAATGTTGCTGTGCTTGTGAGGGCTTAACCCTAACTTTGCATGGAGGTTATTGGAGGTCTCATGAAATACATCAATGGCTATATATAGGCCAGCCTCTGGGATAGGCAAAGGTTCAGGTAAAAAACAAAATGAACATTTCATCTCAAATATACAAGGTATATAGGAATACCATAATTATATTTGCATTTTTAATTAGAATAATTCAAATGGAAACTACAAGTGGCCCTTGTCCTCACATATGGTATGCATGCAGCACATTGGATTGACTCCTAGTTCTGCTTTTTTTTTTTTTTGCAAAAGGCTGATACCAAGTTATGTTAAAGTGGATGTAAACCAAAAAAAAAAAAAAAAAGTTTTTTTTTGGATGTCACAATGTAGAGTATAAGATTTTCTATCATCTGTGCCCAGTCTTGCCACACAGAGTTAATCCAGATCTGAGAAATCCTCTTTTAATGTTCAGCGAAAATGAAAAGCCTTCCAGATAAAAACCCTGCCTAAATAAAAAGTCAGTTTTCTCTCTTCTTGCTTTGAGTGACAGGTTATTTACATATCTAGCTTGGAAATGTTTATCATATGTTATGTTATGTTTATCATAACATGAGGTATAAAAAGTAAGAAATCCACCCATCCCCCACATAAAACATCCTGGTAATATACAATGAACTTTGGATCACCTCATGTTATGATAAACATGTCCAAGCTAGATTTGTAAATAACCTGTCACTGAAAGCAAAAACAGAGAAACGGACATTATAATTTGGCAAGTTTTTATCTGGAATTCTGTTCATTTGCACTGAATATTAAAAGAGGATTACTCAGCGCTGGATTAACTCTGTGTGGCAAGACTGGGCACTGATGATAGGAAATATTATACTCTACATTGTGACATCAAAAAAAATTTTTTTTGGGGGGGTTTACATCCACTTTAACCACTTAAGACCCGTACCAAAATGCCCCTTTTTGCGATTCGGCACTGCATCGTTTTAACTGACAATTGCGCGGTCGTGCGACGTGGCTCCCAAACAAAATTGGCGTCCTTTTTTCCCCACAAATAGAGCTTTCTTTTGGTGGTATTTGATCACCTCTGCGGTTTTTATTTTTTGCGCTATAAACAAAAATAGAGCGACAATTTTAAAAAAAATTCAATATTTTTTACTTTTTGCTATAATAAATATCCCCCAAAAATATATAAAAAAAAAAAAAATTTCCTCAGTTTAGGCTGATACGTATTCTTCTACGTATTTTTGGTAAAAAAAATCGCAATAAGCGTTTATCGGTTGGTTTTCGCAAAATGTATAGCGTTTACAAATAAGGGATAGTTTTATTGCATTTTTATAATTTTTTTTTTTTTTACTACTAATAGCGGCGATCAGCGATTTTTTTCGTGACTGCGACATTATGGCGGACACTTCGGACAATTTTGACACATTTTTGGGACAATTGTCATTTTCACAGCAAAAAATGCATTTAAATTGCATTATTTACTGTGGAAATGACAGTTGCAGTTTGGGAGTTAACCACAGGTGGCGCTGTAGGGGATGTGTGACCTAATGTGTGTGTTTACAACTGTAGGGGGGTGTGGCTGTAGGTGTGACGTCATCGATCGCGTCCCCCTATTACAGGGATGACGCGATCGATGCTACGGCCACAGAGAAGCAAGATCGGACATTCCGACATCAAAACTGTGGATTTTATTCGAACGGATGTTGACTCAAACTTGTCTTGCATACACACGGTCACACAAATGTTGTCGGAAATTACGAACGTTAAGAGCGCGGTCACGTACAACACTACGACGAGCTGAGAAAAATTAAGTTTAATGATATCGAGCATGCGTCAAATTGATTTTGAGCATGGGTAGGATTTTTGTGCGTCGGAATTGGCTACAAATGATCAGAATTTCAAACAAGAACTTTTGTTGTCGGAAAAATTGAGAACCAGCTCTCAAACATTCTCAAGGAAATGTCCGATGGAGCCTACACACAGTCAGATTTTTGACAAGCTCACATCGAACATTTGTTGTCGGAAATTTCCGACCGTGTGTACGCGACATAATATACAGTGCAGAAAATAAGTATTTAAACACCCTTCTATTTTGCAAGTTCTCCCACTTGGAAATAATGGAGGGGTCTGAAATTGTCATCATAGGTGCATGTCCGACACTGTGAGAGACATAATCAAAAAGAAAAATTCCAGAAATCACAATTTATGAATTTTTAACTATTTATTTGTATGATACAGCTGCAAAGAAGTATTTGAACACCTGTCTATCAGCTAGAATTCTGACCCTCAAAGACCTGTTAGTCTGCCTTTAAAATGTCTACCTCCACTCCATTTATTATCCTAAATTAGATGCACCTGTTTGAGGTCATTAGCTGCATAAAGACACCTGTCCACCCCATACAATCAGTAAGAATCCAACTACTAACATGGCCAAGACCAAAGAGCTGTCCAAAGACACTAGAGACAAAATTGTACACCTCCACAAGGCTGGAAAGGGCTACGGGGAAATTGCCAAGCAGCTTGGTGAAAAAAGGTCCACTGTTGGAGCAATCATTAGAAAATGGAAGAAGCTAAACATGACTGTCAATCTCCCTCGGACTGGGGCTCCATGCAAAATCTCACCTCGTGGGGTCTCAATGATCCTAAGAAAGGTGAGAAATCAGCCCAGGACTACACGGGAGGAGCTGGTCAATGACCTGAAAAGAGCTGGGACCACCGTTTCCAAGGTTACTGTTGGTAATACACTAAGACGTCATGGTTTGAAATCATGCATGGCACGGAAGGTTCCCTTGCTTAAACCAGCACATGTCAAGGCCCGTCTTAAGTCTGCCAATGACCATTTGGATGATCCAGAGGAGTCATGGGAGAAAGTCATGTGGTCAGATGAGACCAAAATAGAACTTTTTGGTCATAATTCCACTAACCGTGTTTGGGGGAAAAAGAATGATGAGTACCATCCCAAGATCACCATCCCTACTGTGAAGCATGGGGGTGGTAGCATCATGCTTTGGGGGTGTTTTTCTGCACATGGGACAGGGCGACTGCACTGTATTAAGGAGAGGATGACCGGGGCCATGTATTGCGAGATTTTGGGCAACAACCTCCTTCCCTCAGTTAGAGCTTTGAAGATGGGTCGAGGCTGGGTCTTCCAACATGACAATGACCCGAAGCACACAGCCAGGATAACCAAGGAGTGGCTCTGTAAGAAGCATATCAAGGTTCTGGCGTGGCCTAGCCAGTCTCCAGATCTAAACCCAATAGAGAATCTTTGGAGGGAGCTCAAACTCCGTGTTTCTCAGCGACAGCCCAGAAACCTGACTGATCTAGAGAAGACCTGTGTGGAGAAGTGGGCCAAAATCCCTCCTCCAGTGTGTGCAAACCTGGTGAAAAACTACAAGAAACGTTTGACCTCTGTAATTGCAAACAAAGGCTACTGTACCAAATATTAACATTGATTTTCTCAGGTGTTCAACTACTTCTTTGCAGCTGTATCATACAAATAAATAGTTAAAAAAATCATACATTGTGATTTCTGGAATTTTTATTTTTGATTATGTCTCTCACAGTGGACATGCACCTACGATAACAATTTCAGACCCCTCCATGATTTCCAAGTGGGAGAACTTGCAAAATAGCAGGGTGTTCAAATACTTATTTTCTGCACTGTATATGTGTATATAAACCCTAACAATGAACTTCTCTTATGTGCTCTGCATTGAAAGCGTTTTTTATATCTATTTAATAAGTGAAACAAATAGCCGTTTATCATTCCAGAACTCCAGTGAGCTCCTAACTTCTTTTACTCCTTGCAGTGTTATCTCAAAAATAGTTATTTGCTCTGCCAGGTTCACCTCAGCAAACTACAGAACACCTCCCTCTCTGCCATCTAGATAAAGAAAGAAGTGGTGTATCTGGATTTTGCAAAAGCATTTGATACAGTTCGATATAATTGTTTACTGTACAAAATAAGGTCCATTGGCATGGACTATAGGGTAAGAACATGGATTGAAAACTAGCTACAGGGGCGATTTCAGAGGGTGGTAATAAATGCAGAGTACGGGGGGAAAGCAGGGTCCCGCAGGAGGATGGGGTAAACAGCTCAATCCCTGTATTTGCAGATGACACCAAGCTAAGCAGGGCAATAACTTCTCTGCAGTATAAACGATAATTCTCCCACTCTACAAGACTCTGGTCCAGCTGCACCTGGAGTTTACTGTCCAGTTCTGGGCACCAAGCCTCAGGAAGGATGTACTGGTACTGGAGAGAGTCCAGAGAAGGGCAAAAAAACGAATACAGGGACTGGAGGACCATAGTTATGAGGAAAGGTTGCGAGCACTTAACTTGTTCTCTCTGTAGAGGAGATGCTTGAGAGGGGATATGATTTCAGTGTACAAATACAGTACTGGTGACCCCACAATAGAGATAAAACTTTTCCTATTTATTAAGACACACGGCCATTTACTAAAATTAGAAGAAAGCAGTTTAATCTTAAACTGTGTAGAGGGTTCTTTACTATAAGAGCAGTTAGGACATGGAGTTCCCTTCCACAGGCAGTGGTTTCAGTGAGGAGCATTGATAATTTAAAAAAAACTTTTAGATAAGCACCTGAACGACCACAACGTACAGGGATATACAAAGTAATACTGACATAAAATCACACACATAGGTTGGACTTGATGGTCTTTTTTCAACCTTGTCCAATGCTGTATCCTCGCCTAGGCCAACAAGGCCGAGGCCTAGGGAAGCACTTTGCAGGGGGGCAGCACGGAAAGAGTCCCAGCCGGCTTGCTCTACACTGTTAGTGTAGTGCTAGTCTTATGGGGCGGACTGGTTTGACATGCAAATTAGTCTAGCGCTCCCATAAAGCAGCTGAACTGCTTCTGGTATGCAGGCGGCCAGCCTGCATACCGGGGGGGGGGGGGTTCTTTTAATTTTGACTGTCCTATCATTCTGGACCACAAACCTTCCTCACTGTGCTGTGTTTTCTTCTGCACCATTGGATTCGTTTTATCTTCTTAGTCCTCTCCAAAAAATGATCAGAAATTTGTGGTTAAAGTAGAACTATAGGCACCACTTTTTGTTTTAATTTTGGATAGAGTAAGGGAGGGTTATAGCCCCTGTCAGTTTATTTTTTGGCATCCCTATCCCATTGCAGAGATTTCCTTTCACTTCCTGCCCCATAGCCAAACAGAATGTGAGAGGAAATCTGTGCAAAATTTCAGGGTCGGTCTTAAACAGAAAGGGGTGTGGCCTTGACAGGAAGGGGTGGGCCATATTTAAATTAGGGGGTGCATGAGTTTAGTCAGGCCTAGGGCAGCAAAAAACTTAAATACACTACTGACCTTGCCTACTATGTAACTATGGTATGGAGATGAGGAGAACAAGAGTTATTCTATAGTCCTTACACACTTCCCGTGTGGGGTTGACAACATTGTTCCCCCATAGATACAGCACAGTGTGTGAGAGTTGTCAATCATCCTTCAACACAATGCAGTACAGGCATGTTTACAAGGTGAAACTAAAGAAGAAAAACTGAAAAACAAAAACAAATGCAGCCACCACATTTGTGGACTGGTGAGCTGTGATATACAGTTGAACCTTGGATTACAAGCATAATCCATTCCAGGAGAATGCTCGTAATCCAAAGAACTTGCATATCAAAGTGAGGTTCCCCATTGAACTCAATGGAAACAAAAATAATGTGTTCCGCATTGACTTCAATGGGATGCAGTACTGCATACGGCCAGAGGTAGTGGGGCGCCAGAGAGCCTCAGAAACGTCCGAGGATACCTCATCTAACCTCAGCAAACATTGGAAGGCTCAGAAACTGTATTTCTGTGTCTTTCCGAGCAATGCCGAACAGCGCCAATCAGCTGCGATCGTCGCTGTTCGGGTCTGCTCTGCTCCAGCCCAAATGCGGTACTCCAGGTTTTATTAGGTTGAATTCTGCTCGTCTTGCGAGACAACACTCGCAAACCAAGTCAGAATTTAAAATAAAGTTGCTTGCAAATCAAAACGCTTGTTAACCGCGTTACTCTTAAACCGAGGTTCCACTGTATATGTCATGTATGTTCTTGGTTTTAGACTTTAAAGTGTTAAAACTCCCCACCATGTTTTTTAACCCTTCTTATCTGTTTTGCTAGGTTATCTTCACAATATAGTATATACCCACAATCCAGCAATGTCCTGCTGCAATCTGCTGTTTGGGTGACATAGCCCCAGGTTCCATGCCTTCATATTGGTCCTCTTCTTCTGGGTTCTGGCGTGTCTGGATGACACACCGGGCCTGGACACTCTGTGTCCCTGGTCCTGCAGCCTCCTGGGAGATATGATGTGAGTATGCAGGACCAGGGACACATTACAATGGTGGAGAGGAGCTCAGGGCCAGAACAAAAATAAATATATAAACACATTGGGGAGGCGTGTGTGTGTGTTTAAAGAAACAAACATAGTTTTTGGGGCCAAGTTGCACTTTATTCCAAAAGCAGGCATGCATAGTGTAAAGTCAGCTTTTCCTTCCTGCAATTTCTATAATTATGCACACATCGATCAATTGGAGGGCTTGTTCAATGCCTATGAACCATTTATTGGCAGATTATATATAAAGCTGCCAGGTGATCAGCCTGTGAAGAGAGATCAATTGATTACAGTTATAATAATACTGATAGCATTGATCTTATGAATGCCAGCTGTTAAACAATATTTGCACAACCAAGCATTTTAGGGACATGACTAGGCAATAGAAATCCAACTGAAATATATAAGCTCTGTGGTAATTTCCCTTTACACAGATTATCCTATTTCAGGCTCATTTCTTTCCTTTTTAGAAGCATTTTGTCCAGAACATAAAGACTTCATTTATTTAACTTTAATTACTTGAATCAGACAAGCGAGTGAGGTGGTTGTCTCCCCGCAGAGTAAAGATCACAATGGGCCGAAGCTTTGAAAAAAGACAGTTAATGAAAAACTTCACCAGGGATCCATATATGAGCCTGGTTGCTTCCACCCAGCCCACACAGAAGCCTCAGATCCCTTAAGCTGCACTTTGAAGAGCTGCTGCAACGGCGTGTTGATGAAAGCAAGGTCACAGACCACTGGGGCCTCCTCTCTCTACTGCACCTTCAAGTTAAAAATCATTGAGCCTGTTTGACTAAACTTTACAAAACTTCTACTATCTGATTAGAAGCCAGTGAAAAGCATTATCTTTCCTTACATATCTGCTCGTTTGGCTCCAATTTTTTACTCCTCTTCCATGGGAATTAGACTTTGAACAATATCACCAGTCTGAAAGGGCAGATGTTAAGTTAGTCTGAGAAGTAGCGATGGAAACTCCTGCACCCTGTGGTTTGCCCCATCCTTTCCTTACTTGATAATGATGTGGGGTAACCTGACTTGTAGTGATATATTATAAAAATTGACAAAAAAGATAATAACTACAATACTATATATGACTGATTTTGATGTTAGATCTCAAGTTTCACTGATACCACATTCATATGTTTAGTTGCTATACCCAACATACAGTGCATCCGAATAGTATTCACAGCACTTTGCTTTTTCTACATTTTGTTATGTTACATCCTAATTCCAAAATTGATTAAATTCATTATTTTCCTCAAAATTCTACAAACAATCCCCCATAATGTATACACGTAAGTAAAAAAAAGTCCTTAGTCCATATAGACAAAGTTCCAATACTCAAAGCAGCGCTCCATCAAATAAATGAAGTATGACCAACATTCACATGTAAAAACATATGAGAATCCAGTAGTATGTTAATAGGTGATGAGACAGTTCAATTGATAGGTGAAGGATTCTACTTAGTGATCGATAGGCATATACCATCCACCAGAGGCCACACCACGTGAAACACACTTCTCTAGGGGTTTACACTCACCAAAGGGGTGTACCAGTAATTCAAAAGCCTTGAACACACCAGGTGTCTCCCGTAATATATGCTTAGGGTTATTGGCCTATTGGAAGCTGAACCTCCACCCCAGTCTTAGGTCTAGAGTGCTCTGGACCAGGTTTTCATCAAGGATGTCTCTGTACATTGCTGCATTCATCTTTCCCTCGACCCTGACTAGTCTCCCAGATCCTGCCACTAAAAAAACATCCCCACAGAATAATGCTGACACCACCATGCTTCACTGTAGGGATGGTATTTGCCAAGTGATGAGCGGTGCCTGGTTTCCTCCAGACATGACACTTGCCATTCAGGCCAAAGCATTCATTCTTTGTTTTATCAGACCAGAGAAGTTTGTTTATCATGGTTTTAGAGTCCTTCAGGTGTCTTTTGGCTAACACCAGGCAGGCTGTCATGTGCCTTTTACTGAGGAGTGGCCTCCATATGACCACTCTGCCATACAGGCCTGAGTACTGCAGAGATAGTCGGTCTTCAGGAAGGTTCTCCTCTCTCCACAGAGAAATGCTGGAGCTCTGTCATAGTGACCATTGAGTTCTTGGTCGCCCCCCTAACTAAGGCCCTTCTCCCCCGATCGCTCAGTTTGGCCGGGCACCCCGCTGTAGGAAGAGTCCTGGTGGTCCCAAACTTATTCCATTTACAGTTGGAGGCCACTGTGCTCATTGGGACCTTCAATGCTGCAGAAAATTTTCTGTACCCTTCCCCAGATTTGTGCCTTGATACAATCCTGTCTCTGAGGTCTACAGACAATTCCTTGGGGTTCATGGCTTGGTTTGTGCTCTGACATGCACTGTTAACTGTGGGACCTTATATAGACACATGTGTGCCTTTCCAAATCATGTCCAACTGAATTTACAACAGGTGGAATTCAATCAAGTTGTAGAAACATCTCAAGGATGATCAGTGGAAACAGAATGCACCCAAGCTTAATTTTGAGTGTCACGGCACAGGTTGTAAATACTTCTGTACATGCGATTGTTTTGTTTTTTATTTTTAATCAATTTGAAAAGATTTCAAACAAAAGATTTCAAATAAACTTCTTTCACGGGGTATTGTTTGTAGAATTTTGAGGAAAATATTGAATTGAATCCATTTTGGAATAAGAATGTAACATAACAAAATGTGGAAAAAGTGAAGTGCTGAGAATACTTTCCTGGTACACTGTATTTATTAAGGGTCTATTTGCAGCACAGCAAATACGTTATTGTAAGTATAATGCTTGCAAGCTGGTGTGCTGCAATGCATTGTTAAAACACATTGCAGTGCTTTCTTGCAACTTGTCATTACTATCTGCTGCAGAGTCTTGCCTCGCACATAGGAACGTACTGCCTAAGAATGTTTAATTATTTTTTTCAGCACTATGTTGGAATGAAAACTATAGGACTTAAATTATAACTAAAGCAATTTTTTTATGTGTTGGATAGAGTAGAGGTGGAGTAAAGCACCTGTCAATTTTTATTGCCGTCTGTGTCCCTGTGACTCTCTCTGCCCTGTTTACCATTATCATTGAAAGTAAAAGAAAATCCCAAATTTTGGGTCGCCCCCAGAAAAGTAATAGAGGGGAAATCTTCCAATGGCGGAACTAGTTCTGGTGACCTGGGGGTCCCCAAGGAATTCCCTACATTTTCAAGGATTTCCTCTAACTTCCTGTTTGGCTATGGGACCGGAAGTGAAATCTCCATAATGGGACACAGATGGTGAAAAAAAATCTGACAGGTGTTAAAACCCTCCCCTGCTCTATCCAAAAAAATGAAAAAAGTTTTGCCTATAGTTCTAATTTAGGTCACATTGCTTAGTTCATGTGATGGGACTGTAGGCAATGCAGGTCAACACTGCTTGTATAAATGAGCCCCAAAGGATTAAACGAGCCAGAACACAAAACACAGCAATGAAAAGTGTAACAAAATGATCAGACAGGGAGTAACTGTAACTTGCAGTTTACTAAACAGGTCCAAAGTTAGAATCAATAATGCAAAACAGGTTCAGAATGAAAAAAAAATTGCATATACTGCACATTAATACAAAACAAAATATGAAAGCTGTCCAAAACATTGACTCTTAACAGCAATTGGTTAGAGTGTGTGATAGCACTGGACTGATAGAAATTAGGTATTGGTATTTTGGATTCAACACAGAATTAAACCTACTTTAATTCTGATGAACAGTGAACAGGGCCGGCCTTAGGTGTTCAGGCGCCCTGTGAGAGCTAATCCTGTGGTGCCCCCCCCCCCCTGCAGCCTACCAGTGCCCACCAATTGCAGCCCCATCAGCGCCCATCAAATGCAACCTACCAGTTCCCACCAAATCCAGCTCATTAGTGCACACCAATTGCAGTCTGTCAGTGCTCCTGGATCACACAGAGCAGCGACGATCTCCTGCTGTCACAGAGCTTGGATTTGAATCTCCTGGGCGCCACAGTAACAAAGTCCCGCCTCCTAGACCAGCTTGCGGCTTCTATGATACACGTCACACTGATTCAATTTTACTGCATTGGATCAGTGTTCCGTCTATCTCACAGGAGGCAGGACTTTGTTAAAGTGCCACCAGGAATTTCAGACCAAAGCTTGTGCGATGTGCGAGACACACACAAGCAGTGGCATCGCTAGGGTTGGTGTCACCTGGTGCGGTCAGCAGGACCGACAGGTCAGCGGCCAGCAGGACCCACAGGTCCGCAGACAGTTCCCAGCAGGACCTACAGCCTGTGGGTCCTGCCGGGGACTGGCCGCGGATCTGTGGGCCCGGCTGGGGGTTGGCCACGGATATGTGGGCCCTGCAGGGGGCTGGCCGTGGATCTGTGGGCCCTGCAGGGGGCTGGCCGCGGATCTGTGGGTCCTGCAGGGAGCTGGCCGCAGATCTGTGGGTCCTGCTGGGAGCTGGTCATGACCTGTGGGTCCTGCTGGGAGCTGGTCATGACTTAGGGATCCTGCTGAGAGCTGGTCATGACCTGTTGGACCTGCTGGCCTGTAGGCCACCATGGCTAGCTTCCAGCAGGGCCCACGGGTAATGGGAAGCTCCAGCAGGGGGGAGAAATAAATAGAATGATCATGTGGGGGTCAGGGTCTCTCACCTCAGCCATGGTCCGATGGCAGCTGCCAGCTCAGGACAGGTCCTCCTCCTTGCAAGTTGCATGGCCTCCTCCATTCCTGGTGATGGCGATGCTCCTGTGCTGGGGTCAATTTTCTATCACATGCACTGACTTCAGCCAGCAGCGTGCCCAGGCAGGCCCCCGCAGCATAAGAAAGATCCAAACCCGTAGCACAACTTTTCTTTCCTCACTCACTTTCCTTACTCACTCCACCCACCGGGAGCCTCAGCACGCAGCTGCGGACTACAACTTCCAGAAGCCACGGCGGCTGCCGTCACGTCACTGAAGTCAGCTAGCTAGTGAGGGATGTAACGGCCGCCGTGGCTTCTGGGAGTTGTAGTCTGTGACTTTCTCCGAGACAGACGAGTGACTTGCTTGGGGTGAAGCCGCAAGAGAAAAAATGTAAGCGGACGGGCATGTCTCCTGGCGCTGCCCCCAACAGTGCTACTGTGCTTGTGTTTACTAGCGGACTGCACCTCCTCCCCATAGCGATGCTTTGGTACAGATCAAGGAGAGGAGGAGGGAGGGAAGCGCTCTGCACTGCGGCCGCACTGCTCGCACACCCCAAAGGCCGGCCCTGACAGTGAATGAGCAGCGTAGGCCTCCACTTTGTTCCAGTCTTGGGCTTCTGATTCTCTGGTAGTCTGAAAAGAGGACATATAGTAGGTGCAAAATTTGGGGTGAGTGTTGAGGAAGGTCCAGTAGAAAAGTTTATGAAACTTCAGGAATTTTAGTCCAACATTTTTGTTGATATAGAGTATCAAGAGAAGCCAGCAAATTTCAGGGGAAATGTCTTCCCCTTCAATCCCACCACTAGTCCAATCGTATCCACGGCTTCAGTCTTGAATTAATCTATGAGCCCAGCCCCACTCTACATGCAGAGCGCCAAACGCATGGATTTCAATGTTTTTTTTGAGCGTATGATTAGAGCCTGAGGCTCTAATGGGCTTCAAAAAAGAGTGGGCTTGGGGCGCAGAGCACTGTGCCTTAAGCCCACCCAGTTGTGTGACAATAGTGATTTAATATTCTCTATTGTCTTCCTGATTCTCCTCTCAGGCCAATCGCATTGGCCGTCGAGGAGGAGGTGACGCAGGGGAAGCTGCCGTGAAGCCGAGAAGGAGATGCAGGGTGAAGCTGCCGAGGAGGAAGGGCTGCGAGCTATCTAGATGGGGTAAGTGTGGGGCTGGTGAGCTGACGATCGAGCGGCGAGAGGGGGCGAGGGTTCGACCGACTGACCGGGGGGGTTTCGGGTGGTTTGTTTGCTCCCCCCCCCACAAAAAATGAAGCACCAGCCGCCACTGCTGATAGCAATAATCAAAAGTCATTTCAGGTACCTTAATTCTGTCTTAACAGCAATGTCTCTGATGCCGCGTACACACGGCAGAGAAACTTGACGGGCGGAACACATCGTTCCGCCCGTCGAGGTTCTCTGCCGGCCGTCAGATTCGGCGACCTGCCCGTCGGGAAAGGCAACCAGCCATTCAACCCCGACGGGCCATCGAGCAAATAGAGAACCTGCTCTCTATTTGCTCGACGGGTTTTTCCCTCCGGGCGGGGCTCGTCGAGAGCGTACACACGGCCAAGGTTCTCGGCAGAATGCCGCTCCCAGCGAGGTTCTTGCTGGTTTCTGCCGAGAACCTCGGTCGTGTGTACGAGGCTTGAGTCAAAGCGGTATTAAACCCAAAACCAAAAATGTAATATATTACAGCTTGCCAATCATTAGATGTGGTGGCTGCATCAGTTTAGGTTTGTTAGGCTTTTTCCCTACTCTGTTTTAACCTGTTGATCTGGCCAGTAACACACCTCCTGTATTACACTGGATGAAGGTGCACAGAGGGCACCTTTGAACAGCAGCATTGTTGATCTGGGGGGAGGAGAGTGTTAAACATACTTGCAGTTTTAATTACACTAAAAAACTGAAGCCAAACTCCAGCTAATACTTTATAAACAGTTACAGCAAACAGCTCTACAGCTTTTTACATTTTGGAAAAAAGGTTTTACATAAATAATGAAAAACTGACCATTGTAAGCACCCCTGTCAACGTTAAATGGTTCATCTCATCACTATAACTGATAAATATAGAAGAGCGCTTGTTCTTTTGAAAAACAGCAGACTTACTGGCTGGATCACCAGCTGAAAATAAAGGCAAGAAAGCCTAAAAATGAAAATTAATACAGGAATCATATCTAAGATTTGGTAAGCTGCCATATAATAAATATTTGCTTTTGGGTTTAATACCACTTTATTCAGGGTAACATGTGCATAACATTCACTAGCGGGTTCTATAACAACAGAGAGTCAAGCTGAAAATCACTACTAAAACAGTTCAGAACACAAACAGATTATCCTCATCAAACAGCATCCCTCTTAGCAAAGTCTAGGGTAGCTCTGGTAACACAAGTGAAACCCTGGAGGGATTCAACGTCCCAGGGCCAAAGGGTCACTCTACTGGAACTGAGTCTTCCACAGAAACTGTGTGCTATTAGGCTCTGGCCTGACTGCCTACACCAGGGGTGGCCAACCAGTGGCCCGGGGGCCACATGTGGCCCGCGGAGCCCTCTGATGTGGCCCGCGACCTCCTGTTCTGGAATGGTGGGTTGGCAAGCCCAGATCACAGGTTGCCGACCCACCATACCATAGAATCAGCGTTGTGAATGAAGCTGGTGGTAGAGGAAGAAAGCGGCTGTGGAGCAGAGCCCCATAAGCCGATGCTTCCACTACAGCAGTCTATGGCAAAGTTCAGCTAACCCGCAGGATAGACACAGGTGCACTATGCTGCACCCATGGTGTGGGTAAACCACAGCACATCAGTGTGAAAGGAGTCTTGGGTCCTTGTCATACCATCAGCCAAACCAAATGGGACCCTCAATTCGCCTCGACAGAGCGACAGATGTCTGTTTACGCCTGCCTACCTCTGCAATCCGAAAAACAGAAAGGAGTTTGTCCCCTTTCATCTAGGCGGATCAGAGGGTCTATAGAGTAGCTGTGACCTGTCATTCGCCCGCTCCACTCATTGTGGCCCTCGACTGGTTACCAAGTTGCTTAAGTGGCCCTCGCTCTTCAAAAGGTTGGGCACCCCTGGCCTACACACTGGTTCTGACAATGGAGTACCTTTCACTTGGCTGCAGATCACTTGCCCAACTACTGTACCTCTGCCTCATTAGGTTTGGCCTCTCTGAGCTACTTAGGGTGGTAAGGTGAGAAACATATCTTCCCTTTACCCATGAACCCAGGGAATTGGGAGGAAATTAGTTAAAGGGGCCTGTTTGTGCCTTTGCGCATAGTTCGTAAATGGAAAAGGATACTCTGCTACAAAAGTTTATGCCATATGGTTGTCTGGCTGTCCCTGAACTTACTGAACGGACATACAGGCATCTGTACTTGGAGTCACTAACAGGGGCGGACTGACAACTCATGGGGGCCCAATGTCTCTAAGTCAAAGCGGTATTAAACCCAAAACCAAAAATGTAATATATTGCAGCTTGCCAATCATTAGATGTGGTGGCTGCATCAGTTTAAGTTTGTTAGGCTTTTTTCCCACTCTGTTTTAACCTGTTGATCTGGCCAGTAACACACCTCCTGTATTACACTGGATGAAGGTGCACAGAGGGCACCTTTGAACAGCAGCATTGTTGATCTGGGGGGAGGAGAGTGTTAAACATAGTAGCAATTTTAATTACACAATCTGAAGCCAAACTCCAGCTAAGGTGAGGAACTTATCTTCCCTTTACCCATGAACCCATGGAATTGGGAGGAAATTAGTTTAAGGGGCCTGTTTGTGCCTTCGCGCATAGTTCGTAAATGGAAAAGGACACTCTGCTACAAAAATGTATGCCATATGGTTGTCTGGCTGTCCCTGTACTTACTGAATGGACATACAGGCATCTGTACTTGAAGTCACTAACAGGGGCGGACTGACAACTCATGGGGGCCCCCGGGCAATAGGAGATTATGGGGCCCCTGGGCAACTGGAGATTATGGGGCCATACAGTATACATGCACAGTACCCACACACACACTGAAAAGGTACTGGAGAGGTGGGGCAGCTATAATCTTGGGATTTTTAGACCAAAAGGATGTCGGTAAGGGACATTTCAGGGACAGATGTAAAAAACACAGATTTTAACATACTGTCCCTGGTTTTACTAAGGCTAGCAACCCTGATGGGGCCCCCTAGTGGCATGGTCAGTCCACCCCTGGTCACTGATCACATATTTCATTACTTGGAGTCACCAAACACATATTTCAGTACTTGGAGTCAGTACTTAGAGTAAAGTGGGCATACGTTATACAATTGTTTTGTTAAATTTCCTTTAGAGTTACCTTCAACCATGTAGTATAAGGGCCTGCCTGATTGCATACAAATTGAAAGTGTTTAGATCTGACCTCATATTTTGGTAAATCTAAGGAAAAATTGTACAAAATAAATTGTATAATGTATGGCCAGCCTTAGTGAATGTAACCAGTAAAGTTAGAATTATGTCAGGGGTCTTGATCTATAGTCTTCTTACTGAATCAGAAATTATTGAAGCCTAGCTAGCACTTTCAAATGGTGGGGTTGGCAAAAGGATCGTACACACCAATTTAAAATCTTTCCATTAAGAAGTGAATTTAAAGAGCCATTTACTGGAATAGGCCATTTTGAATCTAATGTGGTAACACTTATGCACATGAAAAACACACCTTATAGTACAATCAGGGCCGTCTTTAATATGGTTTGGGCCCTGGGCAAACATTTTTTTTGGGCCCCCCTTTAGCTTATTTTGGGCCTGGCTGATTCACATGTATGTGTTTTGGCGGCCCTCATTTGTGCAGGCACAGCAGCCCATTGATTTGAATGGGCTGCCATGCCTTTGTTTCCTGCAGAAAAAAGGTGCATTCAGCATTTTAAAAATCAGTTGCCTTGAAATCCATTCTGCTTTTGCTCCATGCTACTTACCTGCAGTTCTTGCACACACAAACGCACTGTGTTTTTAAAAGCGTGACCTAAACGTCTAAAAATGCAGCAAGTTTGACAAGTCACAGCAGACAGCAGAATGGACAGACAGTGCTGTATTTCATTGCTTGATGGGCATAGGTGTGCCGTGTGCTCAGCCTATTACATGAGGCATCAAATGAATGGGCTGCTGTGCCTGCACAAATGTGGGCCACTAAAACACATACATGTGAACCAGTCAGGCCCAAAATAAGCCCATCAAGCAGTTAAATAAAGACAGTAATGCCATGTGCTCTGAGGCCTTACTCAGCCTGGACTGCAGGTCTGGTCTGTGACTTAAAGAGTTCCTCTATTTTACACATGGTATGGCATGGGGTCCCATGGTGCTAAAACAGAATGGACAGACGGTGCTGTGACCCCATGCCATGCCATGTGTAAATTACAGGAACTTTTTAAAACACTGACCAGACCTGCAGTGAATCATCAAATATTATAAAGACTTTGGGCACACTCTACAGAAAACTTGTATTTACAATATAGATTAGCAAACAGTGACATACCTTGAGGAGCAGGACATGAAGAAGTCAGCCTCAGGAAGAGCAAACATGGGATGCTATAAAATCACATTCTAATTCACTTTTATATACAAGCAGCACCCAGTGGCAGGAAGGGAGAAGTGCACGTCTAAAGGGAAGCCAGGTGTTCTGTACATTTTAAAACACTGGGAAGGGAAGCAGTACTGTCACCTGGCTGCGTGCCGCTGATGATTTTCAGCCTGATTTGTGGGCAGAACAGGGGCTTAACGGGCGGCAGGGCCGCCATCAGGAATTATGGGGCCCCTTACACAGCTTCAGGCATGGGCCCCCTGGAGCAGAGAACGGGGGGGGGGGAGTGCTGCCCCCTTAAATTGAGACGCGCAGGGGGGGGGGGGGCGGGGCTGCTGCGAATTTAGAAGCGGGAGGCCCTTTACAAAAAAAAGATTTAATAAAGAAGAATATATATAAAAAAAGGGGTTTTGCCACCCGGGACCTCTGGACCCTTTAATAAAAAATAAAATAAAATAAATATATTAAAAATAAACACTTATAAAAAAAAAGTGGGAACCTCTGGGCCCTTTAATAAAAAAAATATATAAACAAAAATAAAAAAATAAACATTTATAAAAAAAATTAAAAAGGGTGTTTGCCACGTGGGGCCCTGGGGACCTCTGAGCCCTTTAATTTTATATATATATATATATATATATATATATATATATATATATATATATATATATATACATACATACATACATATATATATATATATATATATATATATATATATATATATATATATATATAAATAAAAAGAAAAAAAAAGAAATAAAATATTAAAAAAAATTATAAAAAAAGGGGGGTTGCCATCCAGGGCCCTGGGGATCTCTGGGTCCTTTAATAATAATAACATTTATATTATATAATATGTATATATATATATATATATATATATATATATATATATATATATATATATATATATATATATATATATATAAATAAAATAAATATATAAAAAAGGTTTTTTTTATAAAAAAGGGGGGACTTCATCCGGGGCCCTGGGGAACTACGGGCCCCTGGGGACCTCCAGACCTCTAAAAAAAAATTGGCCCTTTAATAAAAAATAAAATACAAATATATAAAATAAATATATTTTTTTTATTTAAAAATAAATAAAAAAAAGGGGGGTTGCCATCTTGGGCCCTGGGGGCCTCCGAGTCCCTGGGGACCCCTAAAAAAAAATTGGCACTTTAATAAAAAATAAAAATATATTTAAAAAAATTGGCCCTTTAATAAAAAATAAAAATATATAAAATAAATATATTTTTTTATTTAAAAATAAATAAAAAAAAGGGGGGGTTGCCATCTTGGGCCCTGGGGGCCTCCGGGCCCCTGGGGACCTCCGGACCTCCGGACCCCTAAAAAAAAGGGGTTTGCTTTGGGCCCCCAACAGTGACAGGGCCCTGGGCAGCTGCCCCTGTTTGCCCTATGGTAGAGACGGCCCTGAGTACAATGGTATCTTTGCTTTGTGATTAAAGCTTGGTTTAGGTATAAAATAATATATGGGTGTATAGCTATATAAGAAAGAAAAGACAGGCGATATTACCCAACAGATCATACAGAATATGAATACCTTCACTGTAATCACAGAGTCCTAAACAACAGAAAAGACTGAGATAGGGCAATGCTTTAAGGTGCAACATACATGATTGCTTTTGCACTCAGCAGCACTATGTGACTGCTTTGATCTATTACATATAGACGACAGCAGATTCGAATAAGCTGATTGTATGACCTCGGTACAATGCAGGGCACCGGCAAAGACCCCTCCTGTGTTTGCAGCAAGGCACGTGAGTTTGTAGAATTAAATCTCCATGTCATTGTCTCTATTCGCACTTTTTCTGTGTTTGTGTTCAGATCCCCATTGGTTGCCTTTCATTCTCTGTGTAGGAAGAGGTTTCTTTGGGAATGCACATTGTATTCCTCATGCATTGAAATCTCTCAGCCAAGAAACCCTTTGTTTCACACTTTTAAATAGTTACTAAATTACAATGATCTTTGCCTGCTTTAACAACTGTCTGTGTAACGTGTTGCTTGAAATGACATCTTCACACTCATTGGTAATAGGTTCCCGTACTCTGGGCCTTCCCTTAACTGCAAAATATTGAGCCCTGTTGAAAACGTTGTGTATAGTCCTGCTAAAGAAAAATATAAGCTATCTATCACAGTCACAGCACTCTGATAAAATTATCCTGAACTAATCTATATTACCAAAAGTATTGGAACGCCTGCCTTTGCACACACATGAACTTTAATGGCATCCCAGACTTAGTTCAATATTGAGTCGTTTTATGCAGCTATAACGGCTTCAACTCTTCTGGGAAGGCTGTTCACAAGGTTTAGGAATGTTTGACCATTCTTCCAGAAGAGTATTTGTGAGGTGTTGTATCGGTTTGCAGGCCAGTCAAGTTTTGCAGGCCAGTCAAGTTCCTCCACCCCAAACTCGCTCATCCATGTTTTTATGGACCTTGCTTTGTGCACTGGTGTCATGTTGGAACAGGAAGGGGCCATCCCCAAACTGTGTCCACAAAGTTGGGAGAATGAAATTGTCCAAAATGTCTTGGTATGCTGACGTTATAAGAGTTCCCTTCACTGGAGCTAAGGGGCCAAACCCAACCCCTGAAAAACAACCCCACACCATAATCCACCCGTCCACCAAATGATTTGGACCAGTGCACAAAGTAAGGTCCATAAAGGCATGGATGAGCGAGATTGGGGTGGAGGAACTTGACTAGCCTGCACAGAGTCCCGACTTCAACCCAACAGAACACCTTTGGGATGAATTAAAGCGAAGTTGGCGAGTCAGGCCTTCTCATCCAAATCAGGGCCTGACCTCACAAATGCGCTTCTGGAAGAATGGTCAAAAATTCTCATAGACACATTTCTAAACCTCGTGTACACCCTTCCCGGAAGAGTTGAAGCTGTTATAGCTGTGAAGGGTGGGCCAACTCAATATGGATTAAGACTGGGATGCCATTAAAGTTCACGTGCGTGTAAAGGCAGACGTCCCAATACTTTTGGTAATATAGTGTATAATATTGCTTGAGAAACCCCAGGGCATGTATTGTCTTTATTAGATTTAATTTGCCCATTGTCAGGATCGCCACTGTTGAAATAAAATGTACGTAAATTGTGAAATTAAAGGTAAAAAAATTAGCAAATGATATGCATGTTTTGTTCTGCAACCTGCAGTGGCCACTACTAATGCTCTGAAGCTGGCCATACACTAATTTAAATTCAGCCGGTCCAGCAGAGATCAGCCGAATTCTGATCAGCGTATGGCCATCCCCACTCGACAGAAGCTGATCGTTTGACTTTTTTCAAAAGGGACATTTTGTAAAAAATTCCCGATCAGCGGCTGCAGCCAATGGGTTACAAAGTTGAAGACTTTGAATGATTGGACCTTTTTTTATAGAGCCCTCTGCATATCTAGGTGTAGATAAAAGGATCCAGGGGTTGCTGTTGGCATTCGCACTTTATAAACTACTCCAACACTCCATCAGCGTCTTATACTGTGTCATGTAGCCATAAAGCTGATTTTAATGTATGTAAGAAGTTCTAGAAAAAACAGAACAAAAGACACCTGGAAATAAAGTGATCAAAATGACAGATGAATTCTCCATAGTGAAATGTCCTACAGCAAAACCTATTAGTGAGGACTGCAGGAGCTCTGCACATGGGGGTGTATAGGATTAACCTTTGACCCAACAGATCTGCTGCATTGCTTTGATACAACTAAGAGATTAACCTATTTGTTACAGGAGTGGCTTGCAGCATGCTGCAAAGGAATCTATTTACCAGCAAGAAACGAGGATTAAATTTACTGGAGAGGCAATGCTCAAGCATTATGAATACATTGCGCTATAAATTAGTGCCACGCTTAGATATATAAATATATCTTATTCATTATGTATGTTTTTTATTAAGAAAATAAAGTTTAAGTAAACTGTTTTTGCATTATTTTAGTTAAAATATTTTTTTTTTTAGTTTTACTAAAATATCAAGTTTACCAGCGAAAATTGAGTACGTTCCGTCTGTAACAATTGCACTAAGACGGCTACAATCACCTCAAGTTTACCAGCGCAATGCAGACTACTGTAATCATTGCATACGTTGAATCAAACATAAAATGTTATCTGGTTGCAATAAATAAGAAGGCCAGTATGGTGGCCTGAGTTTATGGGAGGAGCCCGGAGGGTATTTAAGCAGCCCACTCACACATGCTCTTTGTCGGTTCAGTGTGCAGTACTACACGTCACTGGGCCGACTCTTCCCAGCTCACCTCATGTCCGTGAGTCTGCGCATTCAATCGCATTCGACATCGCAAGTGCATTGCGGCTTCTTCTTACTGTTGCAGGTTGTATTCAAACCTTTTGTATCTTGTGCAATCTTGCAATTCGTTATACTTCTTATTCTGCATTTCTTTTGTAAAAATCTGCCTCTGACTTATTGTTGCTCATGTTCTAACAGCTTAGTTACAAGCTTGGTACATTTGTAACTTCCTCCTGCCAAACAAACTATGTATTTGTATATTCAGTGCTTGATGTCTCATTCATTTGGACATTAGCATATATTCTTTGTATGGGTTCTTTGGCAGATTGAGGTGGTAATTGAACTCACCTGCTGCCTTGTCTGCACTTGATTAGCCTGGGGGGATGGGTGGCTGGTAGGTGTTCGGTTTCACAGCAAGGAGTAGCATACACTATACAACCAATTCACAGCAGATTTGTTCAACACTCCTTACTTTCGATTCGTATCACATTTGTTTCATGCATTTTACAACCGTTTTTGTATCAGTCATTTCTCTTTATAACCGTTTTGTATCAGATACATTGCATACTTTCCACCATTGCCATTCTATGTTTCCCCCATGCCGTGCGTTTTAGTTTCCGCAGCGGAACTTACGAATTGTTTGTACACGGTTCTTCTCTCTCATTTATTTACCAAAGTTATTGCCTGTGTGTCATGCATGGCGCCACACCACACCACGCCACACTCTTCGGATGTGTTGCACATCCACTCCAGTCCAAGCAAACCCAGTTGCATGTTCACTGTCCCAGGTAGGATTCGTTAGCCTGTTTGTCATGTCAAAATTCGTGGCCACTCATGGTGTCATCCGCATCATATGTTCGGTTCCCACAGTGAAGCTTATAAAATATTCGTACGCACTTCTCGTGTTCTATTTTCTACACCAAACCTTGTTGTTTTGCCCCATGCATGGCATCCCTACATCTTTCCTACATATTTGACTCCAGCCACAGTCCGCCGCAAACTCACTTGCATGGCCCACTGTCGCAAGTAAAATTTGTTACTACATTCTTTATGTCCTATCAATTTGCTACCATTCGTTGTCTCCCATATCGTTCATTAGTGGCCCCTACGGAACCTACGATTCAAACAGGCGTTGTCCTCTACCTTATACTGCTTGCTTAAGGTACAAACAAACCAGGTGTTTCTATCCTTTCTCAGTAACCCAATTCTTATTGATTGAGACCTTGCAACCATGCAAATCATCTCAGCTGCCTGACACCCTTGTTAAGACCCTTGCAACACATGACCTTTACAAAACGCAAAATAAAATATATATAAAAACGCAGAAAAAAAAAAAAAACGCAAAAAAGACCTGCAAAAAAAAAAAACGTTTCCACCACGCAATCTCAGCCCCTCGGCAACCTGACACCTGTTGAGACCATTTGCAACCACGCAAAATCGTCTCAGCAGCCTGACACCCTTGTTGAGACCCTTGCAAACGCAATATCGTCTCAGCAGCCCTCACGCTCATTGAGATCCTTGCAACCATGCAAAATCAGCAGCCTGACACCCTTGTTAGACCCTTGCAACACATGACCTTTACAAGACGCAAAATAAAATTACAAATAAATATAAAAACGCAAAAAAAATAAAAACGCAAAAAAAAAACCTTTGCCACCTCGCAATCTCAGCCCCTCTGCAACCTGACACCTGTTGAGACCATTTGCAACCACGCAAAATCGTCTCAGCAGCCTGACACCCTTGTTGAGACCCTTGCAAACGCAATATCGTCTCAGCAGCCATCACACTCATTGACATCCTTGCAACCACTCGTATATCGTCTCAGCAGCCTGACACCCTTAAGACCCTTGCAACACATGACCCTTACAAAAGGCAAAAAAAAATATATATATATATAAAAACGCAAAAAAAAAAAAAAGGAAAATTAAACATTAAAGTGCAAAAAAAAAAAAATAACATTTTTTGCCACCACACAATCTCGGCCCAGCAACCTGACACCTGTTTAGACCATTGCAACCAAGCAAAATCGTCTCAGCAGCCTGACACCCTTGTTGAGACCCTTGCAAACGCAATACCGTCTCAGCAGACCCACACTCATCGAGACCCTTGAAACCACACAAAATCATCTCAGAAGCCTAACACCCTTGTTAAGACCCTTGCAACACAAGGCCCTTACAAAAACGCAAAGAAAAATATATATATATAAAAAAATAAAAAAAACGCAAAAAAAACGTTGCCACCACGCAATCTCGGCCCAGCAACCTGACACCTGTTGAGACAATTGCAACCACGCAAAATCGTCTCAGCAGCCCCACATTCATCAAGGCCCTTGCAACCACGCAATACCGTCTCGGCAGCCTCACACCATTGTTGAGACCCTTGCAAACGCAATACCGTCTCAGCAGCCCCACACTCATCGAGAGTCTTGCAACCACGCAATACCGTCTCAAGCAACCTCCCACTCATCAAAGACCTTTGTGACCATGCAGTCTCGCCCCAGCAACATGGCATTCATTGAGACCCTTGCAGCCAGAAAAATGGGTGTTTTTCAGCCACCCCTGATCTCTCCTCTATGTTATCTTACCAGTACGTCTACACAGGATCCCCAATCACTCCTCTATGTTATCTTATCAGTACATGTACACAGGATCATTTATAGTAATTTCTAGGCAGTTGAGTTCAGAAGCCTTCTCGGAAAAAATAAAATAAAAATTGGGTTCAGACGGCATTCGAAACGCCGATGCCTGTAACAGCTTGTAAACACAGCCACATGTGGTAACTCATGTTTACCAGCGTTTCATTTACAGTCGTTTTTATAAAAAAAAAAAAAAGGGGGGAATATTGTCTCAGCAACTTGACACTCATTTGAGACCCTTGCAAAATGTAATATCATCTCAGCTACCTCACACTCGTCTAGACCTTTGCAACCACACAATCTTGTCTCAGCAACCTAACGCCCGTTCAGACCTTTGCAGCCATACAAAGTCGTCTTAGCAAACTGACACTCATTTGACACCATTGCAAACGCAATATCGTCTCAGCAATTTGACACCCGTTCAGACCTTTGCAGCCATACATAGTCATCTCAGCAGCCCGACACTCACTTGAGACCATTGCAAACGCAACATCGTCTCAGCAACCCCTCACTTGTTGAGACCCGTGCAACCACACAAGGCCATCTCAAAACAAACCTCATAATCATTGAGACCTTTGCAACCACGCAATATTGTCTGCAGCAGTATAAAACACTTTGCAGCACGCACCTACGTGCAAACCCGAATACAAACTAAACTTGCAAACACACCTCAGTGACAATCAGCCAAACAAACACACAGTGGCACCCAGTTGGCCATTCACCTTTAGTGGCACGTGGGCCACTCATCTTTTCCCTGTCTTTTTCCCTGCAGTTAGTTCAGGTTTCCATCCAGCACCAGCGAGTGCACGTTGGTCTGCGAGTGCACGTTGGTCTGCGAGTGCACGTTGGTCTGCGAGTGCACGTTGGTCAGCGGGTGCACATTGGTCAGCGGGTGCACGTTGGTCAGCGGGTGCACGTTGGTCAGCGGGTGCACGTTGGTCAGCGAGTGCACGTTGGTCAGCAGGTGCACGTTGGTCAGCGGGTGCACGTTGGTCAGCGGGTGCACGTTGGTCAGCGGGTGCACGTTGGTCAGCGGGTGCACGTTGGTCAGCGGGTGCACGTTGGTCAGCGGGTGCACGTTGGTCAGCGGGTGCACGTTGGTCAGCGAGTGCACGTTGGTCAGCGGGTGCACGTTGCTCAGCGAGTGCACGTTGGTCAGTGAGTGCACGTATATCATCTTGTTGAGCACCTGTGTATTGTCTTGATTTTCTCACACCAATGCAAGATCCAGTCCAAGTTCTTAAACTAGACCAAGCATCAGTAGCAGACTTGGCTATGTGGGACAACTTCCCCACCTGATAGAACAGCATTTCAATCTTCATCCCGGCAGTGTCAGCCGAGCCACCACAGACTTTTGCGTGCATTTTTCGTCTGCCACTGGTTCTCCAAACCTTGGCCCCCAGAAATTCTCTTAAATTTCTGCTTCACCCAGTCTTCATCATGTCTCGTGCTGTACCCCATTGTGGCAGCTGCCCAGGTTTGGGGCCACACTTGAACTGGACAGACAGTGTTCTTCACCACAGACAATCAGGCCACAGCCGACTTCATTAAGGTAGATCAAGCCTCTCCCCATCACGTCTTTCCTGCACAAGCTCGCGCAGCTGTCACTCCGTCACCAGTTTAATATCTTCTGTAGTCATATTCCAGGCAAATGCAAAAACGCAGCTGATGCTCTGTCCCATTCTAACCTTATTTGTTTTTCCAGCAAGAGCCTGGAGCTGACCCAATAACCATCCCTGTCCCACCCTGGTCATTGCTGACGATGGACTGAAGTAGCATCTCACCAACTCAACCCAGCTTATTAACCACTCCTTGGCACGCAACACACTGAAGGCCTAATACACTGCTTGGAACACTAACTGCTAATTTTTGGCCACTTGCCTCGGAGCAGCAATAGGCAACGTTAGACACGTCCTAGCCTTCATATCGTATTGCCACACGCAGCTGACCCTTTCTCACAATACTATCACGCCATATCTAGATGGCGTCCAGCATTTCCTGTCCCTGCAGGACCCCAGTAAACTGTCAGTATTCTCGAGCCCATGCAGTCAAGTCCCTCCTACAGAGCATACAGAAGCACCAACCTGTAGTCAGTAGCAAGCGCCTAACTTTCAAGAGTGCCCTCTTTAGGCACATGTCTGAAATCCTTACTCGTTCCCTATTTAGGGCCTTGCCCAGCATAGTCATCCTAGCAGCCATCTACCAGGCCTTCTACGGTTCCCTACGACCTAGTGAATTTACAATCAGTGGCTCCGGCAGTCAGACACTGCTCCGACGCCACCCGACTCGCTTTCAAACCCCTACACTCTCAGTCTGCAAACGCAACAAACCAGCCCCGGGGGTTGACATCAACCTGTTTCAGACTAACAATGCCTGACGCCCAGTGACGGTGCTCGACCGACTACTGCTTCATCTACCCAGCCAATCTGATTGTAGCTCGTTGCTACCCTTTCTAAACCAGCTTCCAGAGTGGCAGCCAGTTTGTCAAGCATGTCAGAATCCTAAGCAACTTGGGCTTCAAATCCCAGTCTGTTCTCAGGACATTCTTTCCGAATTAGAGCAGCCTCAACTGCCTCACAACAGGGAGTACCAGACCACGTAATCAAGACACCAGGCTTATGGGAAGTCTCCTTGTTTTGCCACATACATCCCAAATCCTCAGGAAGGAATGGCACAAGCCTTTACCAAGCTGGCTCAATAAATACAAGAAACCAATATAAGCTATTTCCCTATCTGAGTCTTTTGCCCCCTTTTCTTGGCATACTGACCAGACCACCAAGGCACACTTCAGGTCTATTTATGTTGTAAGTCTTGTCGCGTGTTTATGTGATCCACATCACTCTCGGTCAGAGGGCCACGACCATAAATAAGAAGGCCAGTATGGTGGCCTGAGTTTATGGGAGGAGCCCGGAGGGTATTTAAGCAGCCCACTCACACATGCTCTTTGTCGGTTCAGTGTGCAGTACTACACGTCACTGGGCCGACTCTTCCCAGCTCACCTCATGTCCGTGAGTCTGCGCATTCAATCGCATTCGACACCCTCCCGCCCTTCCCTTTTTCAGGGCACTTTCAGCATATCCTTCTTCAATTAACTACCCATTACTTACTTTGGGTATGCCCCCTTTTCTTGGCATACTGACCAGACCACCAAGGCACACTTCAGGTCTATTTATGTTGTAAGTCTTGTCGCGTGTTTATGTGATCCACATCACTCTCGGTCAGAGGGCCACGACCATAAATGAAAGTTTTTTTCCATTATAATCTTGGCAATTTGGAATGGTGATGCTGTATATAACATGTATGATTGCTGAAGATATTTTGTTGACGCTATATTGCTTCTTACTTTAGAGTGTTTAAGGTATTTTGCACTTCTTCTTTCTCAAGACCACAGGAGTTCATCGGGGACCGTGGCAGTGCAATTGTGGAGGGGTTATCAGAATATTCCTGCTCACCAAAATAGGGTCCTATAATAGGGTAATGATTGTGTCCTGAGCCAACCCACAAGGTCAAAGCTGTCTAGACCACAACAGAATAGCCATAATCACCATATAGGTACCTATAAATGGGCACAAATGCCCATTATTACATTTCAAAGTACTGTCAGGCTATAATATTGGTTGGAGTTTTAATTGGCCAAACTAGGACAGCATGCAGAGATGTCTACTGACAATACCTGTTACCATGCTCATTCACAGGGATTTAGAAAAAAGAGATTGGATAATATCATTCATGAAGATCCTAGTATTAGGGCAAGTGCAACTGGCAATTAAAATGACTCACTCATATACAGGCGGTCCCCTACTTAAAAACATCCAACTTACAAATGATAAATACTTATAAACGGAGGGAGACAACAGTAAGTGAGAGGAAATCTGCCGCTAGGAAGGGAAATGCTCTCCTGTTAAGCCTTGTACACCGTTGCGGAATTTCCGATGAAAAAAGGCAGACGTAATTTTTTCATCGGATATTCCGACCATGTGTGGGCCCCATCCGACTTTTTTCCGTCAGAGTTTAGAAATAGAACATGTTTTATTTTTTTCCGATGGAAAAAAATCCCATCGGGAAATTCCGATCGTCTGTGTGGAACTCCGATGGGGAAAAAAACATGCATGCTCAGAATCAAGTCGACGCATGCTCGGTAGTGTTGCTCACGAATATTCGCATTGCGAATATTCGCTACGAATATTGCATATTCGAGTATTCGCGAATAACTCGAATATTGCGGCGAATATTCGTATTTTTTCAAATTTATTTTTAAAACAGATCACATCCTAGTGATCTCCATCGACGTCTAAAAGCATTGCTGGTATGATTAGAGAGAGACCCTGGGCCGAGTAGCTGATGCGATTCTTTTATGTTGCCGAAAAATCGCATTGCGAATTTTCGGCAACATAAAAGAATCGCATCAGCTACTCGGCCCTTCTTTTGCATCAGAGCCAATCAGAATAACTTGAATATTCGGCAAAAGGAATATTGCGCGATATTCCTTTTGCCGAATATTCAAGTTATTCTGATTGGCTCTGATGCAAAAGAAGGGCGGAGAAGATAATAGAGCAATATTCCTTTTGCCGAATATTCGAGCTATTCTGATTGGCTCTGATGCGCCCTTCTTTTGCATCAGAGCCAATCAGAATAACTCGAATATTCGGCAAACGGAATATTGCGCGATTATCTTCTCCGCCCTTCTTTTGCATCAGAGCCAATCAGAATAACTCGAATATTCGGCAAAAGAAATATCGCGCAATATTCCTTTTGCCGAATATTCGAGTTATTCTGATTGGCTCTGATGCAAAAGAAGGGCGGAGAAGATAATCGCGCAATAGGAATATTGCGCGATTATCTTCTCCGCCCTTCTTTTG
The DNA here is from genome assembly GCA_029574335.1 of Rana kukunoris. Lineage (NCBI taxonomy): Eukaryota > Metazoa > Chordata > Amphibia > Anura > Ranidae > Rana > Rana kukunoris. Next base: position 213,484,682 of record CM056052.1, read on the forward strand.
CCCACTTATTCTCCTTTCTTTTAAGTAGAGTTAGTGTAGAGTTAGTGTTTAGTGCATATTAGTTTAGTAATACAGGAAATGATCTCCGTTTATGAGAATTTCGCAATAATTTTCGCATTAGCGAAATTTCGCATTAGCGAAATTTTGCAAAAATTTTTTTGGATAAAATATCACAAATATTCGATATTAGCGAATATTCGCGAATATTCTTCTATATATTCGCATAATATCGCAAAATCGAATATGGCGTATTCCGCTCAACACTAATGCTCGGAAGCATTGAACTTAATTTTTCTCAGCTCGTCGTAGTCTTTTATGTCACCGCATTTTGGACGGTCAGAATTTGGTCCGACAGTGTGTATGCAAGACAGCTTGAACGAAATTCCGTCGGAAAATTCCATCCGATTTTATCTCATCAGAAATTCCGATTGTGTGTACAGGGCATACGAGTTATTATGGGAAAAGGGTATCTCCACTGATGCTTTATCACCAAGGCTTGTTTCCCCAAATTTTCAAAATCCAATTGACATTGGGACAGAAAGTGAGGTGAAATATTCTGAACAGGGGCACAGACAGCAAAACAAACATTACAGGGGTGATGATAACCCTTCCCTAGGATATCCAGAAAGCTTAAAAATATTTTTAATTATAAAATTATTTTTTGGCTGGAGCTACACTTAAAAAAATTTACCTGTTCCAACTTACAAACATATTCAACTTAGAAACAAACCTACAGTCCCTGTCTTGTTTGTAACCCGGGGACCGCCTGTACATAAACAATTGAGGCAGACGCATAGCCCATGCTACATGTCCCGTGTTGGAAAGTCTAGTGGAAGAACAGCAACTCAAAGATTGCACTGTGTACGATCCACAATAACTTTAGTGCAACATTAGGAAAATGATTCACTGCTTAATCATCCACATTAAACCATTTGTTTCTGTACAAGGGTCAAGTAGAGTTTGGACTGTCACATTGAAAATGTCCTTGGGCTTCTTCCTTGCGCTAGCCTTGTATACAATACTTACAATTTTAGCACTATGGGGTGCTATGGGTCCTATTCAAACTCATCATTCACTGTTGCATTGCCAAACTTTGATAGCAAAGCCTCTTTAAGGAGGTTTAATTATTTCAGAAATCCCCCCTCTCTGGCTATTTTTGACAATCTCATGTCTGGAGGTACCAACAGAGGTCACTAGGCACATGTAAACTGAAGGGACAAATAGAACCCTTTGCCCCTGATAATCTAACATTGGCAGCATCTTCTCTGCACTTCGATAATCCTCCATCTTTCTCCATTGAAAACAAAATAGTGGAAATTAAGGAAATCTATGGCCACAGCATACACTTTATTTTTATTACTCCAGTATTGAAATAGAAATACAAGAAATAATTAGACTATATTTGTCATTCCAATAAAAGCTTATTTGAAAAATATATTTTTATGTTATGAGTGCTGCCTGTCTTTTGGCCATCTCTTCCCTCAACTTTCTAGATTCCCTACATGCATTTCAGTCTCTCCTCTACTGTTTGCAATACAAAGTGTTAACCGCAATAAAAAAATAATTCAATTAAACCAATGTGCATAACCCACTATAAGAATTCCTAATTAATTGTGTAAAATGTCATAAATGTGAATAATACATATGGGATGAAAAATATATTGTTCATGAAATCGAAATCCAGTTTATCAAAAATAAAAATCCATCAAAAAGTCTCTAATTCATCCATAAAAAACATATACCATATATACTCGAGTATAAGCCGACCCGAATATCAGCCGAGGCACCTAATTTTACCACAAAAAAATGGGAAACTTATTGACTCGAGTATAAGCCTAGGGTGTCCATCTGCATGCCTCACTTTGCCTTACGGTGTCCATGTGCATGCCTCACTGTGCCCATGCCTCACTGTGTCCATGACTAGACTTACGTTTAACATCTGAGGGGCTTTGTCCCTCAGACAGCAAACTGTAGAGGAGAACTTGGGCTACATGTGTGCCAAGTTTGGGGTCCAGGGGACCTACGGCAAGCCGGTACCAGATCCCCAAAATTTACCAGAGAAATTACCGTTTAACTTGGAGTCTATGGAAGGGGTGCCCGAATTTGAAAAAAATCGTTTTTTAGGAGGGTGACTTATTACCCAAAATGGTTCCCCTGTTAGTGGCAGAAATACTTTAAGAGGACTCAGAAGATTATACCTCTTTTTGGCTTACGGTTTTTGGGGGACTGGCAGGGGCTTGAAATGATTGCTACTGCCTTTAGACCCATTGATTCCTATAGTTGCATCTCCTTTGTAGGGATGAGCTTTGTGTTTGACTCGAACATTGTATGTTCGACCGTTCGTCGAAATACGGAAAAAACAGGTCGTTCGCGCCAAATTCGAGTGACGCGATACGGCCCATAATTCATTGCGGCATTGCGCGCTGATGATTGGCCAAGCATGCACAATGACCCTCAATGCTTGGCCAATCATAGCGCGCAAAAAACGGAGAGACATAATTGGCCAAAGCCAGGGTGGCTTGAAAGAGAATAGTTCCCCAGGTGGGGCTTCTAGGCAGCGGGGTCAAAAAGTAAGTTAAATAGTTTCAGTAAAAAATGACATTTATTTGCTGATGAAATTGGATATCACAGTGAATAATGGTGGAAAATATGCAAATATAGTACAAAAGTAAATATCACAATCCTGGTTGCAGTACACATGAATGCATATACATCTCAAAGTACTATGGGTTATTGTACAATGTAGATCCCCAAAGTAGGTCCCCGACTACCGTTTCGACCGTTTGTTTGGTCTCTTCAGGGGGACTGTTAAAAAAAGGAGAGAACACGTCAACATACATCACATAGAGTATGCCATGGTGATATATTTACTGCTAAAACAAGGAATCCGGGATAATGGGAGCCGCTGGACAGTCCGGGGGGGGGGGTGGGTTATGGCTGCCCCCATCCCCCCAAAATACAAAAGGAGCAAAGAGCCGTCCAGAAGGGCTTGCAAAGGCAATTATGGCTCAGGGCTTTAGCACACGCCCCACACTATAAAAGGCCGCCTGCTGGGCGGCCTCGTGTAGTGTGTTCCAGTGCTGGTTACAGATCAGACAGAGAGAGAGAGAGAGAGATTGTCTTTTTTATAGCTAGATAGAGCAGGCAGGCTAGTCAGTTAAATTTACAGTGTGTAGAGGATATATATACATCCCAGGAGTTGTACATATATTTAAACATATATTTAAACACTGTATAGTTTAGTTAGAATACTTCTTCCCAATCTGTCAGGCAGTTGAATGTGCTAGCTGCAGTGTTCTCAAGTGTTGTATTGCCCGTGTGCTCAGTGCACCTAAACCAACTTGCTGTATCCTGCAAGTTTGCGCATTACTTCGCAACTAAACCCACTTGGTGGTGCAAAGTGCAAGTGTGTGCATTACTTTGCAACTGAACCCACTTGGTGGTGCATAGTGCAAGTGTGCTCATTACTTTGCAACTGAACCCACTTGGTGGTGCATAGTGCAAGTGTGCTCATTACTTTGCAACTGAACCCACTTGGTGGTGCATAGTGTAAGTGTGCTCATTACTTTGCAACTAAACACACTTGGTGGTGCATAGTGCAAGTGTGCTCATTACTTTGCAACTGAATCCACTTGGTGGTGCATAGTGCAAGTGTGCTCAATACTTTGCAACTAAACCCACTTGGTGGTGCATAGTGCAAGGGTGCGCATTACTTTGCAACTGAACCCACTTGGTGGTGCATAGTGCAAGTGTGTATGGCCAGGCTCACGGGCCGCCACTGGAACATCAATGGCCTCATCAGGCACAAGTGTCATGTAGTTTATTGAGGGTCTCTTTAGGAAATTGTGCAATATGCAGCAGCAAAGTATGACATGGTTCAGATTATAATTAACAAACCTACAGTCCTTGTCTTATTTGCACCGCCTGTATACTGCTGTTCAAAGTATATAGGGCCAAAGGGTCTTGTAATGACCTGGGGGAGTGGTGGCGGGGAAAACCATGCTATTTTTTTTAGTGATTTTCATCCATATTGCAGGGATCAAGCATTACATTAACTGCTTATGGACCGCCGCATGTACATTTACGTTGACAGAATGGCACGTACAGGCACATTGGCTTACCTGTACGTCCCTGCCTAGACGCGGGTCGGGGGTCCGATCGGGACCCCCCGGTACATGCAACGGTCTCTGTGGCTCTGGGAGCGATCCAGGATGAGGGGGTGACTATTCGTTTTTGTCCGCCCCCTCACGATCGCTCCCAGCCAATGCGCGCGCTCCCCCTGCTCTGCACTTCCTCCTCCTGTGTAAACACAGGAAGGAGGAAGTGATGTGATCTCTGCTCTCAGCGTTTTTTTCAACCGCTGCTGAGGAGAGATCACATTTACACAGTGAGTCTGCACAACACTACACTGACACCAGGACACGCAGGCACATTAACCCCTTGCGATCACCCTCCCCACCCCCTCCCCCTGTCACAGTGTCACTGAATGCAGTGATTATATGTATGATCACTGTATTTAGTGTCAGTGTGACAGGCAGTGTGACAGTCAGTTAGTGTTAGGTTCAGGGTAGCCCCCGTACTCCCCCATATAAAGTTTTAACCCCTTGATCACCACCCTAGTTAACCCTTTCACTCCCTATTGCCAGTGTCACTAAGCGATCATTTTTCTGATCGCTGTATTAGTGTCGCTGTTCCCGCTAGGTAGCTATTTTTTTTTATTGCGATTTTTTTTTTACTAAAGACATGTGGCTGAATTAATTTTGGCCTAAATGTTTGACTAAAATTTAGTTTATTTGATTTTTCTTATAACAAAAAGTAAAAAATATTGTTTTTTTTTCAAAAATTTTGCTCTATTTTTGTATATAGCGCAATTAATTAAAATCGCAGAGGCGATCAAATACCACCAAAAGAAAGCTCTATTTGTGGGATGAAAAGGATGCAAATTTTGTTTGCGAGCCACGTCGTACGACCGCGCAATTGTCTGTTAAAGCGACGCAGTGCCCAATTGTAAAAACCCCTTGAGTCATTTACCAGCATATTGGTCCGGTCCTTAAGTGGTTAAAGCCGCAAGCAGTATTAAATTACTTTTTTCTTATAGTAATCTCATTTTGTGCAGGGACAGTTCTAAACATGTGCCACCTCACAGGAATACTATAGACACCCAGTAGGTACGATATTTAAAGGAATTTTTCATTATTTTTTTTTCACTTGAAGCATCATTAAAATCGCTGCCGTTTTTAAAACTTTTTTTTTTCCATTGATCCATGTTCCCTGGGGCAAGACCCGGGTTCTCAAAGATGTTTTCCAACAATAACTTGAATATTGGGCTTTAAAATTAACACTTTTGAATTTGAACGTTCGAGTCCCATAGACGTCAATGGGGTTCTAAATGTTCACGCGAACGTACAGTCCGTTCGAAGGTTCTGGTGCGAACCGAACGCAGGGGTGTTCGGCTCATCCCTACTTCTTTGCAGTATTTGAATTTTCTTAAGGAGGCTGACTACTTTGTTGAGGAAGTTGGTATACAGTGGATCTAAAAAGTCTACATACCCATGTTAAAATGTCAGTTTTTTTGTGATGTAAAAAAATGAGACAAAGATAAATAATTTCAGAACTTTTTCCACCTTTAATGTGACATATAAACTGTACAACGCAGTTGAACAACAAACTAAAATAATATAGTTGCATAAGTTCCTCTTCATTTCCAGCTTTCAAGCAGAAGCCTGAAGGTTTTGTGTCAATATTTTTGGAACTGTTCATAAATCCCTCTACTTCGAAGAAAAACAACCCCAAAGCATGATGCTGCCACCACCATGCTTCACTGTGGGTATGGTGTTCTTTTGGTAATGTGCAGTGTTGTTTTTGTGCCAAACATACTGTATCTTTTGGAATTTTGGCCAAAAAGTTCAACCTTGGTTTCATCAGACCATAACACATTTTCCTACATGCCTTTGGGAGACTTCAGACGTGTTTCTGCAAAATTGAGTGGGGCTTTAATGTTTTGAAACGGCTTCCAACTTCCCACTCTACCAAATAGCTCAGACATATGAAGAATATGGGAGACTGTTGTCACATGTACCACACAGCCAGTACTTTCCAGATATTCCTGCAGCTCCTTTATTGTTGCTCTGTGCTTCTTGGCTTCTCGTATTTTCATAAATTTTTGAGGGATGTCCAGTTCTTGGTAATGTCACTGTTATGCCATATTTATCACTCGATGACTACTGTCTTTACTATGTTCCATAGTATATCTAATGCCTTGGAAATTCTTGTGTACCCTTCTCCCAACTGATACCTTTTAATAATGAGATCCCTCTGATAATTTGGAAGCTCTCTGCGGACCATGGCATTTGCTGTAGGATGCGACTAAGAAAATGTCAGGAAAGACCTACTAGAACAGCTGAACTTTATTTTGGGTTAAGCAGAGGCACTTTTAAGGATGGCAGGTGTGTACTAATTCCTATTTAACATGAGTTTGAATGTGATTGCTTAATTTTGAACATAGTACATCCCCAGTTATAAGAGGGTGAGCACACTTATGCAACCACAGTATTTTCATTTTTTATTTTTACTTCCCCCTAAAAGATTTCAGCCTGTTTTTCAATTGAGTTCATAGGTAATATTAAAAGTGGAAACATTTCTCAAATGATTTATCTTTGTCTCATTTTTTTACATCACAGAAAATTGAAATTTTAACAGGGTGTGTAGACTTTTAATATCCACTATATAGTCAACATCACAGAAATTATACAGCTCAGTCTGTGCAGAGCAGAGCAGATGCGAAATTGACACTATACACTAAGGCCCAGATTCAGAGAGCAATTACGCCTGTCTAACTGGTGTTAGACAGGAGTAATTTCAAATTTCGCGTGCCGTATCACTAGTTTGAATCCTCAAACCATGATACGGCGGCTTCGGGCTTCGATCCGAGAGGCTTACGTCTTCGTAAGCCTTCGGATCTACGCTGCAATATTTTTGCGCCCGCTGGGAGGAGTCCGCGTTTTTAGCGTCGGGATATGCAAATGAGTTTTTACGGCGATCCATGAAGATACGAGCGGTCTTCGCAATCGCTTTCGTCTATTTTTTTCTACGTACTGTTAGACCAACTTTTTGCTGGTCTAACGGTGCGTAGCCCATGTTAAGTATGGCCGTTGTTCCCGCGTCGAATTAAAATGTATTTTATTTTTTTACGTAACTCGTTCGGGAATAGGAATGTCCGTAAACGACGCTACTCAAAAAAAATGACGTAACGACGTGATTTCGCGCAATGCACGGCGGGAAATTTCTGAACGGCGCATGCGCAGTTCGATCGCCGCGGGAACGCGCCTATTTTAAATGCTTCACGCCCCCTACTCGCATAGATGGCTTGCGCCGGGAGAAATACACTACGCAGCCGTAGTTTACTGGACAAAATCTACCGGGATTCCACGTAGAGCCAGGTAAAATACTGCGGCGTAGTGTATTTCAGATACTCTACGCGAATCTAATTGTATGTGAATCTGGCCCTAAATATATAGCCAAGAGGTGTTTCTATGGTGTCCCTTTTTCAGTACTGGGGAGAGATGTTTACTCACTGTAGTATGATGATATCATTATTGGTGACACTTTTAGATTTCTATTGAGTTTCCTCCTATAGTGCCACATTTTTTGGTGGGAGTAACTGACATATTTTTCCAATTCTGTTTGGGGGACTTCTTGGATCCCCCCTCCTATAAGTAATAAAAACACAATTAATTTAATTTAACTTAATTAAGGAATACGCGGACCCAGAGGGTAGATTCATTCTGGTAAAGGGCACTCTGGAAGGAAATACGTACACTTTTATATCATACTATGCTCCCAACTGGGGACAGAAGGGGTTCTTCTGCCAAATGCTTGAATCTCTCCAGCCTTTGGTAGAGGGAGTCATAGTTATGGGGGGAGATTCCAATCTGGCTTTTGACTCTGGACTGGATAAATCCGGCCCAGCAAAGGCTAAATTAATTAGACCTACTAAAACCAGTACCCAAGTCGCTCACGTGCTTCACCAATATAGATTGACCGACATATGGAGAGAATTGAACCCAACTGCTAAAGATTTTACTCACTTCTCTAACCCCCACCAGTCGTATTCACGTATAGACCATATATTACTTTCCAATCACCATGTCCCCTCGGCCCAGAAGTCCTTCATTATGGACGTCCCATGGTCGGATCATTCCATGGTTCTGTTATCTCTAAGAAAAAACAGTTCTAATCAAAGAGTATCTCATTGGACCCTCAACCAGTCATTGTTGAAAGACCCAACTATAGCCACAGAGATTGAACAAGCTATAACAGATTACTTTAAAAATAATGACATAGAGGAAATCTCTCCAGAAACCTTATGGGCGGCCCACAAGGTGACAGTGAGGGGAAAACTAATACAGATCGCAGCCAGACAAAAAAGACTGAAGAGGCTGGAGGTGGAAGAACTTGAAAAGACATTTGACGATTTGAGCAAAAAGCATAAATTGGACCCCTTTGGTTTCCCAACTTCTAAATTGGACGCTGCCAGGACAGCTCTGAATCTTGCGCTTACGGTAAGAGCAGATGAGGCACTTAAATGGTCGGGAGCTAGATTTTATAGATTAAAAGATAAAATTGGTCCAATGTTGGCGCATAAACTATCCCCTAGACTAAGGCCGAGAGTCCTCCCTAAGATTAAACAAGCCAATGGCTTATTTACCTTGAACCCTCAGAAGGTGATGGATTCCTTCCAAAGCTTCTATTCAGAACTTTACGACTTTGAAACACTCTCCAATTCTAATAGCGTGGGAGAATTCCTAGATAGTTTGGACCTTCCCTCGCTGGCGGAGGTGCATAGAGAGAAAATGGAAGCTCCCATCTCGATTGAGGAAGTTTTGGAAGTGATCAAAATGTTAAAAACAGATAAAGCTCCAGGACCAGATGGTTTCTCTGCTCCTTACTACAAGACTTTCTCGGCTCTTCTATCTCCATACCTTACTCGTTTTTTTAACCATTTAACGAAGGGGAATCCTATAGATATTCAGCTGAATTCGGCATATATCTCTGTGATCCCTAAACCTGACAAGGATACCAGTCAAGTGGAAAACTATAGACCAATATCGTTGATTAACAATGACCTTAAAATCCTAACCAAAATAATAGCCAATAGACTAGCATCCTTCATTGGTCAGTATATACATAAGGATCAGGTGGGTTTCATTCCTGGTAGACAAGGCCCTGACCAAGTAAGGAGAGCGGTAGACATAATCTCCATATTGCAATCCGGTTGGATAGGAGATCAAAAACAAGAAGGGATGCTCTTATCATTGAAACTTCAAAAGGCCTTTGATTCCGTCTCCTGGCCATACAGTAGGTGACTGGGATATTGTGTCAATCTCGCTCCCTTTCTCGGCGAGATTGAGCACTTGCGAGCTCCATCGCGAGAGCCAGCGCCGAGCTGGCTTGCCGCGATGGAGACAAAGCCGTCATAGAAGCGACGGGGATCCGACGCGGATTTCCGCCAATTCTACACGTGGGCGGAGTTTGTTATGAATCCTGAAGGAGAAATCCCCGCCGGATTTAAAAATAATCCGGCATGGGTTCCCCCCTCAGGAGCATAATGGGCCCTTAGGTCTGTTATGGGTTGTAAGGAGACCCCCCCCTACGCCGAGAAAACGGCGTGGGGGTCCCCCACAATCCATAAGAGACCCGTATCCAAAGCACGCCGGCCAGCCGGTCAGGAAGGGAGTGGGGGCGAGCGAGCGCCCCCCCCCCCTCCTGAGCCGTACCGGGCAGCATGCCCTCAACATGGGGGGGTTAGGTGCTCTGGGGCAGGGGGCGCACTGCGGCCCCCCACCCCAGAGCACCCTGTCCCCATGTTGATGAGGACAGGGCCCCTTCCCGACAACCCTGGCCGTTGGTTGTCGGGGTATGCGGGCGGGAGACTTATCGGAATCTGGAAGCCCCCTTTAATAAGGGGGCCCCCAGATACCGGCCCCCCACCCTAAGTGAATGAGTATGGGGTACATCGTACCCCTACCCATTCACCTGCAAATAAAAAGTGTAAACACAAATAAACCACACAGGGTATTGAAATATTTTATTAGTTGGCCGCCGGGGGGGGGTGTGTATGATCGCTTTTATAAAAGCGCCCCCCTCCGACGGGCTTCTGTGGGGGGTGGGTGCCGCCGTCTGGTTCTCTTCCGCCGCCGGGGGGCGCTTTGATAAAAGCGCCCACCACCCGGCGGGCTTCTTTCGACGTCTTCGGCGGCGGGGGGTTCTTCTTCCACTCTCCGGGGTCTTCTCCCGCTCTCCGGGGGTCTTCTCCGCTCTCCGGGGGTCTTCTTCTTCTTCAGGACTCGCCGCCGCTATCTTCGTGTGTTAGCTCAATTACTAGCGGCGGCGGCCCCCTCTTCTGCGACGTCTTCGGCGGCGGGGGGGTCTTCTCCCACTCTCCGGGGTCTTCTCCCGCTCTCCGGGGGTCTTCTCCGCTCTCCGGGGGTCTTCTTCTTCTTCAGGACTCGCCGCCGCTATCTTCGTGTGTTAGCTCAATTACTAGCGGCGGCGGCCCCCTCTTCTGCGACGTCGGCGTCTTCTTCTTCTGCTCTCCAGATGTTGACGCGACGCATCCTTCCGCTGTTATGCCGGGCGCGCGGCTCGCAGCGAAATATATAGGCCTGTCTTGTGACGTCGCAGTCCCATCATGCTCCGGTAGGTACCACGTGCTACCTACCCACGTGATACCTACCGGAGCATGATGGGACTGCGACGTCACAAGACAGGCCTATATATTTCGCTGCGAGCCGCGCGCCCGGCATAACAGCGGAAGGATGCGTCGCGTCAACATCTGGAGAGCAGAAGAAGAAGAAGACGCCGACGTCGACGTCGCAGAAGAGGGGGCCGCCGCCGCTAGTAATTGAGCTAACACACGAAGATAGCGGCGGCGAGTCCTGAAGAAGAAGAAGACCCCCGGAGAGCGGGAGAAGACCCCGGAGAGTGGGAGAAGACCCCCCCGCCGCCGAAGACGTCGAAAGAAGCCCGCCGGGTGGTGGGCGCTTTTATCAAAGCGCCCCCCCGGCGGCGGAAGAGAACCAGACGGCGGCACCCACCCCCCACAGAAGCCCGCCGGAGGGGGGCGCTTTTATAAAAGCGATCATACACACCCCCCCCCGGCGGCCAACTAATAAAATATTTCAATACCCTGTGTGGTTTATTTGTGTTTACACTTTTTATTTGCAGGTGAATGGGTAGGGGTACGATGTACCCCATACTCATTCACTTAGGGTGGGGGGCTGGTATCTGGGGGCCCCCTTATTAAAGGGGGCTTCCAGATTCCGATAAGTCTCCCGCCCGCATACCCCGACAACCAACGGCCAGGGTTGTCGGGAAGGGGCCCTGTCCTCATCAACATGGGGACAGGGTGCTCTGGGGTGGGGGGCCGCAGTGCGCCCCCTGCCCCAGAGCACCTAACCCCCCCATGTTGAGGGCATGCTGCCCGGTACGGCTCAGGAGGGGGGGGGGGCGCTCGCTCGCCCCCACTCCCTTCCTGACCGGCCGGCCGGCGTGCTTTGGATACGGGTCTGTTATGGATTGTGGGGGACCCCCACGCCGTTTTTTCGGCGTAGGGGGGGTCTCCTTACAACCCATAACAGACCTAAGGGCCCGTTATGCTCCTGAGGGGGGAACCCATGCCGGATTTTTTTTTAAATCCGGCGGGGATTTCTCCTTCAGGATTCATAACAAACTCCGCCCACGTGTAGAATTGGCGGGAATCCGCGTCGGATCCCCGTCGCTTCTATGACGCGCTCGCTGGAATGTGCTTTTACTATTCCAGCGAGTGCGAGATATCGGCAGCCTGTCGCCGAGATTTAGCGCGATGCTGGCGTGCTAAAAACACATTCTCGGCGGCAGGCACTGTATATGTTTGAAGTTATGAGACGTTGGGGGTTTGGCTCAAGAGTCTTGGGCATATTATCTGCACTCTACTCTTCTCCTGAGGCTAAAATAAGACTGCAGGGACTATTTTCAGAATCTATTAAAATTAAAAGGGGAACCCGCCAGGGATGCCCATTGTCTCCTTTGATATTCGCAATTGTTATAGAATTTTTGGCAATAGCGATCCGGAATAACGCGAATATCAGAGGAGTTCAATGTACCCGTAGGGACCACAAATGTGCATTATTTGCGGATGACCTGCTACTATTTGTTACTTCCCCGATTTCCTCTATGTCCAAAATCTACTCTGTACTTGACAAATTCTCCAGGGCCTCTGGCCTTAAAGTCAATATGTCCAAATCTAGGGCCCTCAATGTCTCGCTTCCTGTAGATGTAGTTTCCTTACTACAAAAGAAATATGAATTTGGTTGGATCAAATACTTGGGTATCAATTTATCTTCGAAATTTGAGGATCTATATACAGCCAACTACCCTTCTATGTATAAAAAACTTGAATCTGATTTAGGTGATTGGGATACACAGAATATAGGCTGGATTGGCAGGATAAACTCTGTCAAGATGACTCTTCTTCCTAGACTTCTATACCTCTTTCGTTCTCTCCCCATACCGATAAAAAGGAATCACTTGAAGGCTTTTCAGGGTAAGATCACCAAATTTGTATGGAACAAAAAGAGCCCCCGTGTATCATCGCGTAGCCTCTTTAATCTCCCTAATCAGGGAGGTTTGGGACTCCCAAATTTGCTGTGGTACTACCAGGCAGCTAGACTGGCACAACTGTCAGATATATACCTCAAACAGGACCAACCTGATTGGGTTAGTCTGGAAGAACAGGCGTCCCCCACATGCTCATTGGAAAATCTTGTGTGGTCTATCCCCAAACGCAGACATTCTATTATGTCTCCGGCACTGTCACAGGCGTTGGTTCTGTGGGACGCGCTCAGGAGCAATCCCTCTTTAGTCTCTAAGAGTCTACCATTAACTGATATATTTCAGGTCCCGTCCTTTGCATCCAATGTGAGCGATGAATCCTTCCAGTGGTGGCGAGATAAGGGAGTATACCGCATTGGACGATTCTTCTCCCACTCAGGTCCTCTATCAGAACAATATTTTAGGGACAGTCTTGATCTTCCTCCTTCAGAGAAATCAAGATTTTCTCAAATCTACAGTTTTGTACAGAAACTCTGGACTGACAAGGCTGTAACTGGTAATTTTACGCCCTATGAACGAAAATGTGAACAGGCCCCAGTAAGGAAGGGTGGTATTTCTGTAATTTACAAATCCCTTGCGAACAATGTCAATAAATTACCCTATATGCTAGCTTGGGAGAAGGAAATTCAGGATGAGTGGGATTTGGAAGATTGGGGAGAAAACTTCCATAGATCTATAAAGGGTATCATCAACATGTCACTCATAGAGGCGAATGTCAAAATATTTACTAGATGGTATCTAGTTCCTCTAAGACTGGCATCCATATATCCTTCATCCTCACCTCTATGCTTCAGAGGATGCCAAGGTGTGGGCTCCATGATTCACACCTGGTGGGAATGCCCAAGAATACAAGGTTTTTGGAGTAAAGTGTTCCATATAATTAGACGGATTACGGGTTGTAATATACATCAGTCCCCGGCGATTGCCTTACTGAATGGATTCATACCACAAGTATCAAAGGTTACCAGAAGGCTGATATGGTTTATCCTAACAGGAGCTAGAATCACTATAGCTACAGCCTGGAAGAAACAGGCGGTCTCAATCTTAAGTATGAAAAGAAAGATCACCTGGATAATGGAACAGGAAAGGAGAATTGGCTCAATGTTGGATAGACTTACTCAGTTTAACGCAATCTGGGAACCATGGATAAAGTACTTAGGGATCTCACACCCCATAAAGGGGTGATAACATAACTTACTGTAGGCTGATGTACACACCTGGCAGGTAGGATCTCTGTCTCTCTACCCTCTCACCCCTACCCTCTTTTTCGTTCCCTCTCTTTCTATCTTTCTCACATTCCTCTTTTCCTTCTCTTCTACTTTTCTTCTCTATGTTCTGGTTTTATGCTGTGCTATTGTTCAGGTTTTTTGTATAATCTGTGTTTGGGAAACGTTCTCCATATATATACACATGTTACGCCTCTATCATAGGGGTGGAGGAAGTTGAAGAGGGATTCTCCTCTCTTTTTCTCCCTCCCTCTCCCTCTCTCTTCATCGAACTTGTTATTTATTCTTTTAGTATTAGGTTCATTTAATCGGTCCAGATATCATACACTTCGTACCAGAGGTACTTGAGAAGTTTTAAGTTTATGAAATGGAGGTACATCACGAAGTGGACTTCACAAAACTGTAATATTTATAATAACTTGCTAAGGGGGCGGGATGGTTTGGGGGAATTACTCTACCTCCCCGGGCACAGAGTGATCCCATTGGGGGTGTCAGTGGGGGTGGAGGGTGCCCTTCCCATCTCATTTCTATATATGTTGGACCAATAAGGTTTTGATTTATCCCAACTGCTGTAGACTAGGGACCCTAGATGGATTGATAGGAACTGCAGGATTTGGGGGAGGGTAGGGAGCTACCCCGGTTATACTATATGGCTAATGGTCAGAATTTACTCCCTTGTTGAACCTGTTTTCCTTTCATCGCAGATAGAATGTTATTTAGGTATGGTTGAGAAATGACGTAGTGATGACTTCAGCAAACGATGTCTCAATATTTAAGGATATGTAACAAAATTTATAGATTTCCTGATATGTTCTTTAAATTGTACTGACTTTATTCAGAAAATAAACGTAAACTTGAATGAAAAAAAAAAACACACAGTCCTAGCACTTATTTAAGTCCTAATAAAAGTTAGGCTACTTTTCCTCCCTTTGGCTTTGGTAAGTTGGCATGGGTATTGGCATGTCTTTAGCATATGTGAATGCCATATAAAGGAAGATTTTTTTTTGTGAGATATAGTAGGCTTTAGTTTAGGTACAAAATTCGCAATTTACACGTATCACCCAGAGAGAAATGTTTTTTTTTCCCCACAAGTGTGGAGTTACTTTTTCAGCCTCAAGGGCTTGGGTAAGTTTTATTTTTGCTTTAAATATACCTGCACATCTAATCGTTCTCTAATGCTGCGTACACACGATCGATTTGTCTGATGAAAACAGTCTGATGGACCGTTTTCATCAGACTAAACCGATCGTGTGTGGGCCCCATCGGTTATTTATAGAGATGTACAGAACTATTCGCCGGCGAACAATTCGCGGCGATTTTTGAGCGTTCGCGTTCGCCGATGCGCGCGAACATATGCGATGTTCGATCCGCCTCCTATTATTTATCATTGAGCAAACTTTGACCCTCTATCTCACAGTCAGCAGACACATTCCAGCCAATCAGCAGCATACCCTCCCTCCCTGACCCTCCCACCTCTAGGGCAGCAACCATTTTAGATTCATTCGGAACCTGCATTCTTAGTGAGAGGAGGGACATTGTTGCTGCTGCTGAATTGAAAGGGAAAGAATAGCTAGAGTAGTGTTTTTAGTGTCCTGAACGACTCATCTGATCTCTGCTGTAAGGACAGCACCCCAAAAAGCCCTTTTTAGGGCTGGTAACTCCA
Organism: Rana kukunoris; assembly: GCA_029574335.1. NCBI lineage: Eukaryota > Metazoa > Chordata > Amphibia > Anura > Ranidae > Rana > Rana kukunoris. Next base: position 213,500,222 of record CM056052.1, read on the forward strand.
AAAAGCCCTTTTTAGGGCTGGTATATCAGTCTGCTTTTTTTTCTCTGTAATCTCGTTGCAGTTGCCTGCTAGGAAGGCAGCGTGTGTGTGTCAGGAAGGGTACACTGTGCCCAGTGCCATCCACCACTCATCTATCTTGGTGGCTTTTTTTTCTCTGTAATCTCATTGCAGTTGCCTGATAGGAAGGCAGCGTGTGTGTGTCAGGAAGGGTACACTGTGCCCAGTGCCATCCACCACTCATCTATCTTGGTGGCTTTTTTTTCTCTGTAATCTCATTGCAGTTGCCTGCTAGGAAGGCAGCGTGTGTGTGTCAGGAAGGGTACACTGTGCCCAGTGCCATCCACCACTCATCTATCTTGGTGGCTTTTTTTTCTCTGTAATCTCATTGCAGTTGCCTGCTAGGAAGGCAGCGTGTGTGTGTGTCAGGATCACAGCGTACACTGTGCCCAGTGCCACCCACCACCCATCTATCTTGGTGGCACAGTCGATAACATTTAAAAAAAAAAAATTATTACTGCAATATAATTGTAGTCAGTTGCCTGTCTGCCAGCGTGTGTCAGGGTACAGCGAACACTGTGCCCAGTGCCACCCACCACCCATCTGTCTTGGTGGCACAGTCGATAACATTTAAAAAAACATTTTTATTACTGCAATATAATTGTAGTCAGTTGCCTGTCTGCCAGCGTGTGTCAGGGTACAGCGTACACTGTGCCCAGTGCCACCCACCACCCATCTGTCTTGGTGGCACAGTACATAACATTTAAAAAAAAAAAAAAACTATTACTGCAATATAATTGTAGTCAGTTGCCTGTCTGCCAGCGTGTGTCAGGGTACAGCGTACACTGTGCCCAGTGCCATCCACCACCCATCTGTCTTGGTGGCACAGTCGATAACATTTAAAAAAAAATGTATTACTGCAATATAATTGTAGTCAGTTGCCTGTCTGCCAGCGTGTGTCAGGGTACAGCGTACACTGTGCCCAGTGCCACCCACCACCCATCTGTCTTGGTGGCACAGTCGATAACATTTAAAAAAAAAAAAATTATCACTGCAATATAATTGAAGTCAGTTGCCTGTCTGCCAGTGTGTGTCAGGGTACAGCGTACACTTTGCCCAGTGCCACCCCCCACCCATCTGTCTTGGTGGCACAGTACATAACATTTAAAAAAAAAAAAAAAACTATTACTGCAATATAATTGTAGTCAGTTGCCTGTCTGCCAGCGTGTTTCAGGGTACAGCGTACACTGTGCCCAGTGCCACCCAACACCCATCTGTCTTGGTGGCACAGTACATAACATTTAAAAAAAAAAAAAAACTATTACTGCAATATAATTGTAGTCAGTTGCCTGTCTGCCAGCGTGTGTCAGGGTACAGCGTACACTGTGCCCAGTGCCACCCACCACCCATCTGTCTTGGTGGCACAGTCGATAACATTTTAAATACATTTTTATTACTGCAATATAATTGTAGTCAGTTGCCTGTCTGCCAGCGTGTGTCAGGGTACAGCGTACACTGTGCCCAGTGCCACCCACCACCCATCTGTCTTGGTGGCACAGTACATAACATTTAAAAACCCCAAAAAATTTACTGCAATAGAATAGTAGTCAGTTGCCAGCGTGTGTCAGGCTCATAGTGTAAACTGTGCCCACTTGCCCAGTGCTACCACTCATATATCTGGTGGCATATTATATTAAATTTAAAAAGAAAAAACACAATTTTGACTGCAATAGAATAGCAGTTAGTTGTCTGCAGGCGTGTGTCAGGCCTACAGCGTCTACTCTGCCAACTTCTGCCAGTGCACAGTGTCATTCATACTGTATCTGGTGTCACAGTAGCTTGCACGCATAGTACAACTAAAGTAATAAAAAAAAATGACTGGCAGAGGCAGGCCACCCCGCAGGGGCTGTCGTGGTCGTGGTGCTGTGATTCCCTTTGGCCCTAGAATAATACCCAGTGTTCAGAGGCCACATACCCTGAACTCCAAAAGTTCTGAGGACATAGTTGACTGGCTAACACAGGACACCCAATCTTCTACAGCTTCCGCTCATAACCTTGACACACCATCCTCCTCCAGCTCAGCTTCGGGCACCTCTCAAGTTACCACTCGCCCGCATGCCGCCACCACCAACACTAGCATCACAGCTGCTTCACTTGATCTGTCAGAGGAGTTATTTACACATCAGTTGGAAGAAATGAGTGATGCGCAACCATTATTGCCAGAGGTTGTAGATAAAAGGGATATGACTCAGTCAGGCAGCATTACGCACATGGAGGTATGGTGTGATGATGATGTACCCGCTGCTGCTTCCTTTGCTGAGTTGTCAGATACAAGTGAAGTGGTTGATGATGACGATGTGTCCGGGGATGCCACGTGGGTGCCCGCATGAAGAGAAGAAGAACAGGGGGACAGTTCAGATGGGGAGACAGAGAGGAGGAGGAGACGAGTTGGAAGCAGGGGGAGGTCGTCGCAAGGAGCTAGTGGCACAGTCAGACAGCATGTATCGGCACCCGGGGTCAGCCAGACAGCATGCCAATCAACGCATGCTGTTGCCACCACCAGAATGCCGGCATTGCAAAGCTCAGCAGTGTGGCATTTTTTGTGTGTGTCTGCCTCTGATAACAGTGATGCCATTTGCAACCTGTGCCAAAAGAAAGTGAGTCGTGGGAAATCCAACACCCACCTAGGTACAACTGCTTTGCGAAGGCACATGATCTCACATCACAAACGCCTATGGGATCAACACATGATGAAGAGTACAAGCAGCACACAAGCTCAAAGCCACCATCCTCCTCCTGGTGCAGCATCTTCAGTCACGCTAACCACTGCTGTCCTCCTTGCCCCCTCTCAACCATCCACCACTCCGTCTCTCACCTTGAGCAGTTCCTGCTCATCTGCCCACAGTCAGGTGTCTGTCAAGGACATGTTTGAGCGTAAGAAGCCAATGTCACAGAGTCACCCCCTTGCCCGGCGTCTGACAGCTGGCTTGTCGGAACTCTTAGCCCGCCAGCTTTTACCATACAAGCTGGTGGAGTCTGAGGGCTTCAAAAAATTTGTAGCTATTGGGACACCGCAGTGGAAGGTACCCGGCCGAAATTTCTTTTCACAAAAGGCAATCCCCAACCTGTACTCTATTGTGCAAAAGGAAGTCATGGCATCCCTGGCACACAGTGTTGGGGCAAGGGTTCATCTGACCACTGATACCTGGTCTGCAAAGCACGGTCAGGGCAGGTATATCACCTACACTGCGCATTGGGTAAACCTGCTGACGGCTGACAAGCATGTAATGCCTGGCTCTGCAGAGGAGTTGGTGACACTGCCACGACTTGCAGGCAGGCCTGCTGCCACCTCCTCTACTCCTCCTACTCCATCCTCTTCGATAACCTCCTCGGCTGAGTCCTCTTCTGCTGCTGCGTCTTGCTCCACATCAGCTGTACCACCCCAGCTCCCCAGGGGCTATTCCACATCCCGGATACGACAGTGTCCCGCCGTCTTGGGGTTGACTTGCCTGAAAGCAGAGAGTCACACCGGACCAGCACTCCTGTCCGCCCTGAACACACAGGTGGATCAGTGGCTGACTCCGCACCAACTGCGGAGATCGGCAAAGTGGTGTGTGACAACGGAAGCAATTTGTTGGCGGCATTGAATTTGGGCAAGTTGACACATGTCCCGTGCATGGCACATGTGATGAATCTGATTGTACAACGCTTTGTGCATAAGTACCCAGACTTACAGGATGTGCTCAAGCAGGCCAGGAATGTGTGTGGCCATTTCAGGCGTTCCTACACGGCCATGGCGCACTTTTCAGATATCCAGCGGCGAAACAACATGCCAGTGAGGCGACTGATTTGCGACAGCCCGACACGTTGGAATTCAACACTCCTAATGTTCGACCGCCTGCTCCAACAAGAAAAAGCCGTCAACGAGTATTTGTATGACCGGGGTGCTAGGACAGCCTCTGCGCAGCTGGGAATTTTTTTGCCACGTTACTGGACGCTCATTCGCAATGCCTGTAGGCTCATGCGTCCTTTTGAGGAGGTGACAAACCTAGTCAGTCGCACTGAAGGCAGCATCAGCGACATCATCCCATTTGTTTTCTTCCTGGAACGTGCCCTGCGAAGAGTGCTGGATCAGGCCGTAGATGAGCGAGAGGAAGAGGAAGAGTTGTGGTCACCATCACCACCAGAAACAGCCTTATCAGCATCGCTTGCTGGACCTGCAGAAACGCTGGAAGAGGAGTGTGAGGAAGAGGAGTCAGAGGAGGAATGTGGCTTTGAGGAGGAGGAAGACCAACCACAGCAGGCATCCCAGGGTGCTCGTTGTCACCTATCTGGTACCCGTGGTGTTGTACGTGGCTGGGAAGAAGAACAGACCTTCAGTGAGATCAGTGAGGACGAGGAACGGGACATGAGTAGCTCGGCATCCAACCTTGTGCAAATGGGGTATTTCATGTTGTCGTGCCTGTTGAGGGACCCTCGTATATAAAGGCTAAAGGAGAACGACCTGTACTGGGTGGCCACGCTACTAGACCCCCGGTATAAGCAGAAAGTGCCTGAAATGTTACCGAATTACCGGAAGTCGGAAAGGATGCAGCAGTTCCAAAATAAATTAAAAAGTATGCTTTACACAGCATACAAGGGTGATGTCACAGCACAACGGGAATCTAACAGTGGAAGAGGTGAAAGTAATCCTCCTCCTACCATGACCACGCCGGCAAGGACAGGACGCTTTACAGACGTGTTGTTGATGGAGGACATGCGGAGCTTTTTCAGCCCTATGCGTCGCCACAGCCCTTCGGGGTCCACCCTCAGAGAACGAATCGACCGACAGGTAGCAGACTACCTCGCCTTAACTGCAGATATCGACACTCTGAGGAGCGATGAACCCCTTGACTACTGGGTGTGCAGGCTTGACCTGTGGCCTGAGCTATCCCAATTTGCGATAGAACTTCTGTCCTGCCCCGCTTCAAGTGTCCTTTCAGAAAGGACCTTCAGTGCAGCAGGAGGTATTGTCACTGAGAAGAGAAGTCGCCTAGGTCAAAAAAGTCTTGATTACCTCACCTTTATTAAGATGAATGAGGCATGGATCCCGAAGGGACTGACAGTGGGCGATACATTTGACTAAAGGCCTGATGAGATGAGCTTTCTTGGGCTACAAATGGTCCACACGCTGCTGTATTTTATGTCTGCATGCCTTATGACTTGCGTGACTTATCCGCCACCAAATAGGGTTCAAGCCTCAATGTTTTAGTGCACTTTCTTCCTGGAAAACATCAATTTTTCTGGCCGCTGCTACAGCAGCAGCTGCAACAATACCTAATTTTTCAGACATGTGTACATGCCTAATTTTTCTGGCCTCTGGTGCTGCACTGTGGCTGCAAAAACAAAACCAAAAAAAAAGGCACATACATGTGTCAATTCCCCTTCGTGATCGCTACCTTGTTGTGGTGAAGGGGCTTGCGTATCACAATGAAGCGACCACCTCTATGAGTGTGTTGGCAATGGCAATGTTGGCACACCCCAGAGGATAAGGTCGTTGCTTCACTGTGATCAGACCAAAAGCGTTCGGCTAGATAATTTTGCATAGAAAAACTATTAATTTTCTTTGTGATCATTAAAGCCTACTAGGCCAACAATGGGCCCACACTGCAGAATCATTGTTTTATGGGTCACTTAACTGTCACTGAACTACCTCAGCACGACCATAGGCTTTGAAAAAAAAACCGTCGCCTGCAATCTCAAAAACGTTCATTGACGTCAGTGAGGACAAGGAACGGGACATGGCTAGCTTGGTATCCAACCTTGTGCAAATGGGGAGTTTGCGGTTGTGCAAATAGACGGTTTGCAGGGGTTTGCAGTGCGTTAAACGGGGAGTTTGATCTGTCAGAGTTTGGTCTGTCACTGTGAACCCTAACCCTATTACAGATAGGGTTAGGGTTAAAGATAGGGTTAGGGTTACAGACTGTAACCCTAACCCTATCTGTAACCCTAACCCTGTCTGTAACCCTAACCCTAACCAAAACCCTATCTCTAACCCTAACCCTATCTGTTACCCTAACCCTATCTGTTACCCTAACCCTATCTGTAACCCTAACCGTAACCCTAACCCTAAGCCTTACACTACCTGATCGATGTAACATCATACTTGATGTTTTAGAGCACGTTATTCCAAACAATTTATGAATATTAGGTGATTTATACCCTTTATGGATTAAAAACTGACTCTTCGACAACTACGCAATTTTCCATGGGAGTTTTGCCATGGATCCCCCTCCGGCATGCCACAGTCCAGGTGTTAGTCCCCTTGAAACAACTTTTCCATCATTATTGTGGCCGGAAAGAGTCCCTGTGCGTTTTAAAATTCGCCTGCCCATTGAAGTCTATGGCGGTTCGCCCGGTTCGCGAACATATGCGCAAGTTCGCAATCGCGGTTCGCGAACGCGCAATTTTAGGTTCGCGACATCACTAGTTATTTATCCATCGGTTAAAAAATTAAGAACTTGTTTTAAAATTATCTGATGGATAAAAATCCTATAGAAAAAAACGATCGTCTGTAGGCACGTCCATCGGTTAAAAATCCACGCATGCTCAGAATTAAGTCGACGCATGCTTGGAAGCATTGAGCTTCATTTTTTTCAGCACGTCGTTGTGTTTTACATCACCGCGTTCTGACCCGATCGTTTTTTTAATTGATGGTGTGTAGGCACAAAAAAATTAAAATACAGAATAAATGCGCAACCTCCAAAAATATATATATATCATAAAAACAAGAAACACAATTCCAAACAAAAAAATTGATAATCAAAGTTCCCTGGAAAGGTTCTCTTAAGATGTAAATATACAGTCCACTTTTCTTAAATGGAATGCGTCAGCAGGCAATATAATCGAATCTTCCATACATTATAAAACTTGAATATGCAGGAAAATGGATAAAAAAGTTTGGGCGAAGTGGCCCCTTACCAAATGAGATGGATCCCTACGGAAAAAGATCATACAGGCACAAGGCAAGGGTTCTTGAAACTGGAGGGATTTCACCTCAAGAGGTTTCAACGCCGCCTCGGTTGGAAGCCCTAACATCAACCCAGCCAGTATTTAGCAGACAGGTTCTCACCCACTGCTAATACGATACATCTTTATCAGATATTTGACACTTTTTAAACTTTTGTGCGGATGGAATACTTTGATGTTCATTGCCACAATTTTTATTAAAGAAGTTCTCAAGAACCTGTTTTAAACATAATACACTATGAAGTCTTGTTCCTTTAATTGCATTGATTGACCCTTTCATCTTCGGGAGAATCTGGAAAAAGTGTGGAGCCGAGCAGAGTGCTAATGAGCCTTGAGGACCTATGAAGTCGGACCCTCTCTCCTGCACCCCTCCAGTTTCAAGAACCCTTGCCTTGTGCCTGTATGATCTCTTTCCGTAGGGATCCATCCCATTTGGTAAGGGGCCACTTCGCCCAAACTTTTTTATCCATTTTCCTGCATATTCAAGTTTTATAATGTATGAAAGATTCGATCATATTGCCTGCTGAAGCATTCCATTTAAGAAAAGTGGACTGTATATTTACATCTTAAGAGAACCTTTCCAGGGAACTTTGATTATCAATTTTTTTGTTTGGAATTGTGTTTCTTGTTTTTATGATATATATATATTTTTGGAGGTTGCGCATTTATTTTGTATTTTTATTCCTTCACGGCTGTCTATTCCAGCCTTTTTTTATTGCAGCACCATTTCAGTTTTTTTTCCCTGTCCTTATATATAAGTTTTTCACTATATATATATAAATACATATATTCACCTTTGTGTTTGAATTAATCACCGCCTCACCTGAGGGCAATCAGCTGGTGGAATCCTGCTTGAATTAACCCTCTTATCACTGTAACGTTTAGGTTTTATTGAATTATCTCCTCGTTTATTTAGGGAAGCGCAAGTTGACTACCGCTTTACATGGTATGTAGGCACGACTGATCATGATTCAGCTTCATCGGATAACTGATGGAAAAATCCCTCAGACCGTTTTCATCGGATGGACTGATCGTGTGTACAGGGCATTAAGGTTTTAAGACAACCTTGCTTCCAGATAGATCTGCATTGTTTAAAGATTTATGTACCTAGGAACTCTACAAGATTTTTGCCTGACTAACCAACATCGTTATATTTATGGATACCTTCAGATCCTAAGTGTCGGTTCACACTGGGGCGATGCGTCAGGCGGCTCAGCCGCCTGACGAGACGCTTCCCATGCAGTGAAATGGAAGCGTTCTAATCGGAGCAACGCAAGTCGCTCCGACTTAGAAATGTACTCCCTGTACGACTTTGGGGGCGGCTCGGGGCGACTTGCATTGACTTCTATACAGAAGTCGTCTTGCAAATCGCCTCTGGAGTCGTCCACAGGACGATTTGCAGAGCCGCCCCCGGAGTCGTGCCGCCTGTGTGTGAACCGACTCTAACTCGCATGTATGGTCAATGTTTTATAAACATTTCCTTTAATTTACATAGGTTATAGCTTACTTATTATGGAGGTCTTAGAAAGGCACAACATCTACTAATAGCATAGAGTTTTCAGATCTGAACCATTGTAAAGAATAGTGTTAGCCCTGCCATAAAAGACACCTTGTTTCAGCCCAGACAATATGGTAATAAAATGTCTGAAAGGCATACATAAACTCATACAAGCCATTCTTTGCATTCCCATAGTGCAATTTCCCTTCATGCATTCTGGATACATTTATTATACCATGCTGCAATGTGTGGATTTTTCTCATGTTATCTCTTCGTAGGACTCTTTTGATACACTAGGAAATCATAAGCCCACAAAAACAAGCCATTCATTTTCTTCCACAACCTGCCAAGCAACAAGGCCATCCTCCCTCATTTCAAAACTTCTACAGGACATTGCTTCACAGTGAGACCCTTGTTCTTTTTTCAGAACTGTGGACATTATGTTTGGGGGAAACAGAGGCTGCAACAGCCGCTTTTGTGGTGAGAGAAACATTAAAGACAATAGCTCAATCATACAAAAAGTGTTAATTTGACATCTGCTACAATGACAGCTACCCACATGATCAATGAACGTCTCTGGGGACTAGATCCCAGCACTATAGAACTGCCCAGCCGCTTGTGCAGTCACTGAGTTTTTTCCCCCTAATTATACTAATTAGATTACCTAGCTCTTTCTGTTTTCCAGGTGCTGAAGTTGGAGCAGAGAACTCTGGGAAGCTGTAATGTAGTAAGGGTTACAAACTGAAACACAAAATGAAATTGAGCTTTATAAAGCATCTTATATTTTAGATGCAAACAAAAAAAAAAAAAAAGTAGAATGATAACCATTACCAATGGAGCTGGGGAGAAATAAAATCTCCAGCTCTTACAACTACTATCCAGCTTAATATTGTTTTCAATTTCTCTTTATTGATCTTTTTTCTTTATACAAAAATTTTCATTTATACAAGATTCAGTATATTGTACAATTGCTCCGTCATAAAAAAAATATAGAACCTTGTTTAATATTTATAAGCTTATTTATCCTAAAAGTATGTTAAAACATTCACCAACCCATTCACTCATTCTTACTTTTTTCCATACTCATTCATCCTATTGCCCTCTTTCCTCCCCAAGAGAGGAAAAAAATATATATTTAACTCCATATTCTTCTCCCCTTCTCTTTTTTTACCTCCCTTTATTTTCCCTTCATAAATATTCTTTCATTTTTATTGAGGACCGAAATTCATCAAATTTTTGCGATATTACTGGAATTTGATTCTTTATATATCCTTCTTCTCTTATTTGTCTTTCGTTCATTTCACATACCCCTTTTATGATGTTGGGACATTTGTTATCTCTCCATTTGCGGGCTATTATTGTTTTCGCTGTCGCTATCATATGTAGCACTACCACTGTAGGAGCTGCTGGTTTCAATTGGGATTTGCACGTTACCTCTAGATTCGTTGTCAGGGGAGGAAAGTCTGTAGAAATTGCAATGTCCACACAAGATGTAAAACCTTCAACTGTTAGGTTTTATTTTTGCTGCATAAAACTTGTGAAGAAAGTAAAAAGGTAGAAGGAGAGAAGGGGAAGGTTCAGGTACGCGGTACAGAGCACACACAAATATCTAAAGTTCCAGTATTCGCCACTCTCTCTTGAGTGGGTATTGCTCATAGACCCCGGATAGACCCCTCTTGCATGGCCTAGCAGCCGGGATGATGCACGGACAGTATGAGGACAGTTGGTAAAGTGAAAAATCCGTGCTACTCTCAGTGAAGTGAACAAGTGTAGAAGAGTAAACTTCACTGACAAAAATTAGGAGGAATGAACCTCACCTGCCAAACAATTAGGTGAAGCAATTTAATTAGCCTGAATAAGGCTTGCAGAAAATGGTTTAAAGTGATTAAAAAAGCACAACCCCGAAACATTTTTAAAGTAATAAATTACTAAAATTACGGAAAATGTATAATATGTGTACATAAATGAAATTACATATTCCTATAAACATAAACTGGTGATGGTCCCAGTGGGGAAAAATATTAAATATACATATGAAGTGATCAATGTCCATGAAAATAGTGAAAATTGATGCTAAGAAGATGCGGTCCTATCACATAGAGCATCACAGGTGCGATGATGGATGTCATACAATGCTATCCTTATATCGATAAATGAATGGCCGCTTACCAGATAGATGGTAATGTTAAGCTCACAGCTGGCCCGACCTGTCCTTGGGGGAATCCTTACAAGGTTCCACACACGGAACGATCATGGGTTCCAGCACTAGACACAGTGGGTATGGTTCTCAAACCACTGCAGATAATTTCAGGGTCCCTCGGACACAGAGATAAATGGTGAGTTTCCTTAGTTGAATACTGCCGTGCATGGAATAGCAGTTTTAAAAAATCACCAGATTAATTTGACTCCGTAAATCACATTCGGTTACCACAGAAAGGGAAGAAGAAAGAAATCTCTCATGGTGTAGTATTCCCATAAAAAATTCTTTATTGCAGGCTTCGTTACTTATCCAAGAGATTAAAACTTTTCAAACTGAGCCGCGGCTCACACCAGCTGGCTAAACACGTGATGATGTCAGGAAATTAAATCTCCACCCTACGCGTTTCCCCATTCTACTGGGAACAGAGGCTAAAGGTGAGAACAGTCTCTGCCACAGACCGTCTGAGAATGAAAAATGGATAGCCAGGAATCCTCTGCCACAGGATTTAAGCCACGAACTTCCAGCCTTACAGTAAAGAGCCTTTAAGCCGATCCGGTGTACTGTAAAACAAATAGAATAGTGGATCCCTTTATAACGAAGTCACCAGGCCTATCCAGAGACATCAGCTTGCCTTACTTGGTCTCCTCCAGGGCAGGTCCTCCCCTGGTTTTCTTTGTTAAGCAGCTTCCCCCACTTGCATGGACAGCTAGCTCGGGATCCCCCTTGTAATCGTAGGCCCCAGCCAGCATGGCTGGGCCTACTCCATGGAAATGCGACCTCGGGCCAACGTGGTCCCGAAGTCGAGATCACACACATGTACCTTGTGCCAGGCGAGCCACGAGGGGAAGGACCCCGAAAAACGGCGTCTGTCTCTTAAGTACCCCCTCCCAGCATGCACACTGGGGCACCACTCCCACTGGGCTGCTGCCGAGAAGGGTCACTTAACACACCATGGTTCGCTTGCGTTCCAACATGGGCCTGGACCTTGTTGTAAAAATCACCTAGACCTTGTTGTAAGACCACTAAATCTCACTAGTGAACTGACTTTAACCACAAGAACGTTATGCTCTCAATTTGTGTGGCATAAATGCAAATCTCCTGGAATTGGGGATTGTCAAAAACAGGTCCCCGTTTCCCCCCCCCTTAAAGGTGCCAAATATGGCATCGGAGGGGGGAGGAGACGAACAAGCAAAAGTTCCACTTTTGGGTGTCACGCAAAATATCTGTACCCCAATGAAGGCAGATCAGAAAACGATTTGTAGGAGAAGGTATATAGGCTCGCTTATATTTTTTGTAGTCAAAGTCAGCAGTCATAGTTGCAATTTGGCCAGCCTTACAGATACTGAGAGTGGACTGGGAGTGTACCCTGCATTGGGACTGTGTCAGGGCTGGTGTTGGACTATTTTGCACCCTAGGTAAGACCAGCGACTTGCAACCACTCCCCCCCCCCCCAAAAAAAAAAACTTTTTTTAAAACATTAGGAACCTCTCCTGATCTCAGCAAATGCAGCATGTTTACTTTCCTGCCAGGAAAAAGTGGGGAAGGGTCATTTGTCTATCACAGTGTTTTTTTTTTATTTTTATTTTTTTAAATGACACCTTAACATTTCACTGTGTGCCATTATGAAAAAAAATATATATTATCATGATGATACCATTATATTAAAAAAGCATATGATTTGCAGTCCAATTCCAACTACTGATACATTTCTTACCATATCGGCAAATGCCTGTGCTGGGATGCTTTCTCACCTCCTTGCCAACGTTAGCTCCACATACAGACTGCCTGGGGACCAGGGAAAAAGTGATGTTGCGCTGCACCTCATTGGCTGGATAACTCTTCTTCACGGATTGGCTTAAGTTGGCAGGAGACAGCTTTGTCTCTAGCTAACAACATACAAACCTGCAGAAGTATGCAGAACATCGGCACAGTGTGTGGGGAACATCGGTGGACTGTGTGGGGAAGCCAGTGGAGTGTTAGGAAGCCGGCGGAGAGTAGAGAGACCAGCGGCTGCGGCTGCGGCTGCACCTTAGGCGGCAGTGCGCCCTAGGCGTCTGCCTAGTTCACCTAGCGGTAGCGCCGGCCCTGGTTGCAAGTAAAGTACTATAAATCTTTTAACTCCTCACTAATTTTCTTTAACCACTTAAGGACCTTGGGTGTTTTTCAGATTTGGTGTTTGCAAGACTAAAACTGTTTTTTTTTGCTAGAAAATTACTTAAAACCCCCAAACATTATATATATATTTTTTCTAACACCCTAAAGAATAAAATGGCGGTCATTGCAATACTTTTTGTCACACCGTATTTGCATAGCGGTCTTGCAAGCGCACTTTTTTTTGGAAAAAATTTACTTTTTTTAATTAAAAAATAAAACAACAAAAAATTTGGCCCAATTTTTTTATATATTTTTAACGATATTGTTACGCCGAGTAAAATGATACCCAACAAGTCACGCTTAAAAATTGCGGCCGCTCGTGGCATGGCAGCAAACTTTTACCCCTAAAAATCTCGATAGGCGACATTTAAAAAATTCTATAGGTTGCATCTTTTGCGCTACAGAGGAGGTCTATGGTTAGAATTATTGCTCTCGCTCTAACAATCGCGGTGATACCTCACTTGTGTAGTTTGAACATTGTTTTCATATGCGGGCGCTACTCACGTATGCGTTCGCTTCTGCGCGCAAGCTAGTCGGGACGGGACGCTTTAAAAAAAAAAAATTGTTTTCTTATTTTTTTATTTATTATATTATTTTTACACTGAAAAAATAAATTAACAATGTATCGCTTTTATTACTATTACAAGGAATGTAAACATCCCTTGTAATAGAAAAAAGTATGACAAGTCCTCTTAAATATGAGATCTGGGGTCAAAAAGACCTCACATCTCATATTTAGGCTTAAATACAAAAAAATATATAAAAAAAAAAAATGAAATTTTGTCATTTAAAAAAAAAAAGTTTCTTTAACTACTTAAGGACCGGACCAACACGCTGGTAAATGACCCAAGGGGTTTTTACAATTCGGCACTGTGTCGCTTTAACAGACAATTGCGCGGTCGTGCGACGTGGCTCCCAAACAAAATTTGCGTCCTTTTCTTCCCCCAAATAGAGCTTTCTTTTGGTGGTATTTGATCGCCTCTGCGATTTTTATTTTTTGCGCTATATACAAAAATAGAGCGACATTTTTGAAAAAAAACAAATATTTTTTACTTTTTGTTATGAGAACAATCAAATAAACTAAATTTTAGTCAAACATTTAGGCCAAAATGTATTCAGCCACATGTCTTTAGTAAAAAAAAAAAATCGCAATAAAAAAAAAAATAGCTACCTAGCGGGAACAGTGACACTAATACAGCGATCAGAAAAATGATCGCTTAGTGACTCTGGCAACAGGGAGTGAAAGGGTTAACTAGGGCGGTGATCAAGGGGTTAAAACTTTATTAGGGCGGGGTACGGGGCTACCCTGAACCTAACACTAACTGCCTGTCACAGTAACTGTCACACTGACACTAAATGCAGTGATCAGTACATATATGATCACTGCATTCAGTGACACTGTACAGGGGGTGGGGGGGGGGGGGTGATCGCAAGGGGTTAATGTGCCTGTGTGTACTGGTGTCAGTGTAGCGTTATGCAGACTTACTGTGTGTTGTGATCTCTCCTCAGCGGTGGTTGAAAAAAATGCCGAGAGCAGAGATCACATCACTTCCCTCTTCCTGTGTTTACACAGGAGGAGGAAGTGCAGAGCAGGGGAGCGCGCACATTGGCTGGGAGCGATCCGGAGGGGGCGGACAAAAACGAATAGGCGCCCCCCTCGTCCCGGATCGCTCCCAGAGCATGTACCGGGGGGGTCCCGATCGGACCCCTGACCCACGTCTAGGCAGAGACGTACAGGTATGCCAATGTGCCTGTACGTGCCATTCTGCCAACGTATATGTACATGCGGCGGTCCTTAAGTGGTTAAGACGCATGGGCGGGACTGACGTTTTGACGTCACTTCCGCCCTGCAGTGCTATGGGGAAGGGTGGGGGCCATCTTGCCCTCACTCGCATCACCACACAGCCAGCAGAAGGACCCAATCGCCTCAGCCGCTACCGATGGCTCCAGGAAGCGGCGGAGGGCGCGGGAGAGCGACAGGAGGGGGGGCCCTCTCCCTCCGCCGATAACGGCGATCTCGCGCCGAATCCGCCACGGAGACCCCCGTTATCATTTAAAGGACCGCTCATGTTAAAGATGGACACCTCGGTTGTGGCAGCAGCTGCTGCCGTTACCGAGATATCCATCTTTAAAAAAAGGACGTATATATACATGAGCAGGTCCTTAAGTGGTTAAACTTTAATTTAGCTTTAAAGTGTTTCTATTGTCAACATGTTAAATCTTATATTCAAACTTGGGACTTTTGTTCTGATTTTCCTTAACATTTCAGGATTGGATCATGGAGGATGATCCCCGTAAACAATAGATGGCCATGATGGAGTAATCCTCTATCACCCATTCCCCCACTCTACGCACCTCTCCCCTTTTTTCCCCTCTTGACTGCTTTATCATGATTTTCCTTCTCTTTTCTACTCTTTTACAATATTTGTCTATTTGTTTATTTTTTCATCATAGTTTGGTAGCATGCCAGTAACTCCCGATATCCTTAATTTGATATTTTGATTAGACTATCGCCTTACAGTTTTGGCTGATTTGTTAGTCTTACCAGCCACAAGCTGGATGACTTAAGCTTTTACCCTTTTGCTGCCAGGCCCTGCTCTCCACTTTTAAACTCAGGTGGCCAAACCATTTTTGTAATTTTGAAAGCATAGGACCAATAGGATAAAAAGAAGGGCCCAGATTCACAGAGCGATTACGCCTGCGCAACAGGAGATGCACGTGCGTAAGTCTAAATGTGCTCGTGCGTTTCGATGCACGGCATCTCCAAAACGAGATACGCAAGAAATCTACTTTTTTTGTCCAGCGTCATTTCGTTAGACAGGCGCATCCGTCCGCGCAAAACTGCGCTAGACAGACCATTGATTTGCTAGTCAAATATGCTAATGAGGGACTTACGGGGATCCACAAAAGAACGTTGGGGCAGCGCAGGCTACGCAGTGTGCACAACAGCAAAATGTCCTGTCTAAAATTAGAGCATATAAAAGCTGGTCTAAAAAGAGAAAAATCGTCTACATGTTAGATAAAGCAACACTGTTAGTGAGGAGCTCAGCAGTCACACGTGTTGCCCAACAAACTGTATGCCAACATGCCAGTGGCATCCATGCTCATAGCTATACTACTGACTTTAGATGAGCAAAGAAGGAGGAGGGCACTGAGGAGGGCACTAAGGAGGGCACGGGAGATGTTTTTTTTTTTTTTTAACTTTTTATTTGCTTATATAAACTTTACAATTTAATCTAATCTAATACAATATTCTTATCTGATACAAGCCCCTCACTCTTCACTCTTCACGGGAGAGGATATAGGTAAAGGTAAAACATATCAAAATTGTCTGTCTTTTTTCGTTTATAGCGCAAAAGAAAAAACGCAGAAGTGATCAAATGAAAAATCAAAAAAAGGGACTTTGCTTTTTTTGTGTTGGGGTTGTGCTTGTGTACAATGACGCACAACCCCAATTGTCAGTTAAAGCAGTGCAGTATTGCAAAAAATGGCCTGGTCATTAAGCAGATCAGCTCATGGTCACTTCAGCAGGAGGAATGACAGGTCCTTACAGATCTGGCTAGCAGGAGCAGTGCTGTAGGTCTGTATGGCGAAAGGGTTCATTCTTTTTTGGTTTCCTCTTAATGTCTTCTAATACTGTTCCGCTAATGTGTGTGGCTTAACAATGTTGGAACACTTGAATTTGTTACCTCTGTACTTTTCTTTATGTACTTTGGCCCAGATTCACGTACATCGGCGCATTATTGGACCGGCGTAGCGCACCGCCTTTACGTTAGACTTGCGCCATCTAGCCGTGTAATCCCCCGATTCACGTAGCTTTTGCGCAGGAAATTGCGCAAGCGTAAGGTTTTTTCCAGAGGCGTAAGGAGGAGTAATCCAAATTGGGAGGGACATGGGCGTGTTACATTGAAATGAGCCGTGACCCCATGCAAATGAAGGGCCGGCCGGCTCGCGCATGCGCGCGTGAAGGAGACCATGTCAGCTCCGCTGTGCGCATGCTCACAACTCGGGAGCGGCGCAATCAGTGAAATTGGAAATGGACTAGGGCAACGTTGTGAACTACGTAGACAGCATAAATAGACACACACAAACGCACTTGCATTGCAAAAGTACATCCCTTTGTGTCCCTTCCCATTGAACCTAGTGCTTTTGTTCCTGTTGTTCGTTGCAGTGTGTCTTGTAGTTGTCAGATTAGTGTTCTGTGTGATCAAGTTCTTGTTGGTATATTTGTGAAAGTGTTTTTGATAAGTGTTTGAGAGACTGTTTGTTTGATTGATATATTTTTGTTCGTTTGTTTTCTTGCTTTATTTTTTTTTTGTGACTGTTTCTTGCTGAGTGCTAGTGTGATTTTTGGGTGTTCGTTTTCTCTTTGTGTGTGTTCTTGCCTGATTGGTTGTGCTTGTATTTGTGACTGATTTTTGGAGACTGGTAGTGAGTTTGTTTGGAAGTATGACTGAGAGAAAAAGAAAGCTTAATTTTACTGTGGGGGAAAAAAGAATTCTTGCCCGGGCCATTAGCGAGTATGGGCGTTTTCTCCATGGCCCGCAGAGTGCCACCACCACCCCGGCCAGGAGGAGGGAGATATTGGATAGGATCACGGAGCAGGTGAATTCATCGGGGGAGGGGGAGACACGGACCCGGTCTGGGATCGAAAAAAAAAAAAATGATCTCCGGCGTCTGGTGAAAAAAAAACTGGCCGCAATGCATGCCCATGCCAGGGGCACAGGAGGGGGCCCACCATGCCGTATTAGGCTTACAGCGACGGAGCATGTGGTGGCCCTGACCTTTCACCGGCATGAAGTGGAGGGCCTGCCAGGCTTTGACACAAGTCCGGTCCCCGCGGTGCCAGGTAAGGTTTTTTGTTCTATCAGGTGTGTAGCATGTGTGGGGGAGGGGGTGAAAGGGAATATGTGCCAAGTGTGTGGATCCTCCAACCTGTGAATGGTTTGTGTCATCCACAGATGTGCAGGAGGGTGCAGGGCCATCTGGCCTGACCGCTCCAACACCAGGACAGCAGCCTAATGAGGCCCCCCCCAACAAGGCCACAGTCCGCGGAGGAGGTTCGAGAGGAGGAGGACGATCATGAGGAGGAGGATAATCATGAGGAGGACGATCATGAGGAGGAGGAGTCAGGCACTGGACGAGTGGTTTGTGCGGACTCTTCCCCTCTGGCTGGCAGAAGCCTGCCCTCCCTAAGGGGGAGCCCCCCCCCCCTCCTCCCCCAACATGGCTCCCCTCACAAGGGCCTCCCCTTCTCCCCGCCCACAACCATCAGCTGGAGGCAGGATGTCATCCCAGAGCACCAGGGGGGCGCCCAATCTCCTGCCCGCCAGTCTGCGAAGGGACCAGGCCCTCCAGACCCGCCATCTGGGACAGCTCTGCCAGACTTTTGTGCGGGTGAAGGAGAGCCTGTCCTCCATGAAGGATACGCTGGGTAACCTGGACTCCCACTCCCGGGCTTTCACAACCTGCCTAAATGAACTGCAGACTACAGCAGCAGGCGTTGGGCAGGATGTGAGGGCCCTTACCCAGGCTATCCAGGCCAACACGGCAACACTTGGTGCTTCCCTGGACAGAATTGCCGTGGCCTTGGAGGGCAGGCCGCCAGGTGGGCAGATATCAGGGGCTGCTCCTCCTTCCCCGGCATTGCCCCTCCCCCATGAGTCTCCCCTGAGGGGCCGGGGCCGGGGGCGCCCCAGGCGTGGCTCACGCAGAGGGCAATAATTTTTTTTCCCCCTTTTTTTTTTTTGCTGACATTTTTTTTTTTTTTTTGCTGGCATTTTTTGCATTTTTTTTTTTTTTTTGCTGACATTTTTTTTAAATTTTGGGTTGTGCATGCTGTTTGAATGTGGGGGTGACATTGCTGCTGGAAAAGGGGTGTCATCCTCAATTTTGGTGGAGAAGGGTTCCCCAGGACCAGGGAGAAGTGATCCTCAGGTCCGTGTGATTGGTGTATGAATGTACAGTGACATAATTGGAGCCTTGACGTGGCGTTACTGCTCACCAGTCCTGCATGGTGGACTGGTGCCAATCCAATTTGATGAGGATGTGGGGTGTGTGTGCTAGGGACCACAGTGGTGTGCATGCATGCATTCTCATTGTGCCATGATTAATGTGTGTGTTTAACGTGCAAAGATGCCCAATATGAGCTGCCTCCTGACTGCTCTTCCCTCAGAAGACGGGGTATCCTCGGTTAGGGGTTGATTGTCTGGTTGGGGGGTCAGGTCATCACGTAGCTCAACCTGCAGGCCCTTCCTCACTGCGAGATTGTGCAGCATGCAACATGCAACGATGATATGGCACACAAAGTTTGGGGAATACAACAGTGTACCCCCAGACTTATCCAGGCATCGGAAACGTGACTTCAGGAGGCCAAAGGTGCGCTCCACCACTGCACGGGTTTTGATGTGTGCTTGATTGTATCTTTCCTCCCCTGGGGTTTGGGGGTTCCGGATAGGAGTCATGAGATGGGGTCCCAGTGCATATGCAGAGTCACCTGGAAGGGAAAAGACAGGAGAATGTTAGTCATGCATGTGCCACTTGTGAGGTGTGCATCACGGGAGGGGATAGTCATGCCTGACTCCCATGTCACTCACCAACCAGCCAGGTGTTCCCATACACGTTCTGATCGAATTCCATTCGGATGTGGCATTGATTGTAGATGTAGCTGTCATGGGTGGATCCGGGGTGTTTGGCACGGACGTGCCATATGAGGCCTTGGGCATCAACTATCACCTGTACGTTGATGGAGTGCCAATTCTTCCGATTGCGGTACATGTGCTCTGTCTCATGGGGGGGCTGGAGTGCCACATGTGTGCAATCAATGGCCCCGATGGTGCGTGGGAATCTGGCAATTCTGTAGAAATCTGTCATTGCCTTCAGCCGCAGGTCCTCAGTGGTGAGTTTGATGATTTGGTTGGCCAAGCGTGTGAGGATTGCAGGGACAACCTGGTGCACACATCTGCTCACGGAGGATTGTGACATCCCAGCCACCACTCCACTTGTACGCTGAAAAGAGCCACTGGCAAGGACATGGAGTGTTGCCAGGACCTTCACCAGTGGCTGCACTGGATGTGAGCGTTGTGTTGGGCTGGTGATGTCCTCCTGCAGGGTTGTGGTTAATTCCAGGATGGCATGAGGGGGGAATCTGAAGATGCGATACACCTCAGAATCACTCATGCCAAAGAGGTCTATGTGTGTGCGGTATACCCTCTCCCGTGCCATCCTCCGTGCCATCCTCTGTGCCCTCCTCCTTCTTTGGTCATCTAAATTCACTAGTGCAGCTACAGTGCAGAAAATAAGTATTTGAACACCCTGCTATTTTGCAAGTTCTCCCACTTAGAAATCATGGAGGGGTCTGAAATTGTTATCGTAGGTGCATGTCCACTGTAAGAGACATAATCCAAAAACAAAAATCCAGAAATCACAATGTATGATTTTTTTAACTATTTATTTGTATGATACAGCTGCAAATAAAGTATTTGAACACCTGAGAAAATCAATGTTAATATTTGGTACAGTAGCCTTTGTTTGCAATTACAGAGGTCAAAAGTTTCTTGTAGTTTTTCACCAGGTTTGCACACACTGGAGGAGGGATTTTGGCCCACTCCTCCACACAGATCTTATATAGATCAGTCAGGTTTCTGGGCTGTCGCTGAGAAACACGGAGTTTGAGCTCCCTCCAAAGATTCTCTATTGGGTTTAGGTCTGGAGACTGGCTAGGCCACGCCAGAACCTTGATATGCTTCTTACAGAGCCACTCCTTGGTTATCCTGGCTGTGTGCTTTGGGTCATTGTCATGTTGGAAGACCCAGCCTCGACCCATCTTCAAAGCTCTAACTGAGGGAAGGAGGTTGTTGCCCAAAATCTCGCAACACATGGCCCCAGTCATCCTCTCCTTAATACAGTGCAGTCGCCCTGTCCCATGTGCAGAAAAACACCCCCAAAGCATGATGCTACCACCCCCATGCTTCACAGTAGGGATGGTGTTCTTGGGATGGTACTCATCATTCTTCTTCCTCCAAACACGGTTAGTGGAATTGTGACCAAAAAGTTCTATTTTGGTCTCATCTGACCACATGACTTTCTCCCATGACTCCTCTGGATCATCCAAATGGTCATTGGCAAACTTAAGACGGGCCTTGACATGTGCTGATTTAAGCAGGGGAACCTTCCGTGCCATGCATGATTTCAAACCATGACGTCTTAGTGTATTACCAACAGTAACCTTGGAAACGGTGGTCCCAGCTCTTTTCAGGTCATTGACCAGCTCCTCCCGTGTTGTCCTGGGCTGATTTCTCACCTTTCTTAGGATCATTGAGACCCCACGAGGTGAGATTTTGCATGGAGCCCCAGTCCGAGGGAGATTGACAGTCAAGTTTAGCTTCTTCCATTTTCTAATGATTGCTCCAACAGTGGACCTTTTTTCACCAAGCTGCTTGGCAATTTCCCCGTAGCCCTTTCCAGCCTTGTGGAGGTGTACAATTTTGTCTCTAGTGTCTTTGGACAGCTCTTTGGTCTTGGCCATGTTAGTAGTTGGATTCTTACTGATTGTATGGGGTGGACAGGTGTCTTTATGCAGCTAATGACCTCAAACAGGTGCATCTAATTTAGGATAATAAATGGAGTGGAGGTGGACATTTTAAAGGCAGACTAACAGGTCTTTGAAGGTCAGAATTCTAGCTGATAGACAGGTGTTCAAATACTTCTTTGCAGCTGTATCATACAAATAACGAGTTAAAAATTCATAAATTGTGATTTCTGGAATTTTTTTTTTTGATTATGTCTCTCACAGTGGACATGCACCTACGATGACAATTTCAGACCCCTCCATGATTTCCAAGTGGGAGAACTTGCAAAATAGCAGGGTGTTCAAATACTTATTTTCTGCACTGTATGAGCGACGATGCCCCTGGCATGTTGGCAGTCAAATTGTAGTGCAACACGTGTGTGTGGTCTGCTCCTCAGTAACGGTGTTGCTTTCTGTGAGATGTAGACGTTTTTTCAAAATTTAGACCAGCTTTTAGGTGCTCTAACTTTAGACAGGACATTTTGCTGTTGCGCACATCGCGTAGCCTGCGCAGCAACTGCGTTTTTTTGTGGATCCCCGCAACTCCCTCATTAGCATATTTGACTACCAAATCAATGGTGTGTCTAGCGCATTTTTGCGCGGACGGATGCGTCTGTCTAACGAAATTACGCCGGACAAAAAAAAGTAGATTTCTGGCGTAATTCGTTTTCTGAATCGCGCGCATCTAAACGCACGCGCACATTTAGACTTACGCACGCGCAACACCAGTTGCGCAGGCGTAATCGCTCTGTGAATCTGGGCCTTTGTATCTGCAATTTAAAGGTGCTTTTAAAAAAAAAAGTATAAAACTAAAATCATATAATAATTTCCACATTGTATTTCAATTACTTCTAGCCTACCTCTATTAACCTGAACATTTTTTTTAGGTTTGAAAACTTACTTGTTGAGGAATACCAATGTCCTATGAGTAGACACTGCTGTGTTACACATTTCACAGAGCCTGCCTTCTAAACTACAGAGGTACTGAGAGGAGGTGTTTCAAGAGGTGGAGCCAGTACAGGAATCACAGCTTGCAGGCATTAAAGTGTTACTAAACCCTCAACAGTAAAATCAGTCTGTATATGCAGAATAGCATGCTTGTTATACTCACTGTGGAACTTAAGGGGTTAATCCTCTGCTTTGTGCAAAAAGGATCATTGATCCTGTATGCACAGATCCTCCGCCTTCTGTAGGGCAAGGCCAAATAAGATACAGTGAGGGTAGTAAAGTTGCAAAATGCTCAGTTTGGTCTCTATTGCTGGAGAGAACATTTCCTTGTTCAGCTTTTCAGGTCACATGGTTTTAACATCACATGTGGGCGGGCGTGCGTACAGATCCTATATGACAGCCCAGTCCCTCCCTCCTCCTTCAAGCCCAGTAACTAAAAAAAGAACACAGTGGGTGAGATGTCACATCTTGATTCATGGATGCTCCGCCTGCCATAATAGCCTGGGGACACTCCTACCTAACCACTAGTGTTGCTCACGAATATTCGCATTGCGAATATTCG
Source organism: Rana kukunoris (assembly GCA_029574335.1). Lineage (NCBI taxonomy): Eukaryota > Metazoa > Chordata > Amphibia > Anura > Ranidae > Rana > Rana kukunoris. Next base: position 213,523,158 of record CM056052.1, read on the forward strand.
CTACGAATATTGCATATTCGAGTATTCGCGAATAACGCGAATATTGCGGCGAATATTCGCTATGGCGAATATTCGTATTTTTTCAAATTTATTTTTAAAACAAAATGTTTGGGAAAAACTAATGCGCTACTGTGAGTAAACAGTGGTGAATGAATGGGTAGCAACCACACTTAAGAGGCAGCTCAATCTATAGTGTCCACAAAACACAAAATAACATATGAATAAAATAGGTGATAAGCGCTACAAATAGTGGTGCGTGAGCACTAAATTACACAATACATGAAATGTCAAAGACAAAAAACTCAAAACACTCAAAATTGCTATGTGAATACAAAGGCTCATATATGTAAATGGGAGCAAAAAACGAGTATAGTGGATAAATAGAGTTCCATGTGTCAGACACTGCTGAAAACCAGGAGTGAGGTCCTTAGGGAGCGGTGGGGGATGTGCTGGGCTGTGGACAATTGCGCCAGGCGGTATCTTGCTGGTAACAGCTGGCGGGCTAGATGATAATATGATGGATGACTTCACTCTAGATGCTGTTCAGTACTGGGAGTCACCAACAGGTGATGTAGTTCCCTTACCTTCAAGATGCTATATATAGGCATATAGTTGGATTCATCAGGTATGGAGATCTCGCTGTCCCAGATGGATTCCCTCTGTTGTATCCAGGTGGTGTTGCTGCTCCAGGCTCATCCGTCCACAGAGTTGATGTGGTGAATGTGGGATATAGAAGAGAGAATCTCCAATCGTGAAGTAGGTCACTTACACACCCCAATCCTGGTCGAGCACGGCTGTTGGCTTGAGGGGGGCCAATCAGAATAACTCGAATATTCGGCAAAAGGAATATTGCGCGATTATCTTCTCCGCCCCTCTTTTGCATCAGAGCCAATCAGAATAACTCGAATATTCGGCAAAAGGAATATTGCGCGATATTCCTTTTGCCGAATATTCGAGTTATTCTGATTGGCTCTGATGCAAAAGAGGGGCGGAGAAGATAATCGCGCAATATTCCGTTTGCCGAATATTCGAGTTCTTCTGATTGGCTCTGATGCACGCATCAGAGCCAATCAGAATAACTTGAATATTCGGCAAAAGGAATATTGCGCGATATTCCTTTTGCCGAATATTCGAGTTATTCTGATTGGCTCTGATGCAAAAGAAGGGCGGAGAAGATAATCGCGCAATAGGAATATTGCGCGATTATCTTCTCCGCCCTTCTTTTGCCCCCTTATTCTCCTTTCTTTTAAGTAGAGTTAGTGTAGAGTTAGTGTTTAGTGCATATTAGTTTAGTAATACAGGAAATGATCTCCGTTTTTTTTGGATAAAATATTACGAATATTCGATATTAGCGAATATTCGCGAATATTCTTCTATATATTCGCGCAATATCGCAAAATCGAATATGGCGTATTCCGCTCAACACTACTAACCACTCAGCACTCGGGCAAATCCTGCAGTTTATCACATGACCATGGTATACAGATCAGCCAAAAAGGTATATAGTGGCAGAATTTTAATGTTAAAAGAAGACTTATAAACTGTGGACACTGCGGGGGGGAATTAACTATATTCATATTACTGGGTTTAGTAATACTTTAAGGTACCATGAGATATTTAGTCCTTAGAAACTGAAAGTAAACAGCAGAGGGGAACCTGCAAACATGCAGGGAATCAATAAAGTTGTGGAAGAAGATGGCCAGCAGACAGGCAGCATTCACAATATGAAAGATTTTTCAAGTAAGAACATTGGATTGTCAATTATAGTTATTATTTGTGTTGCTATTACAATGCTGATATTATAAAGCAAATGTGCGTGCTGTGACTAGAATCAATTTAAAACACAATTATTTAATCATATTTAGGCTGAATTTCAGGAATATATATTTTTTAGCATAGTTATATTGGTCCAGCTTGGACTACATCTCCACTAACTCATGGATCCATTAGGGAGTGGCTGCCTTGCTGTATAGTAACCACAAGAGGTCGCATGTTCAGCACATGCACCATTCACAGAATGCCTTGCATTTTTTCTCAATTATTGCAATTTTCTCTGATTGCAAAATAAAGGGGGTGGGCCTCAAAGGATTAGGATTACAAAAAAAGGGGTGGGAAGATTATAAGGTAAGTACCATCATCTTAGTGAATTGGAAATTGGGGGGCAGAGCCAGTTCCCCAAACTGATCTCCACTATGGTAAGAAGGACTATCTTGGTACCAATTGTGGCAAATATACAAATTAGAAATAAAAATTGCATTTTATTATACACATAAAAAGAGACAGAACATAATGTTCCAATAATCAAGACAGAACAATATATAAAATCAAGGGGTGTCTATACAGTGTAGATACTTTACATGCTCCAAAATTGGAGTCAAAAGTATGGTAGGTCTTTACGGGACATGTGGTCCTCTACATGTTTTGTGGTCTATAACCGCTTCATCGGGAGGATGATAGGTACAATAAAAGTAACAGATTATACAAAACAGTCAAAATTACAAAAGGGATCATTGTATATAAATGTAGTGAAACCACACATGAATCCATATTAAATATGGAATACATTTGATAATATGGGAAGGAGAAAAGGGGTGGATGCACTACCGCTTTCCTGGGAATCCAACCACAAAAGCACAGCCAAAATACTGCAGGGTTCCTCTAGGGTGGATATGGAGGATGTATACAGGTGGATGATAGAGCTTCCGCAGTAGCTAAATAAAATATATATATAGAGGGTACATACTGTAAGTATGCTGGTATATGGACAGTGAACCATAGAAAGAACAACACGGAAGGGGAAAGAGGGGTAGAAGTTCTCTGATTGGATTAGATGGTGATTGTGAGGTCACCATATCACTTCTCCACCTCATCCAATTAGAGAAGACCTTTGAGAAAAGTGCACGGCGTCTGTGAATGGCGTCTGTGCCAAGCAGCAACCCCCTGTGATTACTATGCAGCAAGGCACCCACAAAATAGCAGCCATGGCTGTAGTAGTGGAGACTACTACAGAGATTTCCAGCTTCCAAGTGGATACCACAAGTATGGAATAAGCATTCTTACTTCAGTCTAAGCTAGACCAATGTAACTATGCTATAAAATCCATAACCTAGAATTCAGCTTTAAATTGCAGAATTGCTTTTATTGCAATTTATTTATTTTATACCAGTTTCAAACTAAACTAAACAGAAAAACGCAAAGAATTGGTGGCTTTTAAATATTTTAAAGTTCTAATGTCTTAAAGAACTTGATCCTCCTCCACGTACTCTTATATTCTAAGATGAAGCAGTAAAAGATCAAGCAGATCACTTGTGAAGTCCACTTGAGAGTCGAAGGAAAGCTTCTTTCAGCAGAAACTTGCAGTTGCCATGGATGAATGGATGATGCTTAGGATGAGTTTGTAGGTTTCAGTTTTATATTGGGAAAGCAAACATTCCAGGATCCCAATCACAACATCAGCACTGTTTGCCCAGAGTGTAACAGCACAAATCACAAGCTGTATTCTCCAGGATAACAAAAAAGACAATTGTATTATGTCCCACTTGTCAACAGTGTTACAGTGCTGAAGACTTTTGTTCAATATTTGTGCAGTCACAAACGGAGGAGCATGTCTTTTGTGTTCACCATTAGGTGCTCCATCCTAGAGGGTCAGCAGTAGATTGCTTCCTAGAAAACAACTGTGCTGTTTGCTCTGTGCTAATGGCCGGCTGTTAGACTATGTAATACTTTTATTATCAGTGCTTAGCCCTAGTGTGCTATGTATAAACATGAAACAATTCTACATATAAGACGTCTTGCAAACAAGAGTAAAGAACCCAGTGTTTTGTACTGATGTAAACACAGATGCATTGTTGTCTATGGAACAATGCACACAGCTGCCTAGAGATCAGTAATATAGCGATAAGCACAGAGCCGTATAATAAAAATAAAAAATGTTACGTTTGAGTGGAGTCATTTATGTGTATATGTGCGTTTATGCAACACTGGCAACTAGAACATTTAGGCAAGGTATTTACAGAATATTTTACGCAGGACTTTCTATCAAAAAGTTCTTGAGTATAAACAATAGTAAATTCTTACACCTGTGTGCAAGAGGCCTAACTTTGCATACTTTTGCAATAGAATATAGGGCGTTTGATTATATTTTACAGTTATCCTTATAATGCTTATTCTTATCCAACATAGAAGAACCCAACACAACTAAGTTGTAGCTGGAGTGATTGAGAAACCTCACCGCTGAAGAAGTCCCCACCCATAGAGGACGTAACGCGTACGGGAGGAGCGTCGTGATGTCACCCGCGGCTATCACTTTGCTCAATATACACGCTGTATACATCGGCACCGACCGTGGTGCCTTCATTGTGAGTGTTTTTCATCGTTTATTACGATTAAATCGTTTATCCAAACGGAGAGCACTATGTTTTGGTATTTGTTTATTACATGACCTGGGATGACCTATCGGTTTCTCTGTGACTTATCCACTACTGCTGGATTTGCTGATATTTATACATAAAGCACATTTGACCCTCCATAATCAAAGGGTCCAGGTGGTGAGGTGAGAGGCCATTTCATGTGGTGGTGGATGTGTGTCTAGCACGTGTGAATTTACCTACACAGTCATCTGTCTGTCTACATTGGCACTCACTGGAGGTGTACTGCGATTTTATGGACTTTCTATTCATATTTTATTATCTTTTATTATTTTATTTGAGCGCTGCACCATCTGTATTTGTTTCTCCACAGGGATTTTGCGATTATTGACCCTGGTGTTCAGCTGCTATACAGGGGTTCATTTGTCATTTTTTCCCCGATTTATTTTCGTTTTATTCTTTTTATTCTGTCTTTATTGATCACAAATATAACTTTTTAAAATGGCAAAATATTTATATTTCTGTCACCTTGTTCGCCTGCTATCTTTGTCTATGATACATAGCAGTATGTGTTGAATGGCTGCATTCAGTTGACTGGAATAGTAAAATGCAATGTAGTGTAGCGAAAATGCAGAATACAGGACCTTTCCCTAATGCAGCACAGCACAGCTCAATGCATATATACAATGCAAATATGAATGGCCATACTGGAAACAATGCATTTTGCTATGTACTGTACATGCATTTCACTTGTTTTAGAAACTGTAGTAAAGGGCATTGTTTATTGTTAAGAGATTGTGAGAAGGTCCTAGGGTAACAAAGACTCCTTAGGGGAGGAGAGGAGTTAGTAAGATGACCACACTGATGTGAGGGGAACCAGAAATATTTCTGCACCCAGGCGTCTGACTTTAGGATCGGACCTGCTTATACATTAAGATGTGGTGAGAAATCTTTATGTAGTAATAGCCTGATATTGATCTCTGACCCACTGCTAAATACAGAAGGGGGTACATTCTGGGGAAACTAGAAATGTTCAAAAGGATGGTTGCGGTTGGCTATATAGTGTAGGTAGAATAGAGGTAGTGTGAGAAGATAGGGGGGGGGGAGTAGTGGGGAGAGGGGAGGTTAGCCCAGGAGGGTACTGCTCCCCGGGGGTTCACTCAGTGAAGGGGCACTATATCCTAAAGCAATAGGCTCCATTAGATGGTACAAAGACTTGCAATTCAGCCATCAGGCTGTGCCCTCCGAGTCAGAAGGGAGGACGTTTGCGCCATTGTCTGCAGATTGGGGGCTTGTGGTTTTCAAAATATATCTGGGGGCCTCTGTGTCATTCTACAATTGTCCTCTGTATTTTGTAATATTGAGGATAAATCTTCAATTTGGAAAATGTTGCTGACTTTTGAATACCACATTTCTTTGGTAGGTGGGGTATTCTGCTTCCAATAGCTGAACCGTTAACCACTTAAAGGGGTTGTAAAGGTTTGTTTATAATTTTCTAAATAGGTTATTTTAAGCTAGTGCATTGTTGGTTCACTTACCTTTTCCTTCAATTTCCCTTCTAAAATGTTTTTTTCTTTGTCTGAATCTCTCATTTCCTGTTCCTAATCCGTAAGGTGTTCAGTAAGCGGTTCTAAATGACTTTTCACCGCTCGGATGATGGGAGCAAGCTTACTAAGGAGTAACAGGAAGTGATAAATTCAAAGAAAAAAAACATTTAGAAGGGAAATCGAAGGAAAAGGTAAGTGAACCAACAATGCACTAGGAACCTATTTAGAAAATAAAAGACAAACCTTTACAAGCCCTTTAAGGACAGAGCCTTGTTTTGAGATTTGGAGTTTACATGTTTAAAACATTTTTTTTGCTAGAAAATTACTTTGAAAAAAAAATAATTATATATATATATAAAAAAATATAATGTTTGGGGGTTCTAACACCCTAGAGCAGGAGTCTCCAAACTACGGCCCTCCAGGTGTTCAGGAACTACATTTCCCATCATGCCTAGTCATGTCTACGAATGTCAGAGTTTTACAAGGCCTCATGGGAAGTGTAGTTCCACAGCATCTGGAGGGCCGTAGTTTGGAGATCCCTGCCCTAGAGAATAAAATGGCAGTCATTGCAATACTTTCTGTCACACCGTATTTGCCCAGCAGTCTTACAAGAGCACTTTTTTAAAATTAAAAAAAATAACACAACAGTAAAGTTAGCCCAATCTATTATATATATATATATATATATATATATATATATATTTATTAGGAAAGATGATGTTATGCCGAGTAAATTGATATCACGCTTCAAAATTGCGCCTGCTCGTGGATTGGTGACAAACTTTTACCCTTAAAAATCTCCATAGCCATGTTTCAAAAATTCTACAGGTTGCATGTTTTGAGATACAGAGGAGGTGTAGGGCTAGAATTATTTCTCTCACTCTAATGATCGCTGTGATACCTCACGTGTGGTTTGAACAGTTTTCATATGCGGGCGCTACGTATGCGTTCGCGTCTGCATGCAAGCTCGTCGGGACATTTATTTTCCTTATTTTACTTTTTATTCTTTCTCTTTACACTGATCTTTAAAAAAAAAAAAAAAAATGTCACTTTTATTCCTATTACAAGGCATGTAAACATAGGGAACAAGCATTTTTTGAGGTCAAATCTCATATTTACACTAAAATGCTGCCCTGCAATGGTATAAAGCCCCACTTCCTATGATCCCAAGGACATACCCCCTTGAGGTATATCACCAGCTGCCCTGGGCTCACAATGGAATGCTACAGAGTATAGAGGGTGGCACCCAGTCATTATATGGTGTCAATCTGGATCTGCCCAACTCCAGAGGATATGAATCCATGACAGGTGGCAGTGAGGGCTCCCACCAGAAGAGGCACAAAATGGGAGGGGGGGGGGCAGCCTTTTGTTGAGCCCACAAAATGAGTAGCATAATTCATAGAAAGACTATCATGGTTTAGGGTCAATTTTATCATTGCTGCTTTTATTTAACTTGAATGAATTGTTTTTAAACTATTTTAACCACTTAAGGACCCTGCACTGTAAATATACGTCCTCTTTTTAAAGATGGATATCTCGGTAACGGCAGCAGCTGCTGCCACAACCGAGATATCCATCTCTTCAGTGCAGGGTCCTGTGTACAATAACGGCGGTCTCCGCGGCGGATTCGCCGCGAGATCGCCGTTATCGGTGACCGGAGAGGTGCCCCCCCCCGCCGCTTTCCCGTGCTCTCCGCCGCTTACCGTTGCCGTCGGTAGCGGCGGAGGCGATCGGGTCTGTGCGGCTCCTCTGCTGGGATACGAGTGAGGGAAAAATCGCCCCCACCCGTTCCCCATAGCAGCGCTGGGCGGAAGTGACGTCAAAACGTCATTTCCGCCCACTGTCTTAAAGAGATATTTTCTTTTTAAGGCTATTTAAAAAATGACATTTTCCTTTCTTTTTTTTTTTAAGCCTAAATATGAGATCTGAGGTCTTTTTGACCCCAGATCTCATATTTAAGAGGACCTGTCATGCTTTTTTCTATTACAAGGGATGTTTACATTTCTTGTAATAGGAATAAAAGTGATCAATTATTATATTTTTTTTTTTTTCAGTGTAAAAAATGTTAAAATAAATACAAATAAATAGGAAAACAAAAAACATTTTTTTTAAAGCGCCCCGTCCCGACGAGCTCGCGCGCAGAAGCGAACGCATACGCGAGTAGCGCCCGCATATGAAAACGGTGTTCAAACCACACAAGTGAGGTATCGCCGCGATCGTTAGAGCGAGAGCAATAATTCTAGCCCTAGACCTCCTCTGTATCTAAAAAAATGCAACCTATAGAATTTTTTAAATGTCGCCTATGGAGATTTTTAAGGGTAAAAGTTTGACGCCATGCTACGAGCGGACGCAATTTCTAAATGTGACATGTTGGGTGTCATTTTACTCGGCGTAACATTATCTTTCACAATATATAAAAAAATTGGACCAAATTTATTGTTGTCTTATTTTTTAATTCAAAAAAGTGTATTTTTTCCAAAAAAAGTGCGCTTGTAAGACCGCTGCGCAAATACGGTGTGACAAAAAGTATTGCAATGACCACTATTTTATTCTCTAGGGCGTTAGAAAAAAAAATATATATAATGTTTGGGGGTTTTAAGTAATTTTCTAGCAGAAAAAACTGTTTCAGTCTTGCAAACACCAAAACTGAAAAACACCCAAGGTCCTTAAGTGGTTAACTTGTGCTATATAAAGAAACTAGAGAGATGATCACAGCAGTATGGACTAGCAAAAGAGAGAGCACAGAAAAGTATTCATTGTGGCTTTGTCTAGCTTGATCCTCAGACCAAGCCATTTGATACGTTAGAAGTCAACACTGTGAGGACTCGTGTTCTGAAAAAAACAGGCTTGCTTGAGTATAACTGAATGTGATGCAATGCTTCACATCTAAAAAGTAGACTAGATATCAGACTATATATAGTCTAATATGCAAATACACAATTTTTCACCTAATGATAAAAATGTTTTCAATGCAAACAAAACCACAAAATAGGTACACAACCTCTATATATTGTCTGTAAAGCTTCTTTACTGTCCTGAAACTCGTGCGACTGTACAAGTCTGCTTTTTCATCCATCAGGTCAATGCTTGGAAATGAAAAAGACAGTCCATGCTTTTACGCTCAACAAGTGGCAAACACAAGCTTTCCATTGTACAGGGAAAGACGCTGGCTTTTGTTGCTACATTTTATCCTGGCAACCATTGGCCTTTATTTACTGTTTGCCAAATGGATAAAGTGCTATGCCTTAGGTGTCACCTGCTGATCCTCACGAGTCATGAATATTCCTCTAATCCCTCTCTTCACTATCCTAGAAACCTTTTTATCTGACGTGGCTCCTTTCAAGGGATGCTCTGGTCCTTGGCATCCTATCTGATCCCAGGACATCACAAGAACATCAGCCTCTGTTTTCAAGCAGAATTTTCCCTTTCTTTTCTACTGACAACTCCTATTGTTTGTTGGGAGGACAAGAAATAATGTCCAGAAAAGACAAACCATTAATCTTTTCTCCATCCCTATAGAATAAAGACACTTTCTTCTAAGCATTGCCAGTGGCTCATGTTTTATCACGCGCTGCATTTCAGCTTACATATAGATAACAAAACTAACTACTTTGATATTCATTTATGGAGATTAACACAGAAGAAAACAAGCACCATTGATAAAAGGTTTTTCATCTAGTGGCATGTTTCATAGGGTTTCACATTTAACTTTACATGTTTTGAGCATAATGGAAATGCAGAAGTTATCCCAAATGAAATTGATGCATGTCAAGCAAGTAATGAATCCAGTAAATTGATCCAAAGAAATAGTTTTTGGAAGTCACAAGAAAATCATGATTTTTCTTGTAAAAGGTAAAATTTATTATTGGCTCCTCCCATCTCTCTATTGGTCAAAAAGACCCCCCCCCCCTCCCTCCCCCATCCCTGCACCCAGTGGAGAGATTTTCTAGCATTTCCCATTCCTTCACTTTCCTGGCATTTTGACTAGGGTTGTCCCGATACCGATACCAGTATCGGTATCAGGACCGATACCGAGTATTTGCGGGAGTGCCCCCGATACCTAAATAGAATACCCCCCCCCCCCCCGCCGCCGCATCGAAAGCCGCCACATGGGTTAAACGGCGTGCGGGAACATCACAGCTTTCATTTGAAAAGCTATAGTGTTCCCGCTGCGTATAGGCAATCCCCCTTGCTCGGGATTGGATGGGTGATCTGTCCAATCCCGAGCAAGGGGGAGTGTCTATACGCGCGGGCAAAACAGCTATTCAAATGAATGCTGTGATGTTCCCGGCTTTCGGCGGCAAGGTATGTGGGGACATGGCTGGAGGGGGACATGGCTGGAGGGGGACATGGCTGCATATGTGGGGGACATGGCTGCATATGTGGGGGACATGGCTGCATATGTGGGGGACATGGCTGCATATGTGGGGGACATGGCTGGAGTGACATGGCTGCATATGTGGGGGACATGGCTGGAGGGACATGGCTGCATATGTGGGGGACATGGCTGCATATGTGGGGGACATGGCTGGAGTGACATGGCTGCATATGTGGGGGGACATGGCTGGAGGGACATGGCTGCATATGTGGGGGACATGGCTGGAGGGACATGGCTGCATATGTGGGGGACATGGCTGCATATGTGGGGGACATGGCTGCATATGTGGGGGACATGGCTGGAGTGACATGGCTGCATATGTGGGGGACATGGCTGGAGGGACATGGCTGCATATGTGGGGGACATGGCTGCATATGTGGGGGACATGGCTGGAGTGACATGGCTGCATATGTGGGGGACATGGCTGGAGGGACATGGCTGCATATGTGGGGGACATGGCTGGAGTGACATGGCTGCATATGTGGGGGACATGGCTGGAGGGACATGGCTGCATATGTGGGGGACATGGCTGGAGGGACATGGCTGCATATGTGGGGGACATGGCTGGAGGGACATGGCTGCATATGTGGGGGACATGGCTGGAGTGACATGGCTGCATATGTGGGGGACATGGCTGGAGGGACATGGCTGCATATGTGGGGGACATGGCTGGAGGGACATGGCTGCATATGTGGGGGACATGGCTGGAGGGACATGGCTGCATATGTGGGGGACATGGCTGGAGTGACATGGCTGCATATGTGGGGGACATGGCTGGAGGGACATGGCTGCATATGTGGGGGACATGGCTGCATATGTGGGGGACATTTAAAAAAAAGTATCGGTACTTGTACTCGGTCCTAAAAAAGTGGTATCGGGACAACCCTAATTTTGACATACAGATGAGAAGCGAAGAGAAATCTTCCTAGCAGGAAATCAGACAACAGTAAACCTGGGGGGCTCGGTCACCAGCCTATTCTATCTGCAACAAAGAAAACATTTTAGCAGGAGTTAGATTTTAAACCTCAGTGCAGTTACTTCTAGAGTGATGCATTTAAATTAAAGTGACATGTAACACTAAATTAAAAAATTAAATTCAAGTATGTATTCTTAAAGGGGTTGTAAAGGTTTGTCTTGTATTTTCTAAATAGGTTACTTTAAGCTAGTGCATTGTTAGTTAATTTACCTTTTCCTTCGATTTCCCTTCTAAATGTTTTTTTTTTGTTTGAATTTCTCTTTTCCTGTTTCTCCTCAGTAAGCTTTCCACTATCATCCGAGCGGTGGAAAGTAATTTAGAACAGCTTACTGAGGAGGAACAGGAAGTGAGAAATTCAGACAAAGAAAAAAGACATTTAGAAGGGAAATTGAAGGAAAAGGTAAGTTAACCAGCAGTGCACTAGCTTAAAGTAACCCATTTAGAAAATAAAAAATGAGCCTTTACAACCCCTTTAACTCAAAAAAGTAACCTCTATTGCTCTCTGGTTCCTCTAAATTCCTGTTTTTTGTTGCTGCGATCCAGCATTCTATTAGAGGGTGGCTATGTTCATTCTTTACTACAGTGCCTTGAAAGAGTATTCATACCCTTGAAATTTTCCAAATGTTGTCATGTTACAACCAAAAAATGTAACACAAAGTGGCACATAACTGTGAAGTGGAAGAAAAATGATAAATGGTTTTCAACTTTTTTACAAATAAATATCTGAAAAGTGGGACGTGCATTTGTATTCATCCCCTTTACGCTGATACCCCTAAATAAAATCTAGTGGAACCAATTGCCTTCAGAAGTCACCTAATTAGGACAGAGTTCACCTCTGAGTGAGATTTAATCCCAATATAAATATATCTGTTCTGTGAAGCCCTCAGAGGTTTGTTAGATAACCTTTGCTGTCGGTGCAGGTGCGTCTCTATATGCTCTTGGAACCCCCCTTTCTCAGGCTGAATGTCCCGACTGGTGGCGGAGGCCTGAATTGCGTAGGGAGATCATCAGCTGCCTGCCGGCTTCCCGTCGCATGACTGCAGAGAGTCCACGGCCACACAGGACAGAGGGGGTTATGCGGCCTCATAGGACAGTCAGAGGAGAATGAAAACTTCTCCTACAAGCTTTAACCACTTGCTGACCGCAATACTATACACACATATATATATATATATATATATATATACACACACACACACACACACACACACACACATTATATATATATACAGTGCAGAAAATAAGTATTTGAACACCCTGCTATTTTGCAAGTTCTCCCACTTGGAAATCATGGAGGGGTCTGAAATTGTCATCGTAGGTGCATGTCCACTGTGAGAGACATAATCCAAAAAAAAAATTCCAGAAATCACAATTTATGATTTTTTAACTATTTATTTGTATGATACAGCTGCAAAGAAGTATTTGAACACCTGTCTATCAGCTAGAATTCTGACCCTCAAAGACCTGTTAGTCTGCCTTTAAAATGTCCACCTCCACTCCATTTATTATCCTAAATTAGATGCACCTGTTTGAGGTCATTAGCTGCATAAAGACACCTGTCCACCCCATACAATCAGTAAGAATCCAACTACTAACATGGCCAAGACCAAAGAGCTGTCCAAAGACACTAGAGACAAAATTGTACACCTCCACAAGGCTGGAAAGGGCTACGGGGAAATTGCCAAGCAGCTTGGTGAAAAAAGGTCCACTGTTGGAGCAATCATTAGAAAATGGAAGAAGCTAAACATGACTGTCAATCTCCCTCGGACTGGGGCTCCATGCAAAATCTCACCTCGTGGGGTCTCAATGATCCTAAGAAAGGTGAGAAATCAGCCCAGGACTACACGGGAGGAGCTGGTCAATGACCTGAAAAGAGCTGGGACCACCGTTTTCAAGGTTACTGTTGGTAATACACTAAGACGTCATGGTTTGAAATCATGCATGGCACGGAAGGTTCCCCTGCTTAAACCAGCACATGTCAAGGCCCGTCTTAAGTTTGCCAATGACCATTTGGATGATCCAGAGGAGTCATGGGAGAAAGTCATGTGGTCAGATGAGACCAAAATAGAACTTTTTGGTCATAATTCCACTAACCGTGTTTGGAGGAAGAAGAATGATGAGTACCATCCCAAGAACACCATCCCTACTGTGAAGCATGGGGGTGGTAGCATCATGCTTTGGGGGTGTTTTTCTGCACATGGGACAGGGCGACTGCACTGTATTAAGGAGAGGATGACCGGGGCCATGTATTGCGATATTTTGGGCAACAACCTCCTTCCCTCAGTTAGAGCTTTGAAGATGGGTCGAGGCTGGGTCTTCCAACATGACAATGACCCAAAGCACACAGCCAGGATAACCAAGGAGTGGCTCTGTAAGAAGCATATCAAGGTTCTGGCGTGGCCTAGCCAGTCTCCAGACCTAAACCCAATAGATAATCTTTGGAGGGAGCTCAAACTTCGTGTTTCTCAGCGACAGCCCAGAAACCTGACTGATCTAGAGAAGATCTGTGTGGAGGAGTGGGCCAAAATCCCTCCTCCAGTGTGTGCAAACATGGTGAAAAACTACAAGAAACGTTTGACCTCTGTAATTGCAAACAAAGGCTACTGTACCAAATATTAACATTGATTTTCTCAGGTGTTCAAATACTTCTTTGCAGCTGTATCATACAAATAAATAGTTAAAAAAATCATACATTGTGATTTCTGGAATTTTTTTTTTTGATTATGTCTCTCACAGTGGACATGCACCTACGATAACAATTTCAGACCCCTCCATGATTTCCAAGTGGGAGAACTTGCAAAATAGCAGGGTGTTCAAATACTTATTTTCTGCACTGTGTATATATATATATATATATATATATACTAGGGCTGTGCAAATTAACTTTTAATTAATCGATTAATCTTTAATTTTTTTGATCGATCAAAATCTTTTTGGTCGATTTAAATTTTTTTTGATTGGTACTCACCTCTCTGCCGGCTTCTGGGCCTTCAGGGAGTTCCATCGGAGATCCAGTGACATGCCTTCATATCTGCATGACGGTGGGACCTTACTATCTGACACACACAAGGGCTGTTACACTTCCCTCTATCACCCTGGGATTCTACAGCCATCCACTGGGAGTTGTGAAAGTTCCCTTCACGGGACATCTACATGCCAACAGACTGATTTTAACCTCTCCTCATCTGGATTCAGCAGTGGTATCGTTGTACACATTTTTATACCAGTATCATACTTAGCTACATGTTTTTATGACTGCTTTTGGTACCGTTTGGTATAACTTGCACCATTTTTACAGTTTATGTAGCTACATCGATTATATCTCCAGTGCAATGTTTATTTGTTTACCTATTTGAAGACTATAAAAGTTTTAATGCTTTTCCCATTGAGCGCTGCCTTTGTGTGTTTTTTGTATCCTGCTATCCATTATCCAGTGGTTGGTAGCTGTACTGGGAATCAGCCTGCAAGGAGATCAGCGAAAAGTAGTTGGATCTGTATATGCGTTATAATTAATCGAAATTAGTCGATTAATCGATTAAAAATAAAAACGATTAATCGAACACAACATTTTTGATCAGTAACAGCCCTAATATATACACATACATACATACACACACACACACACACACATTGTTGTTTGCACGTGGTTTACCAGGATTATGGCCGACAATATCATACCGGTACCATTTTTTCCAGCTGGCGGCAGGCGTTTCTTGGGCTATTTCCACTGGTTCACCCGAGAAATTATCCCACAGTGCGGCTGGTAGATACTATTTGTTGGACTCAATGGCATTGGAGGACCAGAGCAATATTATGACATCACTTCCGGTTCAGGCTGAAAGTAAAACAATTTTTTAAGCAAAAGATCAAAATTGTTTAAAAGGTGAAGAGATTTGGGGTCTTTTTGACCCCAGATCTCTCTATAAAGAGGCCCGGTTATCCTTATTTCTATAACAAGGGATGTTTACATTCTAGGGCTGCTCTGCAGGCACCTGCAGATGCTACAATACATAGGAGCACTCCAGATCTAGATCTAATTTTCGGACTACAGCCTCCTTGAATGTAACCACAAGGTGACATGTCTTGCCAGCTGCATTAATGATGCATCTACTATCGGAGGAGACCGCAGCATGTTGACCTTTATCTTTTTCAGGGTATACAGTTTTGACAACCTGTTTATACAGGCCTTTTTCTCTAGTCCCTTCCATTATTCCTGAATTAGCTCCTCCAGTTACTTAGTGAAGGGAAATAGGTTTTAACCTTGTGGAGAGCTTCCTCCACTTCACCCCAGGCAATTGCATCCTTAACTGCCTGTGTAAAAGGCTCTATTGGGCAATCGTCAAAGCCTATGGCACCTTAAATGCCTTCTTCCTCCAACAAGCTTTCCAGTTTGGACACCACCTACTGGCTCTGGTTGAAAGTTTTAGGCAATTCAGCCACCGACTGGGGAGTATCAACTGCTTAGCAGATTTTTAAATCAAGATGGCTACTTTTCTTTGTCAGTTTTCACTTCTTCCAAACGGACTTGACATACTAGCTGGTCAGGCAATGACTTCCCACCACAAACATTAGGGCTGGTAATCTGTGGTGTTTGTAAATGGGGAGCAATAATAATGAGAGGCGGGACGATGACCTTGATCAATGTTGCCTGTATGTCTGTGCCTAAATGGTGACTGCTCTGGCTTTTAGAAGGCTCCCTCTATCTTGAGGTCCTTGCAGGGCTGTATCCTGCTTGCTCAAGGTATACTCGACATACTAGCTTGGCATGCAATGACTTTCCACCACAAATGCAGTAACTATTAGAACTGGTAACCTGTGATGTTTGTAAACGGGAAGCAATGATAATGAGAGGTGAGATGATGACCTTGATCAACATTGCCTAGATGTCTGCTCTTAAATGGCACACTGTCTTGCCCAAAAATGCTATAAACTATTTAAAACTGTTACATTTTGCCATTAGTGAGGATATCAATGCCTGAGCATGCTCAGATCGCCATTTTGGAAAAAGGGCTACCTGGAAACTGGCCACAGAGGCTGAATCACTTCCTGCACCTCATGCTCAGTGTACTTGCACTGCTGCAGCCATCTTGGAAATGGCAAAAGCCCACAAAACAGAGAAAAGCATATGGAAAGCAAAGGTAAAATGCTGTCACTTGCGTCAAAGCTTGCTTAACCACTTCAGCCCCGAAAAGATTTACCACCTTAATGACCAGGCCTTTTTATTTGCAAAACGGCACTGCATCACTTTAAACTGACAATTATGCGACGTTGTACTCAAACAAAATTGATGTTCTTTTTTTTCCCCCACAAACAGAGCTTCATTAGTTTAGGTCAATATGTATTCTTCTACATATTTTTGGTTAAAAAAAACGCAACAAGCGTGTATATATATATATATATGCGCAAAAGTTATAGCATCTACAAAATAGGGGATAGATTTATGGCATTTTTATTATTATTATTTTTTTTTATTAGTAATGGCAGTGATCAGCAAGACTGCAACATCGTGGCAGACAGATCGGACACTTTTTGGGACCAGTGACATTTATACAGTGATTTTATAAGGCTTACCTGTAGGTAAGGAGAATATCTCCCAAACCTGCATGGTTTAGGAGATATTCCCCTCGCAATGCGGCGGGTCATGCGCAGGGGGACTCCACGGCGAAAGAACTGGTCACCACCAGACGCTGGCCGGATTTAAATCTCCCCCGCGCATGCGCGGGAGTGACCTCATCGCCGCTCCAGCCAATCACAGCGCTGGAGCGGCGATACCTGGAAGACACGGCGAGTCAAGATGATATCTCGCTCGGCGTGGACCAGGTAAGTTCTACACACCTCGTTCCGAGGTAAGTATTTCTTAATGAGCTCATTATGACTTTTGCCTTGCAGGAGAAAAAATAAAATAAATTTTGATGCGGGTTTACAACCGCTTTAAGGTATTGGCTTAAAAATCCTCTTGCCATTCCATTGGGCAATAGTATAAATAAACTTACAAGACAAAAGATAACAATGGGCATGTACAATACATAGAATCTTTCCGGGAATGCCGTAACCAGCGTGCGTTCCGCTGCAACCGAAAGTGATGTGGAATGCGCGCTGGTTACGGTGTTCCCGGAAAGATTCCTTGCATTGTACATGCCCATTTTTAACTTTTGTTCTGCAAGTATCTTTCTACTATTGCACATGCACAATAAACAGCAGCCTTACAGTACTTCACTATTGGATCCCTCTTTTATTCTGTGTTTGGTAAGCATTCTGACTTTGAGAGCCACGCTGGGGAGATCCATATTGGACCCTTGTGACCTGCCAACATATCTTAGCCTGTCTGACCCTCAGACTGAAAAGCTGGGGGTGCATTACCTTTGGCGAGTGGGGATACATGAGGGCTGTGTGTCACAAATTAGTGAATTAATTTGGAGCACATCATCACTTTTAAGAAGATTGGAGCACAAGAGCACTTTATTATATTGGGACAACATTTGCAATATAACTTCTTTATTGGATGATTTTTGGACTTATTTGATTTTGTCATTTGTATTTTTGCAGTTGCAAGCGCTGCATTTATCTATGTTTTAGGAACAAAACTGTATTCACATGCATACATAAATACACAATGCAAAAAACAATCTAGGCATACATTTTCAGTATATTTAACACACCATTTTCTTGTACTTTAATATGTGAATATGACATTAATATAATATACATTTTAACTTATTATTATGCGATTAATATTCATGTGCTTTTTTTTTTACAATATAGGTTTATTTTTACACTAAAGACATACACCAATGCTGCCCTTTCACATCTTTGCACAAATGGTGCCTTGAAAAAGTATTTTGTCATGTTGCAACCAAAAACATAAGTGTATTTTATTGGGATTTTATGTGATAGACCAAAACAAAGTGGCACATAATTGTGAAGTAGAAGGAAAATTATAAATGTTTTTCAAAATTCTTTACAAATAAATATCTAAAAAGTGTGGCATGCATTTGTATTCAGCCCTCTTTACGCCAATATCCCTAACTAAAATCTAGTGGAACCAATTGCCTTCAAAAGTCACCCAATTAGTAAATATAGTCCACCTGTGTGCAATTTAATCTCAGTATAAATACAACGGTTCTGTGAACCCCTTCAGAGGTTTGTTAGAGAAAATTAGCAAACAAACTGCATTATGAAGGCCGAGGAACACACCAGACAAGTCAGGGATAAAATGTGGAGAAGTTTAAAGCAGGGTAAGGTTATAAAAAAAAAATATCCCAAGCTTTGAACATCCCACAAAGCACTGTTCAGTCCATCATCCGAAAATGGAAAGAGTATGGCCTTCCACCTAAACTGTCAGTTTGGGCAAGGAGAGCATTAATCAGAGAAGCAGCCAAGAGGCCCATGGTAACTCTGGAGGAGCTGCAGAGATCCACAGCTCAGGTGACAGAATCTGTCAACAGGACAACTATTGGTCGTGCGCTCCACAAATCTGGCCATTATGAAAGAGTGTCAAAAGAAGAAAGATATTGTTGAAAGAAAGACATAAGAAGTTCCATTTGCAGTTTGCGAGAAGCCATGTGGGGAACACAGCAAACATGTGGAAGAAGGTGCTCTGGTCAGATGAGACCAAACTTTGGTAATAAGAGTTTTTTTTATTTTTATGGGTAGACGGTTGCAGGACCAGTTTTGTGATGCATGGGTCTATAGACTAGAATATTAATCTTATAGACCTGCCTGAAAAATACTCAGGGATTGTTCCCCAGAGGAAAATCGAATTCAGCACTGTCCACTGATGGTGCAGATCTGCAGGTGTCAGTAGCAAAGTGCCATCAGAGTTTAATGAGAACCACTGTTCTGGCAAAGTAATACTAGGTGTCTCACTTTTGGACTAGCTTCAGCACCCAGAACATTTTTTTCAGGGGTCCTAATATGGCCATAGAGGCATGTCTTCATCTTAAAGTCAGTTTCTTCATCACTGGGATCAAGTTCAAACTCTTTGCCTAATTAATTGGATGATAGATTACCAAAAGAGCCAGAACAATCCTTATACTACCTTGTGATTTATTCTGAGGGAGAAGATTATTTAGATTCAGAAACAAATTTGCCAGATGATGCTCATATCTGACCAGAGAATGTACAAGTTTCCCAAGCACTATGAATCATTGTATTTCTGTCATATGTTGGGTGTGTTGGCCAATGAGGAGCAATTTTGAATTTCCAGCAGTGGAGGCAATGATCCCAATGACAGCCTATTCTTCTCTCAGCCAGGCTTTGGGGATCGGTGCAGAGGTAAATGAGAGAATCCGGTATTTTTTTTTTTTTTGGATAGGCCCCTCAATTCTAGAGACTGGATCACTGTTACTTCTAATGTCAGGCTTCGTTGATAGGAGACCATTGCAACTGAAACCTGGTTAATGTGTAAATTGTAAAAAAAAAAAAATGTGGTAGATGACCTTGAACCAGGTAATTTTTGTGATCAAAAGCAGGATGAGAATGGTTAAATTTTTTTGACACTTTATGGGTTTATTTGGTCAGCACTATAGGAAACGATTAATGAGACAAATACATAAGCTTTTTGAGGCAAAAGCTTCAATATAGGCAGAGTAACTGACCTACAACAGATTAGGCCATTAGGATTGGCTTCCATGAAAAGTACATCCCCACCCAGAGGGAACTTTCCCATCTTTATTTTATTTTTTCTAATTACAAAAATTCAGTATTTAGACACAGAAACAAAAGATATGTCAACATATGATTACATTTAGTTTTCCTTAAACTATAGTACATTTTGTTCCAATAATCTCCCATCTAGATATTTATGCACGGATGCCACAATGCTATATAACCTTGTTTGTGAACCTTCTGCAATTCACTTACAACAAAGTGCAGGTACAGCCAATGCGGGTGCTGATATTTTTCTGTCACAAAGTCCATGGTACAGGTGTAGATTCAGGTTCAGCCCCTCCAGACCTAGTTCTTATAGACAGTATTTGGAGGAATTTCTGCTCAATGCATGCTGCACAAATGGTCCAGTTATTAAACACCAGCAGCTCGGTGCATGTTGAGCACAACGCTGGAGGAAAGCTGTCCAATGGAAGCTGCTTAGCTACAGCTGTCAGATAGCTGTGAATGGATCTACAAGGTATATCACAAGGCACGGATACAATCATTTTTTTTAGGTTTGGTTTCTTTTTACTGGCTAGGTTTAAAATGTTATTAATTCCATTTAGAAATACTTTTTTTTTTTTTTTACACAATTTTAATAACATTTAAAAAAAACTGTCAGCTGCTACAACACTTCTACCAATCTTAGAAGAGGAAGCTTTTAATTTTGAACACATGTCCCAAAGATGTCCTGATTCTGCATGTTTTCTAACTTCATATATACATTTCCATTGACTGTAGTCACAACGTAATAAAGCAATTTCGTTGCAAGACATGCCTAAAACAAATGAAAAGCATTTCAATTGTTTGCTTGTGGAATTAGCTAAATGCCAAAAATGTCTAAGACACATAAATAAAATCCCAGACCGCTCAGTTCAACAATCGCTGTCAATTCAGAAGCCAGAAAAGAAAATGATTTGAAGCAAAACCAAGAGAAATGTACCCTTTGGCTTGGTACAAGCTGGGAAACAAATGGTACAGGAATGAGGTCACAAAGGAATCATACGCCCACCAGTTCCCTGAATTCATTTACCTACCTCAGTGCACATTCACCAAAATGAACAAGGGATGTTATGAAGCTTTAAGGTCGGTCACTACACTGCAAGATGTGACAGGACTTTACTGGCCTTCAGCTTCTTTGTGTCTCGCATATAATAGGACTACACAGACTGAGCAGCCCCAGGACAAGCAATTTTACTAAAACAGCACAGACGCTATGGAAATGCTAATAGAATTTGGGTTTTCTATTTGCAGAAGAAGATCATTTAGGTTTTAGCAGGGTTTGAACACAGTATTACATACTAAATCTGCACCAGAGCCAAACAACCAGACGTCCGGTCTCAATCTACTACGGCACCAATAAAAGCAGCTGTCAGACTGGGGATAATAATAAAAAAAAGTTCCCACAATGTTTTAGAAGCATAAGCTTCTTCTAAACTTGTGTGTATGACACTTGAAATGACAAGTGTACCTAAAAACAGACCCTGAATGAAAAGAACCACTCTTCCTTTGTAGCCCCCACAGTATGAAATGCCAAATTAAAGAAAAAGAAAGGTAAAAGTTACTCACAGTATAGGGGCTTAAGCCTCATACACACAATCGAATTATCCAACGAGAATTGTGCGATGACAGGCTGTTGTCAGAAAATCAGACCGTTTGTATGCTCCATCAGACAATTGTTGTTGAATTTTCCACCAACAAATGTTGAATAGCATGCTTTAAAATTGTCTGTCAACAAATGTGTGTTGTTGGATTATCCGATCGTGTATACACAAGTCCATCGGTACAAACACGCATGCTCAGAAACAATACTAACCATAACACAACATTAGCAGAAGTTGCCCAAAGGGTGGCACTAAAGAGCTGAAAAACCACAGTTACATGTTTGTTGGCCAACAATTGTT
Source organism: Rana kukunoris (assembly GCA_029574335.1). Taxonomy (NCBI): domain Eukaryota; kingdom Metazoa; phylum Chordata; class Amphibia; order Anura; family Ranidae; genus Rana; species Rana kukunoris. The sequence continues at coordinate 213,544,979 of CM056052.1, forward strand.
TGCCATTTGTATGCAATACAAGTTCCTGGCCAATGCCCTTCGGACAAAAGTCCTACGCTTTGTCCACAGAAAATACGATTGAGTGTATGAGGCTTTAGAATAACCCTCACCTAGGAAAGCTTTCCAGAAACTATGGTGTAAGGCGAGTATTTTTTTACTTTAAACTTCTTTTCTTGGGAAGGTGGTGGGCTATAAAAGAACTGTACTTTGCATTTATTTTGCATGGTTCACTATAAAGTATAAAAAAGAAAACTAATGCAACCATCACTTCTAAGAATTGGCAAGCTGCAATATAATAAATGCTTATTTCTGGCTTTAATACTGCTTTAAAAGTGAGCTGCAAAAAAAACTTGGGCTAGAGTTGTGCTTTAATAAAACATTAAAAATAAGGGCTAGTTATAGAATATTGAAGTCAGCACATTTTTGTTGCAAAATGATCCAAAATTGTTCCAAATCAATACTTAATGAATCATGGCAGAAAAAAAATTACTTAAATAGCTTTGTACATTCCAATCAAAAGTAAATCATAAGGATTTAATTAAGTGTTCCAAGCAACACAGCACAAAGATATTACTGATCTGACAAACAACAGACCCTTATATAGAGATCCAGTTCATGTACTGTAACTGAACACAAACACATGCTTATCTCTATCGCTGATTTACGAAGTGTCCAGCTAAACAGGGAACATATTGAATTAAAAAACATTTCCTGAAAAATTCATAGAGGATTACGTGGCTGAATTCTGTACAAAAAACACAATATGGGCTTGTGACTTCATACAGACTTTCCCGATTTGCATATTTGTCTGGGTCAGCAACACCAAAATTACTGATGGCGGATCAGTGAAACAGCCAGGTAACCAACATTTTCAGAATAAGGTCGTAATGGCCATTATAGTGATCTTAGGAACAGTCTATTAAATTTGTCTTGATGGGCAAAGAATTAAAGCCGATCCCATGCTTTAACATAATTAGTTTATAATGGTGAATGTTGGTACATCTCCTAAACGCATGTTAAACCCAAATTATAGTAATTGCTGAATGCAGTATGATGATTCCAAAATAATTCTGTGTCATAAAAACAAGAGGGCCACATGACTCTGAAAAGCCCATTTTAACATGCATGAGCTGCTGGATCAAAGCCTTAAAGAATAAACTGGACTGACTCAGCCTGCCTTCAGGTTTCTTCAGCGGTGCCTTGGCAAAATGCCAAGAAATTGCCCAAAAATTGTATATATGCCAGTAGATCAAGCTAACCTTTTAAGTATTTGCCGGCGTATAAGGCGACTGGGCACATAAGACGACCCCCGAATTTTCCAGCTAAATTGTTGGTTTTGGGATATACTCGCCGTATAAGACGACCCCCTTCCTACTAGTCTGTCTGGAAACTGAGGGGTAGCCGGAATAACGGCTGACAGGAATAACGGCTGACAGGAATAACGGCTGACAGGAATAACGGCTGACAGGAATAACGGCTGACAGGAATAACGGCTGACAGGAATAACGGCTGACAGGAATAACGGCTGACAGGAATAACGGCTGACAGGAATAACGGCTGACAGGAATAACGGCTGACAGGAATAACGGCTGACAGGAATAACGGCTGACAGGAATAACGGCTGACAGGAATAACGGCTGACAGGAACAGGCTTTATTCAGCTTTTTCAAATCTCACTGTGCCATTGCACGCCTCACCTCGACGATCCCATACCTTATCCCTGACATGCAGAGTCTCAGTCAGATACCAGGCGTCCATTGTTCAAAAGCCACGCCTCCTCCTCATGCTGCTCCGTGATAGGCAGAACAGTCAGTTTCCGAGCAGAGCCCGTGTTCAGTGTTCCGCCTATCACGGATGTCCTCTCGTCCTAGGCCAAGGATGAGAAGACATCCGTGATAGACGGAACACCGAACAGAGGCTCTGCTGGGAAACAGAGTGTTCCGCCTATCACGGAACAGCACGAGGAGGAGCCGTGGTTTTTGAACAATGGACGCCCGCAATCTGACTGAGAATCTGCATACAGGTACTGGCGTATAAGATGACCCACGAGTTTTGAGATATATTTTTAAGTACAAAAGGTTGTCTTATACACTGGAAAAGACGGTACACAAAGCCATAGGTTTTCATTGTGCATCATTACAACCGTATAGCTGTAGGCATCCTAACAACCACAAACGTCATTGGTTGACTAGGACAAAGCCAGGCACCTGCAAAGCATCCTTGTTTGAACCTCCCCTGCCCCTCTCCATCAGCTATGATGATCATATTATAGCTGAGAAACTGAGGGAGAAGAGAAACATTGGAATACTAGTCAATAACAGTATGCAAAGGCAAATTTGCTTTGGAAAAATAAATTACCTCCGAGGTTGGCTGTCCTGCGTGCATGGATGTGGCAGCATTATGTAAAGCGTTTCGTTTTTGACATTTTAGAATGGGGTGCCTCAAGATTGTGGAGAATTTTAAAAAGATGCCTTGACTGGAAAAATGGTTGAGAAACACTGGAATAACTAAGGCAGTGTTTAACTTTTAAATGGAATTGAGGGGTATGAGAACAGCTGCCGTGTGTTTATTGCTGTATGTATGTATGTATATCCAGTAGGGAGATCTTTTTACTGGGGACTAATATACATATAAATAAAAATATATATTATATATAATTATGTGGTGCAACAATATATTCCAAGATATGCAATATATGGCGCTCATATATATATATATATATATATATATATATATATATATATATATATATATATATATATATATATATATATAATAAAAATAAAGCTGGTGGTGCCTACTGTAGCCAATCAAATGCCCAATTAGTTGTGTTTTCTGTTTTTGGTAGACAAAGCCTCTCTTTATAAGCTGCTCTGGAAGAGGATTTGGAAAATAGTAGTAAAGACTCCTATACAATAAAACATTAAAAAAATTATGTAGTTTTTTTTGTGGAAAAACATACAAAGTCTTGCCACAATAAACTCTACTTTGGCTGTAAAAGTAACATTTAAACTTTAAAGGGTTTATTTATTATTGATTGGGAAACTTTCCAAGTTTTCATTTACATAAACATTTATACCATCTACAGATGGTCTTACGATACCAAGACCCTTTTTCACACAGGGCAAACTGTTGAGATCAGGATCTGCCCGCCTGACCCCTGCTGATCAGGGCAGATCAGGTATATGACACATCTGTGTCTGCTCAGTTTATGCAGAGCAGATATAGACAGAGCTCGGTCTGCTTTATGGGCGGCCAGAAGTAAACGGACTTCAATGTCTGTTTACATTCAACTGCCCTCTGATCCAATCTGCCTGAACGACAAATTATTATTCCCTTTTGATTTGTTTTTTTGGTTTAGTGGACTGGATTTGACCAAACGTTGGCAGGTGTAAACAGACACAAGTCTGTTTACACCCACCGGTCCATGGGGAGAATGGGCCATCAAACCAATCAATATTCGACAGACTCTTGTTGTGATATGGGCCTAAAAGGTAGCCATACAAATATTTCTCATTCAGCCTGAACATTGACTGGATTTCTCCATCAAAGTTTGTCGAGCTGGATGTTGTTGGCAGGGCTCAATTTTTTTACCGATTTACAGGAATGGGCTAAACATCAAGCTGTGTGGGGCCAGCTTAATTCACAGACTTACCAACATACTGAGGGTCAGAAAGAAACTAGCTACTTAAAAAGGACATACTGCCTATTTATTTTCAGGCCTCTTCTAGCCATTCTAGAGGGTGCAGTATGCATTTATAAACACAGCAATATGTACAGCCAACACCGTATACAGTAGTTCAAAAGCAGTAAACCGTGATTCTGGAAAAAGCAGCACAGTGCTTAGCTGGTAGGCAGAGACTGAAAACCGTCTCTGTCCAGAAAACTATTCAAATGGTTGCATTTGTAGCCATCATAGAACAATGTCAACGAAAAACAAAATTTGCCTGAAACACCCCAAAATCTTTTCCTGTTCACAGGTAGTTTCGTTTATCGAGTTATCCAGTGAACAACATGAATATGTGAAATTTCATTGGGGTAATACTAGTTTTCCTAGACAGGTGAATCAGAGCACCACCAAATTGCCATCTGCTTTCTATAACCAAGCTTAGATCAGAAAACAGGAACATCACGTAGCAAATACAATATAATTAATCAAAGTGTGACTATATAATCATGCAGTCACCACAGGCATGTACTGGGCTTTTAGTTTATGATTAGGTTTCGATGCACCTGTTATTCCTTAGAACACATATTCCTAAATGGGACCATGTAGATAGATTTTCTAGATATGTCCATGTCTAGCGACATTTTGCACATGGGAAAGTCTTTCAAGACAGCCTGAGACAAAAAGGTTTGAGGATTAGGTGAACATTAGCATCTCAGAATGACTCAGAAACGTGTTTCACCATAGAAACAATATACATGTTTAATGGTCTTTGATGTATGATTAAAGATTCAATGCAGACATTCCAACATTCCTTTCTTGAAAAACAAAGTGGCTGTGCATTTGTTATAAAATAGCCTGTTCCATGCCAGTGCAGTGGTTCTCAGGCTATAGTAGCTAATTCTTCCCACTAACAAATTTGTTTTTTGGGACTATATACAAACCGATTACAAACCAGAATTGGTGCCTGCCATGGTGAATGAGCCCCAGTTCAACTTTAATCAAATGCTCCTTTCCAAATACATGCTGACAGATTAACAGGCTTCTGATGAAGAGTGAACACCATCAGAAATTGTATTTGTCATTTTGAGTGGTATTAAACAGTCTGCAGAGGGAAGTGTAAGAGGGCTTTACAATTTTACAAATTCAGTCATAATTCAATGGGCTTCTACAATTTGCTGCTCAATATAGAAATGCATCATATAAACTATATTGTGTGTCAAGAGCAATGTAGAATGCACACGAGAGATGGAAACAAGACCAATGACAAAACATCGGTACATGCAAAGCACACTAAAGCATAGTTCAGACTAGTTTATTCAAATACTGTAATCGTATTCCTCCATTTTTTTTTTTTTTAGAAACGAATGGACAAGGCCCAACCGGGGTTGCCAACCATCAGTAAATTCACACACACAGTTCGTAAAATCTGCGATTTTTACATCTGGCTGTAAATTACTGTTACAGACATGCAGACTGCATGTCCGTAAAGGACATTCATGGAAAGCTGTAAACATCATGGATTTTATAAACTGTCCATGATTTTACTGATGGTTGGCAAGCCTGGTCCCAACCTTTAGAGAAACCAGTTAAAGCTGAACTCTACTTCTGTATAAGAAACATGTATACTACGAGTTAAAGCAATATTAAGCCCAAAAGTTCCACTCACAGCTCTGCTTTCTTTGCAGCTATTGAAGCATTAATTTAACAAAAGTTTTCTGATTTCAATAGACTAGACAAACGTCTGCTTAAAATGTGCCAAATTATATATTTAAATGAGTTTAAATAGAAGTTAAAGTTCACCTTTCAACAAAAAATGAAAAAGGTGAAAACAACCTACATCCTTCCTACCCTCTTGGTCTCCAATGCACTTACCCCTGTGGCCGATTAGCCCTCACTGCGCACACAGCCGGTGCAGCAATCCAGGGGATTTGAAAGCACCATTCTTTTTTCCCCTACTTTTTTCTACTTTGACCAGAATTGCTCTGGCCCATCCTGGAAGCCTTAGGCCTCGTACACACGATCAAATCTGTCTGCTGGAAACGGTCTGCTAGACCGTTTCAGCAGACAGATTCGATCGTGTGTACGGGCTAACAGACGGATTTGGCCACCCGACAGATTTCAAAGCATGCTTTGAAATCTGTCGGCTGGGAACCCGTCCGCCCGACATGTCTGCTGGTTAGTACGCTAACCAGCAGACATGTCTTCTCGCACACGCGCCGAATGGTTGACGCATGTGCGGAAGTGTTTTACTTCCTGGTGTGGTGACGTGGCAGCATCAACGTCACCACCACGTCACCGACACGTCAGCGCTCTGTCTGCTGGCGGGGATTTTGGTTTGCTCGTGTGTACACGCGAGCAAACCAAAATCCCAGCAGACAGATCTGTTCAAATCTGTCGGACAGACAGATTTGAACAAATCTGTCTGCTCGTGTGTACGAGGCCTAAGGGAAAGAGTAGAAGAGCAGGGCTTTCAAATGCCCAGACTGCTGCACCAGCTGTATGGGCAGTGACAGCTGATCACCCACAGAGTTAAAGTGGTTATAAATGTAAAACTTTGCTGTGCTCATTGATCTTAGTCACCTAGCTAACCACATGTCAAAATGATTTACATATAAAAATATGAAAATAAAAGGATTTTTAATAAACAGTTTACCTGTAAAATCCTTTTCTTGAAGTACATCACGGGACACAGCGCATAGCCATTACACATGGGTTATATGGGTACCTTCAGGTGATGGACACTGGTCTAATCAATTTCACAGGAAGTTTCCTCCCTATATAACCCCCTCCCACTGGGAGTGCTTCAGTTTTGTAGCAAGCAATTCCTCCGAGGTTACACAATGTTCCCCAAAAAAGGGGTGGGAGCTCTGTGTCCCGTGATGTACTTCAAGAAAAGGATTTTACAGGTAAGCCGTTTATTAAAAATCTTTTTCTTTATCGTACATCACGGGACACAGAACGCATAGCCATTACACATGGGATGTCCTAAAGCAATGCTCTATGAAGGGAGGGAGACCGCAAGGCCAAGAATAGCCAAACAAAAAAAATTATCAGGAAGTAACGTAGCTCCACCAACAGAAAAAAGGGGGCGTGAACCGGGCCAGAGGATTCTATACTGCTGCCTGTAGGACCGCCTGCCCAAATGCTGCGTCCGTACCCTTTGCGACGTCCAACTTATAAAATGTAGTAAACGTATGTACGGAAGACCAGGTTGCCGCCTTGCAAACCCGTGCCATAGAGATCTGATGGTGTGCTGCCCAGGAGGCACTCATGGCCCTCGTAGAATGAGCCTTAACTGATAAGGGAGGTGGAACGCGCTTCAGACCATAGGCCTGAAAAATCAGCTGCTTAATCCACCTAGCCAAGGAAGACTTGGCAGCCGGCTGACCCTTCTTGGGGCCATCCGGAAGAACAAAAAGCACATCTGTTTTCCGAATCTTCTCTGTAGCCTTGAGATAGACCCTCATGGCTCAAACCACGTCCAAAGTATGAAGCAGTCTTTCCTCTCTGGACTGGGGAGTAGGAAAGAAGGATGGTAGGACTAGGTCCTGATTCAAGTGGAAACTGGATATGACCTTAGGAAGGAAAGCAGGCTGAGGACGCAGAACCACTCTGTCCTTATGCAGAATAAGGTATGGCTCCCTGCACGACAAGGCTGCCAGCTCGGAAACCCTTCTGGCCGAAGCCATAGCCACTAAGAAAACCAACTTTCGGGTTAGTAGCACAAGAGGGATTTCTGTCAGAGGTTCAAACGGCTGTCTTTGTAAAGCTGACAAGACCAGATTTAAATTCCAGGGGCAGAGGGGAGCTCTAATAGGGGGATTCACATGCAAGACCCCCTGCAAGAAGGTTTTCATAAGCGAATGGGTGGCCAAGGGTCTTTGAAACCATATCGATAAAGCCGACACCTGCCCCTTTAGAGTACTAAGAGCCAACCCTTTGTCAACGCCAACCTGGAGGAATCGCAAGATCCTGTCAATAAAAAAAAAACTTTCGAGGATGCCATTTTTGAGACTCGCACCACTCCACATAGGTCCTCCAGACTCTGTAATAAATATTTCTAGAGACTGGTTTCCTAGCCTGAATCAACGTAGATATGACCTGAGCTGAGAGGCCTCTGCCCTTAAGAATTAAGGATTCAGCCGCCAAGCCGTCAAATTTAGCTGCTGTGAAGCAGGGTGGCAGATTGGGCCCTGAGACAGCAGATCTGGGCGCAGGGGGAGCGGCCAAGGCGCCCCTACTGACATCCTCACGATGAGTGCGTACCAAGCCCTCCTGGGCCAGGCAGGGGCCACCAGGATCACAGGCCTGCGCTCCACCCTGATCCTCCGTAGAAGGCGGGGAATCATCTGCAGTGGAGGGAACGCATACAGGAGAGAAAACTGGTGCCAGGGGCAAACCAACGCATCGGTCCCGTAGGCCGAGGGATCCCTGGCTCGGTATATGAATTTGTCCACATCTGGAACTCCGAATCTTTGGCAAATCTCTTGGAATACCTGGGGGTGAAGAGACCACTCCCCCGGGAGCAACTGTTGACGACTCAAAAAATCTGCTTGAGAATTGTCTATCCCTGGGATGAACACCGCCGAGATAGAGGGTACATGGGCTTCGGCCCATGAGAAAATCAGGTTTACTTCCCTTTGGGCCGCTAGGCTCCTCGTGCCCCCCTGGTGGTTTATGTATGCCACCGCAGTGGCATTGTCGGACTGTATCCTTACTGGCAGACCCTGAAGGGGAAGAGTCCAGGCGACCAGGGCCAGCCGAGCAGCTCTGATCTCTAGGATATTGATGGGAAGCAGTTTTTCTGCCTCCGACCACTGCCCTTGCTGGGTCTGTCCTTCTAGAACTGCCCCCCAACCTGACAGGCTGACATCCGTGGCCACTATCATCCACGTGATGGGGCAAAAGGATTTCCCCTTTGACAAATTTTGAGGGACCAGCCACCAGAACAGGCTGCGCCGGACCCCTGGGGAGAGAACTAACGGACGATCTAATGCCTGAATGGACTTGTTCCAAGCAGAGAGAATGGCTGCCTGGAGATATCTAGTATGGATCTGGGCGTAGGGCACTGCCTCGAAGGCGGCCACCATCTTCCCCAGCAGTCGCATACATAGGCGAATAGTCGGCCTCTTCTTGCCTAAGACCACTTGAACTGCTTGAGTTATTGACCTGATCTTTGCTTGAGGTAAAAATATCCTCTGGCAGTCTGTATCTAGCCGAAGGCCTAGATATTCCAACTGCTTTGTGGGTTGCAATATCGATTTCTCTTGGTTCACAATCCACCCGAATTCCTCTAGATGCCGAACTGTGCGAACTACTGCATGATTGAGGTTGGAAGCTGATCTGTCGATAACCAGGAGATCGTCCAGGTATGCCAGGACCAAAATGCCTTCTGTCCTTAGGACGGCTAGCACCGGGGCGAACACCTTTGTGAATACCCGCGGAGCTGTTGCCAACCCGAAAGGGAGGGCTACGAACTGGTAATGACGGTGATCTATCATAAAACGAAGAAACTTGTGGTGTGCCGGGTAGATCGGCACGTGCAGATACGCATCCTTTATGTCTATAGATGCTAGAAAGTCATCTTGATGTAGGCTGGCTGCCACCGAACGTATGGACTCCATACGAAAGGTCTGAATCTTTAGAAAGCGATTTAGGCGTTTGAGGTCTAAGATAGGCCTGACGTCGCCATTGGGTATTGGTATTATGAAAAGGTTGGAATAGAATCCCAGACCCCATTCCTGGGTTGGTACTTCTACAATTACTCCTTGGAGCAAGAGGCGATCCAATGCTTTTACAAGAGAGGCCCTCTTTAATGGGTCGTTTGGAAGACTTGACCCCTGAAAATGAGGAGGGGGGACTTCCCGAAACTCTAGCTTGTAGCCTGTGGCTACCACGGACCGTACCCAAGAGTCGGGAATTCTGGCCTCCCACACTTCGGAGAAAAACCGAAGCCTTCCCCCCACCCAAGAGAGTGGGGGCGCCCCTTCATGAAGCTGACTTGATGACTGGTTTAACCGACTTGCCAGACCATGGCCTCTTGCCTGCCGTGGCTTGTCCTTGTGGGCGGCTATTAAGTGCTGAACGCCCGGGAGGCCGTCGATACTGACGGGAAGTTGAAGGGGCCGAGCCTGCGAAGGCCTGTCGCTTAAACGTGGGCCCACGCGGTCTTTTCTTGACAGGTAAGAAAGAATTTTTACCACTTGATATGGTCTGGATATATTTATCTAGGTCTTCACCGAATAGTCTCCCACCATGAAAGGGAAATCCTGCTAAAAGCTTTTTGCAGGGTGCCTCTGCTGACCAGTTCTTCAGCCACAAAAGGCGACGCATATGAACCAATAGCAGAGATAAACGGGACGCCTGTTGAATGGAGTCCTTAATAGCATCTACTGCAAAGCAGAGAGCCCTTGGGAGGTCAGCCAATTCACGAGCTTGCTGAGCCGGTATGTCCCTTAATATTTGTTTAGTCTGATCCTTTAAAGCCTGACAAACGCCAATGGCTGCCACCGCTGGCTGAACCACGGCACCTACTGTGGTAAAAGAAGCCTTCAGTAGGGTCTCCAATTTTTTGTCGACTGGATCTTTAAACATCTGGACATTTTCAACCGGACAGGTCAGGGATTTATTCACGCAGGAAATGGCTGCGTCCACGGTAGGGGAGTGCCCATTTCTTTGCAAATTCCTCTTCCATAGGATAGAGAATAGTGAACCTTTTAGGAGGGATAAAAATCCTATCAGGTCGAGCCCAATCCTGAAATATCACGCTCTCAAGAAGGGGGTGAACCGGAAAAGACGCACAACTCAACGGTGCCTTCAAGGAACCTAGAGGATACTGCGGGGGCTAATTGTTCTGAAACTGGAAGTTTAAAAGCAGTGCGAACCATATCTGTCAGAGACTGGATCCACAGGCTCTCCGCTTGAGAAGCCTAAAAAAATTCATCTACAGTGGAACCCTCAATGTCTGAACCGTCGGGACTCGGGTCCGCTTGATCCCCTTGTGGGTCCAATTCCTCCGAAGAGAGGACCTCTGCATCTGAAAACACCAATCTAGGTGACGGGGATCTAGCCCGCTTACCTCCTGGCAAAGAGCGGGCAATTAAAGCAGTTAACCTTTCCTCTAGCCCACCCAGGGTGGTCGCTAGCATTTCTTCCGTAACGTAAATGGGAATGGGTTGATTGGGGGCCGCCTCTGCCCCTAGCACCCTCAATGGCTCCTGCAACATGCTGTTCGGTGGTCTATCTGGTGAGGATAGGACCGCTGGAGCCTGGCCCAAATCCTCTGACCCCGACGGAGACCCCTTTTGTTTTTTGGTACCTTTTGCAGCCTTAGCTGGTCCCGATCCCTTGGGAGCCATTGCACAACCTTGGGACACCCATATAGCCAACACCCAACTGTTGTAGCTAGAAGTGAACCATTAATAAGAACAGGCTATGGTAAAAAAATTCAAACTTCCATACGCCCGAGAAGGTGGCAATACCGAGGAAGTCCTGTGAGTATTGCCACACCAATGCCCGTTAGCTGGAGCCCAAGGTTGCACCGACTCAGATACTGCCAGATCTAAGGCTAAGTCCCTTTTAAGAAAAACATTTTTTTTTGGTCAGTATGGAGCTAAGTCCAGACCTGAAGATCCACAAACCACCACTCCTGACCCGCCCCCCCCACGCACGCGGACGCTGTAAAAGGCGGCGCGCACGCGCGCCCCCCCCACGCTGAAACCAACATGGAGGAAGCAGAAAGCAGAGGAGAAGCATGGACCAGCGCTAGCAGCCCACCAGACACCAGGCAAGACACTAATACTTATTGTAGTGCACACACAGAGGAAGCTGTCCCCATAGGCTTCCTAAGAAACAGGAGTTTTGCCAGCATTTCCTCCTTATAACACGTGGCTGCAGTATCATGCTAACGGGCAGATCTGGGGGGAGTAGCACATACATATCTTTTAAAAGCATACATATACCTACATGTTATCTGGGTAAACATTAGTACATCCCATCCTGCCTCAAAAGACATAGTGGAGATAGTGGCTGATGCGCAAGCATACCATTAGCCAACCCAGAACCCCCAGGGGGATACCTACTGTCGAACCAAGTCCCGCAGGTTCCCTCTTACCTGCTCCACGCCGCAGGGTATTGCAAAAATGCAAGAGGCCCAATCTTCCCCCATCTCCGTGGGTATTGTCTTGGACCTTCAGGGACCGGGGTCCTGTGTTAAGGAACCCACACACCTGGACCTATATAGCATCCTGGCATCAGTAGCGTTTAGTTCTTGGAAGAGACTAAGGCACTGGAGCCCAGAATCCAGCCCTCCAAGGAGAGGCATTATAGGCAAAACCCCACGCAAGCAGGGCCCGGGTACCGTACACCTTGGGCCAGATTCAGGTAGAGTTGCGCTGGAGTAATTCGATATAGGTGCGACAGAAAACGGGCCATTTCCGATCGGCTTAACTTTCCGACGCCAGAGTATCGTCAGCGCATAATTTCGTTTGGCGCATCAGTCGCGCCTATTGATTTTCCCTGCAAATATGCAAATGAGGGAGATTTCCCGATTCGCGAACGGATTAGCACCATACGCTGGCTACATGCGCCGCGCGTATCTCGTCCGTCCGGCGCAAAGTTATTTCTACAAATAGCTGCTTTATCTTTACTCCAGACGGCCTCAGGTCAGCAGGAGAGCAGCTCCAGCAGCAGCGTTACCGACGAAACTAGCAAGCTGAACAACCACACTTGCAAGGACAACACCTCTGCGTGCCAACATGCCAGGGGCAATCGTGGTCCTAGTACTGGGTCCCCCGGAACGAAGGAGGCGGGCACGTGAGAGGATATACCGCACGCGCATGAGCCTCTTTGGCATGGGGGATGAGGAGGTGTATCGCCTCTTCAGATTCAGCCCTGATGCAATCCTTGAACTAACCACAACCCTGCAGGGTGACATCACCAGCAAGACACACACCGCTCACAAGCAGTCCAGCCACTGGTGAAGGTACTGGCAACACTCCATTTCCTTGCAAGTGGATCATTCCAGCGTACAAGTGGAGTGGTGGCTGGGATGTCACAGTCCACCATAAGCAGATGTGTGCACCAGGTTGTCCCCGCAATCCTCAGACGCATGTCCAACCAGTTCATCAGCCCAACCACTGAGGAGCTGCGGCTGAAGGCAATGACAGATTTCTACAGAATAGCCAGATTCCCACGCACCATCGGGGCCATTGATTGCACACATGTGGCACTCCAGCCTCCCAGTGCCACAGAGCACATATACCGCAATCGGAAGCATTGGCATTCCATCAACGTACAGGTGATAGCCGATGCCCAACGCCTCATATGGCACGTCCGTGCCAAACACCCCGGATCCAGCCATGACAGCTTCATATACCGTCAGAGCCCCATCCCAGCAGAATTCGAGCAGAACATGTATGGGGACAGCTGGCTGGTTGGTGAGTGACATGGGTGGCAGGCATGACTATCCCCTCCCGTGATGCACATCAGAAGGGGCACATGCATGACTAACATCCTCCTGTCTTTTCCCTTACAGGTGACTCTGCATATGCACTGGGACCCCATCTAATGACTCCTTTCCGGAACCCCCAAACCAGAGGAGAGAGAAAATACAATGAAGCACACATCAAAACCTGTGCAGTGGTGGAGCAAACATTTGGGCTCCTGAAGTCCCGTTTCCGCTGCCTGGATAAGTCCGGGGGGACCCTATTGTATTCCCCTACCTTTGTGTGTCAGATCATCGGTGCATGTTGCATTCTGCACAACTTTGCTATGAGAAAAGGCCTGCAGATTGACATACGTGATGACCTGACCCCCGACCCACACAGTCCCCACCTGCCAGAGGAGACCCAGTCTGCTGATGGAAGAGCAGTCAGGAGGGTCCTCGCCGTAGGCATCTTTGGACACTAAACCAAAACATTAATCACACAGACAATGCACGCGTGTACACCACTGATGTCCCTAGATCACACACACCACATGCACATTGCATTGGATTAGCCCAAGTCCAGCATGTAGGACTTGGGCGCAGCAACGCCAGCGTCAAGGCCCCAATGATGTCACTGTCCATTCATACACCTTTCACACGTCATTCATACGGCCGAGGGTGACACCCCTTACTGTCAGGAGTGCCACCCCCTCACATTCACACACCATTCACACTGTCCCCTGCACTCCTGACCGTGTGCAGTAAAAAAAAAAAAAAATCTCATAACATGAGAACAAAAATAAACAAATACTCATAACCTGAGTATAAAATAAATATTCAAAAATAAACAAAAACTCATAACCTGAGTATAAAAAAAAAAAATTATAAACCAAAAAAAAAACCCCTCATCTGGGATGACGGGGGCTCCTCCTTGGGGGCACTCTCAGGCTCCTCAGCTGCCTGGAGGGAGTGGGTGGTGGTGGGGGGTCATCTGGGAGGAGGCTGATCCCCGGGGTGGGCCACTCCTGGGAGCTGTTGGCTGCCTGCCCTCCAAGGCCACGGCAATACGGCTGAGAAACAGGTTTGTCTGGGCCTGCATCCTCAGCTGGCGGGTGATCTGATGCCGCTGGTCACGTTGCCGCTGCCTCCCCTCTTCCCGGATGGCAGCTGTGTTGGCGTTCACGGCTGCTGTCAGGTGCCGTACATCAGCCTGCACCTCCCCCAGGCTGGTTTCAACGTCCTGCACACGACTGGGCAGCTGTGACATGGAGCCCAGGCTGTCAGCGACCCGGTCTAAGTGGCCAGCAATCTCCCCCATCTGCTGGGTCTGCCTTGCGTGGTCCAACACTACCTGGTCCTGGACCATATCTGACACCCCCCTGGTCTTCCGGGTCGCCTTCCTGGGGGCAAGAGAAGGTTGTCCCCGTGGGGATGGACTCGCCCTTGAGGGGCTACCTAGGATGGGGGAGGGGATGACAGAGGGCCCTGCAGAGGAGGACGACTCCTCCAACAATAAAATAAAGTCCTGCTCTGGGACAGGCTCCTCCTCAACCACCTCTGCTGAAGTGGTGTGGGCACTCTCCTCCTCCACCTCGGTGTCTCCAGCACCCAGGGCCTCGTCATCAGCATCCCGTTGGGAGGTTGGGGTGGACTGGCCGGTACGAGATGATGGCCAGCACCGTCATCTGTGGATGACACAAAGCAGACACATGTTGATGGTCCCACACACTTGGCACATGTACCCTCCCCCCCCTACATGCAACACACCAAATAGGGGCTAAAAAGCACTTACCTGTCCTGGAGCCTTCCTCCATGGAGTCATAGCCAGGGACCCCCTCCAACTGCTCCCTGTCCAGGCAGCGGGTGACCACCTCCTCCGTGGTCAGGCTGACCGGACATGGTGGACCAACACCTGTGCCCCTCTCATGGCTCCTAATGGTGGCCACCTTGCCACGGACCTTGCACCGCAGATCGTTTATTTTTTTTTGAATGTCGCCTGCAGTCCGGGTGGAGTACCCCAGCACATTGACCCTGGCAGCAATGGTCTCCAGGATGCCCTGCTTCCTCTCCCGGCTGGTCTTCCTACTTTTTTTGCCGTGGAGGAAAACATTAAACGTCTCTATAGCCGAGATGACCACAGAGACCTCCTGGGCATTAAAGCTGAGGTTCCTCCTCTCTTTGGGGGTAGCGGGAGCAGCCATGACAGTGCAAAAGTATCTTCCCTGGGGTGGGGGAAAACGGATATACTTTTGCGCCGGAATGGCGTTTCCGCTAGCGCTTTTATACACGCAACGGAACACATTGCGCTGGCGTTTCCCGTGGAGTGGTGCCGACGGAGGTTGTGCGCATGCGCACAAGGGGGCGAGTGGAGCCTCACTTACTGCGCATGCTCCGTGGATGATGCGCTGAACGTAATCCTCTGCGCTGGGCTCCGCCCATCATTTACATATGATCACACCCACTTCCACTTGCGTCGGGTTATGCCAGCGCCTTATCGTTACTCTGGCGCAAGTTTACGCGCAACTGCTATGTGAATAACAGTACTTGCGCCGAAAGTGTCGGTGGAGTAACGTAAATGAGAAACGTTACTCCAAAGTAAAGAAGCGCCCATCTACCTGAATCTGGCCCCTTGGCTTTGAAGCACTTCGGACGGATCCGGCTAGCTATCCTGGGTCCCGAGACCTCCGAGGGACAGCTAGACGTGACCAACACCTAAGACACTGGCGAAAAAACTGAAGCACTCCCAGTGGGAGGGGGTTATATAGGGAGGAAACTTTCTGTGAAATTGATTACACCAGTGTCCATCACCTGAAGGTACCCATATAACCCATGTGTAATGGCTATGCGCTCTGTGTCCCGTGATGTACGATAAAGAAAATCTATTTTTGGCTAGTGAGAATTATATGTTGGTGGTATTCATCCTAACAGTTTGAGAACAAGGCTGACGTGTCCTAGATTCTTCTTGCCAGCTTTCTGGGCAAAGTGAGGAAAAAAGAAAGGCTAGGCTTTACCTGACTACATGCAGAACAGAAGACTTGCATGATACTAGACAAAAAATGAAAAGGTAAATTAAATAAACATACTTTGGAAAGTTATTGACATATACATTATAACAATAGCAGAAGCCGTGTACAGATAATCAACGCATCTGCCTCCACACGGCTATTGACACTCACCCAGCCAGAGAGAACCCTCCACTGATGACGACTGCCCAGTGAGGGGGCATACAGGTGCAATTCTTCTGTTCTGCCCATATGTCCCCTGATGAAGAAAATAGGCAAAACATGTCGGGACCTATACGTGTAACTGTATTTTTAATTGATCCAGTCTTGTACCTTTGCAATTGTTGACCATCCAGCTACTGTTCAGCTATACTGTGATCGTCACTACAAAGTTGACTTTAACCTTGAATTTCATTAAAATTTGTTTACATTTAATTTTTTCGTATTTATTTCTCATTATCATATGTAATAAACAGCAAAAGTCCCCTTTTCTTCTCCCTTACCTTGTATACATAATCTATGGGATGAGGTGCTAATCTCTATGGGTGTTTTTGCCAGTAGTCGGACTCATTTTTCTCTGGTTTATATTTTTCTGGAGTTTCTTTTTAACATTGGGGTGGGGGGGAGGGGTGGTACATTCTTTGTTAAAATATGGAAAAAAACAAAAACGATTCCATGCCATTATGGAGTGTAGATTGCCATCAGTTCCAATTGCTGTAAAAACAAAAAAGAAACCACTGCTTACCATCAGCACCACAGAGGAACAGAGAATTTCACACAGCCATGGGATTGCTGCACACAAAATCCTTTATTGGAAACAGCAGATACAGAGCCAAAAGCGAGTATAGCACCCTACTGATTCTGTGTAACCACATTTCATCAAGGGCAAAGCCAGAAAACAGATCACATACTCTAATTCCATATGTACCACAGTTTTCTAGGTAGAGTACCGACAGCAGGCTTAAAAGTGGTTACGCTAAAATAAACATTTTAAAAGGGTTTGGGACTGAAATGTGTTAAGTCGGAGTCATGTATTTTCCTGAAACAGATTAAAATAAGACGCAGAAAAAAAACCTTGTCAAAATGGTATTTTATTTTCGCTCAGACCACTTACAGTTGCATTTAATAAATACCTGGGATCCCTTAACACATCATGCTGTATACACACCAGTTATGAGACGCCAAATGGTTTTAGTACTAGGCAAGCAATCCAGACTGGGTGAAACCAGGATATTTTTACAGCACTTAGTACAAGGCACCCTAAATGTGACTGACATTTAGAGGCAGCTTTGGAGGAACGTTTTTTCATTAATCATACCTTTTTTAACAGATTTTAAAGTCTGCTTTTTATAGTAGACAGATACAATGTGCGATTTTGACAACCAAACAAGCGAGCAAACCTGATATCGTACTTGCTAATATATTCAGAACATATAGTGGACAAGAACACCTTATGATGTTTACATATTACAGTCACATGTTAACTGGTATAAGTGTGACTAGCAGATTTCTATTACCTTGCTACTGGTGTTCCGAATGTGTCCTGGTATATGAAAATGTGTTCATATAGAACAAATCTGAATGTGGATACACAGTCACCTGTATAGTCAGATTTAGAGGTTAAGTGTATAATATATATACACATACACACACATACATATATATATATATACACACACACACACACACACACACACCCCCTTCAACTTTTTATCCAAAATGGTCTGTTCAAGAATGTGGCACATTACAAAGGTATTATTACCTGTGACCTTTATAAAAAAAATACGGGTAAATGTGGTTTTCCCTAAAAAATTATTTCCATAAAGCACTTAAGAAAACTGAACAAAATGATATCTGTAAAAGAGTATGACATGCAAAGCTATTTAAAAAGCATCTGCAATGTGGGGGAAAAAAGTATTAAGCAGGCATCATAGATACCTCCCTCGAACCAGAGCCCTTAATTATTCTGACTTCTGGAGAGCATCTGCTCCCCTTTACTAACAGGATGCAGTGCCCAGTCCCAAAGCAAACCCATCACTAGGCATGCATCATATTGAGGGTGTTTCGGAGCCCATGAAAATATCAACTTTCAGAAAATTGGTATTTGCATAGGAAACCAGGGGCCTTCTGCAGCGTTTTGTTGACAACATAACCTTATACTGCCTACTAACTCCAAGGGGGTCCTAGCTTTTTAATTTTCTGTGCACTAGAGCAGTGTTTCCCAACTCCAGTCCTCAAGGCACACCAACAGGTCATGTTTTCAGGATTTCCCTCAATTGAAACAGCTGTGGTAATTACTAAGGCAGTGAAACTGATCGAATCACCTGTGCAAAATAATGGAAATCCTGAAAACATGACCCGTTGGTGTGCCTTGAGGACTGGAGTTGGGAAACACTGCACTAGAGCTATACCTTAAAAGCAGCAGTAACCATCATATTTTGGGTTGATCTCAGTTCTGGTAAGGGTTGGCTTGAATACTGGGAACTATATAGTTTCGCCCACAAGATACAGGCCAAAGATGGAAAAGTGATGGATAAGAAAGATAGTTTGGTTCTGTTCCATGCAAAAATACATTTAGCCAGAACTATAATAAAATAAAATGCTGCAATGCTTAAAGAGATTTTATTATGCCATTTTTCCTTTTTATTAATTTACATGTTTAAAAAAAGAACTGTATGCTTTAGGATTTCTGAAAAGTCAAGGGTTTTCTGTGGTATTTAGTGTAAAAACCTCTAAAGTGTAAAGTTCATTGAAATATTTTCATAAATTAAAATGGACACCAATTATATCCAAGTCATATTTCACATTGAAAACTAATATTTAATGTGCAGCAGAATACACAAAATTTGTGTATCTTACAAGCAGAGGATTCACTTGAAAATGTTTACATGAACACATGCAAAGAACACAGCTGAACTGCCATCCTTTGACCAGCCACAAATCTTGGAACATTATAGTCTGGTCTAAAGGTCTGTGCGGGCCAGAACAGGTTCTGGAAAGTGCCTTACGCATAACCAAGTACTCAAAGGTCCACTCTAGCACTTTCCAGATGTGGCCCTGCAAAAAAGTTAGGCTGGGGATGGCTGTGTCAGATAACTACAACATAGCAATCAGCTCTAACAATAATGGAGAAATTGAATAAAGAATAAATTCATAGCACCAGCAAAATGAAGTTAGAGTTAGCAGATCTAAGGAAAATGCATCAAACCTGCTAGGACACTAGGAAAATCTGAGAAATGCTGGTAGGAGAAAGGGGGTTATCTATCCTAACCTGGCCTATTTTTTTTTCCAGTGTCCAATCCGCCTGTAGGCAGCAGTATAACCCAAAGGTTAACGACTTTGTGTCCCTCAATGACAAGAAATACATATTTCTGGGAATTACTTACAAAACGTCATTGCTTTTAAAGAGCGATCAGCATATAATATATGCGTTCATGAGACTATTATGCTATTCAATTTTGAGTTCATTAGGTAATAAGAGCCCGTTTATAAAAATAGAGTTGTTCAGTTGTGACAAGCAGTGATGTTAGAGACTGGTCTTATTTATTATTGTGTCTACAGTAGTCAATTTGACTTTTCGCTCACTCCCCCATTGGAAACAAAGCTCTAAGGAAAGAAACTCCAAGGATTCCTCCATCCACCTTGCTCGTCACCCACGCCGAGACATTTTATTCAGAAAGCTGCTCCCACTGCTGTCAGAAGACAGTGCTTAGTGACTGCAGCTGCTGATCGACAAAGGTTTTCCATCTATGCCTAGCCAAAGTGAAGAAGAACTTTGATGAAAGGACATTTTTACTGCCATTGCTATTAAGACATAAGAAACTTTTGTAGCATTAATGAAAACAAGGATTTCTGAAGGGAACAAAATAGATTTGCACTGGTAGAAGAAATCTTTCAGCAGTGGAAGTGCTTGAGGACACTGAAAACAAAAGTGCATACATGAAGCTTGATACAGTTACAAGTATGATTCTTTCACGGAGTCTGTGTTTATAAGAAGAAAATGCAAGAAATTTGAAAATGGGCTTGCCTGGTAAACCATGTGACAATATAACAAAAAAAATCTAATTCATTTGGGAAGATATCCCTGCCTATATGGCCTGATGACAAGTGCTATTTTATTTAAAATCTCAACATATATATGGTCAACATAAAACTGCTGTGTTCAGGTATTATCATTTGGAACTCTGCTCTTCAGAAATGATAGCTGATAGCTAAAAGATGATTGGTTACTATAGGAACCAAGAAATATTCTTATGGGTGCATTCTTGTTGCAGATAGCAACCAATCAGCTTTCGACCGCCATTAATGCAGTGCAGAGTTTAAAATACAAGAAGGAATTTGATTGGTTTCTATGGGCTACAAGAAATGTTCTTGTTAGCAGAATCTCCTAACATCTTTACAGTGACACCAACTTCACTATAATCACATAATGTGAGGATTTGGTGCCTTGTTTTTAAAAGGTTTTTGAAACTTATTACAACCTTACAATTTTAGTGCAAATATGTGTGTGATGCACAATTCAGAAAAACTCAATCACTAGGCCCCTAAGTGCTTTCTACAAAAATTTGGACACAACTTTGATGTAAACATTTCAAACTTCTTCCTTGGTCAACTTTGTTTTTAGATATAAGGGAAGGAGAAGCTGGCTATAAGCTAGTAGAATTTAGTTCACAACTTTGTTTTAAGAACATTTTTCTGACTTTTTAATTGTTAGTGGGTTCAAATCCACGTTCATATTTCGACCACAGTAATAAGAATATTCTAAGGAGTAGGGTGAAAACTTTGTCTCGAACAATGTTCTAACAGTAAATGTGATTTTTGCCAAGAAATTTCAATGATTTCAAAATCTAATGTTAAAAGGAAACTACAGTTTGAAGTACTTTCAAATGACAGTTATCCGGTCATTAAATGTACATAGAACTTTCATTCGAAACTCTACCAATGTATAGCCAGGTTAAGTTTGGTGCTCAATAAATAAATTATATACTACAATTTCACACTTAGCACAAGGCTTTCCAGGACAAATTGACAACTGATGAAACTAGATTGTGCCGTTTGGTATTTACCTGCTTTTTCTTATTTCATTTCATATATCTTATGCCATTAATGAGAACACATACAAACATTACACACATGCAGTCTGCAATACTTCCATACAAGGAGAAATTAAATGGAAAAAGTGCTAAGGATTTATATACAGATGCTAAAATGACATATCATGCCCCAAATCATCAGATCAAGTAAAAAGAAGCCGACAACTGTGATCAATGTACAGCACAAACACAGGACAGCAGCACTATGTAGGCAACCCTTCACTGGAGAGTGTTACAAATACTCATCAGTTCTTCATATAGCCATCAGGGAATCAAAGCCTCATATCAGGGCTTTTCTTCCAAGTGTATTACACAGCAGATAGCTTCATGTCTTCACTGTCTGTAGAATTCATACACCCGTTTGCTTTCTCCACTCTTAAAGAATTGCCTATAAAGAAAAACATTTCACAGAATGCATTTAAAAGTGTTAGCACAACAACGGTCTGTTATAAATCAAAGCTTTTTAAAGCACATATGTTATTTTATGTCAATAAATATTCAAGCTGAATTCCAGGCAAAATGCTAATTACACATTATGTTACGCTATGTGGTGCAAATCAATCCTCTAGATCAGTATTTCTCAACTCCAGTCCTCAAGGCGCCCCAACAGGTCATGTTTTCAGGTTTTCCATTATTTTGTACAGGCGATTTAATCTGTTTCACTGCCTTAGTAATTACCACAGCTGTTTTTAAGGGAAATCCTGAAAACATGAACTGTTGGGGTGCCTTGAAGACTGAGTTGAGAAACACTGCTCTAGATTATCTCCTCCCAATCTATCCCTAGTAGCTGTCCTCCCTCCATCCACCAACCACACACCCTTATTCTATACCTTGGAGTCACACAGAGTCAACCAGTTACTTTTAGATTAACTAATTGGCTCAGTCTCTAGTACCGTATATACTCGAGTAAAAGCCAAGTTATTCAGCACTTTTTTTGTGCTGAAAATGCCCCTGCTCGGCTTATACTCGAGTCACCTTTCTGTGCCTGATCTCCCAGATTTTGGGGACCCGGTACCGGCCGGTCTTAGGTCTCCTGGACCCGAAACTTGGCACACATATAGCCCAATTTCTCCGCTACAAGTGTGCAAAGTTTGTTGTCTGGGGGGACCCACGGCTGGGGAGCACCAATTTTTCAAACCCGGCACCACTTCCATAGACTCCCATGTTAAACGTCAGTCTAGGCATGGGCACAGGGAGGCAAAGTGAGGCATGCAGATGGACACCCTAGGCTTATACTCGAGTCAATAAGTTTTCCCATTTTTTGTGGTAAAATTAGGTGCCTCTGCTTATATTCAGGTCGGCTTATACTCAAGTATATACAAGATCATTAATTTATGATGACATTTTTCATCTCACTGACTGCGTGTTAACACAAGGCGTCCGGACGTTTCTTTGTATTGTTATATTTTGTGTCCTGTCAGTGTATGTTTATGTGGTATTAATTCAACTTGCTAAATTACTACTAGCCAGCTATTAGTAAAACTGCACTTTTCTATATAGACTTTTTTTTATTATGTTTAAAAACCTTTTATATTCATTAATAAAACTTTGATATTTTAAGATAAACTTTGAATGATCCAATTACTGCTGCCATAGGTGGCCCTTTCCTGGTGTTCTATGCTAGGCCATTGTTTTTCTTATATGCCTTATGGCAACAGCACCTTACACAGTTGAATGACCTATGGGTGGCCATTTAATGTATTTATTTGGCCAAAAACCTGTGCCAAGCTTGCTTTTTTGTTCTTTTTAACAAACGTTGATGCAGATTCATTTGGGAAAGTTAATGTAATAGGAGTGGTTTCATAATTATCAATCAGCTATGCACCTGATGGGCTCTAATGAGGAAAGTGGCAAGGTCTGCATCCCTTTAGATGTGCGTTCCCTTTGAAAATATCTGACTAAAAATTACATTTTTGTTGCAGGGGATGGTCAAAATCTGATTTGTATCTTAAGTGCAGACGTCTGGGAAAATCAGTAAGCCAATCACTCAAGCAGGGAATTACATATCTGGGGGGCGATCTGTATACCATTTGTGTACATAATGCCTCCAGGTAGCCATATTGTGTTGCATTTTACATAAAATTACAGAGCTGCAGACTGAAAAGGAAATATTTTAAAAATGCTATATATATTCTCAATATTTGTTAAAAATATTTTTCCCACAAAAGTGGTTACCCTTTAGGGAAAATACTAAAATGTCAATGTCGAACATGTACCTATGCCAAAGTTGATTTTTTATTTTCCCATTTATTTTGTGCTGCCAAACTGTGCCCTGCTTAAGAGATTTCTTCCACTTCCTGTCCTAGAGACACAACAGGAAATGAGGAAATATCTCCAAACTGAACAGACTTTCTGTCTTACATTCAAGAATTTCGCCTCACCTCTTGCTCTAGCGATTGCATTTCAATTTGCCTCAGTGACCAAGACAAAAGAAAGGTAATTTTCCCCAGTAGAGGTAAATCTCCCCAGCAGGGACAGTCAACTATAAAAAAAACTTGAAAAAAAAAAATATAACCCCTACCTACTTTAAAACAAAAAGTACAAATAGAAAAAATGGTGATAAGCACTACACACTATAATGAAAATCACAACAACCTTCCAAACTAGCAACTACTAATAGGTGTTAACTAGTGATGAATGGAACATAACATGAAATATAACACAACAAAAAGTAAATCAGCTAGTGCAACAATATATGAATCAATAAATGAATGCAAAATATGTGAAAATCATATGAAAAACTCAAGGGAGCCAATAAATGAATGGAGATGTGCAATGACCAACAAGAGGAGAAAATGTCTGAAGACAACGATATAGCACCAGTGGAAAATCTTCAAAAGAAGGCTGTAAGTTGATCACAATGCAGCAAAAGCGGTATCCATAACCTGTCTCCCAGAACTCTCACCTTAGTAAAGTAGGGTGTAGGCAGGCAGATGCTCAATGCTCCGCAGGAGCAGAGGGGAGAGAGAGAAAGAAAAACGGATGCCTCCAATGGTGAAGTTTAAAAAGAGGGGTGCTTTAATTAAGTAAAAGGTGGACATGAGATAAAAAATAACATGGGCAAAAGATAAACATGGGACGCGGCGTACTCGGTGCCGTCTTACGTATCTCTGGTGGCCTCTGGCTTGCGGTGGTGTCACGTGATCCCGAATCCCTACATCGTTACGTCACGTGTCTCGTGACTTCATCAGGGGAACCTGATTCCCTGATGAAGTCACGAGACACATCGACGTAGGGATTTGGGACCACGTGACACCACCACAAGCCGGAGGCCACCAGAGATACGTAAGACGGCACCGAGTACGCCGCGTCCCATGTTTATCTTTTGCCCATGTTATTTTTATCTCATGTAAGAGTTTATGGCTTCCTTGAGTTTTTCACATGATTTTCACATATTTTGCATTCATTTATTGATCCATATATTGTTGCACTAGCTGATTTACTTTATGTCATGTTATATTTCATGTTATGTTCCATTCATCACTAGTTAACACCTATCTATTAGTAGTTGCTAGTTTGGAAGGTTGTTGTGATTTTCACTATATAGCGTGTAGCGCTTATCACCATTTTTTCTATTTGCTCTTTTTGTGTACAGTGAACACTACCAGATATAGCTGCTTCCACGTCACCCATTTCAGCTGCATTACCTTTAACATTGACCTACTCCCAGTAGCACAATAGTTTCACCCACTCATTAAAACAAAAAGTGCCTTTACATACAATTTGATGCATACATTGATTTTCATATATGTCAGGAGTTACAAAAACAGAAATTTCAATTACAGTATATACATATACTGCTTAACTACGTGCATTTTATGTTTTTCATGCATTTTACTCCCTCGGTCTCCTTTTTGAGCTTTTGACCATAACAGAAGGTGAAATTTAAAATGGCTGTAACAGTTTCATATGATTTAAAGGGGACTATTTTTTATGCACTTTAGAAGCACTGTAGCACTCTGAAAACACACAACTGTGAATGGGCCCTTAATTGACTGATTACCGTTCCTTGACCACATAAAATCACAGCTGTACTCTGAGGCACCTGGAATAGCATCCTGAGTGTCAGTAATTACCCTGAACCTTAAGGCCTCTTACACACAGATCAGTTTTTCTTCAGGTTTTTCTTTTCAGTTTACCAAAACTATGTAGTACAAGGGCCTGCCTGATTGCATACAAATTGAGACTCTTGAGGTTTGACCTCATATTAGATGGATTTGGTAAACTGAAAAGAAAAACCTGAAGAAAAACTGATCTGTGTGTAAGAGGCCTTAGTGATTTTCTGAAGGCACCCGATAGTACTTAATTAACACAGTTGCCAATGATGAGGAGCAAGTTTTTAGTAAATAGGAAAAGACAAAGAAGGGCATCAAAAATGTAAAAACACTGAAACAGAAGTAAACAAGAAAAATTACATACTTGGGCTACTTCTCTTGATGAAGGGCTTCGATAAAGGCTTCAAGTTTTTCCTGGATTTCTCTTACTTTTTCTATAAAGAGAAAAGTTAAAAAAGAAAATGAAATGTCCAATTCCTTATAGAAGACCCGCTGCTTCACAGAATGATTGTTTAGACTGCAATGTTCAATGGTATGGAAAGGTTAAAACACAGCACACATTATCCCTGGGGGTGAGAGGAAAACAATTAGACTGGTCAGGGGACAAAGACTTTTAGGGAATTTGAGCTGTCAAATTAACAACACCAAGGATAATGCAAGATATTAACCCATTTTATTAAAGGAAAAAAAAAAAAAAGGCTTTTTGAAGTGGATTTGTCTTCACATTTTAGTCCTTGGGGCTTAGACAAGTGTAAAAAGGAAGGTTAGGTTTCCCTAAAATCCCAAGCCTGTGCTGCCCAGCACCTGTTCCTTGACACTACAAAAGATGACGACCAGCAATTACTAATCCTTGCTTTCTCTTTTAACATAATATCCTTAACCACCACATAAGGGTGAACATTCATACTAGTCAGTCAATCTAGGCATAGAATTCATATTTCAGCTAGAACATTAAAGGCCAACAATGTAATCAATTGAGGTTGGGGCTTGTCAGTGGCTCAGCTTTTAGCTGCAATGTTGTATTTTTACCGTTTACCTCCTAGATCCAGATAAGTTTAGATGGGGTTGCAAGTGACCAGATGTACCTAAATGGTTAGTCTTAAGTATATGGTACCCCAACATTTCATATTCCTAGTATGCGTCTGTTGTACCATGTACTTGTGCTAAAAAGTATCCTGTTCTCTTTGTATTTCGTTCTTTGGTTAAAATACCTGGCGATTCTGCCAGTCCGTCTGCTTTCCAATTTCAAGCTGACCACACTAGGCACAAAAGCACATCCATTTCAGTGTGGTTCATTTTCTGTCTGTGCTGGGATAACAGGCTCCGCCTGTCCTCCAATGATGAGACTTGATACACAAATGTTTGCCTTGCATTTCCATTTTAAACTGAACGGTTGTTTTACACGATAAGGGCTCACGTATACTTTAACCAAACCTGACAAATACTCATGCTGGATTTAAAGTTTCCCACTAACATCTAGGCTGGCATATATTTCTATGTGAACAAGTTAAAAGATATATGCTTGTCCTCAGATGAACCATTGAAGCGTGAGGATCTACTGTTATACTTGGCCAACAACAGCAGTGAACACATGGTACTTTTCACCCTCAGTTTTTCCATCAAATTACATTATGGTCAAATGGAATTAGAACCCCTGGTGGCTGAAGGAGCACAAGACTACCTCCTTAGGAGGTCAGGAATGGCCCAGTGCGATGTTTGAATTGGGAGTATCCTTTGTGATGATGAAAATATTAATGGTCACCTAACACCCACATTAAAGTGTAACTTCACTCTCTTCATCAACACTGGTTATGTGTAATCCTTATGCTGCTAGCAGTATTAAATAGATAGGAAGGTACATCATATTTACTGGTTTAAATTTAGTTTTTTTTACATTTCTTCAGTTACTTCCTGGTTTTCATGCCTAGGCAAATGTCTTACATTCAAGGAGTCTTTAGGAGGGTCTCTCTCGCACACCCTCCTGCCTGCATGCTTGAGCTAAGGGCAGATGGATTCCAGGAAGTAAATGCTACATGAATCATCTGCCCGTACTTCAGATGAAATGTGAAGCATTTTCTCAGCAAAATAAAGCATGGAGACATGGATGGGGGGGGGGGGGGGGGGTTGAATATTAAGAATTAATGAAATCTTTTTTTGGTTTGTGGAAGTTTAGTTAAGCTATAGGGCTGTCTATTCATAGGCTGGGCTACCACTTAGAATGATCATTTAAAAGATACTAGGCCTTTTAATTTTTAGTGCTAATGCACAACCTCACGAGTGTTCCAATCTCTGCTCCCATAATTTTGTCTGTACTTTCTTTTATTTGGTTTGGATTATATTTTATTCTGATCTGTTATTTCTCTTTAACATTGATGTACTATGGTAAAACCGAATGAAATGTATTTAAAAAAAAAAAAAAAGAAGAAAAAAGCGTCTGCTGAAATTTTTCCAAACAGCTGTAATGGCAGGAACCGCCACAACTTTTCTCCTAACCCAGCAGACATTTGGATATGCACACTTAAGAATATTGTCCTCTTAGGCCCCTTTCACACGGGCAGACTGTTCAGGTCCGCCTGTCAGTTTTTTAGGCGGACCTGAACGGATGCTCCATGCAGGTCTATGAAGCGACGGATGCCAGCAGTGAAATGTGCGCCGACATCCGATCCGCTAAGTTCAGACGGATTGAAACCCTATTTTTCATCTGTCTGGCGGATCGGATGAAACCGGACAGGCGGTCTGTTTTCATCCGATCCCCCGTAGAGGAGAGCGATACTCTGGACAGGTCGGTCCCTGCACAGTGTGCAGAGACAAAGCTATCATCTGCCTGATCAGCAGGGATCAACGGAGCGATACCTGCTGAGCAAAGCGGAGCCCGTACACGGACACGTCCGTGTGAAAGAGCCCCAAGAAGAAAAGTTAATGCCAAATGCCAGATGAAAAATGACTGCAGAAATTTTGCAAGATCCTCCTAATATCAAGCACTTCTATAGTTTTCAGGAGATGGTGTTAGCTACAATATCAGGTCCATTGAGAATACATACAAAAGGAAGCAACTGAATCATCCAATGATCTGTATGCAGAAGACACACATATCCTTGTTATCCGCACACAGACTTGCAAGCCATTCTGATCAGCCAGCATCTCCAATGAGCAGAAACATTCTGCTTAGCAGAGCATTCTACAATGCACCTCGAAAGTATTCACAGCGCTTCACCTTTTTCACATTTTTGTCATGTTACAGCCTTATTCCAAAATTGATTAAATTCATTATATTCCTCAAAATTTTACAAACAATACCCCATAATGACAAAGTGAAATCTTTTCAAATTCACAGCTATTGCTCAATACTTTGTTGCAGCACCTTTGGCATCAATAACAGCCTTAAGTCTTTAAATATGATGCAACAAGCTTGGCACACCTATTTTTGGGCAGTTTTTCCCATTTTTCTTTGCAGGGACTCTTAGGCCGCGTACACACGATCAAATCTATCTGCTGGAAACGGTCGGCCCGACCCTCCCAGCAGACAGATTCGACCGTGTGTATGGGCGAGCCGACGGATTTGACCACCCGACAGATTTCAAAGCATGCTTTGAAATCTGTTGGCTGGGAACCTATCCGCCCGACATGTCTGCTGGTTAGTACGCCAACCAGCAGACATGTCTTCTCGCACACGCGCCGAATGGTTTTGACGCATGCGCGGAAGTGTTTTACTTCCTGGTGCGGTGACGTGGCGGCGTCAACGTCACCGCCACGTCACCGCGCCGTCTGGCGGCGGGGATTTTGGTTTGATCGTGTGTACATGATCAAACCAATATGTCCCCAGCAGACAGATTTGTTCAAATCGGTCGTCCCGACCGATTTGAACAAATCTGTCTGCTCGTGTGTACGCGGCCTTAAGCTCCATCAGGTTGGATGGGGAGCGTCAGTGCTCAGCCATTTTCAGATCTCTCCAGAGATGTTCAAATGGGTTCAAGTCTGGGCTCTGGCTGGGCAACTCAAGGAAATTCAGAGTTGTCCTGTAGCCACTCCTTTTCCCCTCAATCCCGACTAGTCTTCCAGTCCCTGCCACTGAAAAACATCCCCAAAGCATGATGCTGCCACCACCATGCTTCAATGTAGGGATGATATTGGCCAGGTGATGAACAGTGCCTGGTTTCCTCCAGATAGGGCGCTTGCCATAAAGCCAAAGAGTTCAATCTTTGTTTCATCAGACCAGAGCCCTTAAGGTGCCTTTTGTCAAACTCCAGATGGGCTGTCATGTGCCTTTTACTGAGAAGTGGCTTTCGTCTGGCCACTCTAGCATACAGGCCTGATAGAGTGCTGCAGAGATGGCTGTTCTTCTGGAAGGTTCTCCTCTCTCCATAGAAAAGCTGGAGCTCTGTCAGAGTAGCAATCATTTTCTTGGTCATCTCCCGGACTAAGGCCCTTCACCCCCTCCCCCCCCCCCCCCGATTTCCTAGAGCAGGCCATCTGGCCAAACTGAGCAGACTTCAGGGCTTGGTTTGTGCTCCGACATTCACTGTTAACTGTGGGACCTTATTAAGACAGGTGTGTGCCTTTCCAAATTTGCAAAGATTTCAAACAAATTTCTTTCACAATGTCATTAGGGCAGTGTTTCTCAACTCCAGTCCTCAAGCCCCACCAACAGGTCATGTTTTCAGGATTTCCCTCAGATGAAAAGGCTGTGGGAATTACTAAGGCAGTGAAACTGATCAAATCACCTGTGCAAAATAATGGAAATCCTGAAAACCTGACCTGTTGGGGGGCCTTGAGGACTGGAGTTGAGAAACACTGCATTAGGGGGTTATTTTTGAGGAAAATAATGAATTTAATCAATTTTGGAATAAGGCTGTAACATAAAATGGGGAAAAAGTGAAGCGTGAATATTTTTTGGATGCACTCTAGTTTATTGGAGGGAAGACCCAAGTAAATGAACTGTGTCGATGGAGGCTACCAGTGTTTCTTATCTGGAAAGGGCACAAGTGCAGTTATGGCCGAAATTCTATCTTGTATCATATTATGTTCCCCATGGACATGAAACGTTAACCCAATCTAGATGTGTGGGTATCTTTAAGCTAGCTTTTGGCAGATTCAGTTAACCATGGGGGTGTTTAAAATAAGAGATACACCCCTGTTTTGATATGTACTTGCCATCTGCAATATTAAGGTGCAGGAGGATGTTAAGGC
This sequence comes from Rana kukunoris, assembly GCA_029574335.1. Classification (NCBI taxonomy): domain Eukaryota; kingdom Metazoa; phylum Chordata; class Amphibia; order Anura; family Ranidae; genus Rana; species Rana kukunoris. Next base: position 213,575,413 of record CM056052.1, read on the forward strand.
ATGCAAATGCTAGCTTAACCTAGCAATCTTATGCAGGGAGAAGCCCAGGAGTACAAGGCCTTAAATAACAAATCCTAAGTACCACTGTACATACCCAACCTATGGTGAGCTCACAGAAACCGCGATTTCTGTAGGAGCTGCACAAGATGCATAAAAAAAAGTATATTGTACTGTTAAAACATATTGTGTGATAAACCAACACAAGATGTACTTACCAGGATTTTACTCCAAATACCCAGTGAGAACACCCCAATTTGTAATAAAATAAATAACTGCAAGACTCGAAAACTAAAATAATTACTATCTACATGGAGAAGGTCTTTTTGATAACAGATCACTTCCTTTAGAATAGATCATGTCTGCTGCTGTCTGCATAACATAAAAAGCACTTTGCTTACCTATTTTATAATCAGACTGCACCTGAACACACGCAGCAGTCATTTAAAAAGGCCGCCAAGGTTTTTGCCTTTTTTATTGCCTTTCCTGTTTAATCTGGCTAAACAGAGCAGAATAAATAGAATAAAACTAGCAGTTTAGGATATGAGAAAAAGAAAGGACACGGACACATCAGGACAGTGTGCAAACGTCCCGTTCATGAATAGGCTCAAGGTCTCTAAAAGAGGAAGATGGATGCCTCCCACATTACAGCAAACAGCAGCTGGTTGGTACAGGCAGCATCCTGTGCTTATCCTTCTGGCATGATGAATAGCTTTACCCTACTCCGGTAAATATACTGGCCCACGCATTACAAGCAGGAACTTAAAGGTGTACATACTTACATTATCATATCACAATTGTATTACCAGCAAAGGAAGGAAAAGGGTATTTTTGAAGGGGTTTTCCACTCTCGAACAGAAAACTATCAGAAGACCTTCCTTGAACACCTGCTGTGGGACGTGCAATAGAGATACACACTCGTACATTTTTTTCCCCCCATACTAAAAGTATTAATAAAAATATGTTAAAACTGGTGAAAAAAATCAATCCTGTTTACCAATTTTCACTAAGCTGGACTATATATAAGACAGAGATGGATTTTGGCACCATTTATCTATTACTTGACTCCACAGCCTAATCCTCCAGTTGTGCATCACTCTCTGCATATCACAATGTGACATTTAATGTTGTCCAGCAATGCAACAATTCAGTTAAGTCTTATGAACCTCTACTACAGTTTATGAACAATGGCCACAAATGCACATGTAGAAATATCAATGAGATATCAAGTGTATAAAACAGGAACAATTATTAATTTGCTGTAGGAATGTCAAACTCAGAGAATCGGGGTGCCAAATGGAAAAGGACAGTTCTGCAAGGGTTTACATCGAAATGTATCCAGAGCAATTTTTTGTTCTCAACAAAAATTAAGAGGTGTTTATCGTTTTATAACAGGTACTTATATAGCGCGGTCAATTTATGCACTGCTTTACATATGTATTATACATTCACATCAGTCCCTTATAATCTAAGATCCCAACATTTATATACATACTAGGGCAAATTTAGACAGGAGCCAATTACCTACCAGCATGTCTTTGGAGTGCAGGAGGAAAATGGAGTACCCAGAGGAAATCCCCACAGGCACAGAGAGAACATGCAAACTTTGTGCAGGTTGTGCCATGGTTGGGATTTAAACAACGCTAGTGCTGCTAGGTGGAAGTGCTATCCACTACACTGCCCCGATATAAGCTTTATCAGGTTTTTATTGCAGTTAGTGTACAGACGAGTCACCTCACTTATCCTGATAACCAGCGTCTCTAAATCCAAATAAACTACAGACGACGGCACTCTAGCATTGGAATGCAAACTGCTATTTACTGTAAATTCCATGTAAACTTGCAGCAAGATCTCTAATGTGTTTCACAATTAGAAGCATTTAAAAATAGAATGCTATATAAAAGTGTTTAAGTATGAAACACATTAGGGATCTTGGTGCTTGTCAGTAGTAGTTAGAATATTCTCCAAAGGCATGCTAGGTCGTGAACCTAGCTGTGACTTGTTTAGACCGCTCTGGAACAGTATTACTTGTTATACAAAACTACTATAACTGGAACCGAAATGCCAAAACTTTGATTTAACCACTTTAGCCCCGGACCATATTGATGTCCAAAGACCAGAGCACTGTTTGTGATTCGGCACTGCGTCGCTTTAAGTGACAATTTCGCGGTCGTGCGACGTGGCTCCCAAACAAAATTGGCGTCCTTTTTTTCCCACAAATAGAGCTTTCTTTTGGTGGTATTTGATCATCTCTGCGGGTTTTATTTTTTGTGCTATAAACAAAAATAGAGCGACCATTTTGAAAAAAATGCAATCTTTTTTACATTTTGCTATAATAAATATCCCCAAAAAAGATATAAAAACACATTTTTTTTCCTCAGTTTAGGCCGATACGTATTCTTCTACATATTTTTCGTTAAAAAAAAAAATCGCAATTAGCGTTTATTAATTGGTTTGCGCAAAATTTATAGCGTTTACAAAAAAGGGGGTCGTTTTATGGCATTTTTATTATTATTATTTTTTTTTACTAGTAATGGCGGCGATCAGCGTTTTTTTTCGGTACTGCGATATTATGGCGGACACATCGGACACTTTTGACAAATTTTTGGGACCATTGGCATTTTCATAGCGATCAATGCATTGTATTACTATAAAAATGCCATTGGCAGTGAAGGGGTTAACACTAGGGGGCAGGGAAGGGGTTAAGTGTGTTCCTATTGTGTTCTAACTGTATGGGGGGGGGGGGGGGGTGGCCTCACTAGGGGAAATCACTGATCTTCTGTCCATACATTGTATGAACAGAAGATCAGCGTTTCCCCCGCTGACAGGAACGAGAGGTATGTGTAACGAGCAATCGCGGGTGCCCGGCGGCGATCGTACCCGCCGGGCGCACGCGGCCGGCGGCACGCGCGCCCTACAAGCTGCTAAAGGGAGGACGTAGAGCTACGTGCTCCCGCGTAGCAGTGCCACCGTCCCGCAGTAATATGACGGCGGGCGGTCGGCAATTAGTTAAAGCATAGAGAGAAATAAAATTCCAATGAGTACACTTGGTCAGCTGATAACCATCTATGTTAAGCTTTTCCTCGACTTGGAAAAATCTCATCTTACATTCTGTTAGGTCTCAAGTCAGGAAGTAAAGAAAAATCTCCACAAACAAAAACACAAAATCCAAATTGTAATGCAAATATAGGTCTTCCAGTACTGACTTGCTTGATAAATGTTCCACGATAGGCCATATTATGCAGAATATTCTCTCCGATATAATAATGGGTGCGCTGTCCGTTTAAACCAACATTAAAGTGTTCGTTACCCAAAAAAAAAAAACGCTTATCCTGTTCCTTCAAGACTGGGTTCACACTGGAGAACGCAGCAGCTCACAGCAGGAGTCTGATGCATTTCCACTCATCCGCATCCAATTTGAAAAAGTGTGAACCCAGCCTAAAGCATGTATAACAGCACAGTGCTTGTGCTGTACAACTTGGCACCTTTTATCACCTAAAAAACCTGGCTGATCTTGCCTGGCTCTGCCCTCCCCCTGTAAACTGACCACGGTTTATCATGGCTGCTGAGCCCCGACACTGTGGTCAGTTTACGTGCCTCCGCCATACACAGCCCTGCTTTCCCTCTTTCCTGCCCACTCCACAGCCCTCCCCTCCTGCTGCTATAACTACTACATTATAAAACATACAATCCCCTCTGTAAAACAACATTGTGTGTCCCAGTGTCTGCATTCCATAAAAAAAAATAGCTGTCAGACAGGGAGAGGAGAGAGCAGAGGAGTCGCTCTGATATATTAAAAATATGTCAATCTCTACCTTATATCAGGAGCATCTCCCAGCGCTCACATGACCCTCTGATGCAGCCAGGGAGAAGCGAGAGTCGAGAAGTCATGTGAGCGACGGGAGATCGACATTTTTTTTTATAGAACACAGACACTGGAACACAAATGTTATTTTAGAGGATTGTATGTTTATATTATAGTGAGTTAACAACAAATTTAACAACAAAGTGTACAAAATATACATGCAAATGCAGAAAATTTTATAAAATCAAATAAAGTGCTCACGTGCAAATAAAAACAATTCCTGCATAGAATTCAATGCCAAATAATAAAATAGTGCCAGTACATTGCAAACAAACGCTCATAAAATTCATAAAAATGTGCCAAAACAGTTCAGATATTATAAAATTAGTGAATAGTGTGTAGAAACCCTCTGGCCTCAGAAGCAACAGCTGCACTGTTCAGTAGTGGCAGCTGGACTCCCCACAAGGTGGCACAGTAAAGAATCCACTCCAGGGCCACTTACCGCTGGTGGTGTGAGTGAGCTGTGATCAATAGTGCGACACCTAATGGGGAACCCGACAGGCACTACTGAACAGTGGAGCTGCTGCTTGTGAGGCTAGAGGGTGTTTCGGCACATTCTATTAACTCCTTATAATTTGGAGGTTAATAGCCTCTGGAAGTACACTAAGGCAGTGATGACAACACTTTTGGAGGTGCTTGGTACTTTGAACGGAAGTGGTGTTGAAGCTCTGAATTGCTTCATTTCACAAGCACTGTATTGGCATTGGGATTCTCCTGAACAATTCACAAAATATTTATTATGTCATTCTCCTGAACAATTCACAAAATATTTATTATGTCAGAACGGTTTTTGCAAACCATGCATCCAAAAATTTGCCATGTACTTGCACTAGTTTATTATTTGGCACTAAATTACAGTGGGGACATTTTTTGATACCCTGCAGATTTTGTAAGTTTGCCCACTTACAAAGAAATGAAGGGTCTATATTTTTTTATCATAGGTGTGTTTTTAATGGTAGAGACAGAATACCAACCAAAAATCCACCCCAAAAAAATAAGATACAAATGTTATAATTTGAGTTGCAGTTCAATGAGTAAAATACGTATTTGATCCCCAAGCAAAACCTGATTTAGAACTTGTTGGAGAAACCCTTGTTGGCAAGCACAGAGATAAGACGTTTCTTGTAGTTAGTGACCAGGTTTGCACACATCTCAGGAGGGATTTTGGTCCACTCTTCTTCACAGAACTTTTCTAAATCCTTAAAGCCGAGGTTCACCCTAAATATAGTCTTTCCCATGTGATCCAGCATACTGGCGTCAGCGCCAGTATGCTGTTTTTTATTTTTTTTTTAAATCCCCCACTTACTGTGTAATCTTTATTTTTAATTTCTATCCCCCGCGGTGGATGGCGCCTGTATAGCCCATCACGGCTTCCGAAAATAGGCGATTTTGGACTCGGGTTTTTCCGGTGCAATGCGGCGCCTGTGCACAGACCTAGGAGCTGACTGCGCAGGCGCCGTATTTCTCCGAGTCCTATTTCTGCTTTTTTCGGAGGGCGTGATGCGCCATAGCCATAGGACTCGGAGAAATACGGCGCCTGCGCAGTCAGCTCCTAGGTCTGTGCGCAGGCGCTGCATTGCGCCGGAAATACCCGAGTCCTAATTCGGGTATTTTTGGAAGCCGTGACGCGCTATACAGGCGCCATCCACCACAGGGGAAAGAAATGAAAAATAAAGATTACACAGTAAGTGGGGGATTTAAAAAAAAAAAAAAAACACCATACTGGCGTCAGCGCCAGTATGCTGGATCACATGAGAAAGACTATATTTAGGGTGAACCTCCTCTTTAAGGTTTCTTTGGCTGTCTCTTGGCAACTCAAGATTTCAGATCCCTACATACATTTTCTATAGGATTAAGTCTGGAGACTGGCTAGACCACTCCATGACCTTAATGTGCTTCTTGAGCCACTCCTTTGTTGCCTTGACGGTATGTTTTGTCATGACAGAAATACCATCTTCAGTGTTCTGTCTGAGAGAAGAAGGTTCTCATCCATGATTTTACAATATATGGCCCCGTCCACTGGCTCCTCAATGCAGCAAAGTCGGCCTGTACCTTTATCAGAGAAAAAAACAACCCCAAAGCATAATGTTTCCACCTCCCTGCTTGACTGTAGGGATGTGTTCTTAGGGTCACAGTCAGCATTTTTCTTCCTCCAAACACGGCAAGTTAAAGTAATTGTAAAGTCTTGTTTAAAAAATAAAAAAACACAAACATATTATACTTACCTCCTCTGTGCAGATGATTTTGCACAGAGCAGCCCAGATCCTCCTCTTCTCTGGTCCCTTTTTGCTGCTCCTGGCCCCTCCCTTCTATCATGTGCCCACATAGTCCGCAGCTTCATATGGGGGCACTGGAGCAAAGTCAGAGCCCAGTGTGTCCATTCAGACACGGAGCCTAGACCCGGCCTCGCCCCCTCTCCTCCGCCATTTGGCTGACTTTGACAGCTGCAGGAGCCAATGGTGCCACTGCTGTGTCTCAGCCAATCAGGAGGAATGTCCCAGATGGCTTAGACATTTGTGGAAATCGCTGGAGAGAGATGGGGCTCAGGTAAGTAAATAGGGGGGTACTGGGGTGGCTGCTACACACAAAGTTTATCTTAATGCATAGAATGCATTAAGATAAAAAAAAACTTCTGCCTTTACATCTCCTTTAATGCCAAAGACTCAATTTTAGACTCATCTGACCACAGCACTTTCTCCAAATCCTTCTCTGAATTATTTAGATATTCATTGGCAAACTTTAGACGGGCCTGTACATGTGCCTTCTTGAGAGGGACCTTGTCTTGTCGCCTATTCCAACCATGTGCATGTCTACAATCTTGTTCCCTTCCTTTAATAGCCCTTTGGTCCTTCACACGATTGTGAGGTTTGAATCGAAGAAAGATTCTGTGGACAGGTATCTATTTTATAAACATAATGAGTTGTCATTGGAGAGCACCTTCTTAAATGGACAGGACTAATCTGTGTACCACATGAGCACATACTGTAGCCAGTCTGTGGGAACCAAAATTATTGCTGTTTGTTAGGGGGATCAAATACTTATTTTAATCACTGAACTGCAACTCAATTTATAACATTTGTATCATGTCTTTTTTTTCTGTATTTCTGTTTGATGTTGTGTCTCTAGCATTTAAAATACACCTATGATAAAAAATTAGACTCATTTCTTTGTGAGTGGGCAAACTAACAAAATCTGCAGGGGATCAAATAATTATTTTCCCCATTGTATATACATACATGGATTGTTTTTATTTATTGCACATGAGCACTTTGATTGTGTATAGTTTTCTGCATTTGCACGTATATTTTGTACACTTTGTTGTTAATGTTGGTTTAAAAGGGACAGCACACCCATTATTAGATTTGTATACATTTAGTATTCAAATATTGTGGTATCAGCAGTCCTATATTACTACTATTTGTGAGCATGGAGTGCAGGTTGTTCTCTTTTTTTTATACGTTAATATGACCACCTTAACAGACCAGTAGCGCCCTGTATAATGTGACAATATGTAGCGATACACATGTTGCAGGCAGTTACAGTCTGATTTTATATATGCAGCACAGTAAAAATTGTCCAGATTTCTTGGACCTATTCACTGACTGAACCCTAGGCACCTTTATTAGACACACCTTTGTCCAAAACACTTCACACAGGATAAGAGAGAAAACACCACACAAAAGACTAATACAAGGAAGACTCGGCATCACAAGTTATATACGCAATAACAAAGCGGAATGAGGTCAATAAGGTGACTTTCTGAAATGAAGCCCTATACATCTGACAATTTGTTTCTATCTTCATGTCAGCTTTTGATCTTCCTTCTGAAAATACGAGATGCCATTTTTATTCCATCCATCAGATGCCCGTGCACTGCTTTAGAAGTGTTTGACGAACATCTAATGCCCCAACACATCTGATTTGTAGGAATTGTTGTTTGTTTTCTTATTTATACACTTATTTCAGTTATCATATCTTCTTTCTATACAGTCAGACTAAATTGTATTTCATCCACACACTATACAACACTATGGCAATACATATACGTTGAACAGCTGGATATGACTAGTCTAGGTAAACATCTATGCGGTTTCCCAGCAGCCATTTGCATGGGCTCAGCAGCCCATATACAGTGCCTTGCGAAAGTATTCGCCCCCTCCTTGAACTTTGCGACCTTTTGCCACATTTCAGGCTTCAAACAAAGATATAAAACTAATTTTTTGTGAAGAAACGATAACAAGTGTGACACAATCATGAAGTGGAACAAAATGTATTGGATATTTCAAACTTTGTTAAATAAAAAACTGAAAAATTAGGCATGCAAAATTATTCAGCCCCTTTACTTTCAGTGCAGCAAACTCTCTCCAGAAGTTCAGTGAGGATCTCTGAATGATCCAATGTTGACCTAAATGACTAATGATGATAAATAGAATCCACCTGTGTGTAATCAAGTCTCCGTATAAATGCACCTGCACTGTGATAGACTCAGAGGTCCGTTTAAAGCGCAGAGAGCATCATGAAGAACAAGGAACACACCAGGCAGGTCCGAGATACTGTTGTGGAGAAGTATAAAGCCAGATTTGGATACAAAATGATTTCCCAAGCTTTGAACATCCCAAAGGAGCACTGTGCAAGTGATAATATTGAAATTGAAGGAGTATCGGACCACTGCAAATCTACGAAGACCTGGCCGTCCCTCTAAACTTTCAGCTCATACAAGGAGAAGTCTGATCAGAGATGCAGCCAAGAGGCCCATGATCACTCTGGATGAACTGCAGAGATCTACAGCCGAGGTGGGAGACTCTGTCCATAGGACAACAATCAGTCGTATACTGCACAAATCTGGCCTTTATGGAAGAGTGGCAAGAAGAAAGCCATTTCTTAAAGATATCCATAAAAAGTGACGTTTAAAGTTTGCCACAAGCCACCTGGTAAACACACCAAACATGTGGAAGAAGGTGCTCTGGTCAGAAGAAACCAAAATCCAACTTTTTGGCAACAATGCAAAACGTTATGTTTGGCGTAAAAGCAACACAGCTCATCACCCTGAACACACCATCCCCACTGTCAAACATGGTGGTGGTAGCATCATGGTTTGGGCCTGCTTTTCTTCAGCAGGGACAGGGAAGATGGTTAAAATTGATGGGAAGATTGATGGAGCCAGATACAGGACCATTCTGGAAGAAAACCTGATGGAGTCTGCAAAAGACCTGAGACTGGGACGGGGATTTGTGTTCCAACAAGACAATGATCCAAAACATAAAGCAAAATCTACAATGGAATGGTTCACAAATAAACATATCCAGGTGTTAGAATGGCCAAGTCAAAGTCCAGACCTGAATCCAATCGAGAATCTGTGGAAAGAACTGAAAACTGCTGTTCACAAACGCTCTTCATCCAACCTCACTGAGCTTGAGCTGTTTTGCAAAGAGGGATGGGCTAAAATTATAGTCTCTCGATGTGCAAATCTGATAGAGACATACCCCAAGCGACTTACAGCTGTAATCGCAGCAAAAGGTGGCGCTACAAAGTATTAACTTAAGGGGGCTGAATAATTTTGCACTCCCAATTTTTTTTGTTAAAAAAGTTTGAAATATCCAATAAATTTCGCTCCACTTCATGACGGTGTCCCACTTTTTGATTCTTCACAAAAAATTACAGTTTTATATCTTTATGTTTGAAGCCTGAAATGTGGCAAAAGGTCGCAAAGTTCAAGGGGGACGAATACTTTCACAAGGCACTGTATTTGAGAGGGTTGCTGTACCTTCAGACAATGCAGGGAAAAGGTCTCTGCACCTTTTATAAAATCGCAGCCACAGGGAAACCGCATAGTGCTATGCGTTAAGAGTAAATAGCATTCCCACACATCTGCTTACAGCAATGTGTTTTTGCGGAATAAGGATTTCTGCATGATTAAATGCAGTCCTGCGCCTGCCTATAGTGTGAACCTAGCCTAAAGCCGACAATGAATGTGGCATTAATATTAACAATTTTTCCTCAGCTTGGAATCTCAAATATGATTCTCAAGTAAATCACCAGAAATTCAGCCATCTCTACCACTTAGTACATACACTGAGAATAATCGGACATAAAATACCACTTCTGAGGTGATCGTTCAATAATCTGATCATTAGTACACAGCTTTCGAGAGCTGAACACAATCGTTTATGCAAAACAATCCAAAAAAGGGACAAACAATTTTCTATTACGATTCAAAAACAAATGATTTTCGTTTTAACCACTTAAAGACCAGCCAATTCAGTTGTAATGCGGCAGGTTGGCTCTCCTGGGTGAATTGCCGTCATTGTATGTCGGCTGCTTTAAGACCACTAGGGGCGCAAGCGGCTCAACACTGGAACCGATGCGCACGGCCGCCGGTCACCTGCAATCGCTCCTGAGAGAGACAGAGCGGTGATCTGTCAATGTAAACAGACAGATCCCTGCTCTGTCAGGAGAGGATAGACAGCTCTGCTGTTCCTAGTGATTAGAAACAGCGATCTGTCTCCGCCTCCAGTCACTACACTGCCCCCACAGTTAGAAACATGTCCCTAGGGAACACTTAACCCCTTCATTGCCCCCTAGTGTTAACCCCCTCCCTGCCAGTGACATGTATACAGTAATCAGTCCCTATTTCTTAGCACTGATCGCTGTAATAAATGTCACTTGTCCCAAAAAAAGTGTCCGAATAGTCCGCCGCAATGTCGCAGTCTTGCTAAAAGTCGCTGATCACTGCCATTACTAGTAAAAAATAAATTTAAAAAATGCCATAAATCTATACCCTATTTTGTAGACGCTATAACTTTTCTTTTATAACAAAGTCAATATACGCTTATTGCATTTTTCATTAACAAAAGAAGAAATGTGTTACTTTACATTTTTTGGGGGGATATTATAGCAAAAAGTCAAAAAATAGTTTTGTTGGCCTTTTTGGTTTATAGCACAATAAAAGAAATGCAGAGGTAATCAAACGGCACCAAAAAAAGCTATATTTGTGTGGGCAAAAAGGACAAATTTTGTTTGGGTACAGCATCGCACGACCGCGCACTTGTCAGTTAAAGTGACATTGCTGTATCGCAAATTAATAGCCTAGTCATCATGGGGGCAAATCCTTCTGGTCCCCAAGTGGTTAAAGTGGATCTCCGACGGGGAAAAAAAGGGCACTTACCTGTCCTGGAGTCCAACAACTTCAGCAGCAGAGGACAAGCGATCGCTCGTCACTTTGCTGCCCCCACCGCCATCCTCTGTGAGTGAATCAGGAAGTGAACGCTCCGGCTTCACTGCCCGATTCCCTACGGCGCACGCGTCCTCACTGGTTCCCGTTGTGTTCTGCGAGCCGAGTGTTTCCCAGAACACAGCAGGCAGGGGCAGAAAGTGACCTACTCCCCACAGAGAGGACTCCCTCTTCCCTAAAAGGTGTCAAATGTGACACCGGAGAGGGGGAGTGTTCCGATGAGCGGAAGTTCTACTGTAGGGTGGGGCTCCGCTTTAATCAGTACAGTTTAAAAATTGAGTGACCAAGACCATGCATGCTCAGAAAAGAAAGAATACATTACATCTCTTCAGACGTTGTATTATGTCGTACGAGAACTTTCCTAGCTTTTGTAACCTCTTAATTTTTGATATAAGACTAGCATGCAAAAAAAATAAAAAAATGGACGATCACTCATCCGATATTCTCATTGTGTGTACCAAGCTTATGCATTTCATGGATATCCATAATCACTCCATTGTGAAGTCATTACTGAGCAATTGACAGCTACAATCCAGCCTAATCCAAAACAAAAACAGATAAAGGGATTTTTAAATACAGCTTACCTGTAAAATCCTTTTCTTGGAGTACATCACGGGACACAGAGCGGCATATTCATTACTATGTGGGTTATATGGAGTACCTTCAGGTGTGGACACTGGCAATCTCAAACAGGAAGTCCCCTCCCTATATAACCCCCTCCCCTAGAGGGAGTCCCTCAGTTTTGTAGCAAGCAGTATGCCTCCCAAAATGGTCACCCAAAAGAGGGGTGGGAGCTCTGTGTCCCGTGATGTACTCCAAGAAAAGGATTTTACAGGTAAGCTGTATTTAAAAATCCCTTTTTCTTTCTCGTACATCACGGGACACAGAGCGGCATATTCATTACTATGTGGGATGTCCGAAAGCAATGCTTTAATGAGGGGAGGTAGACATCTTCCAAAGAAGGATTCAATTTAGAGATAAACTCAAATCATAATAATTCCAACTTAGTCAAGAAAAAAAACCTCTTTTTTTTTTTTTTTTTATAACCAAGGGTGTTTCTGATCCCGAGGATTTCAAACTGCAGCCTGTAGTACTGCCTGACCAAAGGCAGCATCCGCATTTCTTCTCACGTCTAGTTGATAAAACCTTGTAAACGTGTGGACTGATGACCACGTTGCCGCCTTGCATATCTGAGCCATAGAGATCTGATGGTGTGCTGCCCAAGAGGCGCCCATGGCCCTGGTAGAATGGGCCTTTACCGACAACGGAGGAGGCACCTCTTCAACCCGTAGGCTTGAATGATTAATTGTCTAATCCATCTCGAGATGGTGGATTTTGCAGCTGCCTGCCCCTTCTTGGGGCCATCTGGTAGAACGAATAACACATCTGTTTTCCGGATCTTTTCTGTAGCTTTAAGATAGGCCTTCATGGCCCGGACAATATCCAAGGTATGCAGCAACCCCTCCTTTCTAGATGTAGGTTTTGGAAAGAAGGATGGAAGTACCAAATCCTGGTTTAAGTGAAATTTGGATATAACCTTTGGTAGAAAGGAAGGATGGGGCCGGAGAACTGCCCTGTCCTTATGCAGAACGAGATATGGTTCCTTACACGATAAGGCTGCTAATTCTGACACTCTCCTGGCCGAAACTATGGCGACCAAGAAAACCAACTTTCTTGTCAGTAAGAGTAAAGGAATCTCAGCCAACGGCTCAAAAGGCTGTTTCTGTAGAGTGGACAGGACAAGATTTAAGTCCCAAGGACAAATTGGTGACTTGACAGGAGGATTAATACGCAAGACCCCCTGTAAGAAGGTCTTTACCAGCGAGTGGGTGGCCAGCGGCCTCTGAAACCACACTGACAGAGCTGAGATCTGTCCCTTGATTGTGCTTAGTGCCAGGCCTTTATCCACTCCTAGCTGGAGAAAACTTAACACCCTATCAATAGTATATTTGCGGCAATTCCATCTTTTGGATTCACACCAGCCTATGTAGTTCCTCCACACCCTGTAATAAATCACCCTGGAGACCGGCTTTCTAGCCCTAATCAGGGTAGGGATAACCTGCCTAGACAGACCCCTACCCCTGAGAATCAGGGATTCAGCCTCCAGGCCGTCAAATTTAGACGCTGTAATGTAGGGTGGAGGATCGGGCCTTGTGAGAGTAGGTCTGGTTGTAGAGGAAGAGTCCAAGGGTCTCCCACTGCCATCTTCAGGACTAGTGAGTACCAAGTCCTCCGGGGCCAAGCCGGAGCTACTAGAATGACTGGCTTGTTCTCCACTCTGATCTTGCGCAACAGGCGCGGGAGTAACTGTAGTGGAGGGAATGCATATAGAAGTTTGAATTGATGCCAAGGGCAAACCAACGCATCGGTTCCGCAGGCCATAGGATCCCTCGCTCGCGACACAAACCTGTCTAGTTTCTTGTTGAACCTGGATGCCATTATATCTACGTCCGGCATTCCCCACCTCTGGCAGATTGTCTGAAAGACCTGGGGATGCAGAGACCACTCCCCTGGCAACAGACTCTGGCGACTTAAGAAGTCTGCCTGCAGGTTGTCCACTCCGGGAATGAATATCGCTGAAATGCAGGGTACATGAACCTCTGCCCATTGAAAAATCAAGTTCACCTCCCTCTGAGCGGCCTGGCTCCTGGTTCCCCCTTGGTGGTTTATGTATGCCACCGCCGTGGCATTGTCTGACTGGATTCTCACCGGGAACCCCTTTAATCTGGAGGTCCATGCCAGAAGGGCTAAGCGAGCAGCTCTGATTTCCAAGATATTGATGGGGAGCTGCCTCTCTGCTTTCACCCAAGTTCCCTGGCGGGAGAACCCCTCGAAGACCGCCCCCCAGCCTGCCAGGCTGGCGTCTGTGGTAACTACCTTCCAGACAACAGGGCTGAAGGATTTTCCCTTTAGAAGATTCTGAGGGTTCAACCACCAGGCCAGGCTTTGTCGGACCCTTGATGATAGCGTCAAAGGGGACTCTAAGGCATGTGCCCTCTTGCCCCAGGCTGCTAGAATGGCTGCCTGTAGGACGCGAGTGTGGATCTGAGCGTATGGTACTGCCTCGAATGTGGCCACTAGCTTGCCTAGTAATCGCATACACAGGCGAATAGTTGGTTTTTTCTTGTTTAGAACCAACTGAACCAACCCCTTGATAGCCTCGATCTTTACAAGGGGCAGGAACACCTTTTGATGTTCTGTGTCTAACCTCATGCCGAGGTATTCCAACTGCTTTGTAGGCTGGAACGCTGACTTTCCCCGGTTTAGGACCCAGCCGAATTCTTCGAGGTACCGAACCGTGAGGTTTACTGCCTTTTGCAGACCCGGCCGTGAGTGATCTATGATTAAAAGGTCGTCCAAGTATGCTAGGACTGTGACTCCTTGGATCCTTAAATTGGCCAGAACTGGGGCTAGGATCTTCGTGAATACCCGGGGGGCCGTGGCCAGCCCGAAGGGGAGCGCCCTGAATTGGAAGTGTCGCTGCCCCACCGCGAAGCGTAAAAACCTTTGATGCGACTGAAAGATTGGTACATGAAGGTAAGCATCCTTTATGTCTATGGAGGCCAGAAAATCGTCCTTCTGAAGCGCGGCGGCTGCTGACCGGATGCATTCCATCCGGAAAGAACGCACCCTTAGGTAACCGTTTAACCTCTTTAGGTCCAAGATTGGCCTGACATCGCCGTTGGGCTTTGGTATGACAAAGAGATTGGAATAGAAACCTAGGCCTTGCTCTTGGGCTGGCACTTCTATAATTACGTCCTGGCCAAGCAGGTGATCCAAAGCTGCCAGCATTGAGGCCTTCCTTGCTGGATACCTTGGTAGCCTTGATTCTTGAAAATGAGGCGGAGGATACCTTAGAAACTCCAGTCTGTAACCTGTGGTTACAGATGCCCGGACCCATTTGTCGGGGATCTTGGCTTCTCAAACTTCTGAGAAGAAACGAAGCCTTCCCCCCACCCGTGAGAGTGGGGGCGCCCCTTCATAAGGCAGACTTAGGGGCTGTCTTTGACGGCTTGCGATACCACGGCCTCTTACCCCCAGGGGTCTGTCCCTGCGATCTACTGTTAACGTTGGATCGTGCAGGCGGCCGTCGATACTGCCTGGAATTAGAGGGCCCCGAGACAGGAAAAAGCTGCCTTTTAAATGTAGGAGCCCGGAATGTCTTTTTGACCGGTAAAAGGGTACTCTTGCCATTTGAAATAGTCTGAATATATTTATCCAGATCCTCTCCGAAGAGTCGTCCTCCATGGAAGGGAAACCCTGCCAGAAGCTTTTTGCATGGGGGCTCCGCCGCCCAGTTCTTCAACCATAAGAGCCTTCCCATGTGCACCAAACATAGTGATAAACGAGAGGCCTGCTGGATGGAATCTTTTATAGCATCTACCGCGAAACACAGAGCTCTGGGAATGTCAGAAAACTCTTCTGCTTGTTGGGTAGGCATGTCCTTTAACATTTCCTTTGTCTGGTCTTTTAATGCCTGACAAACTCCAATTGCAGCCACCGCTGGCTGCACCACTGCTCCTGCCGTAGCAAAGGATGCTTTTAAAAGTGTCTCTAATCTTTTATCAACCGGATCTTTAAACATATGTATGTTTTCCACCGGGCAAGTTAGTGATTTATTCATACATGAGATGGCTGCATCCACTACTGGGAGCCTCCACCTCTTGGAGAATTTTTCCTCCATGGGGTAAATGACCGCAAATCTTTTCGGTGGCAGAAAAATCCTGTCCGGCCGTACCCAATCCCGAAAGATCAATTCCTCCAAGAGAGGATGGACCGGAAAAACTGCGTTGCTTAACGGAGCTTTCAAAGAGCCCAGAGAGGATACCGGAGGAACCTGAGGCTCTGGCAATGGCAAACTAAATGCCGAGCGGACCATGTCCGTCAAAGACTGTACCCACAGTCTCTCTGTCTGGGAGTCTGAAAATGGTTCCTCAGAGGTAGACCCCTCAATCCCTGAACCCTCTTGGTTCAGGTCTAGTTGATCCTCCTGTGATTCCAATTCCTCCGGAGAGAGAATCTCAGCATCTGAGGATACACCTCTTGGTGATGGGGATCTAACCCGTTTCTTACCAGGAATAGCTCTAGCGATCAATGCTGCTATTCTCTCTTCTAGCCCCCCTAGGGATACGGCTAGCATCTCCTCTGTGATAAACACAGGGCTGGGCTGATCTGGGCCAGCCTCCGCACCAGATCCCCCTAATGGCTCATCCAAGGCGCTTCTTATGTTAATAAGTTGCGGGGAAAGTATCGGCATATCAGAATCAGAAAGGGAACCCTTTTGTTTTTTGGTCTTTTTTGTACCCTTTGACCCCGAACCTTTGGAAGCCATAATACAAAATCGAGGGACTCCGCCCACACAACAGACTGTAGTGGCCAGGAGTACAAAAATCAGAGTTTAGGGGACAATAGATCACTAATGCCCAAAAACTGATGGGATCCCGTATGTTTTTTTTTTTTTTTTTTTTAAATAATTATATATTTTCTTTTGACAACATACAGTGACCCCAAACTAAGTTTGCCAGCCTCCAACCTGCTGCAAAAAAGGGGGATTTCTTGGCTTAACAAAAAGGCATTGGAACAAAGTCCACATGTACTACCCCTCTTCCGCCACCGGGAGTCACTGTTCTGCCGCTCTGCGTCCTCTCCTCTGAAAATCAGCCTCAGACTGAGCACTGACAATGCCTGCTGTCTATAACAGCACAAAGGCGCGCCCCTGTATGACGCCGCAGGCACGCCCCCCCCCCGCCCTCCTGTCTGGACGGCGCGAAAAACGTCAATAAGACGTGCGCGCGCACGCGCGCGCGTATGCCGGAAACAGGAGGAACATGGAGGAGCCGCGCTGCTGGAGATCCAGGAACGCAGAAACAGGCGGCAGATTCAAACCCCCGGCCAGGTAGGACTCTCAAAAGGCCCCTAGGGATCCTTACTAGCCCTAGGAAGAAACAGCAGGTTTAGCTAGCAACACATATTTAGACAGGGGGACCTAGTGATGGGGGAGAAAAGGGTGTCATCCTGTCTCTCTTAGACATAGTGAACAAGGTTGCCCATGCAGAGCATACTTAGGCTATCCCCCTTTTTAGGTTACCCCGGAGAGCCTGCTGTCGAACCAAGTCCCGCAGGCTCCCCCTTACCTGCTCCATGCTGCAGGATGTTTGTCCAGCAAACTGATCCAATCTTCTCCCATCTCCGTGGGTAGCGTAGTAGACCTTCAGGCCCTGGGGTCCTATGAAGGTACCCACTGTCCTGGACCTATATAGCACCCTGGCAAACAGGAACTTATGGTTTTTACAAACTCCAAGTCCTGGGCCCAGGGTCCAGCCCTCCAAAGAGGAGCATTATAGGCAAAAACCCCACGGCTTGGGGCCCGGGTACTGTCCACTTTGGCACTGAGGCTCCTTGGACAGATCCGGTTAGCCCGCCCTTAATCCCAAGGATGTGGAGCAAAGCTATTCCGTGACCAACACCTAAGACACTGGCGAAAAAACTGAGGGACTCCCTCTAGGGGAGGGGGTTATATAGGGAGGGGACTTCCTGTTTGAGATTGCCAGTGTCCACACCTGAAGGTACTCCATATAACCCACATAGTAATGAATATGCCGCTCTGTGTCCCGTGATGTACGAGAAAGAAATAGGCAATTTTAATACAATCTCCTTCTGGTAGACTAAAACCATCCTCAACTGTTTTTTTATTTTAACATGAACTGGAATAATTTCAATATGACCGTTTTAAGACAGAAAAGCACCTTCCATTTTGTAAGATTTAAAACTGGCCATAATTTCCAATTAGGGTTTCGCATTGTGAGTAACTAAACTTTTTGAGCAAAATACACGTTATACCCATATTTAGGGTGTACCGTGCAACACGCTCCAGATCTGCCTTCCCCCTTGTGAAAGCAGGTGGGGGATCCTCTCCCGCACTCACTGTAACTTTTCAAATACAGTGCAGGGCTCTGCCCACACAGTGGCGCCTTCAATTCACAGCAGTATGTGAATTAAATTAATTCTAAAGAGTTGTATTTGAAAAATAACAAACATGATCTACTTGCCTGCTTTGTGCATTTTATGACCTCTTATAATATTTGCGGTCAGTACATGTGGTGAGCGTTGATACTGAATAGGTAGAAAGGCAGAAATACATCCCAGGATTGGGATTCGAAAAAGGGAAATCTCACTTCCAGCACTTCAAAGTTTGTTATACAGGCGAAGCACATGCAATACCCTGCTCTATCCAAAGTAACTGGAGCACTGTATAAACAGATCATAATGTGAGTGGGCACCTTTAGCTCCACCCTGCTTCCATAGAAACAATATAAGGAAACATTCTCAATCCGTACCATACAGCTTCAATAAGTTATATAAAAAAAGTGAACACCCTGCTGTCATATTTGGCTAGGTGCCTATATCTGCAAGGGCGCTTTATTTTTTGTTATATGAAAAATTCAAAACTATACATGTTTTGCCCTAAATAACACATACTGAAAACCTATTCAGTTTAGCAAGCTCTGTGCTATATAAAAATATATAAACACGTTTTAACCACTTAAGACCCGGACACATACGCTGCTAAATGACCCAAGGTGTTTTTACAATTCGGCGCTGCGTCGCTTTAACAGAAAATTGCGCGGTCGTGCGACGTGGCTCCCAAACAAAATTTGCGTCCTTTTCTTCCCACAAATAGAGCTTTCTTTCGGTGGTATTTGATCGCCTCTGCGATTTTTATTTTTTGCGCTATAAACTAAAATAGAGCGACAATTTTGAAAAAAAATCACTATTTTTTCACTTTTTGTTATAAAAAAAATCAAATAAAACTAAATTTTAGTAAAACATTTAGGCCAAAATTAATTCAGCCACATGTCTTTAGTAAAAAAAAAAATCGCAATAAAAAAAATAGCTACCTAGCGGGAACAGCGACACTAATACAGCGATCAGAAAAATGATCGCTTAGTGATGCTGGCAATAGGGAGTGAAAGGGTTAACTAGGGCAGTGATCAGGGGGTTAAAACTTTATTAGGGGGGTGGGGGGGCTATCCTGGACCTAACACTAACTGATTTTACACTGCCTGTCACACTGACACTAAATGCAGTGATTAGATCACTGCATTCAGTGACACTGTGACAGAGGGGTGGGGGGGGGGGGGGCGATCACAAGGGGTTAATGTGCCTATGTGAGTGTGTGTCAGTGTTGTGTTGGTGCACACTTACTGTGGATGTCTTCTCTCATCAGCAGCGGTGGGAAACACCGCTGCGATGAGAGGTGACATAATTTCCTCCTTCCTGTGTAAACACAGGAGGAGGAACTGAAACGAAGGGGGAGCGCTCCCATTGGCTGGGAGCGATCGCGGGGGGGGGGGGGGGGGGGGCGGAAAACACTGACATCCGCCCGCTCGTCGGCGATCGCTCCCAGAGCCAGGGGGACCCCCGAACCGCACGAAGGCGGGGACGTAAATTTACGCCCTTGTGCCTGTACGAGCCATGTTGTGGCCGTAAATGTGTGTGCGGGGGTCCTTAAGTGGTTAAAGTGGTTTTAAAGCATCAAGGTTTTTTACCTCAGTGCATTCTATGCATCAAGTTTAAAAAAAAAAAAAAAAAAGACTGTGCTGCAGGATCTCCCCTGCCGTCTCCCTCCTCATTGGGCAGATTGATGGCAGTGGGAGTCATTGCTGTCAATCAAGTGTTGCGATGAGGAAGCAGGCTGAGTTGCCTGGTCTGTGTCAATAGATAAGGCTCAGGAGTGAGCCTGCATGAGTGCCCCCCGAAAAGCGGCTTTCCATGGGGGCATTAGCTTAAAAGGAGGGGCATGGAAGGCCAGTGGGGCATCCCAGAAAAGGAGGAGCTGGCCTGCTCTGTGCAAAACCATTGCACAGAGCAGGTAAGTATACCTTGTTTGTTATTTTAATTAAAGAAACAAAAGTTTAATGTTACTTTAATAGCCGGTTTATACAGGCGCGGTCCACTCTATTCAATGGAACCGTTCCAATAGGAGCGACGCAAATCGCTCCGACTTAGAAAAAGGTTCTTGCACGACTTTGGGGGCGACTTGCATTGACTTCAATACAGAAGTCATTTTGCAAGTTGCCCCTTGTCTTGAGATCGCCTTGCCGAGTCGCCCCCCAAAGTCGTAATGCCTGTGTGTGAACCAACTCGAATGCCATAAGAAGGATTTTTAAATCCTGAAACGTGTCTATATAAAGTATCATTCAGCTGAAGTCTTCAGAGAGAAAATGTATCTATAAAATAAAATATGCATGCGATATCTTTGTTCGCTCTGTGCAATACATACAACATAGTATTTCGATGATGTATCCATGACACAGCAGATAAATCCTAGACCAAGTTCACAAACTATGGGCTGATAATTTAGGAGTGCGGAATAAAAAAGGAAACCACCCAGGCAGCTAACAGACAGACAGGACATCAATTATCACCTGGGAAGAAAGATTAATAAAGGGGTGGGCTGCTGCTGTTCCCCAAAGACAGTAAAACAGATGGGGAGTGAATGGACAGTCAGCAGGTCAAGAAAACACTGGGGAGGAGTCCCTTGTCTAAATTCTAACTTATGGAAAGAGGTCAAGATTGTAATGGCATGGCTGTGTGCTGGAAAGAACCTTTCTTACATCCTAATGGCTGTAGTCTTCCATCCTTTCAGAAGACAATTACAGCCCCTCAATCCCCAGTTAAATAGCTATAAATATTAGTTTGCCGCTTTTCGGTGCCTACTATAGTGAAATGCCAAATGGGGCCAATTTAGGGTCATTTACACTTATTGTCTAAGGGGAACACTAAATTCCCACTTCCACTCACAGTAACAAGTAAGCAACAGCATCTGAATCCCAAGTGATGTTCACTTATAGTTAGGTGGACAGTGTAAACAGCAGAATAAAAGGATGTGGTCTGGCTGGAGCGGTCCACCTTTTCAAAGCCTTGTTATCAGTTCCACAAACACCAGAAACATGAAAGAATAAAAGAGCTCCATAAAGTATCTACAATATTCAAAGTCTGCAATCAATCCATCGTTATCTGCTCGCTGTGACAGTAAATGGCATTTGCGTTTTCTGAAGAATGCACTAAAAGCTGTACGGATCAACTTTTTTGAGCCTGGCTCCTTACCGATGACATTAAGAAACCACAGAGCCACTTGAAGCTCTCTTATGTGCTGTTTGGAAATTAAGTTATCCAAACATCCTCCTAAGGATCACAACTGATGTTTTCTTTGTCTCCATTGGAAAGAAGGCAACTCTGGATCTGACTGCCAGGCCACAAAAGGAGAGCACCTCCTTATCCATAGGAGATGGCAAACATTGCTTGTTAGGATTAACCCTTGCTGAACCTGGCCGCCTGAAAAAAAATAGCCTTTTTTGTTTTTACATGTACAGAGCATCAGCTGGATGTAAATCATTTTATCATGCAGATCCCAATTTCCCTCCAGAAATGTAAGCTTGCAGAGATTTTGCAAGATGTTATAACAAGCGCTTCTAAAATATGCAATGCAATATTATTGCTGAAGTTGGTCATCAAAAAAATAGAAGTTTGCTTTTTCTTAGAATAAACCTACTATCAAAATAAATATATATATATATATATATATATATATATATATATATATATATATATATATATATATATATATATATATTTTTTTTTTTTTTTTTAAAGCAGAGGCCCTAGAGCAGTGGTTCTCAACTTCTGTCCTAACAGAGCAGAATTGCAAGATGCTAGTCTGCATCTCTCTGAGGTAATACTTAAAATTAGGCCTGTTAGTAGGTCCTGAGGATAGGAGTTCAGAGCCACTGCCCTAGAGAATTGGTGGGTTTTACAATTTTTTATATCACATATTTGAGCAGAGGTTTTTCAAACTAATCAGAATGCAAAAAATGCCTCGCCCTTTACAGCCACAATGTATACAGTTCTTTTAACCTCCACCAACTTCCATAGCAGCCATATATGAAAATCTCTAGCTCTAGGGCAGGAGTCTCCAGACATTTTAAATAATGGGGCCAGTTTACTAACCTTAAAGGCCCATACACGATAGGACTACAATTGTCCGACGGACCTGTTTTAGCAGACAATCCGTCCGTGTGTACACTCCATTGGACAAACTTTTTTGCTTTTTCATCGAACAAACGTTCGCTGTGAGAACAGAAACTTTCCGGCAACAAATATCCTACAAAGGTCGGATAATCCGCGTGTACAGAAGTCCATCGGACTAAAGTACAAAACACTAATGCTCAGAACCAATGCTAAAGATGAGACAACAATAGCAGAAGTTGCCCAGAGGGTGGCGGTAAAGAGCAGAAAAAACACTTGATTTGGTGAAAGTTGGCTGAAAAAGTCCTGCCGTCTGTATGCATACCAAGTTGACGGCCAACGCTCTTCGGACAAAAATCCACTGAAAAGTCAAATGGAAGTCCAATCGTGGGTATCAGGCTTTAAACTTTAAGAATGCCAGACTATGCCCAGAGAGTAGACAATGCCTCAGACTTGGTAATCAGCAGGAGTAAAACAAATGACAATGCCTGTGGTCAGTAAGAGGAATAGTGATTTATCATATCATGTATCGTATTAGTTGGAGGACTAGTGCCCCGTCAGTGTCAGTAGGAGGAATTATGCCCCTTGGTTGGTGTCATTAGGGGGAAGTGTTTAATTGTTGGGAGTCAGTGGAAGGAATAATGCCCCATTAATGGCGTCATTAAGAGGAACAGTTCCCCGCTGTGAGTGTTAATGGAAAAAATGGTGCCTTATTGTTGGTGTCAGTGGGAGAAATGGTGGCTTGTATCAATGGGAAAAATTGTGGGTCATGTCAGTGGTAGGAACAGTGCCCTAGAGGGTTGGAATAAGGCAAAGAACGGGCTGCATCTGTCCCCCAGACCATAGTTTGTTGCCCTAGGGTTATCATTGGTTTGATAGTGTTTAGGATTATCATTATGCAGTACAGTGGCCAGGCATAATGGTAATCATGAAAAAAATAATGTGGGAGGTCAGACAATGAGACTAGGATTATCTGGGTTACCAGTAAGTTGGTGACCTACTTGCTCAGCCCTAACGTATCGCAATACTGGTCACCTATTAATTGTAGAAGGTTTGCTTTAAAAAGCAGCAGCAAATTGTATGTCATAAACTTCAAATACATAGTAGCAGGAATTATTATTCAGGATTTGTAGAGAGCCAATGATATTCGCAACACTTTACAACATGAGGGCAGACAGTACAGTTACAATACAATTAGGGCTTTCTAAACTTTTCTTTATCCCCAAATCCAGTTTTAAATTAACAAACCTCAGTCAAAAATAGGGATGGGTAGAAATGTTCAATCTAGGTTATCCCAAAATCGGATCTATTAGGGGGTCAGAAGATGCACTCACACACACGCCCCAACTGTGGCATAATATCAGCTAGATTACGTTTCAAATCATAGGTCTTCTTTAGCCCAGTAGAAAAGCCAGAATGTCTAGTGTAGTGATACTTTTAGCATATCCCTTGGTTTGCACATATTGGAACCACATATTCGTATTCTAACCATCCAGGAAGCCTGCTTAGCAGTGCATAAGCTGATCCAAACAGAAAGACATAGGCACAAGTAGTTATAACATGCATATTAGAACTTGCACGCTCAGCTCAAAACTAGTCTAATCTAAAGCTGAAAACGGCTTAATTAGTCTGAGGATCCCTGGGCAGCTGACCCATTGCACTCTCTGTCCAAAGCCAAGATATCTACAATACATTTCTTTATATACCGACAGAAAGAGAAATCACAAGCTGTTGGCTAGTGGTCACATGCTTTGTAATGAGCAGTGTTATTGTACATTCAGCATGTGGTGTGACCACTGCTTGACCTGAATCACTATTATAGGTTTTGTATAACATCTTTATTCCAGTCTAGGAATGAGAAATTATAAGAACAGGGCTTTAGGAAATTAAAGTGGTTGTAAAGGTAGAAGTTTTTTTTTATCCTAATGCATTCAATGCCTTAAAGGGGTTTTAAAGGTATGCCCACTAACACACAGCTCCTGTCTCTATCTGCAACGTAGAGAGCGTCCTGACTCTCCTGTAGTCCAAGGGAGGGGGTGAGCACGACACTCCACACCAGGGAGAAAGACTTGCATTACTGTGTGGAGTTAGACAGAAGAACAGGAAGTGAGGATTTCTCAGAAGGAGGGAGAGAGAGGGAGGGGGAGAGAGAGGGAGGGGGAGAGAGAGGGAGGGGGAGAGAGAGGGAGGGGGAGAGAGAGGGAGGGAGAGAGAGAGGGAGGGAGAGGGAGAGAGAGAGAGGGGGAGAGGGAGAGAGAGAGAGGGAGGGGGAGAGGTAGAGAGAGAGAGGGAGGGGGAGAGAGAGGGAGGGGGAGAGGGAGAGAGGGAGAGAGAGAGAGGGGGAGAGGGAGAGGGAGAGGGAGAGGGAGAGAGAGAGGAGGGGGGAGGGGGAGAGAGGGAGGGGGGAGAGGGAGAGGGGGAGAGGGAGGGGGGGGGGAGAGGGAGAGAGAGGGAGGGGGAGAGGGAGAGAGAGGGAGAGGGAGGGAGGGGGAGAGGGAGGGAGAGAGAGAGGGAGGGAGGGGGAGAGGGAGAGAGGGAGGGGGGAGAGAGGGAGGGGGGAGAGGGAGAGAGGGAGAGAGAGGGAGGGGGAGAGGGAGAGAGAGGGAGAGGGAGGGAGGGGGAGAGGGAGGGAGGGGGAGAGGGAGGGAGGGGGAGAGAGAGATCTGGGCCGATTTGTGCAATTATATTGCAGAGATTATGCAAGTATAGCAAGTTTGGTATTTAGAAAAAAAATATACACTTTACAATCACTTTAAACCAATTTATGTGCACTAGACAATAAAATTGTGCCGCTGTTTTAATTTATGGGGGTCTTAGCATTAATTCATTATTCTTAAATCTGGAAGCACAAGGCTCTCTGACAAGGATAATTCACAAGTTACCACCATAAAAAAACAGTGACCATATGTAGAAATACTTATTTTTGTAACATCTGAAGCAATGCACAAAAACACCCCCCAAAAAAAACAAAGTGCCAACATTGAAAATCATCAGCAATGTGATTCACAGAGATAGAATATCTCCCAGCAACAAGAAAGATGTTCAATTAACACAGATGAAAGTTGGCTTTAAAGTAAAAAGAGAAAAAAACAAGTGGACATGTCTCAACAAGCGTGTTGTGTGCTCTGAATGGGGAGCTGATCTTTCAAGACACAACGGCTGCTGCCTGGGTGATGTCAAGCCTTCCGCTGGTAGGGAATAATAAACAGAGGCAGGAGGTGAGGCACACTGCTCTCCCACAGCTAAATAATCCGTTATTGTAGCTTTAAAAGCAACAACACTGCTGCCATCTTGAGACTATAATCTGAACTGCACAAAGCAGAAGCAAAAACTTTTGTCAGGTTTACATGCAATGGTGACAAGTTCTAGACAGATACATGAAACTGGCGCATTCCACTTTAGCTAAATCTGTCTGCGCCAGTCTTCACGAATTCGAGGAAATATTTCCACTGAATCTTGGGTATACTTTCAGACACTGGGCAGTGCCTGGGAGAGAAGGCAGAAACTGAATGCAAAATCATGGGAGGCAAAATAGCGGAGTATAAATGTCTTTCTTCTGGAATTATTTTTTATTTTAACAGTTAAATCTGTGACAGGGATATTTTAGGCAGTATATATAAGTGCATTCTTATAAGAATACAACTCCCTCAAAAAGACTTAATTTCAGGCCTGGTGTTCCTTTAGTTATATGACTAGAATAAGTGGAGACATAACAACATGCCACATAAACTAACATTTCTACTTTAAGTTTCTTGCTTTTATTATATAATTAGGGAAAAACATAGTAAATATTCAAAAAGTGAATTTTACAGTTGTTACTGAAACGTAATGATCACGTGGACAAATGTTTAGGGTTTCTAAAGCCTTATACACACAATCGGACTTCCATTAGACATTGTCTGTGGATTTTGGTCTGAAGGGGCATTGGCTGTGAACTTGGAGTATGCATACACATGGCAGAACATTTTTAGCCAACAAACACGAGCGTAGTGACGTAATGGACATACTACGTGTCTTTTCTGCTCTTTAGCGCCACCCTTTGGGCAACTTCTGCTAATGTTGTCTTATGGTTAGCATTGGTTCGGAGCATGCGCATTTGTACTTTGGATTTTAGTCCGATAGACTTGTGTACACACGATCGGATGATCTGACGGAACACATTTGTTGTCGGAAAGTTTGAGAGCATGCACAGCGAACATTTGTCTGCGGAAATGCCGACAATTGTCCGATGGAGCATACAGATGATAGTATTGTCCGATAAAACACATACGTTGGACCGTTGTTGTCGGAAAGTACGATCATTTTTATGGGCCTTAAGAAAGGATTTCCTGCACATTGAGATTTCCTTGCACTTCCTGTTGTGTATAAAGCAATAATAGAGGGAACGTTTCCTAAATAGTAGAGCCGGCCAAAAGAAAAAAGTTGGCAGGGGTTTTAGACCCTTACCTACTTTAATCCAAATTATGCAATATAGCCACTTGAAAATGAACCACTAGAGGGAGTTCTCAGTGGTTCAGGGCAATTACTCGGTTTCAACTACTGACAAGACATCAGCCACAAAATGAAGTATACTGCCTTAAATGAATCAACCAACCCAGCCAGGGTTACATTGTGAAAAATTATACACAGAAACAAGGTTTTAAAAGCATTAACACATAAAATGACATATAACATGCATGGAAAAAAAAGCATTAAAAGGTGATATAATTTCTTTAAACACCATTGTACTCCATATGGGGAAGGACTAGTTTAAATAAGTGAACTTAAAATGTAAAATCCAAATTAAATGCAACCATGTGTTAAGACATATTTGTATCTTCTAAAAATAATGTGAAAGGTACCAGCCCCACAAAAGCATTGTGTTCAAATACCACCCTGCTGCATATACCCCCCCCCCCCCCCAAATTGTCTAAATACAGTGGAAAAACTCATATGAATGTAATAGAACTCCCAATCTTGCCCTACAGAGAGGACGGGCTTGGGAGCCACATGAAATAACTTGTTCTTTGTGGTATTAAGTTAGTCTAATAATACCAGATGATATCACTATGTCTGTGGCTAATCAAAGACGCGGTTTATGAAAAAGTAATTCTTCAAATTTCTCCCCTCCAGCTTTTGTTCTTTTTAAGTGTATTTTCTATAGGCTTACAAAGAGATATATGTCTAGCTTGCATGGTATTAAAAAAGAAATAGAACAAAACCACAAACATTCCTCCTTTTCAGTTCTGCAAGCTACACTTCTAAACACACACTGTTTTTTTTTTTTTTTTTTCTGGGGAATGCCTCTGGCAAATGCACTGCCACTTTCTCAATATAGAAGTGAAAGAGATCCTGAAGCTGATTAGGTCGTGATGTCTACACAGAACACAAAGCTTACACTTTCACAGCTTCAAAGCTTTGCTTTTCAGCGAGTGATTTGTATCTGTAACTCCGAGTGCTCCAACAGCTGGGGGATCGCATTTACAGACGCCATCTAAGTCCAGATATTAGAATGTTTACTTGCATTAATTTAACCTACACATGTCTGCAGAAGAATCACTGCCATTTATAAGGGAACAGTTAGGCCTCATGTACACTGCTGCTGGTAAACGGATGTTTAGGAGCAGTTGGGCATTTTTTCTGGCTGCTCCTGAACGCTCCCTCTGTTATCTTATCAGTACATGTATACAGGATCGTTTATAGTCATTTCTAGGCAGTTGAGTTTAGAAGCATTTTTTGCAAAGCAAAAAAAAATGCATTCAGGACGGATGTTCAGAGGCATTTAAAATGCCTAACGTCTGTAACAGCTTGTAAATGCAATAACTCGTGTTTAGCTGCATTTTGTTTACAGACATTTTTAATTATTGACTATTTGCAAAGAAAAAATAAGCTTCTAAACGCAAAGGCAGCTAAACGTGGCAAATGGACGTTTTTAAAACATACTACCTGTCAAGTTAAATCATTCAGGAGAGGTTTTTAAAACATCCCGTGTACATTAACCACTTAAGACCCGGACCAATACGCTGGTAAATGACCCAAGGTGTTTTTGCGATTCGGCACTGCGTCGCTTTAACAGACAATTGCGCGGTCGTGCGACGTGGCTCCCAAACAAAATTTGCGTCCTTTTCTTCCCACAAATAGAGCTTTCTTTTGGTGGTATTTGATCACCTCTGCGATTTTTATTTTTTGCGCTATATACAAAAATAGAGCGACATTTTTGAAAAAAAAACACTATTTTTTACTTTTTGTTAAAAAAAAAATCAAATAAACTAAATTTTAGTCAAACATTTAGGCCAAAATTTATTTAGCCACATGTCTTTAGTAAAAAAAAAAAAATCGCAATAAAAAAAAAAAGCTACCTAGCGGGAACAGCGACACTAATACAGCGATCAGAAAAATGATCGCTTAGTGACGCTGGCAATAGGGAGTGAAAGGGTTAACTAGGGCGGTGATCAGGGGGTTAAAACTTTATTAGGGGGGGTGGGGGGGCTATCCTGAACCTAACACTAACTGTTCTTTACACTGCCTGTCACACTGACACTAAATGCAGTGATTAGATCACTGCATTCAGTGACACTGTGACAGGGGGGTGGGGGGGGGGGGGGCGATCACAAGGGGTTAATATGCCTATGTGAGTGTGTGTCAGTGTTGTGTTGGTGCACACTTACTTGTGATGTCTTCTCTCATCAGCAGCGCTGGGAAACAACGCTGCGATGAGAGAATACATCATTTCCTCCTTCCTGTGTAAACACAGGAGGAGAAAGTGACAGGTTGGGAGCGCGCTCCCATTGGCTGGGAGCGATCGCGGGGGGGCGGGTATTCGCCGACATCCGCCCCCAGATCCCGGATCGCTCCCGGAGCCAGAGGGACCCCCGCACGCCGGAGGGGGTCCCGATGGGACCCCCGAACCGCACTTAGGCGGGGACGTAAATTTACGCCCTTGTGCCTGTACGTGCCATTCTGTGGCCGTATATGTGCGTGCGGGGGTCCTTAAGTGGTTAAGGGGTTGTAGAGAAAAACTTTTTTTCATAATAAGCATCCTTTACCTGCAGACATTCCTCTTTTCACTTCCTCATTGTTCGTTTTTGCTCAGAAGTTGCTCTATTTCGTCTCTGTTCTGTTCACTTCCTGCTTGTCTGATTGTTACTCACCACAGTGAAGGGAGGCTTTATTGCGGTGGTCAGTAACGTGCTTGCCCCCTCCTGGGAACTACATCTGTGTGGCAGGACGCTCTCTACGTGTTAAAGACTTCAAGGAGGTGTGAATTATTGGGCGTGCCGCAATTCATACTGGGAAATGTAGTTCTTACATGAACGAGCGCCACAAACCAGGAAGTGAATGAGAGAGCAGAAACACGAACGCCGGAGGTGATATAGATGAAGGAATTTAATAGGTATTTACTAGTTTTTTAACAGAATCATTACACTATTCTGTCTGTCTACCTTGCAGACATTCATTTTAGGCAAAAAAAAAATTACATTTTCTTTACAACTCCTTTAAGCCCAAGACCCCTTTCACACTGAGTTTTTCAGATTTAGCGCTAAAAATAGCATCTAAATACCGCCTGAAAAACTCCTGCCCTGCAGTCTAAATGTGAAAGCCAGAGGGCTTTCACACTGAGGCGATGCGCTGGCGGGACCGCTCCAAAAGTCCTGCTAGCAGCATCTTTGGAGCGGTGAAAGGAGGGGTGTGTTCACCGCTCCTCTACCACTCCTTCCCATTGAAAACAATGGGACAACGCGGTTATACCTGCAGAGGCGCTAGCAGGGGTTAAAACCGCAATGCTAGCAATTCCGCGGCTATCCTAACGATATAGCGCAGCTAAAAAAAAAAGTGGCACTATACCGCCACCGCACCTCCCTCCCGGTGTGAAAGGGGCCTAAGAGTTTCCACAACTGTTAACTAATGTGCAGAGTTATGTAAAAAGCTAGTGAAAGCTATAACCTGATAACACACGGGCAGATCCAGTTGCCAATCTTGCCAGGATCTGTGACCAAAAATATGAGCTCAGACAAATTATGCAGATCACAAACATATCTGCCCGCAGGACTGCAACATAACAAGATAAACGATAAGCTGATCCAATTTTCATTAAGTGACTTAATGACTTTGCACATTTCCAATCGCAGCTGGTTCAGCAGGAACCGGCAGAGATTTAAACCATTAATGGACAGCCTGAATGAACCAAGTTGATCAATCAACTTGGGTACAACCAGCCAATGGGATTCTCTTATGATTATCGCCAACGATAACCACTGTCGTCGCCTGGCAGCCAATCCCCCCCTCCAGAGAAGACAATTGCTGATTCCCCTTGTCAGCACTGTCTGCGCGGATGGGGGAATTATGCCAATTGTGCCAAAAGAAATTTACATCATATATGGCTTGCCCAAGGTAGGCTATAGAAGCGATTTTCTTGGAATGACTGTTGATGGGGGAAATCCCTCCCTTTGAGCTATTGTGTTCTTCTGGTGGGGAGAACACAGAGATTGCTGCTAGCGGCTATAACCACTGGCAGTAATCGCATGAAAAAATCCAACATGTTGGTTGTATCCATGTCAATTTATGGATCGACTTGGGTACAAATCAGCCTGTCCATACATGGTTCAAATCTTGGCTGGTCCCTGTTGAATTGGCAGAGATTCCATCTATGGCCGGCTTGAGGCTGGTCATCCCACTGCACTTCGACAACTGACCCAAAACAGTGGTTGCGTCAATTGGTTGCAGGCGCTGTTTGGCTGGCAGTTTTCCATCCAGCTCCTTCAGTTTTTTAATCCATATTGTCAGACAGGAGAGTGGTGACAGGGCCACTCAATAAGCCAAGTTAAGCCGATTCACCCAGAATCCCTCATTTAATTCACCTTGATTCGCCCAGTGTATGGCCAGCTATATTCATCTGAGTCTGCACCAATATTAAGCCTATAGATGGTGAGGAAATCTGCTCAGACACTAAATGTGTAGTCACCACTTTCTTTAGTCAGTTGCATGTTACAAGATGTTTGATACAGGTGAAAAATATCCATACCAAAAGGTTTTGGCCTGAGGCTGGGCACAAATGGGCAATTTTAGGTAATGCAACATGTTGTAGTGATTGATTACACAGATTTTGGAGCATGCAGGATCATTAATAATTAATCATTCCTACAATATACTACATGCTACACTCTTTTGTTCCCTGCCTATGTTTAACAATTGATCATTGATTGCTTATGAACAATAACAATTGGGAAAGATCGGAAGCAACAGCATACACAGATAAGGTTTGGTTGCTTGTTGGTGGAAAATCTAAAGATTTCTGATTTATGTGGCCAGTGCTCATAAAATGAGCTTGACTAAAATACATTGTCCACCAGATGTGTACATTTAAAATACTGCATATGTGTGATGGTTGACGTGTGTGTGTGTGCACACACACACACGTGTACAAGCTTCCTAAATGGCTTGGGGTGTACTTAATATTTCACCCTCAACAGAAGCAACTAAACAAAATAAAAAAACATGCAGGTTGGCAGGATTATGTCATTGTCCTCAATGCAGGTGTTTGGAGAGCATCATCTACACACCTCCTGGACTTCGGAGTTGTGAATCACTGCTGCCTCTTCCTATGTGGTGCACAAAACTTCTATAGAGCCAGTTTCATCTGAATGAGAAGACAATTACAGCAGACCTTACCCTCTGTGCACAATGAATGCTAGAACTGCAGCTAACCGTGTGGTGCTTTCCTCTAAATGTAAAAGCAAAGATTGTCAATGAGTAGAACGGATTTGCTGTGGTTTTTTTTTTAATTGTATTAAAGGGGTTGTAAAGGTTAATTTTTAATTTCTAAATGGGTTTCTTTAACCACTTAACGCCCACAGCAGGCCTATGTACGTCCACAGAATGGCACGTAAAGGCAGATGGGCGTACATGTACATCCCTGTCTTCTAGCAGGTCGGGGGTCCGATCGGGACCCCCTCCGCTGCGTGCGGCGGGCGGCTTACCTGCGGGAGCGATCCATCTTGAGGGGGCGGCTGTTCGTTTGTCCGCCCTCTCGTGATCGCTCCCAGCCAATCCCGTCGTGTCCCGCTGTGTCACTTCCTCTGCCTGTAAAATGTAAACACTGGCAGAGGAAGTGATGCAGCTCTCCTCTCGGCGGTATTTTCAAACCGCCGAGAGGAGAGAAGACTCACAGTAAGTCGCACCAACACTACACTGACACCAGTACACATAGGCACATTAACCCCTTGCGATCAGCCCCCCTCCCCCTTGTCACAGTGTCACTGAAGGCAGTGATCATATATGTACTGATCACTGCATTTAGTGTCAGTTAGTGTGACGGGCAGTTCGTGTTAGGTCTAGGGTAGCCCCGTACCCCCCCCCTAATAAAGTTTTAACCCCTTGATCACCGCCCTAGTTAAATCTTTCACCCCCTATTCCCAGCGTCACTAAGCGATTGGTTTTCTGATCGCTGTATTAGTGTCGCTGTTGCCGCTAGGTAGCCATTTTTTTTTTACTAAAGACATTTTGGCTGAATACATTTTGGCCTAAATGTTTGACTAAAATTTAGTTTATTCAATCTTTCTTATAATAAAAAGTAAAAAATAAAGATTTTTTTCAAAAATGTCGCTCTATTTTTTTTATAGCGCAAAAAATAAAAATCCCAGAGGCAATCAAATACCATCAAAAGAAAGCTCTATTTGTGGGAAGAAAAGGACGCAAATTTTGTTTGGGAGGCATGTCGCACGACCGCGCAATTGTCTGTTAAAGCGACGCAGTGCCGAATTGTAAAAACGCCTCTGGGCATTTAGCAGCATATTGGTCCGGGGCTTAAGTGGTTAAGCTAGTGCATTGTTGGTTCATTATTCTTTTCTTTCGATTTCCCTTCCAAATGTTTTTTTTTTTCTTTGTCTGAATGCATCACTTCCTGTTTCTCCTCAATAAGCTGTTCAGTAAGCTGTTCTGGGTGACTAAACCCCCAGCCAGAACAGCTTGGATGATGGTGGCAAGCTTACTGAGCTTACACTCAGCTTAAAGGAACCTATTTAGAAAAAAAGGATTTTTAATAAACAGCTTACCTGTAAAATCCTTTTCTTGAAGTACATCACGGGACACAGAGCGCATAGCCATTACACTTGGGTTATATGGGTACCTTCAGGTGTGGACACTGGTGTAATCAATTTCACAGGAAGTTTCCTCCCTATATAACCCCCTCCCACTGGGAGTGCTTCAGTTTTGTAGCAAGCAATTCTCCCGAGGTTACACAATGTTCCCCAAAAAGAGGGGTGGGAGCTCTGTGTCCCGTGATGTACTTCAAGAAAAGGATTTTACAGGTAAGCTGTTTATTAAAAATCCTTTTTTCTTTATCGTACATCACGGGACACAGAGCGCATAGCCATTACACTTGGGATGTCCTAAAGCAATGCTCTATGAAGGGAGGGAGACCGTAAGGCCAAGAATAGCCAAATAAAAACATTGTCAGGAGAAAACATGGCTCCATCAACAGAAACACAAGGGGGCGTGAACCGGGCCAGAGGATTCTATACTGCTGCCCGTAGGACCGCCTGCCCAAAAGCTGCGTCCGTACCCTTTGCAACGTCCAACTTATAAAATTTAGTAAACGTATGTACGGAAGACCAGGTTGCCGCCTTGCAAACCTGTGCCATAGAAATCTGATGGTGTGCCGCCCAGGAGGCACTCATGGCCCTCGTAGAATGGGCTTTAACTGATAAGGGAGGTGGAACGCGCTTCAGACCATAGGCCTGAAAAATCAGCTGCTTAATCCACCTAGCCAAGGAAGACTTGGCAGCCGGCTGACCCTTCTTGGGGCCATCGGGAAGAACAAAAAGCACATCTGTTTTCCGAATCTTCTCTGTAGCCTTGAGATAGACCCTCATGGCTCGAACCACGTCCAAAGTATGAAGCCGTCTTTCCTCTCTGGACTGGGGAGTAGGAAAGAAGGAAGGTAGGACTAGGTCCTGATTCAAGTGAAAACTGGATATGACCTTAGGAAGGAAAGAAGGTTGAGGCCGCAGAACAACTCTGTCCTTATGCAGAATAAGGTATGGCTCCCTGCATGATAAGGCTGCCAGCTCGGAAACCCTTCTGGCTGAAGCCATAGCCACCAAGAAAACCAACTTTCGGGTTAGTAGCACAAGAGGGATTTCTGTCAGAGGTTCAAACGGCTGCCTTTGTAAAGCTGATAAGACCAGATTTAAATTCCAGGGGCAGAGGGGAGCTCCAATAGGGGGATTCACATGCAAGACCCCCTGCAAGAAGGTTTTCATAAGCGAATGGGTGGCCAAGGGTCTTTGAAACCATATTGATAAAGCCGACACCTGCCCCTTTAGAGTACTAAGAGCCAACCCTTTGTCAACGCCAACCTGGAGGAATCGCAAGATCCTGTCAATAAAAAACTTTCGAGGATGCCATTTTTGAGACTCACACCACTCCACATAGGTTCTCCAGACTCTGTAATAAATATTTCTGGAGACCGGTTTCCTAGCCTGAATCAACGTAGATATGACCTGATCTGAGAGGCCTCTGCCCTTAAGGATTAGGGATTCAGCCGCCAAGCCGTCAAATTTAGCTGCTGTGAAGCAGGATGGCAGATTGGGCCTTGAGACAGCAGATCTGGGCGCAGGGGGAGCGGCCACGGCGCCCCGACTGACATCTTCACGATGAGTGCGTACCAAGCCCTCCTGGGCCAGGCTGGAGCCACCAGGATCACAGGCCTGCGCTCCACCCGGATTCTCCGTAGAAGGCGGGGAATCATCTGCAGTGGAGGGAACGCAAACCAAGGCATCGGTCCCGTAGGCCGAGGGATCCCTGGCTCGGGATATGAATTTGTCCAACTTTTTGTTGGATCTCGTTGCCATAATGTCCACGTCTGGGACTCCGAATCTTTGGCAAATCTCTTGGAATACCTGGGGGTGAAGCGACCATTCCCCCGGGAGCAACTGTTGACGACTCAAAAAATCTGCTTGAGAATTGTCTATCCCTGGGATGAACACCGCCGAGATGCAGGGTACATGGGCTTCGGCCCATGAGAAAATCAGGTTTACTAATCTTTGGGCTGCTGGGCTCTTCGTGCCCCCCTGGTGGTTTATGTATGCCACCGCAGTGGCGTTGTCGGACTGTATCCTTACTGGCAGACCCTGAAGGGGGAGAGTCCAGGCGATCAGGGCCAGCCGAGCAGCTCTGATCTCCAAGATATTGATGGGAAGCAGTTTCTCTGCCCCCGACCACAGCCCTTGCTGGGTCTGTTCTTCTAGAACTGCCCCCCAACCTAACAGGCTGGCATCCGTGGATACTATCTTCCACGAGATGGGGCAAAAGGATTTCCCTTTTGACAAATTTTGAGAGACCAGCCACCAAGACAGGCTGCGCCGGACCTTCGGGGAGAGCACTAACGGACGATCTAACGCCTGAATGGACTTGTTCCAAGCAGAGAGAATGGCTGCCTGAAGATATCTGGTATGGATCTGGGCGTAGGGCACAGCCTCGAAGGCGGCCACCATCTTCCCCAGCAGTCGCATACATAGGCGAATAGTCGGCCTCTTCTTGCCTAAGATCATTTGAACTGCTTGGGCTATTGATCTGATCTTTGCTTGAGGTAAAATTATCCTCTGGCAGTCTGTATCTAGCCGAAGGCCTAGATATTCAAACTGCCTTGTGGGTTTCAATACCGATTTTTCTAGATTTACAATCCATCCGAATTCCTCTAGATGCTGAACTGTGCGACCTACTGCCTGATTGAGGTTGGAGGCTGAGCTGTCGATAACCAGAAGATCGTCCAAGTATGCCAAGACTAAAATGCCTTCTGTCCTTAGGACGGCTAGCACCGGGGCTAACACCTTTGTGAATACCCGCGGAGCTGTTGCCAACCCGAAAGGGAGGGCTACGAACTGGTAATGGCGGTGATGTATCATAAACCGAAGAAACCTGTGATGTGCCGGGTAGATCGGCACGTGCAGATACGCATCTTTTATGTCTATAGATGCTAGAAAGTCGTCTTGATGTAGGCTGGCTGCCACCGAACGTATGGACTCCATACGAAAGGTCTGAATGTTTAGAAAGCGATTTAGGCGTTTGAGGTCCAAGATAGGCCTGACGTCGCCATTGGGCTTTGGTATTATGAAAAGGTTGGAGTAGAATCCCAGACCCCATTCCTGGGTTGGTACTTCTACGATTACTCCTTGGAGTAAGAGACGATCCAATGCTTTTGCAAGAGAGGCCCTCTTTAATGGGTCGCTTGGAAGACTTGACCCCTGAAAATGAGGAGGGGGGACTTCCCGAAACTCTAGCTTGTAGCCCGTGGTTACCACGGATCTTACCCAAGAGTCGGGAATTCTGGCCTTCCACACTTCGGAGAAGAACCGAAGCCTTCCCCCCACCCAAGAGAGTGGGGGCGCCCCTTCATGAATCTGACTTAAGGACTGGTTTAACCGGCTTGCGAGACCATGGCCTCTTGCCTGTCGTGGCTTGTCCTTGTGGGCGGCTATTAAATGCCGAACGCCCGGGAGGCCGTCGATACTGACGGGAAGTTGAAGGGGCCGAGCCTGCGAAGGCCTGTCGCTTAAATGCGGGCCCACGTGATCTTTTCTTGATGGGCAAGAAAGAACTCTTACCACCTGATATGGTCTGGATATATTTATCTAGGTCTTCACCGAATAGTCTCCCACCATGAAAGGGAAATCCTGCTAAAAGCTTTTTGCAGGGTGCCTCTGCTGACCAGTTTTTTAGCCACAAAAGGCGACGCATATGAACCAACAGCAGAGATAAACGGGACGCCTGTTGAACGGAGTCCTTAATAGCATCTACTGCAAAGCAGAGAGCTCTTGGGAGGTCAGCCAATTCACGAGCTTGCTGAGCCGGTATGTCCTTTAATATCTGTTTAGTCTGATCCTTTAAAGCCTGACAAACGCCAATGGCTGCCACTGCTGGCTGAACCACGGCACCTACTGTGGTAAAAGAAGCCTTCAGTAGGGTCTCCAATTTTTTGTCGACTGGATCTTTAAACACCTGGACATTTTCCACCGGACAGGTCAGGGATTTATTTACGCAGGAAATGGCTGCGTCCACGGTAGGGAGTGCCCATTTCTTTGCAAATTCTTCTTCCATAGGATAGAGAATGGTAAACCTTTTAGGAGGGATAAAAATCCTATCAGGTCGAGCCCAATCCTGAAAAATCACGCTCTCCAGAAGGGGGTGAACCGGGAAAGATGCACCACTCAATGGTGCCTTCAAGGAACCTAAAGAGGATACCGCGGGGGCTAATTGTTCTGACACTGGAAGTTTAAAAGCAGTGCGAACCATATCCGTCAGAGACTGGATCCACAGACTCTCTGCTTGAGAAGCCGAAAAAATTTCATCTATAGTGGAATCTTCAATGTCTGACCCGTCAGGACTCAGGTCCGCTTGATCCCCCTGTGGGTCCAATTCCTCCGAAGAGAGGACCTCTGCATCTGAACACACCGTTTTAGGTGACGGGGATCTAGCCCGTTTGCCCCCCGGCAAAGAGCGGGCAATTAAAGCAGTTAACCTTTTCTCTAGCCCACCCAGGGTGGATTCTAGCATTTCTTCCGTAACATAAACGGGAATGGGTTGATTGGGGGCCGCCTCTGCCCCTAGCACCCTCAATGGCTCCTGCACGATGCTGTTCGGTGGTCTATCTGGTGAGGGTGGGACCACTGGAGCCTGGCCCAAATCCTCTGACCCCGTTGGAGACCCCTTTACTTTTTTGGCACCTTTTGCAGCCTTAGCTGGTCCTGATCCCTTGGGAGCCATTGCACAACCTTGAGACACCCCTACAGCCAACACCCAACTGTTGTAGCTAGAAGTGAAACATTAATAAGGACAGGCTATGGTAAAATCTTTTCAAAATTTTCATACGCCTGAGAAGGCGGCAATACAGAGGAAAGTCCTGTGAGTATTGCCACACCAATGCCCGTTAGCTGGAGTCCAAGGTTGCCCGACTCAGATACTGCCAGATCTAAGGCTGAGTCCCTTTAAGCAAAAAAACATTTTTTTTTTTGGTCAGTGTGGACTTTTAAGTCCAGACCTGAAGATCCAAAAACCACCACTAGGTGTGTCTGTTAGCCAGAACTGGCTCAGCTGCGCGCTCTATGTCCTCACTCTCCACTGCTCTCAGGAGGGAATGACCAGCCAGGAAATGCTTATTTTGCTTTATCTGAGACTGACGCTGCTGGCCCGCCCCCCCCCCACGCCTGCTGACGTTGTAAAAGGCGGCGCGCACGCGCCCCCCCCACGCTGAAACCAACATGGAGGAAGCAGAGAGCAGAGGAGAAGCCTGGACCAGCGCTAGAAACACAGACACCTGGTAAGCCACTAATCTTTGTAGTGCACACATAGAGGAAGCTGTCTCCCTAGGCTTCCTAGGAAACAGGAGTTTTGTCAGCACTTCCTCTCTATACACGTGGGGCTGCAGTATCATGCTAACAGGCAAATCTGGGGGGAGTAGCAAAAATACATATCTTTTAAAAGCATATATATATCTACATGTTATCTGGGTAAACATTAGTACATCCCATCCTGCCTCAACAGACATAGTGGAGATAGTGGCTGATGCACAAGCATACCATTAGCCAACCCAGAACCCCCAGGGGGATACCTACTGTCGAACCAAGTCCCGCAGGTTCCCTCTTACCTGCTCCACGCCGCAGGGTATTGCAAAATGCAAGAGGCCCAGCCTTCCCCCATCTCCGTGGGTATTGTCTTGGACCTTCAGGGACCGGGGTCCTGTGTTAAGGAACCCACACCCCTGGACCTATATAGCACATCCTGGCATCAGTAGCGTTTAGTTCTTGGAAGAGACTAAGGCACTGGAGCCCAGAATCCAGCCCTCCAAGGAGAGGCATTATAGGCAAAACCCCACTCCAGCAGGGCCCGGGTACCGTACACCTTGGCTTTGAAGCACTTCGGACGGATCCGGCTAGCTATCCTGGGTCCCGAGACCTCCGAGGGACAGCTAGACTTGACCAACACCTAAGACACTGGCGAAAAAACTGAAGCACTCCCAGTGGGAGGGGGTTATATAGTGAGGAAACTTCCTGTGAAATTGATTACACCAGTGTCCACACCTGAAGGTACCCATATAACCCAAGTGTAATGGCTATGCGCTCTGTGTCCCGTGATGTACGATAAAGAAACAAACCTTTACAACCCCTTTAGTGATGATGTGCACTGTATTATCTCCTGAGTAGTGAAGGGGAGCTGAGGTTTTAGGCTGTGCAGTGTGATTGAGATGACAAACACATGCACAACACATCTGGTTATGGTCCTCCTTTCAAAGCTATGTGCATTAGTTTAGATGTCTGCTAAATGCTAATTAATGCTGAGTGGGTGTTACTATGGTTGTGTAGGTAGACTCTTCTCCACAGGTCACTGCAGAAAAAGATGGGGGGATTGTCACTAGACATGTGCAGACTGGAATATTTAGTTTCGTTTTTTCGTTTGGAAAATACATTTATTTAGTTACTCCCGAAAATCGTTTTGATTTATGTCGTTTTCGTCTGAAAACGAAGATTTTCGATGCTTTGTCGAATTTTGGTCGTTCAATTCGACAAAGCATCGAAAATAGTTGTTCTGAATACAGTGAATAGGTAATAATTGGACGAAAATTTAACGATTTTCGATGCTTTGTCGAATTTTGGTCATTCAATTCCTACCTATATTTACTGTATTCACTGAATACAGTGAATAGTTAGGAATTGAACGACGAAAATTCGACAAAGCATCGAAAATCATAAAATTTTCGTCGTTGAATTTCTACCTATCCACTGTATTCACGACGACGATTTTCGATGCTTTGTCAAATTGAACGACCAAAATTCGACAAAGCATCGAAAATCGTCGGATCTGAACGAAAACAAAAATAAAGCATTTTTTATGTCGGATCTTTCGGTTTTCGTTTCTTGCGCTTTCGTTCGTTAAAACGATAAATGAAAATACCCGAATTTTCGGACGAAAATGCATTCTAACGAAGACGAATGCACATGTCTAATTGTCACATTACCTCCGTCTTCTCCCCATCTCCAAGGTTGAAAACCTCAGATAACTGTTGAAATAACAGAATTAAAGGCACAGAATGGGGAAAGGGGTTGGGGAAAATATAGATTGCTGCAGGCTGAAACTTTATTCCTCTGAAAATGTATAAAGCACAACAGAAAGTCCTATACTCCATGTCCTGTGAAGTATAAACCTGCACTGCAGTCAGCCAAATACATGGACCGAATACATATAGCTGCAGCAAAGCCAAAACACAGTATCAAGAAAATAGTTTATAACAAAGAGTTACTTGTGTAGATCAAATAAAAACTATGGTTGTAACTGCAAAACAATGCTTCATCTGATAAAAATCACTTGGCAACAAGCACACAATAAAATACTTTTACCCTAAAAATAATAAAGAAGGTAACACGGCAACCCTGCTACTAATTATCAGCAGAACTGAGTCCAAAGGAAGGCAGACAAGCCTGGACAAGTGTGAACTCCAAGATTACACCATCCAGTAAGCTGCTACCACTTCATGTACACAATATAGACCACTTTGAAAAGGAGAAGAAGAGGGGCATATCTTTTTCTTACACACATGCCAGCTGGCAGTTAAAGAATGCATTCACCTTTATGGATCCTGTAGGAAAGAAGAGAGTTGGATCTACTTTGCTGCGCTTATCCTCCCAATATGCCTCACATCCACAGTCCATCAAAAAAGCAGAATAAACTTTAAAAAGAGATCATACATATCATTAGATATGTGTCTCCCCTTGTTTAGTTCCAACAGGACAATAGCCAATATGCAGACCAGGAGCTGACAGCATTACAATTGTGTCTGTTTATACCCGTTCCACTTCATATTAAAAGGTGATATAAACCCACATTTTTTGTATTTTTTTTTTGCTGTCACAATGTAGGGTATACGATTTCCTATCATCTGTGCCCAGTCTTGCCACACAGAGTTAATACAGCTCTGAGCAATCCTCTTATTGTTCAGTGAAATAAAACGGACTTACAGAGAAAAACCTTAGTCCGTTCCACCCCCTTGCTGTGAGTGACAGGTTATTTACATATGTCATGCACTAGCCTGGAGACAGGCATTTTTTTTAATACCCACCCCCACTCCTTTTCTCAAGTCATGTGGTTACTTTTCTGGATTTTGACTGGATGTTCGTGATCATAGCAGAACTTAGTGCAAGAAATACACAGGACAAAATGCATGTTGACAAGGGGAGTGTAGAGGAGGGCAGGGAGTCTACTGACATCACAACTCCACCCACAGAGCTCCAGACAACAGATCCACCCACAGAATCTGCAGTTTTTCAGTTCTTCTAACAGACAGAGGGGAGACATTTGACAGGTAAGGATACATGCAGGAGGCGTGTATATTCTTTTAGATCAGCACTATGGCAGTAGTTTAGAAAGGACGAGAGTGGGTTTACATCCACTTTAAGGACTTAGGAATGACCTAATATATACAAGGGAGCACCCAGAGGCCCTAATGTTTGAAAAACAACTAGAGCTTTGTAGAGCTTGGTTCCATTACATCCTAGGATGATTTCTATTACTGTACTTTGTAAAGAACAAACTCAAGCTACTGCATGCAGGAGTCTGGGAGCACACTCATAACCAACAATAAAGTACAACTTCATTGCCAAACCTGAGCAGGAATTTAAATGTTCTGTCCAAAGTAGTAAAATACACAGATATGAACAAGCTTCCAGGGCAGCAGCCAAAATCACTTCCATTAGAAAGCTGCCAATATGCTGAAAAAAATGTAAACAGATTCCAGACGGATCTAGCAGCCAGGAGTCTGTTTACAGGCCGATGCTGCCACCAATGTAAGCCTTGCTTAAGTCCCCTTTCACACTTATACGACTTGTCCCACGATTTTGGACTGCAAAATCGTATGACAAGTCACTCTCCATTATTTTCAATGACTATCATTTATACTGGCATGACTTTAAGTTGTGCCTACTTCAAAGTAGTCCTTGCACTACTTTGGTCCGATTTTGATGCCACTTACACAGGCATTCATTGAAATTGCGGTAAAATCGCGGCCCCGAATTTGTGGTAAAATTGCGCGACTTTGAAGTCGTACAAGTGTGAAAGGTGTCTAAGTGGTAACAAAAGGGTGCAAGTGTTACTAAACCCAGGACCCGTTATTCACTATATCTGGTCTCCCACAGAACATGGAAATGCAATTATTTTAGTAAATATAAACTGCTAAATACCTTTTCTCATCAGCAGTATATAGCATTTTTGCGACTTCTATCAGTGTCCGGCTGAGCACTGGTTAAAGTTTGTAGGATGAGTTTTTATCCTTCTCCTGGCTGTTCCATGAAGCTGCAGGGCCCATGGCCTTCTGTGTGGACAGTGCTGATTGGCCATGTGCTGAGCACCCTCTCAAAAAATAAATAAAAAATCTCTAGCAATTCACACCAAACTGAGCATGTGCAGAGTGCTCCCAAGGCTCTGTACAGTCAGGAGATGGATTGGAAACCGTGGAAGAAGAGAGGGGGATTCAGTACTGCGACATTATGGCGGACACTCCTGACATTTTTGGGACCATTGGCATTTTTATAGCGATTAGTGCCGACTTCCCGCAGTAATATGACGGCGGGCGGTCGGCAACCAGTTAAGAATGATCTATACTGAAAATAGTTTTTCAAGTTCTGGATAGAGTGGAGTAGGCAGATTTGACCTCCCTCATTGTCTTGATGGTGACCATTGACACCAAAAGCAAAATATTGTAGTTGTCATCAGAACCAACAGTGAGGGTAAGGCTGCATTCACACCTGAGCGTAGCGTTTTCGGTCGCTTTTTTCCGGCGTTTTGTTGCGTGTATTCACGCGTTTGCATACAGCATTGTCCGACGTTTTTGAACTTCAACGTATTTTATTTTAGGAAAAACGATCATCTCTTTCATCACTTGTTGCTATGTTTGTAGATTTTTTAATCTTCTGCCTGGGTGAAATGTTCTATTGACTAAAGCGACAAAACGCCCATAGAAACGCTCGTTGTCGCGCTAGACGCTTGAATCAAGCGTTTTCCATTACTTTCTATGGGAAATACAAACGCTCAAGAACGGCCAAACCGCCCAATTCGGTCCGGAACTTGTTTGAGCTTCAGGCGTTCGGCGTCACGTGTTTTGTAGTGGAGATGTGAACCATCTCCATAGAGAATAATGTATTTTTTCCCCTCTAGCGTATTGTAGCGTCGCGCTTCAGGCGTGAATGGAGCCTAAGGCTCGGTTC
This sequence comes from Rana kukunoris, assembly GCA_029574335.1. Classification (NCBI taxonomy): domain Eukaryota; kingdom Metazoa; phylum Chordata; class Amphibia; order Anura; family Ranidae; genus Rana; species Rana kukunoris. Next base: position 213,618,761 of record CM056052.1, read on the forward strand.
AAATTGGTGCGATGTGAGAACCCCGAAAATCCACTGTGGGTTCCTGCATCGCACCCGACTCGCGCACTGCCAGTTAATGACATTGGGTGGGAACACCCATGAGATCAGATTCTGGTGTGGAGCAAAAAAAAAAAAAAAGGTTCCTGCAAGACGCTGGGATTCAAATTCAGCCATACAATCTGTATGGCTGAATTCACATCACAGTCATCAAATGTGATTACCCAAGCACAATCTTGGGGTTTTTGGAGACTTCTTTTAGCATTGAACAAGTGTTTGACCAGACTAAACCTAAGGCTGGCTATATATGCATCAGGCTGATCGAGACATGGAACGGTCAGCGTTCAGGTTTAATTTGATGGGCCAACCACTCCACAAGAAATTAGCATGCAGTTGTTTGAATTTTATGCTACTTGTACAGTATTTTCCTTACAGTAGAATGGTTGATTTTCAATCATTTGATGATCTTTTTAATTCCCTTGCTAAATTCATAGGCATCTACCACGTTTTTTTCTGAGGGTCTCAGAGAGCTCTTAATCTTGGCATGAGGACACCACAAGTCAATAGCAAAGAAAAACACCAGACCCTAGGTATCCGAGTTGTAAAAATAAGACAGGTTCTACTTGCAGACACTTTTAATCCTTGGCACATAATCTGGAACACCAAATTCGAAGAGGTGGTAAATGTGGGGGTGTATTTACTTTTTCCAAATGACAAAGCTGCATTTTTGTTAATTTTAGATGAATTCAAAATAACGCCAGGTCATTTTTTTGTGTCAATTGTTCAAGTACCTCTAATATCACATCAACAGAGTAAACATGCACAATTGAATTTTTTTGTAAGAAAAAAAAAAAAATATTTCACAAGCATACTAGTATAAGTTATATGCAAGACTGCCCTCTTGTGATTACAATTCAAACTCTTAATTTTACTGCCAACATCTTTGTGTGGACCTGCTACACTACACCTAAGGCTGGCCATACATTAATCCGTTAAGCAGGCCATACACGGTCGAATTTCGAACAAATTTTCTTTTCAAAATCAGAAAGTTCGTTTTTTTGTGATCCGATGATTCGGCCGACAAAACCTTCATGTTGCTGGGAATATTCGTTTCTCTCCGGGAATATTCTTTTCTTGCACAAGCACATTTTTCTATTACATTTCTTGCATGATTCTCCCTTCATTGATCAGAAAATCGTTTGTTTTTCCAAAAATTTCCAACATGTCGGATTTCTCAAAATTTGTTTGCCGCACGAAAATCGGTTGTTGCTGCAGCCCACTAACGGTGCGAAATACGAACGAAAATTCTTTCATACGATTTACAAAAGAAAATTCTTTCGAAATTCGAACTGTGTATGGCCGCCTTTATTTTGTTTTTTGATTACCCAGCAGGCCAATTAAAAGAAAACTGAATTGATTTCCCCATCCACACAAGCTAGGTTGGGATTGAGGAATCCATTATTGTATTCTGATAACAGGGACACCTTTCTCAGAATACACTGATCATCATTGCAGCACTAATAAAGCAAACATTTTCCAACAAGGTCATTTGTCAGAAGGCCATCATTAGATCGACTCCTCTGGAACAAGAATGGCTATAGATGGAAATGTGGCCAGTTCTGCAGGGTCTGGCCAAAAGCCCAGGCCACGTTCAAGTCATTTCTATACCCTGGACACTTACTGAACTAGTTTAAATTACACTTAAGCCCAAATGCATGAGATTTTAGGCACTGCAAACTTCAACTGTACATTTTAATTATTAAGGCCAGTTCACACTATAGAAATGCAGTCCGGACACGTTCCAGATGATTTTCTGCATGCACGTTTTTGACGCATTCTAGTGAGTTTTTGATGCAGTCCAGTGCATCCCCCCCCCCTTTTTTTCTTAACCTTAAGGACATGTGTTCCAGTGCGTTTTTTTTTTTTTTTTTCAGCGTTCCAGTACAGTCCAGTGCAGGAAAATGTAGCATGTTCAATTTTTTTTTTCTGGAACAGGAATACACGAACTGCAAGCACAGGTGTGAACTATGTCATTACATAGTTAGTCAGGTTGAAAAAAAAAAAAAAAAAAAAGACACAAGTCCATCCAGTTCAACCACAAAAAAATAAAAATAAAACAAAATAAAAAACATAGTACAATCCCATACGCCCAACTCCATACCCACAATTGATCCAGAGGAAGGCAAAAAAAAAAACAGCAGAGCATGATCCAATTTCCTACAGCAGGGGAAAAAAATCCTTCCTGATCCTCCGAGAGGTAATCGGATTTACCCTGGATCAACTTTACCTACAAATCTTAGTACTCAGTTATATTATGTGCATTTAGGAAAGAATCCAGGCCTTTCTTAAAGCAATCTACTGAGCTGGCCAGAACCACCTCTGGAGGGAGTCTGTTCCCCATTTTCACAGCTCTTACAGAAACCTTTCCGTATTTGGAGGTGAAATCTCTTTTCCTCTAGACGTAAATAATGCCCCCTTAAAACCATGTAACCTACTCTCCAAGGTGTTTTCGATGCAGAAAAAAAAAAAAACGCAATGGACTGCATGTGGTATGAACTGGCTCTGAAAGCTTCTGTATTAGTGCAACAATATTTTTACCTTTTTGAATATATATAATTTATCTTTGCCTGTTTCTCATTAACCACTTTCCGACCGCAGCTAGTTCTGGAAGACCATCATATGAAAACTTATGACGACCTCCTGTGATCGGGCCCACAGCGGGATGCGGGCAGTGCGTTTAATGATCGCAGTGTTCGTGTGACACTGCGGATCACAGATTAAGCTAAAGACGTGATCAGCTGTTTCCAATCACAGATGATCACGAGTGTAAACAGAAGCTGGTCATTGGCACTCGTTTGCTCATGCTGAGCGCTTGAGGAGAGAGCCGCTAACTGGCTTCTCTAAAAAAGGACATCGGCACTGATAATCAGGGCACGGATTATTAGTGTCCTGATTATCTGTGCAGTCCAAATAGTGCCCACCAGTGCTGCCAATGTGTGTCGCTCATCAGTGCCCACCAATGCTGCCTCATTAGTGCCCATCAGCGCAACCCATTAGTGCCCAGTACCCACCAGTGCAGCCCCATCTGTGGCGCCATATCCACGCCCACCAGTGCTGCCCTATCCACACCCACCAGTGCCGTCCCATCCGTGCAGCCTCATCAACGCACAGAAGAAGCAAAATAGCCAGTTTATAACATTTTGTACCCAAGAAAAAAAAAAAAAATTCTTCTTCAAAAATGATTGGTCATTATAAAAAATTAACCACCAAAATAAAGCACCATTTGTGTAAAAATTATAAAAATGTAATCTGGGTACAGTGTAGCGTGACCGTGCAATTGTCAAAATGCGACAGCACTGAAAACTGAAAATTGGCTTGGTCAGGTAAGGGGTAAAAATGCCCAGTAAGCAAGTGGTTAATAACACAGGAACATGTTTGTTCTGCACACATGAACAAAAAAGACAGAACTTACTAAGATCTTCTGCTAGTTGGACCCGCTTTCCGGTTAGCAAGTTAACTTTTTTATCACCGTCTTCAGCAAAGTCTTCCAAGATCTCCTTTACATTTTTCTCTAATCGCCTTACTGCAAGAAAAAGATAAGCAGAGAAAGTGCTGAGTAAAGTTACCCACAGGCATTAGATGAGTAAACTTGTCTTTGTTTACAAACTTTGACACAGGCATGCACTCATTGTACATGCATGTGCATATTCTCAGCAGATAGGGGGACCACAGAACTCAACCCATACAATTAGGGCTGCCCATTCACAAGGAGGGTGGTCAGACGTGCAGCCACAACCCAAATGCCCTCTGGACAGTACTGCAGCAGGTTCCACAAACCTAATTTAAATGAAAAATAGACAGAAAACTATGGCTGCACAGATCTCAGGTGAACAGAAAATGTCATCCAACAGCAGTCATTAAATATCCAATTGGCACCATTGAATCTGCAGGTACCTGGTTATACACACAGATTATTTTTGTTCAACCTGCAGGCTTTGTTTTTTCAGTCAAAGAATGTCAAATGGAGGGTGGCATGTAGTGAAATTTATATAGCGCGTGTCATTTAAGCCTATATGCTGGCAAATGTATGCAAAATATATCTGAAGATGATAACGATTACCAATGCAAGATCACGAGCTTGTATATATAATGTAAGAGCCTCAAAATTAAGATTTAAAAGGAAAAATTACAAAAACCCAAATTTATGAAGAGCTCACTCAAATATCAAAGTAGAACTAAACTTTTTTCCCCATTTTGGACAGAATAGAGATGATTTGTTATTGTGTCTGTATCCCCGCCAGGGAGATTCACCCTCTCTGTCCTGTTAAACACATTTTGGGTTGTCCCCAGAACAGTAATAGAGGAAAAATCTTTCAAATGAGACCACTAGTTCTGGTTGCTGACCTGGGGGATGCCAACGGATTCCCTTAATTTACAGGCATTTCCTCTCATTTCCTGTTTTGGCCAGGAAGTGAAGGGAAACCCCTGCAAATGGGACACTCCCTTACTCTATCCAAAATGTTTTGGCATTGATAAAGTCAGGATCTTAGACCAATACGACATAGGGGTAAAAAAAGGCTTTGCAGACCAGTCTAGTAGGCGCTAGCTAAACAAGAAATTAACCCATGCAGTGCAGGCATAGCCCCATTGCAAGGGATAATTTCTTAGTTGCCTAGAGATGGGCTTTAAGTGTAGACCTAAGGACTACTGTAACTTATCTGCATGCTTGTGCCAAGTCAGTGACACTGAAAGTTGCAAAGACAGTAGGCCAAGATAGCTGCCAGGCAACTAGCATCTTCAGAAAGTTGGCAGTAATGGAGGCTCCATGTGTCTTTAACCACATCCATACCAGGCCTATTCTGGCACTTCTCTCCTACATATAAAAATCATAATTTTTTTGCTAGAAAATTACTCAGAGCCCCCCACACATTATATATGTTTTTTTGGCAGACGCCTTAGGGAAAAAAATGGCGGTTATTGCAACTATTTATGTTACACGGTATTTGTGCAACAATGTTTTTTGAAAAAAAAAAGAAAAGTTTCACAAATTAAAAAATAACAAGAACAGTAAAGTTTTTTTTTTGTATAATGTAAAAGATGATGTAGATCCAGAGTAAATGGATACCCAACACGTCACGCTTTAAAATTGCACACATTTGTCGAATGGCACCAAACTTCGCTACTTTAAAATCTCCATAGGCGACACTTTAAAATTGTTTACAGGTTACCAGTTTAGAGTTGTAGATAGTGGTGCAACGAATCGTCACCGATCCGTGATCAGAACGGTCACCCCGTTCGGATCGGCACACCACGCGATCCTGCAGAGCCCTCCGGAACCCCGGCCATAGGAAAGTCCCCGACTTCAGCCTAGCTCCGGAGCGGTGGCCATTTGATCCACCCCAGTGGAGACAGTGTGCTTACCAGTGCACAGTGTGACACTCCTCACCCTCAGCGCGCTGACTACAGACCCGGGACCACCGACTGCAGACATGTGGAGACAGCATCTGAGATCTGCAGCTGCCGGTAGGAGAGACACCATCACCCAGGGAGCATGGATGTCTGTACTGAGTGGAGGTTAGAGAGACACCTGTGACACCAGAGGGGGGGGGACACACCACACCTGTGACGGGACACACCACACCTGTGACACCAGAGGGGGGGGGGGACACACCACACCTGTGATACCAGAGAGGGGGGGGGGACAGGACACACCACACCTGTGACACCAGAGGGGGACACACACACACCACACCTGTGACACCAGAGGGGGGACGGGACACCACACCTGTGACACCAGAGGGGGGACGGGACACCACACCTGTGACACCAGAGAAGGGACGGGACACCACACCTGTGACACCAGAGAAGGGACGGGACACCACACCTGTGACACCAGAGGGGGGACGGGACACCACACCTGTGACACCAGAGGGGGGACGGGACACCACACCTGTGACACCAGAGGGGGGACGGGACACCACACCTGTGACACCAGAGGGGGGACGGGACACCACACCTGTGACACCAGAGGGGGGACGGGACACCACACCTGTGACACCAGAGGGGGGACGGGACACCACACCTGTGACACCAGAGGGGGGACGGGACACCACACCTGTGACACCAGAGGGGGGACGGGACACCACACCTGTGACACCAGAGGGGGGACGGGACACCACACCTGTGACACCAGAGGGGGGACGGGACGGGACACCACACCTGTGACACCAGAGGGGGGGGGGGGGACGGGACACCACACATGTGACACCAGAGGGGGGACGGGACGGGACACCACACCTGTGACACCAGAGGGGGACGGGACACCACACCTGTGACACCAGAGGGGGGGGGACGGGACACCACACCTGTGACACCAGAGGGGGGGGAAGGGGACACCACACCTGTGACACCAGAGGGGGGGGACGGGGACACCACACCTGTGACACCAGAGGGGGGGGACGGGGACACACCACACCTGTGACACCAGAGGGGGGGGACGGGGACACACCACACCTGTGACACCAGAGGGGGGACGGGACACACCACACCTGTGACACCAGAGGGGGGACGGGACACACCACACCTGTGACACCAGAGGGGGGACGGGACACACCACACCTGTGACACCAGAGGGGGGACGGGACACACCACACCTGTGACACCAGAGGGGGGACGGGACACACCACACCTGTGACACCAGAGGGGGGACGGGACACACCACACCTGTGACACCAGAGGGGGGACGGGACACCACACCTGTGACACCAGAGGGGGGGGGACACCACACCTGTGACACCAGAGGGGGGGTGACCCCTGTGGCACCAGAGTGGAGAGGGAGGGGGGACCCCAGTGGCACCGGAGAGGGAGGGGGGACCCCAGTGGCACCAGAGTGGAGGGGGGGACCCCAGTGGCACCAGAGTGGAGGGGGGGACCCCAGTGGCACCAGAGTGGAGGGAGGGGACCCCAGTGGCACCAGAGTGGAGGGAGGGGACCCCAGTGGCACCAGAGTGGAGGGAGGGGACCCCAGTGGCACCAGAGTGGAGGGAGGGGACCCCAGTGGCACCAGAGTGGAGGGAGGGGACCCCAGTGGCACCAGAGTGGAGGGAGGGGACCCCAGTGGCACCAGAGTGGAGGGAGGGGACCCCAGTGGCACCAGAGTGGAGGGAGGGGACCCCAGTGGCACCAGAGTGGAGGGGGGACCCCAGTGGCACCAGAGTGGAGGGGGGACCCCAGTGGCACCAGAGTGGAGGGGGGACCCCAGTGGCACCAGAGTGGAGGGGGGACCCCAGTGGCACCAGAGTGGAGGAGACAGGAGGGGGGACACCAGCGTAATAGTGATTAGGGGGCAAGCGGACATCTTGTTACACCCAACAGAGTTTTAGATTTTTAGTTATTTTCAACACAAAGCGGCGCTTATATACAGTATTTGTAAATCTAACTGTTTACATGTTACATTTTAAAAGCCGCAGCAAACCTTACATGGTTGCTAATGTGACTGAACACCTCTGATTTTCACATTTAACTAAATGTTTTTTGTCGATCGGAAAAATTATCCGATCCGTCACTCTGATTCGAGGATCGATCCGATCCCTGAGTTTTTTGATCCGTTGCACCCCTACTGCAGACGTAGTCAGTACACCATTTTCCAAATCCTACCTTCTGTGTTTGTTAGCTGCTGCCTTAAGGTATTTGCAGTGATTGCCAACATCCGCTGTATTCTCCAAAAAAGGACCACATCATTGCATTCCAACTAAGAAAAATAAATAAAATAAAAAATAAAATAAAAAATTGTTAGTATGGGTAAGACATTTTCAGATCTTAGAAAAGGCTAGTATCCAGTGTTCCTTAATTACCACCATAGGGTGTGCCTGGAGTATTTCCAAATCACCTTCTGATGGTCTGAATATGGCAATGAAACATTCTGCTTTAAAGGGGTGTTCCAGCCGCAATTTTTTTTAACAGTGTAGCTGCTGACTTTAAATAAGGACACTTACCTTGTCCTACTTGCCCGCGCTGATGGCCCCCCCGATGCCGATCCCACGATCGCTCCGGGTCCCGTGCCGCCATTCACACTATGGGAAACAGGCAGTGAAGCCGTACGGCTTCACTGCCCATTTCCTACTGCGCCTGCGTGAGTCTCACGCTGGCTTGTGAATGGGCGGCTGCTCTCTGAGAACACACACAGTTCCCAGAAAGCAGCGCGCCCCATTCACAAGGAGAAGAAAAGACACCACGGTGTGGAAGAGGCAGATTACGGACTTCCGCATAGCAACAGGTATTTCGGGTGAGTATTTATTTTTATTTTTTTCACGTTTTTTTTTTATTTAATTTTTTTAAGCTAGATGGGCAAATGTGGTTTTCCTGGGTGGAACTCCGCTTTAAGACAGAATGATTCTCCTGGAATTTCCTACTTAATTCTTAGGCATAGAAATTTGCATTTTTTTATTAGAGACCTTCCCTAGCAACCAGAACATCTCAGAGCAGCTGGCTGCAGATCCAGATCCAGGCGTTAAAAAGCCCCTAGGATTTGGGACAAGATATGGAGCAGAAATACTATAAGAACACTCCACATGGGTAAGAGAATTATGTGCACACTACTAGTTAGTCAGGTTGAAAAAAAAGACAAGTCCATCAATTTCAACCATGTTTGTTTTTATTTCTTAATTACTCGCTTTACAACAAATTTAATGGTTTCGTTGCGAGGCCATCAGAAACAAAATCAACATAGTTCAGACATATAGGTACACAAAAACATAGAAAATCTAAAACATGATTAAAAGGAGGAAAAAAAAATTTGTCACATTGAGTCCATTAATATACATTTAGGTTAATTAACTTTTCATTCATCTAGGGCATCCATATCTAAAATAGTTCATTTTTAGAGTTAGATTACAAAATTCACATACCAAATATCACTGACTACATTTTTCTATATACAGTACTCAATCAAACTACACAATCTAATCAGATCCAGGGTTGCGTAGGTGACCTTTCATCATTTTTTTGAATTGGTTAAAAGTTTTTGCCCTTCTAATATCAATCGGCAGAGCATTCCATTGCACCGCCGCTTGGTATGAGAATGAGCGACCACCAATTCGGATATTCTTTATTTTTGGGATGTTTACGCGATAATATCCATCTTCGCGTAACTGTCGCGTTGGAACATGTTTGACAACCTTATCCATTATATATTTTGGCGTCATAGCATTAAATGTTTTATACATTAAACATGCTATTTTTAATTTAATGCGTTTATCGACAGTTAACCACCCCAGACTGTTTAATTGTTCTGATGTTGGATCTCTTTTTCTCAGTCCAGTTGCAATACGAACTGCAAAATTTTGTAATTTTTGTAGTTTTTGTATATATGTTCCCGGGATGCCCACTAGAAGTGCATTACCATAGTCTAAATGAGGAAAGACCAGGGCAGCAATAACTTTAGGGCGATCCATAGGAGCTAAATACACAAGGATCCTGCGTAGTACTTTTAATTTGTACATAACAGTCTTGGTGACTTGATTAATGTGTGGCAAAAATAGCAGATCCTCATCTATATAAAATCCCAGATTTGTAACCACTTTACTGCAGCCTGGACCATTACCATCCATGTCTTGCCATGGCAGTGTCCAATTTTGAGGTATCTCGCTTACGGAACTCCTGACCACGAGTACTTCAGTTTTTAATTTGTTTAACGCCAGATAGTTTTCTCCCATCCAACGTTCCACTCCTTTTAGGCAATCAGTAAGTTTTTTTGTGGCTGTATCAAGTGATCCCGCTCCCACCCTCAAATAGAGCTGGGTGTCATCAGCGTAATTCTGACACTGCAGACCATGGGACCGAATAAGGGCCAAGAGGGGGCGCACGTAAATGTTAAATATCAACGGGGAAAGGGGGGACCCCTGGGGAACTCCACACTCAACAGGTCGACTTTCGGAGAAGTGGCTCCCCAGGCGTACCCTCTGACTTCTGCCCTCCAAAAAAGATGAAAACCATCTGAGGGCAGTTCCCTTTACATGCGCAACCTCCCGCAGCCGCTGTAAAACGATCCCATGGTCCACAGTGTCAAAAGCCGCCGAGAGGTCCAGCATTACTAGGATGGAATCTTGGTTGTTATCTTTAGCCATCAGCAAGGAATCCGTGACATCGATTAATGTAGTCTCGGTTCCGTGCCGTGGTCTAAAGCCAGATTGTTTCACATCCAGCAATGCCTGCTCCTCGACAAACTGTTGAAGCTGGGTGCGTGCATCACCTTCATAGAGTCTAGCCAGATAATGTAGGCCTGCTATAGGTCGATGGTTATTTTTATCGTTTATATCACCCTCTCTCTTCTTGACTACCGGAGTAATCAATGATGATTTAAACATAGTAGGATATGAGCCTTCTAGATATGAAGTATTGAATAGGTCAGCCAAGACCAATGCTATTTCTTCACTGCATGCCTTTATCAGTTTGCCTGGGCAGCAGTCAGTAACAGGAGAGTTAGTATTAGCTGTTCTCATTGCTTTAATGATTTCAGCTGCACTAATTAATTTAAAATCTTGAAACCAAACCTTAATCGGTGGTTCCAAGGATTTTTTATTTACATTGCATTTTCCTTTTGGGTATCTATCCCTTCCTTTCTTTAACTTTGTATGAATATCCGCAATTTTATTATGAAAGTGAGCGGCTAATTCATTTACAAAAATATGGGGGTTAGTAATTTGGAAGTTCAGTACATCAGGTTTAGCCAACTGCTTAACCACCCTAAATAATTCCTTGGATTGGTTTAATGCATCTAATAAGCTTTCAGAAATAAAGGATTTTTTGGCATTATAGATTGATTTTTTATAATTCCGGTTATGGAACTTCCATTGATTTTTGTCGTAATTGGAATTTGTCTTCCTCCATTGTCTTTCTAATGCTCGTCCACGTTTTTTCATTATGTTAAGTGCTTCATTAAACCATTTATTTTGTTTCTTGATTTCGTTTTTAATTTTTTTGTCCTTTAATGGAGCAACTTGCTCCAAATTGGTTTCAAGCCACTTATCAATAATTGTCATCTTTTGGTCAACATTCAATTTAGTTAGATTAGGTTGAGTAATATGTAGTAACTGCTTAAATTTTTCTATAGGAAAATTTACATATGATCTAACTTTAATGGTTTGATTGCTTTGTTTACTATCAGAAATACCATTATCATCTAGATGAATTTCAAACAAGACTGCATTGTGGTCTGACCACAGTACTTCAAGTACATCACTAAATACAACAGTGATGTCTTTGAAGAACACCCCATCCAGGGTATGTCCCTTTATGTGGGTGTTTGGTGTAATCAGTCTTGTCATCTCTAGTGCTTCGCATGTATCCAATAATAAACGTGAATTTGGTTTGGTAGGTTCCTCCAACCAAACATTGAAGTCACCCACCAAAAGCAATGGCTGGGATCTAGTAGCTAATTCCATTATATTAGTAATCAAACTTTTAAGTCCAGTTTCAATTTTATTAGGTGGAATATAGACCGTAGCTATATTCATCACAGATTTTGTATTAATCATCATTTGTGTCAATAAGAACTCACAGCCTTGTTGATTAAATTCCAGTAATTTCTTTATTTTAAATTTAGCATTATATATAATGGCCGTGCCCCCCCCCTTTCCTCTCCCCCGCAATTGATAATGTATCTCATAATTATCGGGGATAGCATCAGATAAACAATTAAGATTATGTAACTGTAACCATGTTTCAGTTACCATAGTAATGTGAATATTATTTTGCTCAATAAACTCTCGTAATTCCCTAGCATGAGCAACTATAGAACGTACATTAATCAATACAGCTCTAATTTCTATTTCGTATATCTTATTTTTATTTTTGGGTAGTATTTTATTTTGATTTTGTATTTCATTAGTATTAATTTTAACGTCCCTATTGCTACCTTTATCATTTTTCTCAATTGTATTATTAATGATAGCTTCAATGGACCTTTGATCAAGTGATCCATTGCGGCCATCATTTAGTAACAGTAATTCCCTCCGTGTATAATAAAATTGTGTCATTTTAAAACAGTTTAAAAATCAAACACTTATTACAAATACTTAAAAAATAGCTAAAATAGCTAAGATACCCATATGTCCCTCACCATAAAACAAAATAAAAAATATCATACAATCCAATATACCCAGTTCTATACCCACAGTTGATCCGGAGGAAGGCAAAAAAAAGATCCAGCAGAGCGATGATCCAATTTGCTACAGAAGGGGAAAAAATTCCTTCCTGATCCCCCGAGAGGCAATCGGATTTACCCTGGATCAACTATACCTACAAATCTTAGTACTCAGTTATATTATGTACATTTAGGAAAGTATCCAGGTCTTGCTTAAAGCAATCTACTGAGCTGTCCAAAACCACCATTGCAGGGAGTTTATTCCACATTTTCACAGCTCTTACTGTGAAGAAACCTTTCCGTATTTGGAGATGAAATCTTTTTTCCTCTAGACTCTCTGGAGTCCATACCTCTCTTAATACAAGAAAGGACTTTTCTTGCTTTGGAAACCGCAGCTTGGCATTGCATGCCATTATTGAGCTTATGATCAACTAAAACCCCCAGATCCTTCTCCACTACAGATACCCTCAGTTGTACTCCCCCTAGCATGTATGATGCATGCATATTCTTAGCCCCTAAGTGCATAACTTTACATTTATCAACATTAAACCTCATCTGCCACAGTCACCCAACTAGAGAGAGCATTGAGGTTGGCTTGTAAATTGGAGACAATAAAACCATTGTTATTTTTCCACTAAATGTTCTATTAAATTGCTTCTTGAACTCAACATAAAATTCAGATATTGGATAGCGACATTTAATAATTTTGTATAATGATGTACTCTGACAACACCATTTAAATATCAAAGTGTTAACCACTTAAACACTGGGCACTTTGACCTCCTTCCTGCCCATGCCAATTTTCAACTTTCAGCACGGTCACACTTTGAATGAAAATTGCACGGTCATGCAACACTGTACTCTGCTCCCCTGTGTGTGATTTATAAAAAAAAATGCTGCAAATACCTCATTTTACAGCCGAGATCGCAATCACATGACCAGCCAGATCTCTCCTTTCCTCCTCAGAGATGCAGCGGGCGGGACCAAGAATCCCCCGCTGACGCCAGTCAGGAGGGGAGAAAGAGGAGATATCCGGCCGGTCATGTGATCGCGATCTCTGATCTCAAATTAGGTATTTGCAGCATTTATTTTTATAAATCATACACAGAAGGGGACGCTAGAATAGAAGGCAGCACGGGTGGTGCATACATGTTAGTGTTATTCAAGCAGCAGGGGGGGGGGGTTGGATGTAGAAACTGGCAGGATCAGCCAGGGGTTTTTTTTTGGCGATACAGGGGGCTAAATGACACAGCACAAGATCAAGTCATAACACGCTTCAAAAGGAGAAGGATCCATTTTTCCAATGCTTAAACTTTATTAAAAATTGAATTTTTCAAAAACACCTCAGATTTGTTAGACATTATAAAAAAGAAGCCTAATAGGTTTCAAAGGTGTATCATAAAAGAAGAGTCTACTTTAACAGAACAACTCTGCAGAGGGAATGCCAAATCACACGCACTCCACTAAAAGGACTTACACAATGGCTAGGCGATTACCATACTATAAACTGCAATGGAAGAAAACAGATGACACATGGAGCATGTTTTCAGCCCTGTGACTGCTTCCACTGTGCAAAGGCTGTATGCCGTCCTGAGTTTCAGGCTGTAATCAACAAATATAGCAACATGTAAAACCCCAACTCCCAAAAAGTTGGGACGCTGTGTAAAATCTACATAAAAATAGAACTCAATGATTTGCAAATCTCATAAAAACATTTCAAATATTTAAAATGAGAAAATGTACTATTCAAGGAAAAAAAATGTCATTTTGAAACGGATGGCAACAACATGTCTCACAAAAGTTGGGACAGGGCAACAAAGAACTGTGGTACATAAGTTATACTAACAAGGAAGAGCTGGAATAACGTTTTGCAACCATTAAAGTGGATGTAAACCCGATTTTTTTTATTTTTTTTATGTCACAATGTAGACTATAACATTTCCTATCATCTATGCCCAGTCTTGCCACACAGAGTTAATCCAGCTCTGAGCAATCCTCTTTTATTGTTCAGTCAAATAAAAATAAATTACAGAGAATCACCTTAGTCCGTTCCGCCCCCTTGCTGTGAGGGACAGGTTATTTACATATCTCATGCATTAGCCCCCCCTCCAATCACAGTCCTCCCTGCAGTTATGCACCCCCCTTCAATAACAGTACTCTGTGCATAGTGCCAATTTCCTCATGCTTCAGCAAGAGGTGAGCTCTGTCATGGACCGCAGTATAGTTAGCAGCCTGTATGTCCTGTGTATTCTGACATTTCTCCAGAGCGGCCGACAATGTCAGCCTATTAGCTTTGGAGAAATGTCAGAATACACAGGACATACAGGCTGCCAACTATACTGCGGTCCGTGACAGAGCTCACCTCTTGCTCTGATGGCGGCCCGCTCGACAACAGGCCACGGACCGGTACTGGTCCGCGGCCCGGAGGTTGATGACCCCTGACATAAGGGACACTTTTCAGAAGAGTATTTTTGAATGTGAATGTTTGGCGAATATCCCAAGCTACCAAGTACGTCATATTAAGAAAGGCCATGATTTGGCAGTTTTTAAATGAAATGCCATTTTTTACAGCTGCATGCCTCTACCATTAGGCTTTATTTAATACAATTCACTGGGGCCATTACATAGATTTTATTTTATACATAAATAATGACTTCTTACCTCAGAATCTACAAAATGCCTTTGATAGTAATAGAAGCCTCTCCTACAAAGATTACAGTGACCGAGAGCAGACCTCAAAAAATGTTTTCTGAAGACTTGGTGCCACGTGTCCTTGATCTGCAAAAGTTGGGATGTTTTATGCGTTAACTTTGTAATTATTAAATATTAAACAGAAAAGAGCACATGAGAAACAAAAAAAAAACATAAAAAAGTTAGCTGTGTTAAAAGCATCAGCAACCTAAAGAAAAAAGGGTGGTTATTTCACATACTTTGATACAATTATTATTTATTTTGCAAAAAAGGTACAAGAAGGGAATGTAAATACTGTATGCATATGCAAGGGGTAGATGCAATTGAAAAAGTTGTGTGAGCATAGAAGCCTTTGGATTGTCTCCTAGTAAAGTGGCATAACAAGGACCACAGGAAGTCTCCTTACCCTTGCCTTTCATAGGATCACTGCCTGGGTAGTTCTAGGAACTAACTAGGAAGATATGCTCCCAGATCCACTGCAGCCAAGCACAGTGGAGTATCAAATTCCAAGGCTAATAGACCATATCAAGCCTTGAACTGGAAGGACACCAGAAGACACCACCTCTTTCCCCTGCAGTGCCTATGTGTCCTAGAAATGGCAACCACAGTGCCCAGGACAAAATGCCACTCCATCCCCTAAAGTGGACATTGCATGGAAGCAGACATGACCACACTTTCCACAGCATGGAACGTGGCCTGAAGAATCTTGCACACACATCTTTCTCTGGTATATGCCCTTCACTGGCAATGAAGAAGGCTCCAGGATAGCTACACCAATAAAAATGTAAAGTAATTTAGAGGCTCAGAGCCTAAAAACAGGGAAAAATAGGATTTTTGTACTCACCGTAAAATCCATTTCTCTGACTTCATGGACGGACACAGCAGCAATTGACCTTAGGGTATTATATCCTTCCTTCCAGGAGAGACTAGGGAGGAAAAAAAGCACTGCAAGTGTTAACACTTCTCAGTGTAGCTCCTCCAAGGGGGCGGGGCCCCCGGGTATATCCCTCACTCTGCCTCAGCAGAACCAGTTTGTAACAAGCAGTACTAACAAAGGAGGGGAAGGTGCTGTGTCCATCCATGAACTCAGAGAAATGGATTTTACGGTGAGTCCAAAAATCCTATTTTCTCTTCTGTTCATGGACGGACACAGCAGCAATTGACCTTAGGGACGTCCCCAAGCAGTGTCAAAAAAATTCGAGGGGTGGGAAAAAACACAGCAAATTAAGCTTCACCCCAAACAAACCAGAGCTCCTCAACGGAAGAACTTCAACCTTACCCACTTGATATCCGCAGGCCGTCAAATGACATCCAAAACAGTGACCTGTTATCCCGGGTGGACATCATATGACGGCCTGGGCTTTGCGGGAGGATATCTCAATGATGCCTGAGGCATCATTGAGAAATAATTTTTTAGCGGCGGCGATCGTGCGCACCGTAAGAACCGGCGATTCCGCCGCTAGATCGTTCTTACAGGCTGCAGGAGGGGACATCCCCCCCTCCCGCCGCCATCCGGTGCTTCTCCGGTCTCTCCCGTCCCATCGGGAGCCCGGAGAGATGATCGCCATCCGCCGGATGTTTGCCATAGAGATGACTGTTGGCCAGATGGTCACCAGTCATCTGTATGATCGTCGGATGCCCTAGCGCGATGTGATGACATCGCGCCCGGGTCCCGTAAGTAAACAAACCGCAATTGCGGCTAGTTTGAATGAGATCTGCGATTTTTTTTTCACAATCTCATTCTTTCCAGCCTGGAGGAGAGATGCGATGTCTTATTGACCCCGCATCTCTCCTTAAAGAGGACCTGTCACACACATTCTTATTACAAGGGATGTTTACATTCCTTGTAATAGGAATAAAAGCGTTGGGGGAAAAAAAAAAAAAAAGTATAAAAAAATCAATCAATAAGAAAAAATAAATAATAATAATAAAAAAATTAAAATGTCCCTGTCCCCGGTAGCTCGCGCTCAGAAGCGTACGCACACGCAAGTCCCACCCCGTATGTAAACGTTGTTCAAACCACACATGTGAGGTGTCGCCGCGTGCGTTAGAGCGTGTGCAAAAATTCTAGCACTAGATCTCCTCTAACTCTTAACTGGTAACCTGTAAAAATGTTAAAGTGTCGCCTATGGAGATTTTTAAGTAACAAAGTTTGGCGCCATTCCATGAGTGTACGCAATTTTAAAGCACGACATGTTAGGTATCTAGTTACTCGGCGTAACATCATCTTTCATATTTTACCCAAAAATTGGGCTAACGTCACTGTTTTATTATTTTTTAATTTATGAAACCATTTTTTTTACAAAACTGTTTGAAAAATGATTGCGCAAATACGGTGCAAGATAAAAAGTTGCAATGACCGCCAATTTATTCCCTAGGGTGTCTGCTAAAAGAACATATATAATGTTTGGGGGTTCCAAGTAATTTTCTAGCAAAAGAATGATGATTTGTACATGTAGGAGAGAAGTGCCAGAATAGGCCCGGGAAGGAGGTGGGTTTTAAAGCCCTGTATTGAAGTGGCTAAACAGCCTGTAAAACCTTGCGGCCAAAGGAGGCATCTGCAGATGCACTCACATCGACCTTGTAAAACTTGAGAAGGCGTGGGTTGATGACCAGATCGCTGTCTTACACACCTATAAAACAGACGCTTGATGGCGGAAAGCCCAAAAGGTATCAATCGCCCTGGTCGAATGCGCCGTAACCAAAAAAGGAGACGCCCGCCACTTTAGGGCATAGGCCTGGAGCACGATCTGTCTGCTCCACCAGAAAATGGAGGCCAACGGAACCGTCAGACCTTTCTTAGGACCACTTACTGACACAAACAATGAGTCCGATCTCCGAAACGAAGCCGTAGCAGACAAGTACGCCCGTAGGGCTCGAACCACGTCCAAGTAAAGTAACGTGGCCTCCTTCCGCTGAGGACATAAGGATAGTAAAACAATGTCCTTCGTATAAAAAAGCCCTGCAAGACAAGGCCAAAAAACTCGTCTGAATGGCTACTAGGAAGACCACCTTCTGGAACAGAGGAATCTCCTAAATATCCTCAAACTGAGCCCTTTGAAGCACCGAGAGGACCGAATTCAAGTCCCGCCGAGGCAGTGGAGGACGCACAGGAGGGGCCACATGCCTGACCCCCTGTACAAACGTACGCACCAGGGAGTGCGTCACCAGCGGTCTCTGAAAATAACCAGCCAAGGCCGAAATCTGACCCATAACCGGACTTAAGGTGAGAGTTTGATCCACTCTCCGCTGTAGTAACAGCAGCATCCTGGACAGCACGCATGTGCGGGGGTGCCCTTCATCTCTGCATATGTAGAAATGTAGGCCTTTCGCGTACGATAGCAAATCCTACGTGAAGTAGACTTCCGTGCAAGCAGCATGGTAGAGATCACCGAGCCTGACAGGCCACGGTCCTTCAGCACCTGGCTCTCAACAGCCACGCTGTTAGAGCCAGCGACTGTAAAGCAGGGTGAAAGATCAGACCCTGCAATAGAAGATCTTCTCTCAGTGGTAGACGCCAAGGGACGTCTGCCACCAGACGCACCAGGTCCGCGTACCAGGAACGGCGAGGTCAATCTGGGGCGATCAGGATCGTTGGAATTTCCTCCGGCTTCCACTCTGCGCAGCAGGCGTGGAAGCTTCAGAGGAAGGAAAGCGTATATTAAACGATAGCGACCCCATGGAGCCACCAACGCGTTCGCCCACGGTCTCTTGACCAGGCCACGAATCGTGACACCCTCCGATTGAGACGGGACGCCAGAAGGTCCAAGTCTGGAGTGCCCCATATTTGGCACAGACTCTGAAACACCTCCGGGTGTAGTGACCATTCTTCTTGGTCTAGTGTTTGGCGACTTAGGTAGTCGTTTTGCCAATTCTGTACCCCCGGAATGTACACAGCCGACAGAGCCGGACAGACCTTTCGGCCCACCGAAGGATGGGCGCGACTTCTGTCGCTGCAACTGAGCTCCGTGTGCCTCCCTGATGAATGACGTACATCACGGCCGTGGTATTGTCAGACTGGATCCTGACCGGACGGTCCTGTAGACCCAGGGACCACTTGGCGAGGCACAACTCGATCGCTCTGAGCTCCAGCACATTGATTGGAAGGCAGGACTCCTCCTGAGTCCAGTGCCCCTGGGCTGACTGGGTACCCTAGACACCCCCCCCAGCTGGAGAGGCTGGCATTCGTCGTGACCACTGTCCAATGGCATGGCAGAAACGACTCCCCGGCCCGAAGCACCGGAGACGTCAGCCACCACACCAGGGAGGACTTGACCAGTCGACTCAACCGAATCTGGTAATCCAGAGACAAAGGGAGCTTGTCCCAATGTGACAGAATCTTCTTTTGTAACACACGGGTGTGGAATTGGGCATATGGGACTCCCTCGAAGGAGGCCACCATCAGACCCAGAACCCTCATGCAGAATCAAAGTGATGACCACTTCTGGGTCGTCAACCGCTGCACCGCAGACAGTAGTGTCTGAAGTTTTTTGGTGGGAGCAAAACTCTCGCCTCCGAGGAATCTAGGACTAACCCCAAGTATTCCAGTCGCTGAGATGGTACCAACACTGACTTCTGGACATTTCAGAAGCCAGCCGAATTCTCGGAGGGTCTGGCAGGTGATGGACACATCCTCTTCTAACTCTGAGCTTGAGGAAGTTCTCAGGAGAAAGTTGTCCAGGTATCCTATGATAGCAATCCCGTGCTGCCTCAGCAGGGCTAGAATCGGGGCGAGCACCTTGGTGAAAACCCTTGGTGCTGAAGCCAGTCCGAGCGGGAGGGCCACAAATTGAAAGTGGTCCTCTTTGATCGCAAAGCGCAGAAATCTCTGGTGCTTTGTGTATATGGGAACATGCAGGTATGCGTCCATGATGTCCAAGGACGCCATAAAGTCACCCTGATGGAGCGCTGCCACTACTGAGCGAATTGACTCCATTCTGAATTTTTGCACTTAGACAAAAACAATTGAGGGCCTTGAGGTCCGGGATTGGACGGACCCCTTCCTTCCTGGGGACTACAAACAGATTGGAGTAAAACCCCCGAAACCGTTCCATCGAGGGAACCGGCACAATCACTCCCCTGGCCAGTAGATCCTGGACAGCCCCTGACAGATCCTTCCGGCGAACCGGAGGATGTTGGAGGTTTGAAGGAAAAATCTGTTTGGTGGACAAGAGAGAAACTATCTTGTACCCCGAGAAAACTACCTCGCAAACCCCACGGTCGGAAAGAAGAGACCTCCACCGAGCCTCAAAGTCGGGAAGCCAGCCCCCCACCCGAGACACTGGCGGGGCCGACCTTCATGCGGAAGCAGGTTTGTCCGCAGGCTTGTTAGGCTTGTAGTACCAGATGCGCCTCGCGGTACCAGGTGCGCTTCTGCCCTGCAGCGGGCGCCTTAGCACCTTGAAAACGTTTTCCTGCCGCACTTGGCGGGCGAAAAAAACCGCTTGGGGGTTGTAAAGGAGGGACCTTGCTTACGGCGAGGTTCCTTACCCTTGGTACATCAAAAAACGTTCTGCAGCCGATCCCATTCCTTGTAAAATTCTTTGTCCCAGGTATGTAACACAAGGAAACACTGTTTTTTTCGCTGCGGGGCGGCTTGCGGAACCCCAAAAAGGGACCGGCATCTCTGATGTCTCTCCCATCCTCAAAATTTATGAGTATCCCGCACCACAGTGATAAAAGCTCCACCAAAACGCCTCAAGCACTGACCCTGAGCAGAGTCATCCTCACAGACCGTGTGGGCTAAGCCTGCATATCTGACATGACAGAACCAGAACGAGCAGCAGTGGTATGGTTCCGTGTCAGAGCCATCCCCAAAAGCAGGCGCAGGGAGTGTTTTTTTTTTACCCCTTCTGGCCACTTGTCACTTCAATCCCGGCGAAAAACCGCTACACAGACCGCAGGGGCACTAAGGGTTAATTCAGGCAAGGTTGGGGTAGAAGCTTCTGGAACAGACTCCAGGCTGCCCACCGTTTATTCCTCCT
This sequence comes from Rana kukunoris, assembly GCA_029574335.1. NCBI lineage: Eukaryota > Metazoa > Chordata > Amphibia > Anura > Ranidae > Rana > Rana kukunoris. The sequence goes on from CM056052.1 coordinate 213,639,575, forward strand.
CCCAGCTGCAAAATAGAGAGCAGGGGACCCTCGGGAACTCACGACCCGACCCATTTGTGGCTGTAGCTGAAGCGCTGAGAAGGCAGGCTGCGCTGTCCCTCAGGCACAAGAGGCCAAGACTGTGTCCAAGATGGTCGCCGTATGTAAAAAAAACAGCATGTGGCCACAAGAAAATGGCCACCGATATTACAGGCTGCGACCGTGGCAAAATGGCGGCCATTCGTGAGGTAAAAAAACACTGTGACCATTCACAAACACAACGCAGCAGCAGCAGCCCCCCCCCCCCCTCAACACAAACAACACCTCACAGCACACGGTCCCTGGTAGTGACAGAAAGCAAGATAGCACCCAGGAGAGCAAGCCTCGATAACGTTTGAAGAGCCAAGTTAACCTGTCTAAACAGGAGGAAACACAAATGATTTTGCCGTCCCATGAAGCCTCCTTTTTAAGGCTGGGTTCACATTTCTGACAGATGCAGCCTCGCAGCAGGAGTCTGGTGTGTCCCTTTTATCCGTTTCAGGGACGAATCTGGATTTTTTTTTTCCCGCTCAAATTCGGCCCGGTAAGCCTCTGCCCTCAGCCGCAACGGAGATACGTGAACTAGCTCCATAGAGGGCCAGTTGCAGTCTCCTGTCAGCAAATTGGATTCGGCGGGGAAACCGCATCCAATTCGCATAGGTGTGAACTCAGCCTAAAACTTTTGGAAGAAATATCTCCTGTGCCCTCCGGCACAGTCCTGAAACCAGACTCTGGAAAAAAGTACATTCTACTTGGGTTAAAGGAACACTAATGGTTCGTTTTTTTATTAGATCAATTGATTGCTGTAAGCTAGAGCATTTTTTTTTTTTTTTAAAGTGTATTTTGTGCGTGAACTCGCCCTACCTGCTCCTCTTGGGAGCCCAACTGGGGCCCAACGGGACCCCAATGGGGCAGAGGGACTCCCCCTATGAGGGAGTGAGGGGGCCTAGCCCACCCAGCCAGCCCCGTAGGTCCTTCGCCTCTCTTTATTTTAAGAGACCGCATGGCCAAAGTGCATGTGTTTTAAACCAATTTCGTGTGCGTGCAAGTGTGGTGGTTTTTGTGGGGGGGGGGTGGGCGTACTAAGCACAGGCGTACCTTGCATAGCACACCCACCAGGACCTGGGCTGAGACCACCAAACTCAATTCACATGTAGCCGAGACCGGGATCCGAACCCTTGGCTGCAGAGGTGAATGGCTTGTCAGCGCAGTGCCAATCACGTTGAGCCACCACAGCTCCCTAAGCTAGAGCATTTAAATATCACTTACCTCGTTTTTCCTTTTGACCTCCAAAATACAGTAATCCAGGTTTGAAAATGCCATTTCCTGTCTCTCCTCTTCTTGCTTTCCACCAGCATCTGAGCCGTTTTTGCATGGTGGAAAGCAGAATATGCTTACCCCCTCCCTATGACTACAGCCCTGCGTGAAGATGCTCTCTTATCCCTCACAGGCATGGAGGCCAAGCCTAATGGGAACTGTATTTCCCATTAGGCCGTGATGTAGCAAGAATGAATGCGCACCGCAAACCAGGAAGTCAGTGAGAAGATTCAGGAGTGACGGAGGTGAATAAAACAGCTCGATTTCAACAGGTATCAAACTAGTTATAATGCAAAACATTACTTTTTACTTTATCAGCTACTGTCAGACTTTAATTTAAGAGGAAAATATTTTTGTCTTTACAACCCCTTTAAGCCATTCTTTGAGAAGAAAATTCCTTGCTGGCGAAGCCCGTGCCTCCCATATCAGTATCCCTATCCCACACACACACGTGACAGAGAATATATATTTTATAATTAAATATTTTTTATTTATATTTCTCTAGGTGTAATGTATTTATTTGGTACTCACCAAGACCGGGTCAACTTCAACTCCCCGCGTTTCTAGATTCTTTCTGACTGTAGTGACTTCATCACTGGCAAGATATGCAGGATGATCTTCATTAACCTTTAGCATCTTTTCAAGCTCATTTTGCGTTTCATTTCGTATGTTCTACATCAAGAAAACATACAAGTCCATATAAAACATATAAAAAGCTCCACTATATTTAAAAAAAAAAAAAAAAAAGTTCATTAGAACTTGCCTGCTCTGGAGTACGAGATATCCAAGAAATCCATCGCTCTTTCCAGCCCGGGCCAACCATATCTCGTATGACAGATTCAGCTGAAAAATGGAAACCCAGCATTAGCTGTATAATCTGCTGTTAATTAGTCACAACAGAAAGTTATCAGAAGACTAATGGCGACATAGGCAAATCTATCAAGTAGTAGGAGGGCAAAGGAGAAGAAAAATTAAAGTATAAATATACACCAAAATATATAATACACTGCTCTATACATGTTCTATACTCCAGTATGCACCATACACTATATTCCCTACTACCAACGAATGCCCCTTCTCTAAGTTGCCAAGCACAAGACATGCAAAGTCTTACATTTAAAAAACATACATTGGGGAAAATAAAGATTTGATCCCCTGCAGATTTTGTAAGTTTTCACACTTACAAAGAAATGTAGGGTCTATAATTGTTATCATAGGTGTATTTTAAATAGAGACAGACAGGGGCGGACTGACAACTCATGGGGCCCCCGGGCTTACAGATGGCCACCACGCCAGGAGGCAGTGCAGATAAAATCTCAGGATTTTCACATCAGAAGCATGTCGGTTTCGGACACATCAGGGACAGATGTAAAGAAAAAAAAAAAAAACATTTATTACATATAGATAGATCTTGCTTAAAAATTTTTTTTGCATAAAACACAGGGCGACTACAACTGTGAATGCCAATATAGCAGTGTACCAACGTCCTGATAATTTGTAACTAGGAATAGAACTGGGCAAATAAAGGTGGACTTTAGACGGTACAGGTAGATATAGTAAAAATACTATGGGTATGTTTATTCATAAAAATAGAAAATTTACAGAACAAGAAATAAACAATACTTCGTGAACATGATACTCATAACGGCATATTATTCACAGTGCATACATAGGAGAAGTTTCATACAAGTTCGTACTAGTGCATGTATGTTACTAAAATAGAAATCATACAGCACAATGCTTGGTGCGACACTGACACCATATACTCCTGTGGGCTTCCGTTCGGACCGGTTTTCCAGGCTCTGTTTGATATTAAGCCTACAAGCTATACAGATTCGCTGGCTATCAATCCTGGTTTCGACATTGGGACCTTTTGTGGAGTATTTCTTGTCGCCCTATATAAATCGTTTTTTACCTTTATACCTTTATGCACCAGCCCAAAACTTTCTACATGTATATATTTTGATGTTGAAAATTACCTGTCAAGGCGGGCAAGGTAACATCACTATATATGCCACATTACTACTGTCGATGGTTTGTTTTAAACACTCCTGCTGAGACTTATTGGACTCACCGTTATACTCCTGAGGAAGTGTTTTTTCAACGCGAAACATGTTGAGTAATCCCCATCCCTCCGCATATTCAACGCAGCTCTAAGGATCTATAAGTTTGTGTTATATTATTTCTGGTGCTGTATGATTTCTATTTTAGTAACATACATGCACTAGTACGAACTTGTATGAAACTTCTCCTATGTATGCACTGTGAATAATATGCCATTATTATAAGTATCATGTTCACAAAGTATTGTTTATTATTTCTTGTTCTGTAAATTTTCTATTTTTATGAACAAACATACCCATAGTATTTTTTTTTACTATATCTACCTGTACCGTCTAAAGTCCACCTTTATTAGCCCAGTTCTATTCCTAGTTATAGATTTTTACATACTGTCCCTGGTTTTACTGAGCCTGGCAACCCTGATGGGGCCCCCTAGTGGGATAGGGTCCTCGGGCAGTGCCCAAGTGACTCAATAGTCAGTCCGCCCCTGGAGACAGAATATCAACCACAAACCCAGTAAAAAAAAAAAAAAAGATTCAAAATTGTATAAATTCAAATTGAGTTGCAGTTCAGTGAATAAAATAAGTATTTGATCCCCAAGCAAAACATTGGGACTTGGTGAAGAAACACTTGCTGGCAAACACAGGAGGTAGGATTTTTTTTTTTTTTTTGTAGTTAGTGACCAGGTTTGCACATCTCAAAAGGGATTTTGGTCCACTCTTCTTTATCAACTCTAAATCTTTTAGGTTTCTTGGCTGTCACTTGGCAACTCAAAGTTTCAGCTCACTCCATACATTTTATATGGGATTAGGTCTGGAGACTGGCTAGGCCACCAACGTGCTTCTTCTTGAGCCACGCCTTTGTTGCCTTGGCAGTATATTTCAAGTTATTGTCATGCTGGTAGACCCATCTACAACCCATCTTCAGTATTCTGAAGGTTCTCATCCAATATTTTACAATACATGGCCCCATTCATTGGCCCCTCAATGCAGCCTGTACCTTTAGCAGAGAAACAACCCCAAAACAGAATGTTTCCACCTCCATGCTTGACTGAAGGGATGGTGTTCTTGGGGTAATTTTTCTTCCTCCACACGCGGCAAATCAAGTTAATACCAAAGAGCTCAATTTTGGCTTCATCTGACCACAGCACTTTCTCCCAATCATTCTCTGAATCATTTAGATGTTCATTGGAAACTACAGACGGGCCTGTACATGTGCCCTCTTGAGTAGGGGGCCTTACAGGGGCTGCAGGATTTCAATCCATGATGGTGTATTGGGTTACCAATAGTTTGTTTGGCGACTGTGGTCCCAACTGCCTTGAGATTTTTCACAAGCTCCTCCCGTGTAGTTCTGGGCTGATCCCTCACTTTTCTCATGATCATCCTTACCTCATGAGGCGAAATCTTGGATGGAGCTCCAGACCGAGGGAGAATGATGGTTATTTTTTATTTCTTCCATTTGCAAATAACTCTCTCAGTTGTCTCCTCCTCACCAAGCTTCTTACCGGTGGTCTTGCAGGTCTACAATCTTGTCCCCAATGCTTTTTGACAGCTCTTTGGTCTTGCCCATGATGGTTGGGTTTGAATGGCAGGAAGAGATTCTGTAAACAGGTGTCTTTTATACACATAACAAGTTGTTAGGAGCACCTTCTTAAACTGACCAGACTAATCTGTATACCACATGAGAACATACTGTAGTCAGTCTGTGGGAGCCAGAATTACTGTTGGTTGGTAGGGGATCAAAATACTTTTTACTCACGGAACTGCAACTCAATTTGTAACATGTGCTTTTTCTGGATTTTTGGTTGATATTCTGTTTTCTGGTGTCCGTTTAACCATGTGCTTACTGGGCACCTAAACCCCCTCTCCTGCCCATACCAATTTTCAGCGCTCTCACTCTTTGAATGATAGTTGCACGGTCATACTAAACTGGACCCAAATGAATTTTTATCATTTCCCCCCACCCCCCACAAATAGAACTTTCTTTTGGTGGCATTTGATCACCTGTTTTTTTTTTTTTTTGTTAAAAAAAATAAAAAGGTCAGAATTAAAATAAAAAAATACAATACCGTTTTATATTTTGTTATAACATTTTGCAATGTAATTGCGGGTGATTTCTCTCCTTCACTGATGTCTCGGTGACTCTGATCAGAAGGCGTGTGGGGTGCATGCAAAGGGGAGGACGTCTATTGACGTTCTCCCAGCAATTGGGGTCTGCGCTGTAGCCGTCATCCGGCTATAGCACGGGCCTCTAGTGGTTAAAATACACCTCTATCATAACAATTATAGGCCCTTCATTTCTTTGTAAGTGGGCAAACTTACAAAATCTGCATGGGATCAAATAACTTTCCCCCACTGTATGCTGGCATTTTTTCTTATATCTGGCCATGCTTAAAGGGGTTGTAAAGGTACAAGTTTTTTTACCTTCATGCATCCTATGCATGAAGGTAAAAAAACATCTAGCAGCACCAGCCCCCCCCGAGCCCCCGTTGTACTTACCTGACCGTTCGAATCTCCCGGGCGCGTCCACGTCGTCCTCTTCGGTTCCCAGCCTGGCCGTTGATTGGCTAGGCTGGGCGGATTGATAGCAGCGCAGCCATTGTCTAGCGCTGCTGTCAATCAGGGCGGATGACGCGGCGCGCTGGGGGGCGGAGCCGAGTGATACAGTCGGCGGCTATGGCCGCCGCTGTATCACGGGGGCGCGCTCGCAAAAGCTTTCCTCCATGCGAGCGCCCTCGCATGAAGAGGGAAAGCTTTTGCGAGGAGGAGCCCAGACAGCCGCCGAGGGAAAAACGAACTGCACAGTGGAGGTAAGTATCACATGTTTGTTATTTTTTTTTAACAAAATCCCTGACTTTAGTGTCCCTTTAATATTTTTATATGCATGTATTATATATACACATACACACACGCACTCACTCATTTCAAGAATAATAAAAGAACCATTTTATTAACCATATTATGAAACTACTTACTATCTTTTAAGCGGCTTAGTAAGGTATCCTCCATAAAATGGATTGCAGCATCCCACTGTTGCTTGTCAGAAATGGAACGGTCCTCTAAAGCATTGTGCTGAATTACTCGCTATGCAAAAATATAATTATTATTAATTTGAGATTATATATATATAATCATACATATACACACATGGTATCTCACACAAGTGAGTACACCACTCATATTTTATTATATCTTTTCATGTGACAACACTGAAGAAATTACACTTTGCTACACAAGGTAAAGTAGTGGGTGTACAGCTTGTATAACAGTGTAAATTGCCCCTCAAAATAACCCGCACAGCCTTTAACGTTTAAACCGCTGGCAACAAAAGGGAGTATAACCCTTAAGTGAAAATGTCCAAATTGGGCACAATTAAGCCATTTTCCCTCCCCAGTGTCATGTGACTTAGTGTGACTAACAAGGTCTCAAATATGAATGGGGAGCAGGTGTGTTAAATTTGGTGTTATCGCTCTCACACTGGTCACTGGTAGTTCAACATGGCACCTCATTGCATAGAACTCAGAGGATCTGAAAAAAAAGAATTGTTGCTCTACATAAAAGATGGCCTAGGCTATAAAAAGATTGGCAAGACCCTGAAACTGAGCTGCAGCACAGTGGCCAAGACCATACAGTGGTTTACAGGACAGGTTCCACTCAGAACAGGCCTCACCATGGGTGACCAAAGAAGTTGAGTGCACCTGCTTAGTGTCATATCCAGAGCTTGTCTTTGGGAAATAGACGAATGAGTCCTGCTAGCACGGCTGTTGAGGTTGAAGGGGTGGGGGGGGGGGTTCAGACTGTCAGTGCTCAGACCATACGCTGCACACTGCATCAAATTGGTCTGCATGGCTGTCGTCCCAGAGGGAAGCCTCTCTAAAGATGACGCACAAGAAAGCCTGCAAACAGTTTGATGAAGACAAGCAGGCTAAGGACATGGATTATCGAAACCATGTCCCGTGGTCTGATGAGACCAAGATAAACGTATTTGGTTGAGATGGTGTCAAGCGTGTGTGGTGGAAACCAGGTGAGGAGTACAGTCAAGCATGGTGGTGGGAGTGTCGTGGTGTTGGACTGCATGAGTGCTGCCGTCACTGGGAAGCTACAGTTCACCGAGAGTACCATGAATCTCAACATGCACTGTGACATACTGAAGCAGAGCATCATCCCCTCCTTTTAAAAGACTGGACAGTATTCCAACATAACAACCCCAAACATACCTCCAAGATGACCACTGCCTTTCTAAAGAAGCTGAGGGTAAAGGTGATGGACTGGCCAAGCATGTCTCCAGACCTATTGAGCATCTATGGAGCATCATCCAACGGAAGGTGAAGGAGCGCAAGGTCTCCAACATCCACCAGCTCCGTGATGTCATAATGGAGGAGTGGAAGATGACTCCAGTGGCAACCTGTGAAGCTCTGGTTAACTCCATGCCCAAGAGGGTTAAGGCAGTGCTGGAAATTTATGGTGGCCACACAAACTATTGACACTTTGGGTCCAATTTAGACATTTTCACTTAGGGGTGTACTCACTTTTGTTGCCAGCGATTTAGACATTAATGGCTGTGTTATTTTGAAGGGAAAGCAAATTTACACCGTTATAAATCTGTACACTCACTACTTTACATTGTACCAAAAGCGGTAACCCCAAGCCACACTCGGGATTGCATCACAGTATCCTGGTAAAGTTACTTACCTTGTCCCCAGAATCCTGCGATGTACTCCCACTGTTTCTGCCCCCCCGATGCATCACTGTGCCAGGTGTCCTTTCCGTGCGAGCGTCGTGAGGCATGGGGGCGGAGCAGGGCGGCAAATTCAAGAAAGTGAAAAAATACAGCACACACACACACAATACACTGTAAAATTACATTAATGTATCAAATAATTTCACCTCCCTTTTGTCCCTAGTGCTGCAGTTTTATATTATATATACTGTTCTTTTTCCTTGGAAACTAGAGAACGTTCATGGTATCCAAAAAGTGTCCCTCTACGTCAAAAGCAGTTTTAGACGAGCTTGAAAACAGAGATAGTAACTTATAATCACTTGCAGAATTGAGCGATAGTGATTCGTGGGGAAATTCAACATCAGACACTGAAAAAGTGACGACAGCGACAATTGTGCAAATTTCAGTGTTTTTGATTTGATTACATTATTAAATAAATGTTATTGTATTATTTATAGTTATTTATTATATTATAATTTATGATTTTGTGTTTCAAAATTTATCATACCCGGGATGGCTACTAAACTCTGCTTTGGACAGATTTAAGGGAGTTATTCCTAAGAATAAACAGGCCTACAACATAAAATGCCAAATATCTATGCGAAACAATGTACCGCTTTGAACTTCAAAAATCTGACATAATCATACTGTCAGGCAGGTAATGGATAGAGAGCTGTGTTCAGTTATGTTTTTATATCAGAGTGGAGTTCAGCTTTCTGAACTCAACCAAAGACAGATAGTGCTTATTAGACATGTGCAGACTGGAATATTTAGTTTTTTCGTTTTCGTTTGGAAAAGAAATGTATTTAGTTACTCCCGAAAATCGTTTTGATTTATTTCGTTTTTCGTTGGGGAATAGCTTTCGTCCGAAAATCCAATAATACTTGGTTTCTGTCCAATGGTCAAAAGAATATTCGACGGAACGTCGAATCTTTACGTCGAATCGTACATTTCCATTCGAATATTCCGCCTACAAGAATTCTAATGTTGTATGACTAGTAATAATGTCGAATCTATTTTCTCATAAATTGAAATCTAATCTCTGTAATGTCGATCTATTATTTCTATAGTGTTGAATCTTTTCTCTATAATGTCAAATTTTTTCCCTATAATGTCAATTTCTTTCCCTTTTTTTCCCTATAATGTCAAATTTTTTCCCTATAATGTCAATTTCTTTCCCTTTTTTTCCCTATAATGTCAAATTTTTTCCTATAATGTCAAATTTTTTCCCTATAATGTAAATTTTTTTTCCCTATAATGTAAATTTTTTTTCCCTATGTCGAATCTTTTCCCTATAATGTCGAATCTTTTCCCTATAATGTCGAATCTTTTCCCTATAATGTCGAATCTTTTCCCTATAATGTCGAATCTTTTCCCTATAATGTCGAATCTTTTCCCTATAATGTCGAATCTTTTCCCTATAATGTCGAATCTTTTCCCTATAATGTCGAATCTTTTCCCTATAATGTCGAATCTTTTCCCTATAATGTCGAATCTTTTTCCTATAATGTCGAATCTCTCTATATCCAATTTTTACCGCAACGAAAATAAAAGCATTTTTTTATGTCAGATCTTTCGGTTTTCGTTTCTTGCGCTTTCGTTATCGTTTGTTAAAACGATAACGAAAAAACAGATTTTCGGACGAAAATGCATTCTAACGAAAACGAATGCACATGTCTAGTGCTTATGTGAAGAGCACTTCTGATTAGGAATAGGGAAGACCAGGAAGTCTGCATGGAGCTGCACTAATCACAGGCAGGGAGACATTCTCTGCAGCCGAGCATTGAGACAATGTCTTCCTGCCTGTGATTAGCACAGCGCGGTGCAGACTTCCTGGTGGGCTCTGCACATGGACTGTGGGAACACGCCGCAGTTTATCCCCAATTATGAATGTATCAGATCTTGCATACTTCCATCATCTCTACTCATATTTAGAAAGGAAATGATCTGAAAGCAGTTTTTACATGCAATATCACTCAATGTCAAGTGTACTGTGTGAAATATTAGGGTATAGATGTGATGAAAGTCAGAGCACGAGCCCAGCACTAAATAAGCAGAGCATGAAATAAGCAGTACAGAGCATGAGCCAAGTAGTAAAAACGTGGACTTCTTATAAAGGTAGCGAATGCAAGCTTAATTGTTTCGCTAGCCACACCCACTCTCCCCCCGTAAATTATTATTATTATTTTTTTTAATATAAAGCAAAAAACTATAGGGATAAGTATTACTAGCGGTATAAAGGCTAAAGGCAAGCGCAAAACAAAAAAATAATAATAAAAAAAACACGACAGCAAGAAACTGTTCACCACATAAAAAAGGAGGGGGGGGGTGGGAGATGGGACACAGTTGATTATATAACAGATCAAAAGTCAACATCAAGATGGAACCCACCAAACTGTCCTCTGCTTGCTCATTCCATTTATGTCTCTTGATGCTCTCCTCTTTCACCGCTTCTTTTAGCTTGTCAAAAATGTCATCATGTTCCTTGCCTTTCTGCTCTGTCATAAATCGAGAGAACTCCTCTTGAAGGGTTTCCCAAGCCACCTAGATATAAAAATACCGTTATTTAAAAAGTCAACAGTACATTCATTTTCAAAGTGACAAATGAGGAAAAGAACCAGGATTTTTCTACCATCGGCTAAGATGTATGCTATGGTCACTTACAGATTCTTATTAGTGGCTTTTTTTTTTTTTTTTAATCACTCACACGGGGGACAAAGGTTTAGCACTGATAGTATGACAATATAAACGTTATTTGAGCAGCAGGAGTTGCAGGGGGCGGGCACTGTTACGAGCTGACAGGCAGGGAGGGAGGGGGGAGAGGATGGGGTAGTGCAGAGACGAGAGCAGCGGATGATGGAGACATGTAAACTGACCACGGTGTCAGGGCTCAGCATCCATGGTATACTGTGGTCAGTTTACAAAGGGGAAGGCAGAAACTGGTAGAATCAGACAGATATTTCCGGTGTTACACGAAGGTCAAATGACACAGCACAAGCACTGTGCTGTATAACATGCTTTGAAGAAACATGATATTTGGGGGGGGGGGGTTGGTTAACAAATGCTTTAACTGAACAAGCTGAAGATAAAACAGGAACAGCTGCTCCATATTCTGGACATTTTAGTAGCTTTCCTTTCTGTAAAATGTACCAGGTCATAAATCATGTAGATTGGTGCACACCTCTAACTGTAACCATCTTACTTCACTTAGCATAATACCTTTGGTCAGTGAGGAGAGGTATGAAAGATCTGAATGGTTGTATTGCAATGGCCTTTTTTAGTGATTTTTATAGCATATATGTAGAAATATATTAGATCTAGCTACTTTTGTTTCTGGAGAGGTGTTGCTGCCACCAATTTCAAAATTACCTATTTTTTTATTATAACTGGTACATTTTCTCAGTTTAAACATTTGATATATTTTCCATTGTGAATAAAAAAAGGATTTTTAATAAACAGCTTACCTGTAAAATCCTTTTCTTGAAGTACATCACGGGACACAGAGCGCATAGCCATTACACTTGGGTTATATGGGTACCTTCAGGTGATGGACACTGGTGTAATCAATTTCACAGGAAGTTTCCTCCCTATATAACCCCCTCCCACTGGGAGTGCTTCAGTTTTGTAGCAAGCAATTCTCCCGAGGTTACACAATGTTCCCCAAAAGAGGGGTGGGAGCTCTGTGTCCCGTGATGTACTTCAAGAAAAGGATTTTACAGGTAAGCTGTTTATTAAAAATCCTTTTTTCTTTATCGTACATCACGGGACACAGAGCGCATAGCCATTACACTTGGGATGTCCTAAAGCAATGCTCTATGAAGGGAGGGAGACCGTAAGGCCAAAAATAGCCAAATAAAAACTTATCAGGAAGTAAAGTAACTCTACCAACAGAAAAAAAGGGGCGTGACCCGGACCAGAGGATTCTATACTGCTGCCCATAGGACCGCCTGCCCAAAAGCTGCGTCCGTACCCTTTGCAACGTCCAACTTATAAAATTTAGTAAACGTATGTACGGAAGACCAGGTTGCCGCCTTGCAAACCTGTGCCATAGAGATCTGATGGTGTGCCGCCCAGGAGGCACTCATGGCCCTCGTAGAATGGGCTTTAACTGATAAGGGAGGTGGAACGCGCTTCAGACCATAGGCCTGAAAAATCAGCTGCTTAATCCACCTAGCCAAGGAAGACTTGGCAGCCGGCTGACCCTTCTTGGGGCCATCCGGAAGAACAAAAAAAGGGATTTTTAAATACAGCTTACCTGTAAAATCCTTTTCTTGGAGTACATCACGGGACACAGAGCGGCATATTCATTACTATATGGGTTATATGGAGTACCTTCAGGTGTGGACACTGGCAATCTCAAACAGGAAGTCCCCTCCCTATATAACCCCCTCCCCTAGAGGGAGTCCCTCAGTTTTGTAGCAAGCAGTATGCCTCCCAAAAATGTTCCTCAAAAGAGGGGTGGGAGCTCTGTGTCCCGTGATGTACTCCAAGAAAAGGATTTTACAGGTAAGCTGTATTTAAAAATCCCTTTTTCTTTCTCGTACATCACGGGACACAGAGCGGCATATTCATTACTATATGGGATGTCCGAAAGCGGTGCTTTAATGAGGGGAGGGAGACATCTTCTCAAAGAGATTTAATTTAGAGGTATACTCAAATAATAATAATAATAATAAATCCAACTTAGTCAAGAAAAACTTTTTTTTTTTTTTTTTCTTTTTTTACAACCAAGGGTGCCCCCGATCCCGAGGATCTTAAACCGCAGCCTGTAGTACTGCCTGCCCAAAGGCTGAATCCGCATTCCTTCTCACGTCTAGTTGATAAAACCTTGTAAACGTGTGGACTGATGACCACGTCGCCGCCTTGCATATCTGAGCCATAGAGATCTGATGGTGTGCTGCCCAGGAGGCGCCCATGGCCCTGGTAGAATGGGCCTTTACCGACAAAGGAGGAGGCAACCTCTTCAAACCGTAGGCCTGAATGATTAATTGTCTAATCCATCTCGAGATGGTGGAATTTGCAGCTGCCTGCCCCTTCTTGGGGCCATCTGGTAGAACGAACAACACATCTGTTTTCCGGATCTTTTCTGTAGCTTTAAGATAGGCCTTCATGGCCCGGACAATATCCAAGGTATGCAGCAACCCCTCCTTTCTAGATGTGGGTTTCGGAAAGAAGGATGGAAGTACCAAATCCTGGTTCAAGTGAAAATTGGATATAACCTTTGGTAGAAAGGCAGGATGGGGCCGGAGAACTGCCCTGTCCTTATGTAGAATGAGATATGGTTCCTTACACGATAAGGCTGCCAACTCTGACACTCTCCTGGCCGAAACTATGGCGACCAAGAATACCAACTTTCTTGTCAGTAAAACTAAAGGAATCTCAGCCAACGGCTCAAAGGGTTGTTTCTGTAGAGTGGACAGGACAAGATTTAAGTCCCATGGACAAATTGGTGACTTGACAGGAGGATTAATACGCAAGACCCCCTGTATGAAGGTCTTTACCAGCGAGTGGGTGGCCAGCGGCCTCTGAAACCACACTGACAGAGCTGAAATCTGTCCCTTGATTGTGCTTAAAGCCAGGCCTTTATCCACTCCTAGCTGGAGAAAACCTAACACCCTATCAATGGTATATTTGCGGGAATTCCATCTTTTGGATTCACACCAGCCTACGTAGTTCCTCCACACCCTGTAATAAATCACCCTGGAGGCCGGCTTTCTAGCCCTAATCAGGGTAGGAATTACCTGCCTAGACAGACCTCTACCCCTGAGAATCAGGGATTCAGCCTCCAGGCCGTCAAATTTAGACGCTGTAATGTAGGGTGGAGGATCGGGCCTTGTGAGAGTAGGTCTGGTCGTAGAGGAAGAGTCCAAGGGTCTCCCACTGCCATCCTTAGGACTAGTGAGTACCATGTCCTCCGGGGCCAAGCTGGAGCTACTAGAATGACTGGCTTGTGCTCCACTCTGATCCTGCGCAACAGGCGCGGAAGTAACTGTAGCGGAGGGAATGCATATAGAAGTTTGAATTGATGCCAAGGGCAAACCAACGCATTGGTTCCGCAGGCCATAGGGTCCCTCGCTCGAGACACGAACCTGTCTAGTTTCTTGTTGAACCTGGATGCCATTATATCTACGTCTGGCATTCCCCACTTCTGGCAGATTGTCTGAAAGACCTGGGGATGCAGAGACCACTCCCCCGGCGACAGAATCTGGCGACTTAAGAGGTCTGCCTGCAGGTTGTCCACTCCGGGAATGAATATCGCCGAAATGCAGGGTACATGAACCTCTGCCCACTGAAAAATCAAGCTCACCTCCCTCTGAGCGGCCTGACTCCTGGTTCCCCCTTGGTGGTTTATGTATGCCACCGCTGTGGCATTGTCTGACTGGATTCTCACCGGGGACCCCTGTAATCTGGAGGTCCATGCCAGGAGGGCTAGGCGAGCAGCTCTGATCTCCAAGACATTGATGGGTAGCTGCCTCTCTGCTTCCACCCAAGTTCCCTGGCGAGAGAACCCCTCCAAGACCGCCCCCCAGCCTGCCAGGCTGGCGTCTGTGGTAACTACCTTCCAGACAACGGGGCTGAAGGACCTTCCCTTTAGAAGATTCTGAGGGTTCAACCACCAAGCCAGGCTTTGTCGGACCCTTGATGATAGCGTCAAAGGGGACTCCAAGGCATGTGCTCTCTTGCCCCAGGCTGCTAGAATGGCTGCCTGTAGGACACGAGTGTGGATCTGAGCGTATGGTACTGCCTCGAACGTGGCCACTAGCTTGCCTAGTAATCGCATACACAGGCGAATAGTTGGTTTTTTCTTGCTTAGAACCAACTGAACCAACCCCTTGATAGCCTCGATCTTTACAAGGGGCAGGAACACCCTTTGCTGTTCTGTGTCTAACCTCATGCCGAGGTATTCCAACTGCTTTGTGGGCTGGAACGCTGACTTTTCCCGGTTTAGGACCCAGCCGAACCTTTCGAGGTACTGAACCGTGAGGTTTACTGCCTGTTGCAGACACGGCCGTGAGTGATCTATGATTAAAAGGTCGTCCAAGTATGCTAGGACTGTGACCCCTTGGATCCTTAGATTGGCCAAAACTGGGGCTAGGATCTTCGTGAATACCCGGGGGGCCGTGGCTAGCCCGAAGGGGAGCGCCCTGAATTGGAAGTGTCGCTGCCCCACTGCGAAGCGTAAAAATCTTTGATGCGACTGAAAGATTGGTACATGAAGGTAAGCATCCTTTATGTCTATGGAAGCCAGAAAATCGTCCCTCTGGAGCGTGGCGACTGCTGACCGGATGGATTCCATCCGGAAGGAACGAACCCTTAGGTAAACGTTTAAACTCTTTAGGTCCAAGATTGGCCTGACATCGCCGTTGGGCTTTGGTATGACAAAGAGATTGGAATAGAAACCTAGCCCCTGCTCTTGGGCTGGCACCTCTATTATCACGTCCTGGCAAAGCAGGTGATCCAAAGCTGCCAGCATCGAGGCCTTCTTTGCTGGATCCTTTGGTAGCCTTGACTCTTGAAAATGAGGCGGAGGAAACTTTAGAAACTGTGGTTACAGACGCCCGGACCCATTTGTCGGGGATCTTGGCTTCCCAAACTTCTGAGAAGAAACGAAGCCTTCCCCCCACCCGCGAGAGTGGGGGCGCCCCTTCATAAGGCAGACTTAGGGGCTGGTTTTGTCGGCTTGCGATACCATGGTCTCTTACCCCCAGGGGCCTGTCCCTGTGATCTACTGTTAAAGTTGGATCGCGCAGGCGGCCGTCGATACTGCCTGGAATTTGAGGGCCCTGAGACAGGAAAGAGCTGCCTTTTAAATGTAGGACCCCGGAATGTCTTTTTGACTGGTAAAAGGGTACTTTTGCCACTTGAAATAGTCTGAATGTATTTATCCAGATCCTCTCCGAAGAGTCGTCCTCCATGGAAGGGAAACCCTGCCAGAAGCTTTTTGCATGGGGGCTCCGCCGCCCAGTTCTTCAACCACAAGAGCCTTCTCATGTGCACCAAAAATAGTGATAAACGAGAGGCCTGCTGGATGGAATCCTTTATAGCATCCTTTATAGCATCTACCGCAAAACACAGAGCTCTGGGAATGTCAGAAAACTCTTCTGCCTGTTGGGTAGGCATGTCTTTTAGCATTTCTTTTGTCTGGTCCTTTAACGCCTGACAAACTCCAATCGCAGCCACAGCTGGCTGCACCACTGCTCCTGCCGTAGCAAAGGATGCTTTTAAAAGTGTCTCTAACCGTTTATCAACCGGATCTTTAAACATTTGTATGTTTTCCACCGGGCAAGTTAGTGATTTATTCACACATGAGATGGCTGCATCCACCACTGGGAGCTTCCACCTCTTCGAGAATTTTTCCTCCATAGGGTAAATGACCGCAAATCTCTTCGGCGGCAGAAAAATCCTGTCCGGTCGTACCCAATCCTGAAAGATCAATTCCTCCAAGAGAGGATGGACCGGAAAAACTGCGTTGCTTAAAGGAGCTTTCAAAGAGCCCAGAGAGGATACCGCAGGAACCTGAGGCTCTGGCAATGGTAAATTAAATGCCGAGCGGACCATGTCCGTCAAAGACTGCACCCACAGTCTCTCTGTCTGGGAGTCTGAAAATGGTTCCTCAGAGGTAGATCCCTCAATCCCTGAACCCTCTTGGTTCAGGTCTAGTTGATCCTCCTGCGATTCCAATTCCTCCAGAGAGAGAATTTCAGCATCTGAGGATACACCTTTTGGTGATGGGGATCTAGCCCGTTTCTTGCCAGGAATAGATCTAGCGATCAACGCTGCTATTCTCTCTTCTAGCCCCCCTAGGGATACAGCTAGCATCTCCTCTGTGATAAACACAGGGCTGGGCTGATCTGGGCCAGCCTCAGCACCAGACCCCCCTAATGGCTCATCCAAGGCGACCTTCATGGGAATAAGCTGCGGGGAAAGTATTGGCATATCATCAGAATCAGAGGGGGAACCCCTTTGTTTTTTGGTCTTTTTTGTACCCTTTGACCCCGAACCTTTGGAAGCCATAATACAAAATCGAGGGACTCCGCCTACAACAGCAGACTGTAGTGGCCAGGAGTAAAAACTAGGGTTTAGGGGACAATAGATCACTAATGCCCAAAAACTGATGGGGCCCCGTATGTTTTCTTTTTTCTTTTTTTTTTTTTAAATATACAAGTCTTTTTTTTTTTTTTTTTTTAAAACATGCAGTGACCCCAAACTTAGTTTGCCAGCCTCCAACCTGTTGCAAAAAGGGGGATTTTTTGGCTTAACAGAAAAGCATTGGAACCAAGTCCAGCATGTACTACCCCTCTTCCGCCACCGGGAGTCACTGTTCTGCCGCTCTGCGTCCTCTCCCTTTTAGATCAGCCTCAGACTGAGCACTGACTATAGCCTGCTGATCTATAACAGCACAAGGCGCGCCCCTGATGACGCTGCAGGAACGCCCCCTCCCCGCCCTCCCCTCCGAACGGCGCGAAAAACGTCTGTAAGACGTGCGCGCGCGCGCGTGTATGCCGGAGCAGGAAGAACATGGAGGAGCCGCGCTGCTGGAGACCCAGGACTGCAGTACCAAGCGGCAGAATCAAACCCCCGGCCAGGTAGGACTCTCCAAAAGGCCCCATAGGGGTCCTTACTTAGCCCTAGGAAGAAAGCAGCAGGTAGCTAGCAAACACAATTGTTTCTTAGACAGGGGAACCTAGTGATGGGGGAATGAGATCATCCTGTCTTCTCAGACATAGTGAGCAAGGTTGCCAATGCAGAGCATACTTAGGCTACCCCCCTTTTAGGTTACCCCGGAGAGCCTGCTGTCGAACCAAGTCCCGCAGGCTCCCCTCTTACCTGCTCCATGCTGCAGGATGTTTGTCTAGCAAAACGATCCAATCTTCTCCCATCTCCGTGGGTAGCGTAATAGACCTTCAGGCCCTGGGGTCCTATGAAGGTACCCACTGTCCTGGACCTATATAGCACCCTGGCAAACAGGAACTTATGGTCTTTACGAACTCCAAGTCCTGGGCCCAGGGTCCAGCCCTCCAAAGAGGAGCATTATAGGCAAAACCCCACGGTTTGGGGCCCGGGTACTGTCCACTTTGGCACTGAGGCTCCTTGGACAGATCCGGTTAGCCCGCCCTTAATCCCAAGGATGTGGAGCAAAGCTATTCCGTGACCAACACCTAAGACACTGGCGAAAAAACTGAGGGACTCCCTCTAGGGGAGGGGGTTATATAGGGAGGGGACTTCCTGTTTGAGATTGCCAGTGTCCACACCTGAAGGTACTCCATATAACCCATATAGTAATGAATATGCCGCTCTGTGTCCCGTGATGTACGAGAAAGAAAGCACATCTGTTTTCCGAATCTTCTCTGTAGCCTTGAGATAGACCCTCATGGCTCGAACCACGTCCAAAGTATGAAGCAGTCTTTCCTCTCTGGACTGGGGAGTAGGAAAGAAGGATGGTAGGACTAGGTCCTGATTCAAGTGAAAACTGGATATGCCCTTAGGAAGGAAAGAAGGTTGAGGCCGCAGAACCACTCTGTCTTTATGCAGAATAAGGTATGGCTCCCTGCATGACAAGGCTGCCAGCTCGGAAACCCTTCTGGCCGAAGTCATAGCCACCAAGAAAACCAACTTTCGCGGATGCCATTTTTGAGACTCGCACCACTCCACATAGGTTCTCCAGACTCTGTAATAAATATTTCTGGAGACCGGTTTCCTAGCTTGAATCAACGTAGATATGACCTGATCTGAGAGGCCTCTGCCCTTAAGAATTAGGGATTCAGCTGTCAAGCCGTCAAATTTAGCTGCTGTGAAGCAGGGTGGCAGATTGGGCCCTGAGACAGCAGATCTGGGCGCAGGGGGAGCGGCCACGGCGCCCCGACTGACATCTTCACGATGAGTGCGTACCAAGCCCTCCTGGGCCAGGCTGGGGCCACCAGGATCACAGGCCTGCGCTCCACCCGGATCCTCCGTAGAAGGCGGGGAATCATCTGCAGTGGAGGGAACGCATACAGAAGAGAAAACTGGTGCCAAGGGCAAACCAACGCATCGGTCCCGTAGGCCGAGGGATCCCTGGCTCGGGATATGAATTTGTCCAACTTTTTGTTGGATCTCGTTGCCATAATGTCCACATCTGGGACTCCGAATCTTTGGCAAATCTCTTGGAATACCTGGGGGTGAAGAGACCACTCCCCCTGGAGCAACTGTTGACGACTCAAAAAAATCTGCTTGAGAATTGTCTATCCCTGGGATGAACACCGCCGAGATGCAGGGTACATGGGCTTCGGCCCATGAGAAAATCAGGTTTACTTCTCTTTGGGCTGCTGGGCTCTTCGTGCCCCCCTGGTGGTTTATGTATGCCACCGCTGTGGCGTTGTCGGACTGTATCCTTACTGGCAGACCCTGAAGGGGGAGAGTCCAGGCGATCAGGGCCAGCCGAGCAGCTCTGATCTCCAAGATATTGATGGGAAGCAGTTTTTCTGCCTCCGACCACTGCCCTTGCTGGGTCTGTTCTTCTAGAACTGCCCCCCAACCTGACAGGCTGGCATCCGTGGATACTATCTTCCACGTGATGGGGCAAAAGGATTTCCCTTTTGACAAATTTTGAGGGACCAGCCACCAAGACAGGCTGCGCCGGACCTTCGGGGAGAGCACTAACGGACGATCTAACGCCTGAATGGGACTTGTTCCAAGCAGAGAGAATGGCTGCCTGAAGATATCTGGTATGGATCTGGGCGTAGGGTACTGCCTCGAAGGCGGCCACCATCTTCCCCAGCAGTCGCATACATAGGCGAATAGTCGGCCTCTTCTTGCCTAAGATCACTTGAACTGCTTGAGCTATTGATCTGATCTTTGCTTGAGGTAAAATTATCCTCTGGCAGTCTGTATCTAGCCGAAGGCCTAGATATTCCAACTGCTTTGTGGGTTTCAATACCGATTTTTCTAGGTTTACAATCCACCCGAATTCCTCTAGATGCTGAACTGTGCGACCTACTGCCTGATTGAGGCTGGAAGCTGAGCTGTCGATAACCAGAAGATCGTCCAAGTATGCCAAGACCAAAGTGCCTTCTGTCCTTAGGACGGCTAGCACCGGGGCTAATACCTTTGTGAATACCCGCGGAGCTGTTGCCAACCCGAAAGGGAGGGCTACGAACTGGTAATGGCGGTGATCTATCATAAAACGAAGAAACCTGTGATGTGCCGGGTAGATCGGCACGTGCAGATACGCATCTTTTATGTCTATAGATGCTAGAAAGTCGTCTTGATGTAGGCTGGCTGCCACCGAACGTATGGACTCCATACGAAAGGTCTGAATGTTTAGAAAGCGATTTAGGCGTTTGTGGTCTAAGATAGGCCTGACGTCGCCATTGGGCTTTGGTATTATGAAAAGGTTGGAGTAGAATCCCAGACCCCATTCCTGGGTTGGTACTTCTACAATTACTCCTTGGAGCAAGAGACGATCCAATGCTTTTACAAGAGAGGCCCTCTTTAATGGGTCGCTTGGAAGACTTGACCCCTGAAAATGAGGAGGGGGGACTTCCCGAAACTCTAGCTTGTAGCCCGTGGCTACCACGGACCTTACCCAAGAGTCGGGAATTCTGGCCTTCCACACTTCGGAGAAAAACCGAAGCCTTCCCCCCACCCAAGAGAGTGGGGGCTCCCCTTCATGAATCTGACTTGAGGACTGGTTTAACCGGCTTGCGAGACCATGGCCTCTTGCCTGTCGTGGCTTGTCCTTGTGGGCGGCTATTAAATGCTGAACGCCCGGGAGGCCGTCGATACTGACGGGAAGTTGAAGGGGCCGAGCCTGCGAAGGCCTGTCGCTTAAACGCGGGCCCACGCGATCTTTTCTTGACAGGCAAGAAAGAACTTTTACCACTTGATATGGTCTGGATATATTTATCTAGGTCTTCACCGAATAGTCTCCCACCATGAAAGGGAAATCCTGCTAAAAGCTTTTTTCAGGGTGCCTCTGCTGACCAGTTTTTCAGCCACAAAAGGCGACGCATATGAACCAACAGCAGAGATAAACGGGACGCCTGTTGAACGGAGTCCTTAATAGCATCTACTGCAAAGCAGAGAGCTCTTGGGAGGTCAGCCAATTCACGAGCTTGCTGAGCCGGTATGTCCCTTAATACCTGTTTAGTCTGATCCTTTAAAGCCTGACAAACGCCAATGGCTGCCGGCTGAACCACGGCACCTACTGTGGTAAAAGAAGCCTTCAGTAGGGTCTCCAATTTTTTGTCGACTGGATCTTTAAACATCTGGTCATCTTCCACCGGACAGGTCAGGGATTTATTTACGCAGGAAATGGCTGCGTCCACGGTAGGGAGTGCCCATTTCTTTGCAAATTCTTCTTCCATAGGATAGAGAATGGTGAACCTTTTAGGAGGGATAAAAATCCTATCAGGTCGAGCCCAATCCTGAAAAATCACGCTCTCCAGAAGGGGGTGAACCGGGAAAGACGCACCACTCAACGGTGCCTTCAAGGAACCTAAAGAGGATACCGCGGGGGCTAATTGTTCTGACACTGGAAGTTTAAAAGCAGTGCGAACCATATCCGTCAGAGACTGGATCCACAGACTCTCTGCTTGAGAAGCCGAAAAAATTTCATCTATAGTGGAATCTTCAATGTCTGACCCGTCGGGACTCAGGTCCGCTTGATCCCCCTGTGGGTCCAATTCCTCCGAAGAGAGGACCTCTGCATCCGAACACACCGTTCTAGGTGATGGGGATCTAGCCCGTTTGCCACCCGGCAAAGAGCGGGCAATTAAAGCAGTTAACCTTTTCTCTAGCCCACCCAGGGTGGATTCTAGCATTTCTTCCGTAACATAAACGGGAATGGGTTGATTGGGGGCCGCCTCTGCCCCTAGCACCCTCAATGGCTCCTGCACAATGCTGTTCGGTGGTCTATCTGGTGAGGGTGGGACCACTGGAGCCTGGCCCAAATCCTCTGACCCCGATGGAGACCCCTTTACTTTTTTGGCACCTTTTGCAATCTTAGCTGGTCCTGATCCCTTGGGAGCCATTGCACAACCTTGAGACACCCCTACAGCCAACACCCAACTGTTGTAGCTAGAAGTGAAACATTAATAAGGACAGGCTATGGTAAAAAAAATTCTAAATTTTCATACGCCTGAGAAGGCGGCAATACCGAGGAAAGTCCTGTGAGTATTGCCACACCAATGCCCGTTAGCTGGAGTCCAAGGTTGCACCGACTCAGATACTGCCAGATCTAAGGCTGAGTCCCTTTAAGAAAAAACCTTTTTTTTTTTTTTTTCTGGTCAGTGTGGACTAAGTCCAGACCTGAAGATCCACAAACCACCACTGGGTGTCACTGTTAGCCAGAACTGGCTCAGCTGCGCGCTCTATGTCCTCAGCCTCCACTGCTCTCAGGAGGGAATGACCAGCCAGGAAATGCTTTTTTGCTTTATCTGAGACCTGACGCTGCTGGCCCGCCCCCCCCCCCCCCACGCACGCTGACGCTGTAAAAGGCGGCGCGCACGTGCGCGCCCCCGCCCCCCCCCACGCTGAAACCAACATGGAGGAAGCAGAGAGCAGAGGAGAAGCCTGGACCAGCGCTAGCAATCCAACAGACACCAGGTAAGCCACTAATCTTTGTAGTGCACACATAGAGGAAGCTGTCCCCATAGGCTTCCTAGGAAACAGGAGTTTTGTCAGCATTTCCTCCCTATAACACGTGGGGCTGCAGTATCATGCTAACAGGCAAGTCTGGGGGGAGTAGCAAAATACATATCTTTAAAAGCATACATATATCTACATGTTATCTGGGTAAACATTAGTACATCCCATCCTGCCTCAAAAGACATAGTGGAGATAGTGGCTGATGCACAAGCATACCATTAGCCAACCCAGAACCCCCAGGGGGATACCTACTGTCGAACCAAGTCCCGCAGGTTCCCTCTTACCTGCTCCACGCCGCAGGGTATTGCAAAATGCAAGAGGCCCAGCCTTCCCCCATCTCCGTGGGTATTGTCTTGGACCTTCAGGGACCGGGGTCCTGTGTTAAGGAACCCACACCCCTGGACCTATATAGCATCCTGGCATCAGTAGCGTTTAGTTCTTGGAAGAGACTAAGGCACTGGAGCCCAGAATCCAGCCCTCCAAGGAGAGGCATTATAGGCAAAACCCCACTCCAGCAGGGCCCGGGTACCGTACACCTTGGCTTTGAAGCACTTCGGACGGATCCGGCTAGCTATCCTGGGTCCCGAGACCTCCGAGGGACAGCTAGACGTGACCAACACCTAAGACACTGGCGAAAAAACTGAAGCACTCCCAGTGGGAGGGGGTTATATAGGGAGGAAACTTCCTGTGAAATTGATTACACCAGTGTCCATCACCTGAAGGTACCCATATAACCCAAGTGTAATGGCTATGCGCTCTGTGTCCCGTGATGTACGATAAAGAAATATGGGTTTATGAGATTTGCATATCATTGCATTGTTTTTATGCAGATTTTACATAGTGCCCCAACTTTTTTGGAATTGTGGGTTGTAAGAAAATCCATGTTTTAGCCCAGGTTCACACTGGGTACGATTTGATTCGATTTGAGGTGCGATTTCACATGTGAAATCGCATCTCAAATCGGCGGCAATTGCCGGCAATGACACCGTCCTAATCGGTGCGACACCGCATCTGCGGCGCTGCACCGATTTAAAAAAGTAGTTCCTGTATTACTTTTTGCGATTTCAGGACGCGATTTACATTGACATCTGTGCAGAACTCTGCACAAATGTCTCCTAAATCACGCTGAAATCGGGACTGCCAGAGGGAGTGAAATCGTGCAAAATCAGCTGAAATCGCACGATTTCACTCCCGCAGCCCAGTGTGAACCAGGGCTTAGAGTTATTTTTGCAAAGAAAATATACTATATTGTTAAAGTTGAAATATTGTCTCTAGAAAACATAGGGCTCACATACAGGGGATAAAATTATTGAACATGCCACCATTTTTCTAGGTAAATATATTTTTAAATGCGCTGAAATGAAAACCCATGCGCTCCATACATACAAAGAAATCAAAACAAATAGGTTTGAAAATGAAGTTATGTGTAATAAAATGGAATGACAGGGAAAAAAAGTATTGAACACATGAAGTACGGGAGGTGCAAAAAGGCATGGAAAGCCAAAACGCCAGCTGAAATCCATCAGTAATTAGAAAGCAATCCTGCCCTTTGTCAGCACAAATTTTTATCAGCTGGTTCAGTCTCAACTTATTGCCTATAAAAAGGTGTCACACAAGAAACATCTCATGATTGGTAAAAGCAAAAGAGCTCTTTCAAGACCGTTGCAACCTTACTGTTGCAAAGCATACTGATTGAATTTGTTACAGAAGGCACATAAACGTAAAAAAAAAAAACACCATACCCAACAGTGAAGTTTGGAGGAGAGAACATCATGGTGAGGGGCTGTTTTTCAGCATATGGTACTGGCAACAATTTCATATAGTTGAAGGAAGGATGAATGGAAAATCTACCAAGACATTCTTGATAAAATTCTGCTGCCTTCTACCAGGATGAGGATGAAACGAGGGTGGATATTTCAGCAAGACAAAGATCCCAAACACAAAGCCAAAAGTAAAAACTCAATTGGTTTTAAAGAAATAAAAAATAAAGCTGCGAGTGGCCTAGCCAATCACCTGACTTGAATCCAATAGAAAAAGTCTATGGAAAGGACTAAAGATCAGAGTACATGAAAGAGGCCCACGGAACCTTTGAGATTTGAAGACTGCGTGGAAGAATGGGCCAAAAATCACACCTGAGCAATGCATGCGACTAGTTTCTCCATACAGGAGGTGTCTTTAAGCTGTCATTACCAACAATCGATTTTGTACAAAGTATTAAATAATTTTCAGTTGGCGTGTTCAATATTTTTTTCCATGTGTCATTCCATTTTACTATACACAACTTAATTTCTGAACTTGTTTTGGTTTCTCTGCATGTATGGATTGTATGGGTTGTTATCGACATACAGTGGGGCAAAAAAAATTCTCTGAGTCCATGGATGGACACAGCAGCATCTACCTTAGGGTTATATCACCTTCCTTCCAGGAGAGACTAGGTAGAAAACAGCACTTCAAGTGTTAAAAAACACTTCTGCAGTACAGCTCCTCCCAGGGGGCGTGGTTCCCCGGGTATATAACCCCCACTCTGACTGAACAGCTCCAGTTCGTAACAAGCCGTACAAACCAAAAAGGAGGGGTGGGTGGTCCATGAACTCAGAGAAATGGATTTTACGGCGAGTAAAAAAATCCAATTTTCTCTTCCGTTCATGGACGGACACAGCAGCATTGACCTTAGGGACGTCCCCAAGCAGTGTTAAAATTTCGATGGGTGGGGAAACACACAGCACACCAGGGTTCACCCCAAACAAAAAAATAAAAATAATAAATAAAACCACCAGAGTTTCTCAACGGAGGAACTCCAACCTTGAACGGCCGCCTGTAAAACCTTGCGGCCAAAGGAGGAATCCGAAGATGCACTCACATCCATCTTGTAAAACTTAGAGAAAGTGTGGATGGACGACCAGGTTGCTGCCTTACACACCTGTAAAACAGAGGCTTAATGACAGAAAGCCCAAGAGGCACCAATCACCCTGGTCGAATGCGCAGTAACCTGAAAGGGAGGCGCCCGCCCCTTTAGGGCATAGGCCTGAAGGACGACCTGTCTGATCCACCTAGAAATGGTAGCCGCCAGACCATTATTAGGACCAGTCACCGACACCGTGAATCCGATCTCCGGAACGGAGCCCTAGCAGACAAGTACACCCATAGGGCCCAAACCACATCCAAGGAATGCAAAGCAGCCTCCTTCTGGTTCTTTGGCTGAGGACATAAGGATGGTAACACACTGTCCTCATTAATGTGAAAAGCCGACACAACCTTTGGAAGAAATGACGGCTGCAGGCGGAGCACCACCTTATCCTTGTGGATGACCAAGTATGGAGCCTTGCAGGACAAGGCTGCCAGTTCAGACACCCGTCTGACCGAGGTAATTGTTACCAGAAAAACCACCTTCTGAGACGAGGACAAAAGGGGGATCTTCCGAATGTCCTCAAACTTAGCGTTTTGAAGTGCTGTGAGGACCAAATTCAAGTCCCATGGAGGCAGTGGACTCCTCCCCTGGGCTGACTGGGTACCCCAGACACCCCGCCAGCCGGAGAGGCTGGCATCTGTCGTGACCACAGTCCAATGGCATGGCAGAATCGACTTCTCGGTCTGAAGCACCGGAGACGTCAGCCACCACACCAGGGAGGACTTGACCAGTCGACTCACCCGAATCTGGTAATCCAGCGACGAAGGGAGCTTGTCCCAACGTGACAGAATTTCCTTCTGTAGCACCCTGGTGTGGAATTGGGCATAGGGACTGCCTCATAAGAGGCCACCATCAGACCCAGAACTCTCATGCAGAACCGGAGTGATGACCACTTCTGGGTCGTCAACCGCTGCACCGCAGACTGTAGTGTCTGAAGCTTCTCCATTGGGAGAAAGACTCACCTCCGAGGAATCCAGGATTAACCCCAGGTATTCCACCCACTGAGACGGTACCAACATTGACTTCCGTATGTTCAGAAGCCAGCCGAATTCCTGTAGGGTTTGGCAGGTGATGGACACGTCCTCCTCCAACTCTGAGCTTGAGGAAGCTCTCAGGAGAAGGTCGTCCAGGTAGCCCACAATAGCGATCCCGCGCTGCCTCAGCAGGGCTAGGATCGGAGCGAGCACCTTGGTGAAGACCCTTGGTGCCGAGGCCAGTCCGAACGGGAGGGCGACAAATTGAAAGTGGTCCTCTCCGATCGCAAAGCACAGAAATCTCCTGATGCCTTGCACATATGGGGACATGAAGGTACGCATCCATGATGTCCAGGGAGGCCATGAAATCCCCCTGATGGAGCGCTGCCACTACCGAGCGAATCGACTCCATTTTGAAGTTTTGCACTTTGACAAAACAATTGAGGGCCTTGAGGTCCAAGATTGGACGAACTCCTTTCTTCTTGGGGACTACAAACAGATTGGAGTAAAACCCCTGAAACCGTTCCCCTGAAGGAACCGGTACAATCACTCCCCTGATCAGTAGATCCTGGACAGCCCCTGACAGAGGCTTCCGGCGAACCGGAGGAAGCTGGAGGTTGGAAGGGAAAAAATCTGTTTGGCGGACAGGAGAGAAACTGTCTTGTACCCCGATGAAACTACCTCGCAAACCCAACGGTCGGCTAGAAGAGAACTCCACCGAGCCGCGAATTCGAGCCAGACGGGGGCAGACCTTCATGCGGAAGCAGGCTTGTCCGCAGGCTTGTTAGGCTTGCAGTACCAGGTGCACTTCTGCCCTGTAGCGGGCGCTTTAGCACCTTGAGAATTTTTTCCTGCCGCACTTGGCGGGCGAAAAAAATGCTTGGGGGCAGTAAAGGAGAAATCTTGCTTACGGCGAGGCTCCTTACCCTTTCCAGACTGTGGGAGCAGTGTGCTTTTTCCACCTGTGGCATCCTTTAGGATGTCATCCAGGGACGCCCCAAAGAGCCGTTCACCCTTAAAGGGTAAATCCACCAAAGCCTTTGTTTAAAGACTGGTCCACAGACCAACACTTCAGCCACAGTAGGCGTCGCATTACCACCGCGGAGGCCCTAGAAAGCAAGGCAAGTATATCCAGGGCCGACTCAGACACATTTTAGGCCCTGTACCAACTGGTCAGCCAGGTCCAGACAGGTCTCAGAAACATTCTGTGTCTTAAGCTCTTGCAGCAAGACCTTTGCCCGTTCAGTGAGTGTCTGCGACACCAGAGCCCAGTCCAAAACCGGTCTCACTGCCGAACCCACTACTGTGAACATGAAGCGGGCCACAGCCTCAGCGCTCCTATCTGCGGGGTCCGTAAATGCGGGAGCCCCCTCCACAGGCAACGTGGTGGCTTTACTCAGTCTGGACACAGGAGGGTCCACAGAGGCAGGAGAGACTAACTTTTTTTTAAATTCCTCCTCAAAAGGATAACGGACCGCAAAAGCATTTAGGAACAGCAAAAGCTTTCTGTGGTGTATCCCATTCCTTGTACAACAGTTTGTCCAGATATGGAACACAAGGAAACACTCTTGCAGCGCGGGGTGGTTTGCGAAACCCAAAAGGGACCGGCATATCTGATGCCTCCGCCAAATCCTCAAGTTTTTGAGTATCCAGCACCACAGTGATAAGGGCTCCAACAAACGATTTTATCATGCGTCGGCTCTGAAACCAAGTCATCCTCACTGTCCGCGTGGGCCAAGCCTGCATCATCTGACATGACGGAACCAGAGCCAGAGGCAATAGCACGGTCTGGTTCTGCGGCAGAGCCATCCCCAGAAGCTGGTGCAGGGAGGGGGCGTTTTTGACCCCCCTTCTGGCCACTAGTCACTTCAATCCTGGCGAGAAACGCCTCCAGGACTGCCGTCATAGCCTCCACAGAGGCCGCAGGGGCACTAAGGGTTAACTCCAGCATGGTTGGAGTGGAAGCCTCTGGTTCAGACTCCATGTTGACTCACACTTATGCCACCCTAGCACTGCAAGGCAGACACCCACCGGCCACACTCCCGGCTGTATATACAGAGCAGGGGACCCTCAGGGGAACTCACCACCCGACCCTGTTCTAACTGTGGCAGAAGCCCTGACAAGTGCTGAGAAGGCTGGCTGTGCTGCGCTGTCCCTCAGGAAGCGATTTGCGGTGTTTTGTTGCAGTATTTCAGTCAAAAGAAGCCAAGACAATTCCAAAATGGCCGCGGTATGCTAGAAAACAGCATGCGGGCTACAGGAAAATGGCCGCCGACCTATACAAGCCGCGATCCGCACGCACTAGTGACGCAGCAGAAAGTCCACAGTAGCACTCCTCACACCAAATCAACTGTTCCCACAAAAAACAGACCCCGGCAGTGACAGAACCCCAAGAGAGCCCCCCCTCCTATCAGCCGCCACCCAGTATGGGGAAGGAGGGAGAGGAAGGGAGAGAGGAAAGCAGGGCGTACCCTCAGTCGACCTCCCCAGGAAAGCCCCAGCCATACCACCTTGCCAAGGCAAGGGGCCTACTCACCCATCCTGCGACCACCGGCTGGAGGCATTTCTGACTGAACCAACATCCGCAAACGGCATGGCAGTCGGCCAGACACACTGTGACAAGGCCATAAAGACCGGTCATATGCGTGCCCTAGAACATGAAAGTTCCCCGGCCACCCCTGGAGCAATTGGGCATGTCGTGGACGACCCAGAGCTGAGCGAGGGCCAGCTCATGCTCGATGGCTGAACATGGGGGGACTACAAGGATCGAGGATCCAGCCTGTCACCCAGTCGGCAGTTGAGAGTAGAATCCAGGATCCAAGAAAGCAGGAACCAAAATAATAAAAGTAAAAAAAAACAAAAAAACAGAGTACATGGACTCAGAGAGGCCAGTCTACTCCTGATGCTAGGCAGACAAAAAAAAATGGAGCTGTTCAGTCAGAGTGGGGGTTATATACCCGGGGAACCACGCCCCCTGGGAGGAGCTGTACTGCAGAAGTGTTTTTTTTAGGACTCTGCAAATTACCTTTTAATTAATCGATTAATCTTTAATTTTTTTGATCGATCAATATTTTTTTGATTGGTACTCACCTCTCTGCCGGCTTCAGGGAGTTCTGTCGGAAATGCGGTAACGTCACGGACACCGGCGGGGCTTGCTGTGTCCATCTGAAGGGCTCCTTTGCTGTGCCTTCATATCTGCATGCTGGCGGGACCTTACTATCTGCCACACGCAAGGGCTGTTACACTTCCCTCCATCACTACCCTCTATCACTTCCCTCTATCAACCTGGGATTCTACAGCCATCCACTGGGAGTTGTGATAGTTCCCTTCATGGGACATCTACATGCCGACGGACTGATGTTAACCTCTCCTCATCTGGATTCAGCAGTGGTATCGTTGTACACATTTTTATACCAGTATCATACTTGGTTACATGCTTTTATGACTGCCTTTGGTATCGTTTGGTATTACTCGCACCATTTTTACAGTTTATGTAGCTACATTGATTTTATCTCCAGTGCAATATTTATTTTGTTACCTACTTGAAGACTATAAAAGTTTTAATGCTATTCCCATTGAGCGCTGCCTTTGTGTGTTTTTTGTATCATGCTATCCATTTTTCTTTATCGTACATCACGGGACACAGAGCGGCAATCCATTACTATGTGGGTTATAGAGTCTACCTTCAGGTGTGGACACTGGTGTAATTAACTACACAGGAAGTTCCCTCCCTATATAACCCCTCCCATACTGGGAGCGCCTCAGTTTTTTCATCAGTGTCTAAGGTGTTGGTCACGAGTGAACATGTGCTCTTAGGAGCTCCACTGGAGGGATCCATGCTGGATGTAAAAAACCTCCATAAATCCGGATCCGTCCAAGGTGCTTCATAGCCAAAGTGGACGGTACCCGGGCCTCTGTACGAAGAACGAGGTTTAGCCTATAATGCCTCTCTGCGGAGGGCTGGATCCTGGGTTCCAGAACTTTGTGCCTTCTAAGGACCAAATGTTTTTTCTGCTGCCAGGATGCTATATAGGTCCAGGGGAGTTGGTGTTCCTGCCATGGACCCCGGTCCCTGAAGGTCTAGGACAATACCCACGGTGAAGGGGGAAGATTGGGCCTCTTGCTTGGCAATACCCTGCAGCGTGGAGAAGGTAAGAGGAGGGCTTACGGGACTTGGTTCGACAGTAGGTCCTCCGTGGGGGACTTGGGTCTCGCCTATATTATGCTTCTATGCATGGGCAATGTAAACCACTATGTCTTTTGAGACAGGATGGCTCAGGGCACCCATATACCTCCCCTAGCCGGCATGCAGCCTGGCCCACCATGTCTGTTAGACAGGATGGCTGCAGTACCTATATATCTCCCCTTGAAGGGGCCGGTACATAAATAAAAAAAAAAAAAAAATATGCCCTTAATCCTATACAAAGGATTGTCTTCCGTGAGTAGTTGCAAGTCTTATCTGTGTTTCCACTACTATGGGCAGTAGAAGACATGCCTGATGTTTTTGCTTACCATGCTTTGCAGAAAACGGAAGCTTAAGTGTTAGCTGATCTATTGTGTCCCTTTTCCTCCGCTTCAGGCTCTACCATGTTGCACGTGCTCACCGGCTCAGTGCAGTCGCAGAGAAGGCTCTTCAAAGGGCCCGGACGTCAGAGCTCTGTAAAGCTAGGGGGACACAAACGTAAGCACCTTGTGTGAGTTGGATACAGATTCATCTAAGACGCCTACTCGCATCTAGCTGTGCAGATTAGCAGGCATTGTGTCAGACTAAATTCAGCTATTTGATGCACCTGGGTTAAGTGCCTCTGCTTTAGCTTAGGACTTGGTCTCCCCATTGAATAAGGTCAGGGGTAGGAATATAAAGAGGGATCACCACCTGAACCTGGTGGACCCTTATTCTCCTCTGAAGAGACTTAAACAGCTCATAGATTGAGCCATCAGACCTGTCAGGCAATGCAGCCTTCCCCCAACATTGCAATCACTCTGCATGTGTTTTGTGTTTTGCAAGAAAAAAAAAAAGGGGGGCGTCCCCCTTTTCCTGCTTTAATCCTGAAACAAAGGGATTAGAAAGCTTGGGGATAAAAGTTTCACTGTCAGAGGACAGGAGACAGGAGCTGCAGCCTAACAAGGAGAAGCTATCAAAAGCCCTACAGGTTCTGATTACACCTCTATCTTCTCCTTAGAGTGTAAAGAGAGGTTTTCCTATAGGTGGCTAGTAAGACCTCCATATAATCCTCAGCCTGGTGTCGGCTTCAGGCTAACCAAATGCATCGGAGGGATGCACAGTTGCGGGCACACATTGCTAATGTCTCTTAATTGAGGAAACGCACATCTGCAGAGGATAATTTCCTCTTTACCAGTCCGCATGTTGCATAACATACATGAGTTTGGAATGCATGTGGGATAAAAACAAGTAACAGAGCAGATTCTATTGTGGATCGCATAAACATACATGTTTCTGTCTATATGGTGCTGCATGTTTCCACAAAAGAGGTCGCATAAAAGATGCTTGTAATGCTGAATCGCATAAAGACGTTTGTAGGCATAAAAATGCTGAATCACACATGATTACCTGATCACCCAAGTCCTTGTTTCCCCCAAGGATGATTGGTTACACAGAAGAGGTTTGTTTCCACAGAAAGGCCTAAAATCGCATAAAGTTGCTTGGATGCAAAAAAGATGCTGGATCACACATGGTTAACTGATCATCAGCGTCCTGGATTACCCAAGGATGTTTGGTCACACAAATAGGCTTGTTTCCACAAAAGTACCTAAAGTCGCATAAAGGATGCTTGTATGCATAAAAAGGTTGAATCACACAGGATTACATGATCACCCAAGTCCTTGATTCCCCAAGGATATTTGGTCACGCAAAGAGGCTTGTTCCCACAGAAATGCCTAGAATCGCATAAAGAGGCCTGAAGGCATAAAAATGCTGATTACCCGATCACCCAAGTCCTGGATTACTCAAGGCCTAAAGGGATCGCTTAAAGATGCTTGAATGCAAAAAGAAGCTGGATCACACATGGTTGTTGGATCAACAGAGTCCTGGATTACCCAGGGATACTTGATCACATAGAGAGGCTGGTTTCACAGAAATGCCTAAAGTCGCATTAAGATGCTTGGGTGCATAAGGATGTTGGAACGCACAGGGGTGCTTGGTCACACAAGGGTTCTTGTCCGCACAGTAGTGCTTAAAATGCATAAGATGTTGATCGCATAAAAGATGCTGAATCGCATGCATGGTTACTTTAAAGTTGCACATGGTGGCTTAATTAAGCAATACAGGATGCCTTGTGTTTGCATAGAGATACGTGTCTGCATGGGTTCATGTTGCACATTGTTGCATAACACGTTTATAGCACATGCTTGCTTGCTTGCAAGGATGCTCGTTCCAGAGCACACATGCTATATGCATGTTTGGCGTGAGACATATTTATATGATTTCATGCTTCCATGAACACACACTGCCATGTACACACGCCTCCATTGAGGCATATGGCTTTAACACTTGCCACATACACATATGGGGAGCCAGTTGCATATGTGTTTATTTACTTGGGACTGCAGAGGTTGTCTGCGTTGTGCAGGGGAACAGCACTATCTCCAGTTGGTGGTCTTGCCCTTTTGGGTTAGCCTCCGTGTCTGGGTTGTCAGGGTGCTAGGGCCCGCCTCTAGCAGGTCTGTAGGCCCAGGGTATAGCAGTAATGGCATACGGAAGCAGACTCCTGCTGATGGATCAGTCAGCAGCATGGCTGGACCTAAGGGTGTCCAGCATGGTCAGGTATCTGGATCTCCTGGGTTAGGATTCCAGTCTAAAGATACATTCTTCATTGACAAGAAGCTGGGTATGTTTTGCACCAGGAGAGTACTTTTGGCCTAAGACAAGACCATCGCTATAAGAAAGCTGGTCTAGGTGGTTACGGCAAGGAACAGTTCCTTACTTTTGGCCTTCTGCTTAAGGCACTAGAGAAGATGCTGCTTCATTCAAGACAGTTCCCTATACTTATTCATGACTGTTATAAACAGTATTGTGTTGGCCTAGAAGGAGTGGATCTTGACCTAGCATTATCCAAAGAACCGGTCCCAGAGATAGGCTGGAATTCCTCTTGGTGGTTCTTAACTAAAGGGTTTGCCAGGTCAGGAAGAGACCTTGGCCCAGGGGAAGTAGTCGAGCTCCAAGGGAGCCTTATCTGTCAGCTAGAGCTACCGATGGAGCATCTGGCTTAGGGGCCTGAACGTTCAGGGGCTGGTTGGTTCGGTCAGAGTTCAATCAGACTATACCATATTAAGTGATTTACTTAATTTACCAAGGAGGAGCTTGTGCCTTGCCTATTGACATTCGTCATTTCATGAAATGCAGAATTGGCAGGCAATTCGCTGTAGCCGTCAACAAGGGTCTCCAGGAGAAGGACTGTTTTCCTGACCAAGGGCCACAGAAATAGTACCCTGTACATAAGATGTATTGGCGTCCAGGCTCAACAAGAAATTTAACAGCTTGAGGTCAAGGACAAGGGATCCACCCGCATGCGGGGCAGATGTGTTAGTAATCTGGTGGGACCAGTGGTCACTGGTTATGTCTCTCCCCCCAGTGCCGCTGCGTCTGTAGCTTCCATGCAACATTAGAGGATGGCGGAAGCTGGCCTGATTACTCCGGCATAGCCCTGACGACCTTTTCTGTGCAGGGACAGTAGGGGTGGTAGTAGAGGACCCACGGTCCCTTACATCTTGTCTAGGACTACTTCGAAGGGGGTATTACATCCTGTCGTGCAACAGGTGAATTAATGGTCTGGCTATTTTAGCCCACATTCTTCAGGATCAGGGTTTTTAGAATCAACGGCACTTCCTTGATTCATACAGGAAGGCTGGCCTCCAGGACCAGATATCCCAGGATCGGGAGAGCCCATGTTCCTGGTATGAAACAGATGGTGGCATCCTTGGAAGTTTGTCAAAGATAAAATTCCTGCCTTCCTGCATTTGGAAAGGAGACGGAGCCAGCCTTAAGTTACATCAAGG
Source organism: Rana kukunoris (assembly GCA_029574335.1). Lineage (NCBI taxonomy): Eukaryota > Metazoa > Chordata > Amphibia > Anura > Ranidae > Rana > Rana kukunoris. The sequence goes on from CM056052.1 coordinate 213,674,216, forward strand.
ATCCGATCTCGGCCTTGCCTCCAAAGGTCGCTTGCTTCACACTCTTTGTTCCGAGCCATTATACAAGGGGTGACGTGCATAAGTCCACCAGTTTAGTCGCCCTTGTGCTTGGAGGATTGGCTCTAGTTTTGTCGGCTTACAGGGTCAGCTCTGTGGGCCGATGCACCATATTTCCCTTCAGCCTTTAACAAGGGAATTGGTGTTCTTGGTTGTGGTAGCCTCCAAGAGAGTTTCAGTATTGGCAACCTCTTGGTATAAAACCATACTTATTCTTACTAGTAGGGTGATGTTAATCCTCACCCAGCCTTATTTACTAGAAGGATCTAGTGTTCATTTGAATCTAGATATTCTTACCTCCCCCTTTTTCAAAACCTTGTTTTCGGAAAACAGCTTACCTGTAAAATCCTTTTCTTGGAGTACATCACGGGACACAGAGCTCCCGCCCCTCTTGTTTGGGGATATTGGGACACTTATTGCTTTGCTACAAAAACTGAGGAGCTCCCAGTATGGGAGGGGTTATATAGGGAGGGAACTTCCTGTGTAGTTAATTACACCAGTGTCCACACCTGAAGGTAGACTCTATAACCCACATAGTAATGGATTGCCGCTCTGTGTCCCGTGATGTACTCCAAGAAAAGGATTTTACAGGTAAGCTGTCATAAAAAATCCTATTTTCCAGTGGTTGGTAGCTGCACTGGGAATCAGCCTGCAAGGAGGAGAATAGCTAAGAGTAGTTGGATTTGTATGTGCGTTATAATTAATCGAAATTATTCGATTAATCGATAAAAAAAAAAAAGTTTTTTTTAACACTTGAAGAGCTGTTTTCTGCCTAGTCTCTCCTGGAAGGAAGGTGATATAACCCTAAGGTCAATGCTGCTGTGTCCGTCCATGAACGGAAGAGAAAAAGTATTTAGTCAGCCACCAATTGTGCAAGTTCTCCCACTTGAAAAGATAAGAGGCTTATAATTGTCATCATAGGTATACCTCAACTATGAGAGACAAAATGTGGAAACAAATCCAGACAATCACATTGTCTGATTTGGAAGAATTTATTTGCAAATTATGGTGGAAAATACGTATTTGGTCTCCTACAAACAAGCAAGATTTCTGGCTCTCGCAGACCTGTATCTTCTTCCTCTGTCCTCCACTCATTACCTGTATTAATGGCACCTGTTTGAACTTGTTATCAGTATAAAAGACACCTGTCCACAACCTCAAACTCCACTATGGTGAAGACCAAAGAGCTGTCGAAGGACACCAGAAACAAAATTGTAGACCTGCACCAGGCTGGGAAGACTGAATCTGCAACAGGCAAGCAGCTTGGTGTGAAGAAATCTACTGTGGGAGCAATAATTACAAAATGGAAGACATACAAGACCACTGATCATCTCCCTCGATCTGGGGCTCCACGCAAGATCCTGTGGGGTCAAAATGATCACAAGAACTGTGAGCAAAAATCGAAGAACCACACGGAGGGGGACCTTGTGAATGACCTGCAGAGAGCTGGGACCAACATAACAAAGGCTACCATCAGTAACACACTACGCCGCCAGGCACTCAGATCCTGCAGTGCCAGACGTATCCCCCTACTTAAGCCAGTACATGTCCGAGCCCGTCTGAGGTTTGCTAGAGAGCATTTGTATGATCCAGAAAGAGGATTGGGAGAATGTCATATGGTCAGATGAAACCAAAGTAAAATTGTTTGGTAGAAACACAACTCGTCGTGTTTTGAGGAGAGAGAATGCAGAGTTGCAACCAAAGAACACCATACCTACTGTGAACCATGGGGGTGGCAACATCATGCTTTGGGGCCGTTTCTCTGCAAAGGGACCAGGGCGACTGATCCGTGTACATGAAAGAATGAATGGGGCCATGTATCATGAGATTTTGAGTGCAAACCTCCTCCCATCAGCAAGGGCATTGAAGATGAAACGTGGCTGGGTCTTTCAGCATGACAATGATCACAAACACACCACCCGGGCAACGAAGGAGTGGCTTCGTAAGAAGCATTTCAAGGTCCTGGAGTGGCCTAGCTTGTCTCCAGATCCCAAACCCAAAGAAAACTTTTGGAGAGAGTTGAAAGTCTGTGTTGCCCAGCGACAGCCCCAAAACATCACTGCTCTAGAGGAGATCTGCATGGAGGAATGGGCCAACATACCAGCAACAGTGTGTGACAACTTACAGAAAACATTTGACCTCGGTCATTGCCTACAAAGAATATATAACAAAGTATTGAGATGAACTTTTGATAGTCAGCAGTTTTTCCACAATTGGTGGCTGACAAAATACTTTTTTGTCACATTGTGCAGGTGAAACTCGAAAAATTAGGATATCGTGCAAAAGTTAATTTATTTCACTAATGCAACTTAAAAGGTGAAACTAATATATGAGATAGACTCATTACATGCAAAGCAAAATAGTTCAAGCTGTGATTTGTCATAATTGTGATGATTATGGCTTACAGCTCATGAAAATCCAAAATCCACAATCTCAGAAAATGTAAATATTACATGCAATTAATAAAACAAGGATTGTACATAGAATATCGGACCTCTGAAAAGTAGAAGCATGCATATGTACTCAGTACAGGCATACCCCACTTTTAAGTACACAATGGGGTTTATTTACTAAAGTTCCAGTTTATTTACTGAAAAGAGCAAAATCAGGCTCACTTCTGCATAGACTTCTTACCCCAGCTTGTTCAATTAAGCCTGGTAATAAAACCTGGAAGCTCATTGGTTTCTGTGCAGAAGTTAACCCGGATTTTGCGCTTTCCAGCTTTACTACATAATCCCCATTGTGTACTTAAAAGTGGGTTATCCCTGTACTTGGTTTGGGCCCCTTTTGCAGCAATTACTGCCTCAATGCGGCATGGCATGGAAGGTATCAGCCTGTGGCACTGCTGAGGTGTTATGGAAGACCAGGATGCTTCAATAAAGGCCTTTAGCTCTTCTGCAGTTTGGTCTCATGTCTCATCTTTCTCTTGGCAGTGCCCCATAGATTTTCTATTGGGTTCAGGTCAGGCGAGTTTGCTGGCCAATCAAGAACAGTAATCCCACGGTCATTGAACCAGGTTTTGGTGCTTTTGGCAGTGTGGGCAGGTGCCAAGTCCTTCTGGAAAATGAAGTCAGCATCCCCATAGAACTTGTCTGCTGAAGGAAGCATGAAGTGCTCCAAAATCTCCTGGTAGATGGCTGTGTTGACCCTGGACTTAATGAAGCCCAGTGGACCAACACCAGCAGATGACGTGGCTCCCCAAATCAACACAGACTGTGGAAACTTCACACTGGACTTCAAGCATCTTGCAGTTTGTCCTTCTCCATTCTTCCTCCATACTCTGGGTCCTTGGTTTACAAATGAGATGCAAAACTTGCTCTCTTTAGAAAGAGGACTTTGGACCACTGAGCAACAGACGCTTCTGATGTTATTTGTTGTATCAAGAGGAATGTGACATTTGAAGCCCATGTCCAGGATCCGTCTGTGTGTGGTGGCTCTTGATGCACTGACTCCAGCCTCAGTCCACTCCTTGTGAAAGTCCCCAACACTTTTGAATGGCCTTTTCATGACAATCCTCTCCAGGCTGCGGTCATCCCTGCTGCTTGTGCACCTTTTTCTTCCACACTTTTCCCTTCCACATAACTTTCTATTCATGTGTTTTGAAACAGCACTTTGGGAACATCCAACTTCTTTTGCAATTACCTTTTGAGGCTTTCCCTCCTTATGGAGGGTGTAAATGATAGTTTTCTGCACAACTGTCAGGTCAGCAGTCTTTCCCATGATTGTGATTCCTACTGAACCAGACAGAGACCATTTAAAGGCTCAGGAACCCTTTTTGCAGGTGTTATGGCTTAATTAGCTGATTAGAGTGGGACACTTTGAGCCTAGAATATTGCACCTTTTCACAATATTCTAATTTTCTGAGATTGTGGATTTGGGGTTTTCATGGGCTGTAAGCCATAATCATCACAATTATGACAAATCACAGCTTGAACTATCTTGCTTTGCATGTAATGAGTCTCATATATTAGTTTCACCTTTCAAGTTGCATTAGTGAAAAATGAACTTTTGCATGATATTCAAATTTTGAGTTTCACCTGTATGGTAACAATTTCAAGTTAAGAGCACCTTTAGAAAATAATTTACCTACAAAAATGGCGACGTGTTCAATACTTATTTTACACGCTGTGTATGTACACGACATGACTGTGTACATCATCTAAAGTTCTCTTTCTCACCTCCACTGCTTTATGAGGCAGTTGCTTGTCAGTCCATTGTTTCAGCTTGATGTCTACAGTGGTGTTGAAAGTACCAGAGTTCAAGGTCTGTGCAGCTGGTAGGTAGATGTTCTCAATCACATGGGTTGACACCCTCTCCCACAGTGTTCTCTGGAGGATCTCTTCCCTAATGAGGCAAGAAATGAAAACCAACAATTACTGCTCAGTGCTTATCCTGAGAAAAAAGCAATTTTGCCACCCAAAAAGTTTGACAAAAACATATTAAACTTTTCCGCTTTTGTTCATATTGTGTAAAGATTATAGCTACAAATAAATTTGGAACACTAGAAAAACTTTCCTTCAAGATTTGGATACAGTGGGTATGGGTTAGAACCTATGCCAGTTCTTACTGCTGTCTATGGCCCCTATTAGGGCATACATAAAAAAAAGAAGTAGTACTTCTTTGAAAGTTGTTACCGGAATCAGTGTTTCCCCATGCATCCGGTTTTAATGACAATTGTAATATTCTATATGTCCTTACATTTTCTTTCCTAGTGACAGATGTTGTAAGCTCTCCATGCGCTAACCAAAAATTAGAACATTTTGGCTACAGTTCTATTTACCTTGATTAACCATTGTAAACTAAGCTATAATTAACAAAAACAAAACTACTCACCAATGCTTTGGTGTAACCTGGGTAAGACTTATAACTTCATCAAGAATTTCATTTTTGGCTTTTTCAAACAACTCATTCTAAAACGAGAACATGAGATCACACTATGAATCATACAATAGTTGCTAAAACCTAAATTAGGAGGGTTCAAAAAAGTGAACAATTCAATTTACAGTGAGAAGAAACAAGTATTTGATCCCCTGCTGATTTTTTACATTTGCCCACTGCCAAAAAATGATCAGGCTATAATTTTAATGGTAGGTTTATTTTAACGGTGAGAGACTGAACAAAAAACATCCAGAAAAATGCATTTAAAAAAAGTTATAAAAAGGATTTGCATTTTAATGAGTGAAATAAATATTTAATCCCCTATCAATCAACAAGGAAACTGGCTCCCAGGTGTCTCTTAAAGGGAGTGCTCCTAATCTAAGCTTGTTACCTGTATAGAAGACAACTGTCAACAGAAGCAATCAGATTCCAATCTCTCCACCATGGTCAAGACCAAAGAGCTGTCCAGGACAAGATTGTAGACCTATACAAGGCTGGAATAGGCTACAAGACCATCGCCAAGCAGCTTGGTAAGAAGGCGACAACAGTTGGTGCGATTATATGCAAATGGAGGAAACACCAAATAACTGTCAATCCCCATCGGTCTGGGGCTCCATGCAAGATCTCACCCAGTAGAGTGTAAATGATCATGAGAACGGTGTGGAATCAGCCCAGAATTACACGGGAGAATCTGGTCAATGCTCTCAGTTGGGACCATAGTCACCAAGAAAATAATTGGTAACACACTACGCCGTAAAGGACTGAAAACCTGCAGCTCCAGCAAGGTCCCCCTGCTCAAGAAAGCACATGTACAGGCCTATCTGAGGTTTGCCAATGAACATCTGAATGATTCAGAGGAGAACTGGGTGAAAGTGTTGTGGGCAGATGAGACCAAAATCGAGTTCTTTGGCATCAAGCAGTGTTTGGAGAAGGAGGAGGAATGAGAAGAAGCACATTAAGGTCCTGGAGTGGCCTAGCCAGTCTCCAGACCTTAATCCCATAAAAAATATGTGGAGGGACTTGAAGGTTCGAGTTAAGAAAAGTCAGCATTGTAACCATATTGACTTGAAGAGATCTGCAAAGAAAAGTGGGACAAAATCCCTCCTGAGATGTGTGCAAACCTGGTGGCCAACTACAAGAAACGTCTCACCTCTGATTGCCAACAAGGGTTTTGCCACCAAGTACTAAGTCATGTTTTGCGAAGGGGTCAAATACTTGACCCCTTCGCTTTCGCAGTTGTTAAAATGCAAATCAATTTCTAACTTTTTTGAAATGCGTTTTTCTGGATATTTTTGTGGTTATTCTGTCTCTCACTGTTAAAATAAATCTACCATTAAAATTATAGACTGATCCTTGCTTGGTCAGTGGACATACAAAATCAGCAGGGGATCACATATTTTTTTCACTCACTGTATTATTTGCAAAGTACAGCTTTCCAAATAACAGACTACAGGCCAAAATGGTTCTTGCTTGAAATGTAATGAAAAATTACTACTTTGTGCAAATTCTACAAAGAAGTCAGTCATTTAAATTAAAATAGCCTGGGTGTAGAAGAGGTGCTTGTATTGGTGGTATATTCTACTTTACCCTGTCAAGCTCACGCAGCCTGGGATAATTATTTTTCCATTCCGTTTCCAAGTTAAAACGTGTAGCTAAAAAAATAAAAACAAAAAAAAATAAAAAATAAAAAACACGTAATGATTGTTTATATGCAACCTATTAATTGTGGTAATGATCTTGTGCAACTTAAATAATGTTAGACATGGGCTAAATGCTACCTTTGAAAGCATCAGCCTGTTGTTCTACAGATGCTCGGACCATTTTCCAAAAACAATCGGCAACAGCAAGACTTAAATTCTTGGTGGTGACCTGATGAGCCTTCAGCATCCCTTTTCTAGGAAGTAAGGAGAAACACAGAGGCCATAATTAACACAGCAACACGACGACGTACAATATATAAACTTATGTTCTGTCTTTGAGCTCATAAATAGCATGTTTTTTTTACTTTAGTCAAGACAGAACTTACTTCAAAAGACTTGATCCTTGAAAGAATTCTTCTTCATAGTCCTTGATGGAGTCAATACTTTCATTGTTGTTGCCTAATACGATTAAGATTAAAAAATGACTATGTTAATGAAAAAAATGAACTTGCAGTAATATAATGTATTAAGAATAATAGATATTTTCAGTCAGCTGGATTCTGACCTAGTTCTGGCCATACACATGGTACATTAAACTACTACCTGAGAGAGTTGAATTGTTGTTTTCTTTTGTGGTTTTGCTGTGTTTTTAACCATTATACAGGGTCCAATAAAATAAATATTTCACAGTAATCATTTAATAACTTTAACAATTATGGCTTAAAGAATAAGTTGATCTTTAGGAACACCCGATTCGCTGAGAGGCCGAGCCAGCTGCTGGTCCAGGCATCTGGGTGGATCCTGACAATATGGTCGGTATCTTTCCCACGCCTGCAACCCACTGTTGGCTGAAAACGCATTACACAAGTGCAGAATGAACTGCATTCCTGTGATCCATAGGAGAAAACTTCTTTAAATAATCTTGTTTAAAAATACAATTTTGCTAAAGCCCCAATTTAGAAAAGATTATGTACAATATTATTCTTACCTTTTCCAGTTACAACAGCAAAATACCCGAGTGCTTTCATTGGGAATAGTTTACCTTCAATGATTTGCTGAATCTGAGAGGATAACAAGTAAACATATTTTATCTGTCACATAGCACAAGGTAATACAGAAGCATTTTAGTAAAGATTACAGGAATACACTTACTCGATTAGGGCTGGTTACATTTTTCTCAGCAAGGTCTACCTTTGTCAACACAAAAATGGTACGCCTGCCCTGTGGATCCATTTGGCTTACAAGGTCAGTGACAATGCTTCTTTCTGCATCAACAGACCCATCTGTAAAACAGAAGGGAACATAAATATTAATGGGTCAGTCTACCTAAAACCGATAAATTTGTTTTGGGTAAATCCAATTCATTTGTACATAGCTTGGAGACTCTCAAAAAAGTTATTTGTGCAGGACTGTAGCCACTGTACTGGGGAACTATGGGACTTTTCACTTGGTTTACAGAGAATGTGTCGGGACGGGTTTAGTTACACTTTAATGCTATGGCACGAACATTAAAGCTCAATGTGCAGAGCAAAAATGTTGACATCTTCCACACAGTTGAACTGAATGAAAAAGGTCATCTAAAACTTAATAGTGAAAATGGAACATAAAAGTTACTGAGGCGACAATGCTGGAAACTTTACTGAAGTTCTCAAATCATAGCAGAATCCATTGAGTATTCAGCCCACCAACTTAATTTTTCTGTGCTTTTACCTGCAATTGTTTAAAGCTAGTGATGGGTCTCTTTAAGGATCTATAAATAATTATGACTGTGCACTACCAACTAATGCTTGTGAGCAATCCATCACATGAACAATCATTTCCAATTTATCTGGTGGTGAGAACTTTACAGTATTGGATCACACTGCCAAGTAGAGGTGAGTTAGCATTTGGGAAATCACTTTCAAGGTAAATTAATTTTTAAAGCTGAACTCCAGGAAGTGAATGAAAGTATCTTCCCAACCACTCACCTCATCTGCAGAGCATGGAGTGAAGGGCATATTTAAAATATTAATTTGCTAGATTGATGCGACTCCCGTCACATTTACATATTTTAATAAAGGAACTAGCACACACAGACACTGCGCCCCGAATGGTCAAAGGGATTGCTTCTCTTAAATTATAAATGTCATATCAGAATAGGACAGTAGTACTCCATGAAAGCATCTTCAATACCCTAATCATTTTACAACTTTATCCTTATAAGTTCAAAGGCAGTGAGCAGGGGCAGAGCCAGACACAATGTCATTATTACAGCTTAAAACTGCCCCAATCAGTTGGGTCTCAGGAAAGGAGATACCTGGGAAAAGATAGGGCTGTATGTGGACGATACGGTCCTCTACTTGGCGGATCAGGGCCCATCACTGAGGGCGGCACTGAGTATTATAGAACAGGTTGGGCAGTATTCAGGCTTGAAGATTAATTGGGACAAGTCTCCCACTAGATCTGTCCCCCCCCCCCCGCTGTGTCCCCAGCTCTACCATTGCAAAGAGTTGCGGAAGTTAAGTACTTGGGGGTGAGGGTTACCAGGAATTTGCAGGATTATGTCACTTTGAATGTTGATCCCCTATTTGCAATTATTAAAGCCAGGACCCAGGCCTGGGCGAGGTTGCCGCTGGGAGTTATGGGCAGAATTAATTTAGTAAAGATGATACTATTGCCTAAAATCTTATATATGGTATGGCATGCTCTCTTATACATTCCCTTGAAAGTATTCAGCAGATGGAGGCACTGCTCAATTCCTTTGTCTGGGGCGCAGGTAGGCATAAACTGGCATGGCACATTCTTAAAAATCCTACAACGGAGGGGGGGGATGTTCCCTTCCGGATGTTCAAGATTATTATATAGCGTCACAGCTATCTCACCTCTATTACTTCAATACCACCGAGTCACAGAGATATAGGGCGTTAGTTTGTAATAGGCCGGGCAGCGCACTTCACACACCTAGTCAGGCGATTTTTCGGAAGGGACAAGGAGGGAATAAGACACCGTACTTCGAGGCCGGAATGTTATTGCACCACCGAAAGGTCTGGGACATAGCACTTAAGAAGCAGGATAAGTCACACCTACATTCACACACCCCACTGTGGAGTAATAGTTGTATGCCAGAGTTGAATAAGGTACCGGATCCCCTGATCAGGGCCGCATATGGGGTGTTGTACCTATCCCAGGTTCTGACTGGGCATGGGCTTAAACCGTTCCCGGTGCTAAAGGAAGAATTTTCTCTTCCTCAACATTTAATATTCCGATATTTGCAGTTGAAGCATGCCCTCAGAAAACAGATGGCCTCGGTAGAGGTGGAGCTGGGTACTCCACCGGTACTTGACGTTATCTTCGGAACACACTCTACCAAGCTTATATCTAACATTTATTACGTTCTTAGGCAGCGCAGGGTATCTGGGGTATCCCAGAAAGCTAAGGCGCAGTGGGAACAGGCTGTGGGACCCATTGAGGACTCAGACTGGGAAGAAGTACTGGAGGGTGTTAAGACTGCGTCCCCTAAGGTATCCGACAGACTGACACAACTCTATATCATACACCAGGCATATCTCACGCCACTACGATTAGCGAAATTTCAATCTGCAAGGAACCACCTCTGCCCTAAGTGTACTCTGACGGAGGGCACTTTCTACCACATGCTGTGGCAATGCTCTGACATGCAGGCATACTGGCTGCAGGTGACACAGTTCTTGCACGACAACATGTGATCACCTGTGGGGATGGACCCGAAGCTTTGCTTATTGGGACTGCTGCCGGACGTAGAGGTGGATAAGTTCCAGACTATATTCATATATGAATCATTGTTTCTGGCTAGAAAGGTGGTGGCTAAGACCTGATTCCGGGGGACAGCTCCGACACTTAGAGAATGGAAGAGGGAGGTGAATGCAGTGCTTCCGTATAGGAAAATGATATACATACATAGGGGACGCCCTCAAAAGTTTGCTAATGTCTGGGATAGATGGCTGGAGGATGGGGAGACATGTACGGGGTGATTCGGAGGAGTCGCCCCTGGTATGATTATCAGGGACTGAAAGTACAAGTCAGGGGAGGTAGTTGCTAGGTGTGTACCCTTCTACGCACTCCACAACGAAGTGTGCCTTAGACAGTAGTCTACCCGGGGAGTTACAATGATTTATGATGGATATGTAACTGATGATGATGTGTGTATACCGTAGCTAGTTGGAGTCTCTGCAATGTATTATTGTATGCCTTGCTTACATCTCAAGAAACTTGTTTATTTGGTTAAAAAAAAAAACTGCCCCAATCATATGCCGATCCCCGCTGACGGCTGGCTTTTTGCCAAACTATGAAAACAGAGCTGGCCTTCCATTATTTGGATGTAAAAGGACATCTCTGGATTCACTTTAAATGTGGAGAACAGCTGCACACAAACAAGAGATGGAATTGCTGCTGCATATCCAAGATTTAAAGTGGTTGTTCCACTTAAAAAAAAAAAAAGAATTAGAGATCCTGTTCCCTTAGAGCAGATTAAACAGCACAGTGTCGTCTTAATCTACCACTTTCTAAACTGTAGAACACCTAGTTGATCCTGCCTGTTCCTGTGTCCCCCTGTGCCAACCATGGTAGTCATGGCTGCTGATCCTTGAATATTGTTGTCAGGTTACGGGCCTCCGTCATCCCGCTGCTCTCCTCTTTCCCTGCCTGTCTGTCAGCGTCTATGCGTTCCTCTTCCCCTCTCTGTTATAGTAATTTCTGCTACACTCCGAATCTATTTGTAAAACGAAGTCTTCAAATACCTTATCTTTGATCTCTTCTGGCCGGTCACGTGACCGTCCTGGCTGATGTCAGAGGGGGATCTTAGCCCCTTCCTATGTAGCCTGTAGAATAGAATGGAATAGAGCAGCCGGAGGTCACTTGAATGGCCAAAAAAGATCTAAGGTATTTACAGAAATCGTTTAAAATAGGATGATTTAGAACAGAGGAGCTGGCTATAATTGTCCTTTACCTTTACAACCACTTTAAGGTTTAAAGCAGGAGCACACACTCATGACAGGGATTCAACAGTTTTTTGATATTTTCTTGGTGCAGACCATCAAAGATAAAAAAGTGGGGAACGCTTTAATTATGCATTACTGCTGCAAATGTTTTAATTGAAAAGAGAAGCTGGGTGACAGGGTATCTTTAATGTTGCCAGATGTACTGTCCAAACCCTTACTTCTAGGAAACAATAGATCTTTTAGAGAACAAAAGTGCCACTACTCGCCAACATTTTATAAGTGCTAAACATGCCTCAGACAGCATCTTACGTATGTGCTGCATGAAGGCTGGCCAAAGATCATTCACTTTTTTTTCCCCTCTCCGATCAGCCAAATGGCCAAATCGAAAGAAAAAAAAACAAATACCCCCATCCACACAAGTGAGGTGAATGGAGGAATTATCCTAACTGTGCTATTGTGTTCTGACAGTAGGACCCCTCCACTGTTTGAAAACACAGATTAGGAGATTGGCTGCAGCCCCTTACCAAATTAAAAAGTTTTCCAACAATCATGTTCAACCAAAGTCAATGGTGAGATTGTCTTCTGTCAATTAGGAACAGCGTCAGGTGGGTTGAAATTCAGCCCGTCCCTGCTGAACCGGCCAAATTTCAGCCTACAGCCAGCTTAAAGCGGAGCTCCACCCTAAAGTGGAACTCACGCTGATCGGAACCCCCCCCCCCCCCTCCGGTGTCACATTTGACACCTTTCAGGGGGGAGGGGGGTGCAGATACCTGTCTTAAGACAGGTATTTGCACCCACTTTCGGCCACAACAGTCTCGGGCAGACTGCGGGCATGGTGTCACCACCCGTCCCTGTCCCCCGTTGTGTGCTGGGAACACTCGGCTCCCAGTACACAGTGGGAGCCAATCGGCAGGCACAGCGTGACTCGCGCATGCGCCGTAGGGAACCGGGCAGTGAAGCCGGAGCGCTTCACTTCCTGGTTCCCTCACCGTGGATGGCAGGGGGAGCAGCAGAGTGACGAGCGATCGCTCGTCCTCTGCTGCGGACGGCGCTGGACTCCAGGACAGGTAAGTGTCCTAATATTAAAATTCAGTAGCTGCAGTATTTGTAGCTGCTGGCTTTTTATATTTTTTCAGCAGACATCCGCTTTAAGAAAAGTGACAGTCAGCAATGGACATCAACTTTATCAGGAACTTGTAGAGTCTCTCTAAAGGAAGCATTTGTGAGTATGTGACTCAATTCCAGGTGCTGTGAAAAATGTTCTTACCTTTTGGAAAAATAACTAAAATGGTTACCTTGTATACAGAGGATAATAGCATTAGGGTTCTGCATATATGCTTTACTGATGCTGAAGATGGTTTCTTTGGTATCTGGAGCCATTCCAGAGGTAACAGTCTGTTAAAAAAAAGGTAAAATGTAAATTTACAACATTCAATGTGTGCAGGACATGTGGAACATAACAGGTCTATGTTACCTACACTAATAACTCCTGGGAGATCCACAAGAACCATTCTCTGGATACCGGGACCTTTTACGCTTAGAGAAATGGTCTGTGGAAAACAGAACATCGGAATTAAAGATTTATAGAGAATGGAAAGATTAATCTCCTTATACTGCAATACACACATTGCTATAATTACCTCGGGGCTTACAGTCTGTCCATTTTTAACACTCTTTCTCATTCGTACTTCTATTTCATCCCTCAAAGCTGCAAGCTGCCAGCAAAAACAACCCAATATGTCAGGACACAATACACACACAATGGGTAATAGTGTTTAAATCAAGAGTTTTCATGCACATAGATAAGTTACAAAAGGAGTAATTCATTGGATTTAAGCCTTGTACATACTAGTAGTTTTTGATTCAATCAACATAACAGGGATGAATAAAAAAAAAAAACTGACAACTCAAGAGGTGCCACTGTACTAACTATCTGATGTTAGTACATCAATCTCCACTGCTGTTGTATTGTGTTCTGACAGGGGCGCCCCCCCTGCCAGAACACTCCGGTCAGTGCTCTCAGCCATTGGCTAAAAGCATTGATCGGGAGCCAAACGGCAGACCTATTTCAGTCATGCCCCTTCACCAGAAGCTAGCCAAGTGGCCAGCTTCTGTCGGACTGACTGCCGTACACATGGCCAAATGTTTTCTAGTCTTTTCTAGCATGCTCTAGTTTTCTGGTTTCTATTGAACCGGCCAATGCCGCCCAACATTCAGCTGGTGTGTACTAGGTTTTACATTGCCAGTAAGAACCAGGATATTGAGCTTAATTTACTGGTTCCCAATGTGGACAGCTATCATTTGGGCTTTTTTTAGCCAAGGCCTTGAATGGCATACCTGAATATTTTTTTTCAGTACCAGGCCAACGCTAAGACTTTGGTTGGAGCTCTTAGTGGATTAAAGGTCAAATTTAAATAGCAGTGAAGGCTGAGAAAACCTCAGTCCTCACTAAATAGCAAACCTAGTTTGACTCCCAAATATAACCTATACAAGCAGGCGGCTTTTGTGTTCATGCGTTTAGTAGGAGTTCAGAGGCAGGGGTGCTTAAAGACAAACAAAAGCCCACTGCCAGAGCAGCTGCGTTTTGGCAGTAAAAAAAAAAATGCTTAATGTATGTAAACTCATGCCCATGCGAACAGCGTTTGGTGCTTGAGCATAAATTTTAATGGTCACAATAAATTACTATTCTGGCCAATGAAATTTCCGCCTAAGCACTTTATGCCTCTAAACGCATTTACAAGCGTCAAGTGTTTTTTTCCTTCCAAAATGCCGCCACCATGAGGCAAGGAGTCTAGGAAAGCTGGGAAAACGGCATGTGTGTGCGCGTGAGGCCTTAATTCCACTAAAGAATTTAAAGGAAAGCTTTTAAAAAAAAAAAAACTAAAGGTACGTGTATTTTAACTATGGTCATTTTACCAAGTGATTGTCTTACATTGTGTACTTAAATACATGGCTATATATTACAGCCCAGCTGTCTCACAATGTGATTTTCTTAAGCTGGGTACACATGGACTGAAAATCAGTTGAAAACAGCCAGTTTGGCAGGGGCCAACTTTACGCCCGTATGTACAGCTGTCTATCCTACAGGCATACTCGAAAACCAGCATGTCGAATGGGAATGCTGGAAAACCAGCATCCGATCAGAACTGGCAGCCAATGGGTGACAGTGCTGATCAGTGTGTTCTGGCGGGGAGGCAGTCCCCCAGTAAAAACACAAAGGCACTGAGGGGGAGTTCGCCATACCAAAATCACTTGCGTTAGTAAAGCAATCTCAGTTTTTTTTTTTTTATCGTTCAACCCGATGGGGGCTTAAAACCCCAAAAAATACTAGTGTGTACCCAGCCTTACATTGCACTTCAATGTATAGCTAAATAACAGCATAACCATATTACAATGTAATAACAGGTATTCGGGTCCAGGAAAAGGTCAATTATACTGTCCAACAGAAATATTATTGAATAGAACACTTAAGCGTGTGTGTGTATATATATATATATATATATATATATATATATATATATATATATATATATATATATATATATATCCCCATCACTGTTTTATATTGTGCAAATATGGAAATGTCTGTTGAAATAAAGGCTCCTTTTCCTAATCTCTGATGGATAATACACATAAAAAAAATCAATCATCAGTTTTATGGCTAGACAGTAAAACCTGTGTTACCATTTGGCATTAATGAAAGTGTGCTATGCAGTGCGCTCCTCTATTAGATACTTACATCTGATTCCTTTGTGAGATCAAACTCTCGGGAGCTGTCCTTAAATGTAGCAACATGGTGAGGACCCTCACTTAGCGTAACCTGAAACAATAGACATTTCAGACTGTTATCTCTAGTCATTATTAAACCCTTAATATGACCATACATGGAAAAAAATGTGGCTGTTTGACTCTATGACTCTGATAAATTCCCTATGTACATCTTTACATCAATACTAAATTCTGGCAATAAACATTAGAGAAAAAAAATGAAATACAGAAGAATGGAACATTTATGAAACGCACAAAAAGAACCCTGGGAGACAAGGAGCTAAGCAATACTATTAGCGCAGGTGTACAAACATGACTAAATCACATGGACTGTATGGGGAGAAACAAGTGCAGCAAAGATGAGATGGAATAATCCAGTACATCTCTACAAGGATTCTTTGCATATCACACAGTGCAAGAGATGATTTGACTCTGTTCAGACAACATGGTCTGAAAGGAGGTGGCTTTTAATCTATGTAACTCAAGCTACGGGTATCCTGGGACATTTATTAACTATGAAATGTACCTTTACTGGAGAGCGGGTCATCATCTCTCCTGATCCTCTAGGAAAGATACGTGCTTGTGCTATCATTTCCAGGACACTGGTTTTTCCTGAACTCTGGTCTCCAACTACAATTACCTTTAAAACAAAACAATCCGTTTAGGCATTTTAGGTTGAATCCAATTTGGTCTAACCAGATGTTATGCAGAAATACAAAACATAAGACGACAGCATGACAATTCAACCAAATCTGGTTAGAGAACAGAATCCAATTTATTCATTATAAAAATTTGTTGAGACTGTTCCTCGACAGCTATACAAGAATTACAAGCGTAACATAGACTTTAATGCAGATGTAGACTTTTGGAAAAACATTAAACAAGCAGCAAATGTTAAAGTATTTTTTAGCATCAGTTACAAAGTGGCCTGTGTAGCAAGTAGTGTGTGTGTGTGTGTGTGTGTGTGTGTGTGTGTGTGTGTGTGTGTGTGTGTGTGTGTGTATATATATATATATATAAATAAATAAAAACACACACATTGTGCGTGTAAGTTCAAGATACAAAGTTAGGAAACAAGCAGAAAAAATCAGAGTTAGTCTTACCGGAAACTCTGTTTCCAGGACAGCCCTTGAGAGATGGAGCTCCTCCCTGGACAGGAAACACATCACCTCCAGCTCTTTAAAAGGCGGTCCCTCAGGCATCTGGTCAGTTTTAATCCAAGAACCGAAGGACGGAGCTGAAAAACAGTTAATGACATACATACATATTATCCATGCATATATACATACCCACATATATACCTACCTTAAAGCATAGGGTGGGAACGTGCTGTCCTGGAAGACTCCTGGAAACAGAGTTTCCGGTAAGACTAACTCTGATTTTCCCAAGGCGTCTTCCAGGACAGCCCTTGAGAGGATGAGCAAGCACTCACCAGATTAGGGTGGGACTACTGCTTGCAGGACTTTCCTCCCAAAGGCCTGATTTTGGCTACTTAGGACGTCCAGTCGGTAATGTCGAATGAACGTGGACATGCTTGACCACGTAGCGGCCTTACATATCTGCTCAGGGGTAGCGCCGGCTCTTTCTGCCCAGGATGTTAGCTAACGCCCTTGTAGAGTGTGCTTTCAAACCCTGCGGAGGATCCAAGTGTAGGGCTTTATACCCTTCCAAGATGGCCAATTTAATCCACCTGGCTAGAGTCCCTTTTGAAGCTTGTTTTCCTTTTCGATTACCGGAAAAAAGAACAAACAGTGCATCTGATTTTCTAAAGCCTTTAGTTGCTTCCAGATAGACTAAAAGACATCTTCTGACATCCAGCCAGTGTAGCTGTTCTTCTTTGCTATTTCTTGGTTTATTGCAAAAAGAAGTATAATGTCCTGACCCTTGTGGAAAGCAGAGGCGACTTTTGGCACAAAGGACTGATCTGTCTTTAGAATAACTTTATCCTCCAAAATTTGCATATAAGGATCTCTAATTGAGAGAGCCTGAAGTTCGCTGATTCTGCGGGCAGAAGTCATAGCGATCAAAAAAATTGTCTTTAAAGTAACCAGCTTTAAGGATGCCTCTGATATCGGCTCAAAAGGCTCCTTAATGATCGCTTTCAACATAAGAGATAGGTCCCATGTCGGGACCCTACGGCATGGGGCCGGGCGTTGTTTGGCAATTGCTTTGCAAAATCGACTGATAAGCGGGTCCTCTTGTAGGGAGCGCTGAACATAAACTGAAAGGGCAGCAATTTGAACCTTAATCGTGCTTAAGGCCAGCTTCTTGTCGATGCCTTCTTGTAAGAACTCCAAAATCGTTGGGGAATCATGTTCCTTCTTTCCATTCTCTTTTAGCCAGAGATTGAATCTTTTCCAGTGTTTCAGATAAATCGCTCTGGTAACTGGTTTGCGACTCTGTAACAGAGTTTTGATCACTCTATCTGATAGACCCTTAGACTTCAGGATGTCTATTTCAGAAACCAGGCCGCTAGATTCAGAAAAGCCGGATTGGGGTGCCGTACTGGACCTTGAGTCAACAGATCTTGACCGCACGGCAACATCCATGGTGGACGATCCGCCAACGCTAGTAGAAGCGAAAACCACGCCCTTTTTGGCCAAAAAGAGGCTATCAGGATAAGGGAAGTCTTCTCCATCCTGTATTTGGCCAGGACCCTCGGTAAGAGATGCAGAGGTGGGAAAGCATATGTCAGGGAGAATGACCATGCGCTTTGAAGGGCATCGACTGCCACCGGTCGATCCCTGGGGTTCAGCGAGAAAAATTCTGGAAGCTTGGTATTTCTCCTGTTGGCGAACAAGTCGACCTCCGGAAGACCCCATTTGGACACTATCTTGGCAAAGACCGTCGGATCCAGAGACCATTCTTCTTGAGAGACTGATTGTCTGCTCAAGAAATCGGCTAGACTGTTTAGCGTACCCTTGAGATGGACAGCTGAAAGTGACTCGAGATTCTCTTCTGCCCATACAAAAACTTATTTTGCTATGCCCATCAGGGTGGGATTCCTGGTCCCTCCTTGTTTGTTCAAATACGCTACAGTAGTTGTATTGTCCGACCTGATCTGTAGATGTTGATGCTTGAGCTGCCCCTGGAACGCTGCAATCCCTTTGGCTACGGCTTTTAACTCTCGATAATTTGAAGAGCGTTTCTTTTCTAGATGACTCCAGGTGCCTTGTGCCCACCGACCTTCTAGGTGGGCTCCCCAACCCTGGTTGCTGGCGTCCGTAGTCAAAATGCATGTCACAGGTGGGTTCCAAAGCAGACCTTTGTTCAGGTGGTTTTGGTTTCTCCACCACCAGAGAGCCTGCTTTGTTTTTTTCTGGCAGGTATATTTTCTCCTCCAAGTCTTTCCCTGCGAGCTTTTGAAGGAGAAAAGACTGGAGTGGCCTTTGGTGGAACCTGGCCCATCTGACTGCTGGGATGGAGGCTGTCATGAGGCCTAGGACTGACTTTATCTCCCTTACTGTGACAGGGAGATTTGTCTGCAACTGAGCTACTCGCTGACTTAGATGATCGATCTTTTCTTGTGGGAGAAAGGTCCTTTGCTCTGTAGAACTTACTATGTAGCCCAAGAACAGGATTTCCTGTGTGGGAATGAGGATTGACTTTTCCCTGTTGACTATCCAGCCTAACTGAGTCAACCACTGCTGGACGACCATTAGGTCCTCGAGTAGCTTTTGTTTTGTGGGTGCCAGGAACAACAGGTCGTCCAAGTATGGGACGACTGTTATTCCTTGGAGTCTTAGCGGGGCCAACGTCTCCGCAAGGATTTTGGTAAAGATCCTCGGGGACGAGGAGAGGCCAAAGGGGAGGGCTTGGCTTTGATAGTGGAAAATCTTTTCCCCTATCCCAACAGCTATGCACAGGAACCTTTGGGAGCTTACTCTGATAGGGATGTGGAGGTAGGCATCCTTCAGATCTATCTTTGCCATAAAGCAGTCTTTCTGAAGCAAATTCTTGACAGAATAAATAGATTCCATCCGGAATTTTTTGTACCGAATGACTGTATTCAACGGTTTTAGGTTGAAAATCAGGCGATACTTCCCTGATAGCTTTCGTACCAGAAAGACGTGCGAGTAAA
This sequence comes from Rana kukunoris, assembly GCA_029574335.1. Lineage (NCBI taxonomy): Eukaryota > Metazoa > Chordata > Amphibia > Anura > Ranidae > Rana > Rana kukunoris. The sequence continues at coordinate 213,693,595 of CM056052.1, forward strand.
AACCCTGACCTTCTTCCTGTTTGGGAACTGGTATTAGGACTTTTTGATCTACAAATTCTCCTATGAGAAGTTGTAGTGCCTGCGCTTTTACCGGGTTTTTTGCCAGCTGTGTAACCAAGAATCTTGTTGGTGGCAACTGACTGAACTCCAGGGCATAGCCCTTTCCTATGACTCCCCTGACAAAGTTGTTGGTCAACTTTATCCATTGTGGAAGGAAATCCCCCAGTCTTCCTCCCACCTGGATCCTGGCCTCATTGAGATTTGGGATTTTTGTCAGGAGGGTTAAAGAGCACTTTTGCTTTTTGCTTCCCTCCTTGCGCCCCCCAGGATCTATTTGGCTTTCCTTTCTCTTGCGTTTTCTTTTGCCCCTTAAAGGAACAAAAAAAATTCTTGTTAAAGGTTTTTTCTTTTCAGGAAAGGTCCTCTTTTTATCCGCCGTGCGTTCTAACGCTTCATCTAGCGGAGTGCCAAACAAAAGGTTACCTGAGAAAGGAACGCTACAAAGACGTAATTTAGATGAGGCGTCTCCTGGCCAAGTTTTGAGCCAAAGAGTTCTCCTGGCTGCTACTGACAGTGAAGCTGACCTGGCTGAAAGTTTTACCGATTCTGCCGAAGCATCAGCGATAAAACCAACTGCCTTAAACAGCATTGGAAGAGATTTCAATAAATCTTCTCTAGGAGTACCTGCTGTCAGGTGTTCCTGTAGCTGTTTGAGCCAAAATTCTAAATTACGCACTACACACGTAGTTGCCAGGGCTGGTTTAAGATTAGCCATGGCTGCGTCCCAAGATCTCTTGAGGATAACATCTCCCCTTTTGTCCATGGGGTCTGCTAAATGTCCCATGTCCTCAAACACTAAGTCTGAGTGCTTTGAGACTTTTGACAGGGGGGCATCTAGTTTTGGGGACTGGTTCCAGACTGCCTTAGGGTCTTCCTCAAAAGGAAATCTTCTTTTCAAACCGCTAGAAAAGAAAGGCCTTTTGTCAGGTTCCTCCCATTCCCTAAGCACCAGGTCTGACATCAGCTTGTGCACCGGAAAAACGTTTTGCTTTTTCTTGCTTAACCCCTGATACATTTTATCATGTTGTGAGAGAGAAGTTTTTTCTTCCTTCATCTCTAACGTTTCATGAATAGCCCCAATTAATTCATCTACCTCCTCCTGGGAGAGCTTGTATCTAGTGGGTGTGCGGGAGTCATTCTGATCATCTTCCTGCCCAGAATCTGAATGGGAGGAATCTGAATCAGAAATTCTAAGGGAAATCTCCTCATTCTCCACAGAATCACCTGCTCCTGACGCTACCGGAGTGGGAGAGGTGGGCACCTCTTGCTGTGTGGTGGCTGGCGTTGGGATTTGCGAATCAGCAATAAGTTTCCTGAAGGACTGAAAAGTTGCTTTCATCTCCTCTTTAAAAGAACCCAAAAATTTGTTAAGTGGGGAATCCTCTTCACTGCTTATCACAGTTGAAATACAGGGTCCACATAGGTTTTTGGTATAACCTGATGCTAGTCTTGCATTACATGTGGCACACTTCTTTTTGCTAGAAGGGACTTTAACACTGTGGTCTTTTGGATCTTTCTGGTAGGAAACAAAAGAAAGAGATGTCCTCCTTTAAGAAAAGGTATCTCTAGCCTGCCATCCTAAGGTGCCCACTGAGCTAAACATAGGCAAACATTCCTATCTAGCTCCCCTTCTAAAACAGGTGAAATACACAGGAAAAAAGAGCTCTGGCACAGCCAGCCTACCTGTGAAGAGCCGGCGCTAGACTCCCCTGGCGCGTGTACAGCGTCCATCTTGTGTCTGTATACAGGCAGCGTTCAGCCCACGCTTGCTGCCTTTTAAACGCTGGCTCGACCTTCCAAACTACCCGCGCCAGAAACCGGAACCACAGTTTCCGGCGCTCAGTGATGACGCGCATCCCGGCCTGGAAGTTACGCCCAGCGACTTCCGGGTCACGGCGTCCACCGTAAGGAAAGAATTCCCTCGCTGCTAACGCCGCCGCCTGATGCAAGCCATCACCGCCAACTCCCTCGCCGGGCACCGGGGGAAGGAGGAAACGGGGAACTCCAGACCCAGTCGGAGGGAACCCGCGGCCAAAAGAGGAGAGATCGTTCGGGTAAGCACAGCCCAGCTGTCTTCCCTCAGCCCCTGGAGATGGACTCCCTCCCGGATGCATCCCTCTGCAAAAAGACGGTTCCCAGGTGACATGTCTCCTCCGACTGAGGAAACACATAAAACTGACCAGATGCCTGAGGGACCGCCTTTTAAAGAGCTGGAGGTGATGTGTTTCCTGTCCAGGGAGGAGCTCCATCTGTCAAAGGCTGTCCTGGAAGACGCCTTGGGAAATAAAAGTTAAATGTATAAACTGACAGTCAAGCGAGTTTAATAAAACATATTTGTTGGTTGGTCAAAAGTACACATTAATGCAAGAATATAACAGGCTTTGGGTGTCGCAAGTGATAGGCCAGCAGGGTGTTTTTGCTCAAATTCAATGGGGATTTACACCATAGGTCCCCAACTATATGAAATTTGAGAGGATTATCACTCCACCCATAATTAATTCTCAAATAGAATGACCTGATTTATTGATTGTTTTCACAGGGACACACTGGGAGGGAATGGTTTCATCCAGCAAAAGGCAATGGCTTTATGGACTATGAACAATGCTTTCTCCAGGAAAATTCTGGTGTAATGTGGCCAACGTTCTTCATCTAATAAATCAAATGAGCAACTTACAGGTGTGCGGGAGATCCAAAAGTCAGTTAAAACGTGGCAATTCCATTTTGTGTAATCAGACAGGAGATAAATAGGTCGGATGTATAACACACAACCAAATCGACCAGTTACTGATCACTGGTGATACATAAGATGCAGGAGAAACATATGCCATTCAAGTTTTCTGAGGTCTTGGTAGGCAAGTTGCCATTTGCCTCAAAGGCCATGTTCACACCAGAACATGAAGTGGGCTGCAGCATTGCAATTTTTTTTGTGCGTTTTTGGAACGGTACCATTTAATAAAAATAATGTGACCTGCATAAAAATGTTACGCACTTACCCACCCTAAAATTGTCACAAAAAGGCCTTCTGCTATCTCTTTAAAGGGGTTGTAAAGGTTTGTCTTATATTTTCTAAATGGGTTCCTTTAAGCTGGTGCATTGTTGGTTTACTTAACTTTTCCTTCCATTTCTCTTCTAAATGTTTTTTTTTCTTTGTTTGAATTTCTTACTTCCCGTTTCTCCTCAGTAAGCTTTCCACCATCATCCGAGTGGTGAAAAGTCAGCCAGAACAGCTTACTGAACAGCTTACCGAGGAGGAACAGGAGGTGAGAAATTCAGACAAAGAAAACAAATGAATGAATGAATGAATGAATGAATGAATGAAAACTTGTATAGCGCGGCACATGCGAACAAAGAAAAAAAACATTTAGAAGGGCAAATTAAGGAAAATGTAAGTGAACCAACAATGCACTAGCTTAAAAGGAACCTATTTAGAAAATGAAAAACAAACCTTTACAACTCCTATATAACTACTTTCACACTGAGGCAGTTTTTAGGCATTTTAGCGCTTGAAATAGCCTCTAAAAAAGCGCCTGAAAACCGCCTCCCATTCTGTGCAGTGCGTGCTTTCACACTGGGGCTGTGCACTTGCGGGACATTAGGAAAAGTGCTGCAAGCAAAATCCTTGGGGTCGAGCAGCGACTTCGCACCAACAGCCCTTGCTGCCAGTGTAAAAGGGGTCTAAAGCATATGGATATATGAGGTTAGAGTGCAGAGTGCTTCTATAAGGGAAGGTAATTCCCCAGGGAGAAAACAAATGCCAGTTGGGGGATAATTTCTTAGCCAAGCCAACACAAATCACCCAGTGCAGCTTAAACAGTGTTGTCTCAGTGTGGCTGGCTGGTACACTGGGCAACATTTAATATTTTTAATACAGATGGTGAAGAAAAGAATGAAGAATACTTCTGTGCATGTACTATTCACAGTACAGAAAAATTAAATGTCAACATACCCTTGGTAAATGGTCTTGCGTGTTATAGTTTGCATCATAATCAGACAGGATATCCAACACTTCAGAATACATATCGATCAAGGATTTCTATTGGATAAGAAAAAAAAAAATAATATGATCAAAATTTGTGTAGTTGTGTAATTAGCTACACAAAAAATACTACAAACATAATCCTAAATTGCTCCCCTGATTGCTGAAGTAGTTAAACAGCTGTTTTGGCAATCAGATATATATAGTTTAGCTAATCTGGACATAACACAGGATAATGATGCTAGCTGTGCATGGAGAAGTCTAGATTTACTAGTTAATAGTTCTACATTTAAAGTTACAAATAATTGTAATTATTTTAATATACACCACCTTGACTTTTCGCTGATGAATTCCTTTGTCATCTTTTAGTAGCATCAGCTTCCTCAAATCTTTATTCTCCTTCTCTAATCGCTCAAGAATACGCTGGTATTTCAACTGAATCAAATAAAAAAACAAATTGGAAGATAACTAGTAATTAATGAATTGTGTGAAACAAAAGAGACCAACTAACATTTACAGTAAAGTATTACAAATAAAATACTGTATTATAAAAAACGTGTTAGTGCTTGCAGTTTGTGTTATTTGTTTTCCTTCTTGTGATGCCATTCTATCAAATTTTTCCTCACTTCTTTCCTCAAAGAAAGATAGAAAGTAAGGAAAAAATACAGATTTTTGAGTAGTCATCAGTACAATAAAAATGGAATCTTCCAACAGAGACAACTGTCTAAGGCCGGCCATAGACTAAGCAAATTTCCACGGTTGGAGGAAAGCAATTCACTCGATTACCCCATCAACACAGTCGGTGTTGATGGGAGAATCTCTCATGGAGCCATTTATTTTTTTAAATACCTGCAAGACAAAAGCATAATGAACTAGCATGCACCGCATACTAGCTCATTATTAAATACTTACCTTAGAACGAGGCGTCAGCATCTGATCCTGGTCACTGTCGAGGGAACTGACATTTCCCCCTCGGCGTGTCTTCCAGGTTCGTGCCTCCAGCACTGAGTGGCCGGATCCGCAAAAACCTCACTCCCACGCATGGGAGACTTCTTTCTGGCAGCGTCCACCAGACCTTCTCCGGACCCAAGAGGGTATTTTCCTCGCTTTGGAAAGAGATTTCCTCTTGCTTTGTATTGTCTATAGGACAGAAAATTAAGGGAAACCTCCCCTAAGGGACTCAGGTGCCAAAAAAAATGGCAGGGGTTATTAATCGAATTATTCCCTACTCTACCCACAATAAAGTTTTGGCTTTAGATATACTTTTGTTTACTGTGAGACGATCTCATCAGTCTGCTGTTGCTCTTTTTTAATTAGCAGGCTGGAGGTGTAAGGATGACGCAACTGTATTCCCCAACTGTAAGGCCGCGTACACACGATCAAATCTATCTGCTGGAAATGGTCGGCCCGACCGTCCCAGCAGACAGATTCGATCGTGTGTACGGGCGAGCAGACGGATATGTCCAGCCGACAGATTTTAAAGCATGCTTTAAAATCTGTCGGCTGGGAATCAGTCCCTCCGATATGTCTGCTGGTTAGTACGCTAACCAGCAGACATATCTTCTCGCACATGGGTTGAATGGATTCGACGCATGCGCGGAAGTAATTTACTTCCTGGTGCTGTGACGTGGCGGCGTCACCGCGCTGTCTGCTTGCAGGGATTTTGGTTTGATCTTGTGTACAGCGATCAAACCAAAACGGCAAGCTGACAGATTTGTTCGTGTGTACGGGGCCTAACAGTGAAAGTAGAATCATTGTTCTAGATCTGAGTAACGGGGCGGATTTTAGAACCCGATGAAAAGAAATACAAATTCTTTGCCAAAAAACACCTTATATACAGTATATTTCAGCCGAGTATTTAGACATTTTATTGTGTTCGTATAAACCCTAAACAGAGAAACGTACAGCCTACCTGGGTCTGTAAAAGCTCCTCCTGCAGCTGATCAACCTTCTCTTTGTCAGATACCTTAAAGAGCAGATTTAAATTATTACATTTTTCTCATATTTCCAATGCATCGTTTATATAAACCTCAACCAATATGACACCCGTAAGTTGTTGAGGCATCGAAGAATGTATCCAACCAATGGGTTATTACATATGTTTCTCTCATGTCTTTACACATACTTTCGGCTAATGCCAGTAAAAATTGGCATGCATTTTATAATAAGCTGTACAAAGCAAAAAAAGTACGGTAATTATTAGCAGATATCATCACTGATTAACGCAACTGGAGCGCTAGGTGGAACTTTAAATACCAATGAAAATGTGTAAAATGCAGTCACTCCTTGTAAAGTCATATCACCCAATGAAAAGAATGGTCCCACAATTCCTCCAAAAGGCTACAGCTAAATTATAAAAATGTAAATACACAGTTGCATATGTAGACAGGCATTCTAGTAAAATGCTGCTGCTGAAAAAAGACAAGAAACCTGCTTTGCAGTTCAATCAATGCTTTAGAAGGGCATGCTGTACCAAAATAAACAAAGCCGGATAAATGCAGCCTCTAAATGGTGACATGTACAGTACTGAATAAATAAAGTCAATGGAAAAACTCACAAACTGCTAATGGCTAATGGACACTATTCTGTATTCCTACTTCTGGACCTGTCTGCTGCCTTTGACACAGTGGACCACCCCCTCCTCCACGAAAAACTCAAGACCGTGCTCTCCGTGACTTTGCTCTTCGGTTCTGTTCTTGGACCTCTCCTATTCTCGATTTACACCTCCTGCTTGGATCTGTTGATTGCCTCCCATGGCTTCGGATACCACCTCTATGCTGACGACACCCAAATTTATCTCTCTACCTCTCAGCTCACTCCTTCAGTCTCCTCACATATCACCAATTCACTAAGAGACATATAAGCCTGAATGTCACACCACCGTCTCAAACTCAATCTATCCAAAACCAAGCTCATATTTCATCCCCCACGTACCTCTTACCCAGATTTCTCAGTCAAGATCAATGGCGTAACAATCAACCCACCCCTGCATGCCAGGGTGCCAAGTTTAAACCTGGACTCTGAACTAACCTTTCGGCCCCATATCCAAAAACTTTCCAAAGCTTGCCGCCTCAACCTCCACATCATCTCCAAAATGCGCCCATTCCTTACCGATGACTTCACAGAGCTTCTAATTAACTACTGAAACTCTCTCCTCATTGGCTTACCTCAACATAGGCTATCTGCCTTTCAGTCCATTGTGAAAGCTGCTGCCAAGCTCATCCACCTTAGCCGTTCAGAGTCTGCTACTCCTCTCTGTCAATCCCTCCACTGACTTCCACTCGCCCAACCAATTAAATTCAAAATACTAACAACTACTTATAAACCCGTCCACAATTCGGCCCCCAGACACATCAGTAGCCTAGCCTCAAAATTCCAACCTAATTGTTATCTTCTTTCCTCTCAAGATCTCCTGCTCTATAGCTCCCTAATCACCTCCTCCCATGCTCACCTTCAAGACTTTTCCTATCCCATTCTATGGATCTCCTTACCCCAATCTGTCCAATTATCTCCTACTGTTTGCTTTTAGACAATCCCTGAAAAGCCTTCTCTTTAGAGAGGCATATTCTGCCTCCACCTAACTACAGTACTTTCATTTTCTCCATCAGTTCATCCCCACAATTATCTTTTTATCACTTGCCCCTCCATTTTAGATTGTAAGCTCTAACAAACAGGGCCCTCTGATTCCCCCTGTATTCAATTGTATTGTAACTGTACTATCTGCCCTCAATTTGTACAGCGCTGCGCTAACTTGACACTATATAAATCCTATATTATAATAAAAATCTAAAAAGTTCCAGACAAATATTCTCAAAACAACTTTAAAAATGGTTGTAAAAAGGTAAAAAGTTTATATATGTTTTTAACTTAATGCATTCCCTGCAGTAAGATAAATGTTTTTTTTTTGTTGTTTCTTTTTTAATGGTAGCTCCTCCCAAATACTTACCTAAGCCCAATCTCCATCCAGCACTGTGCACGTCTGCAGCTCTTCGCCCTCTCTCCCTGCTTTTACAGGTTTGGCTATAAGCAGCGGGAGCTATTGGCTCCTTCTGCTGTCAGTCAAAACCTGTGCAATGTATCTGAATAGACACAGACGCAAGTGGCTTCCTATGGGCGCAATCGGCAGGAGGAAGGAACCAGGAGCACCCACAGGGAACACCAGAAGAGGAGGATCGGGGTTGCTCTGTGCAGAACCAGTGCACAGAGCAGGCAAGTATGACAGTTTTGTCATTTTAATAAAAATAAAAACAAAGATTTACAATCACTTTAAATTCAGTAAGGTATTCGCAATACAAAATTAGCAAAAAAACAAAAACAAAACAGCAATACCATATAGTCACATAAGAACTGCTGAGAAAACAGACTTCATTAATAGGATATTTTGCATGGGCTAGAATTGTTAGCTATTGCAAAGCATTTAATAAACTGATGCCTAAATGTATGACCAATCCCCAGGTTGTATAACAATGCACTCCTAAAATATCTAGATTTGATGATGAGACACACTCTAGTTCTCATCTCCTCATCAACTCACCTAAAATATATGTAATAAACAGAGGAAGATAGTAACCATCAATAGCTTTATAATGCTCTGAAATGCCCTTTCACATAGTATAATTACACATAGACCCATACTGAAAACCCAACTGAAACGTTTGTGGAAATAGATTTTTTTGGACTACAGGCTAAAGCTGATTGACAAGACAAGTGTTTGATGCATCCAGTGCTCTATGACCCATCACCTTGCGCTTCTGCTGTGAAGTGCCCGTGTTAATGTTTCCAGCAGCCCTGCGTGCCTCCTCTTCATGCTGCTTGAGCTGCTCTTGTAATAGAATGAGTTCACCAAGCAAACCCTGCCATGAGTTTACAGAGAGAGAAAGACGGAGTGAAGGTGGGGACAAAAACAGCCATGGAGTGCAAAATAAAGTAAAAGGGGTAAACAAAAGGCAAAATGACAGACATATATTTACCAGCAGAATGGACACAAATCATATGGCTTATTCTACATAATAAAACAGAAAGACAAAACCAAAGACAAGCTTGCTATACTGCTGCATATGTCAAACACTATCAAATATTTGTTAGAGCGTATTAACTACTGTTCCAAGCAAATGCTTCCAATCCTAAAAAAGGCTCAGAACTGTTAATATTTACCTAAGCAGGACATTATTTCCGCCACCAACACACATGCAACATTTCTGTAAGCAGAGCTACCGCTACCAATAAATATCAGGGAATGGGTGCAGAATAGCAGGCTGCAAAAGTTAAATACATGACATGGATTAGAAAGAAAATGCAGCAGGCATGTTATTCAGTTTCTACCTATAAGCAAGCATAAGCCTTTGGGACCCTCTCAGTCATCTAATGAACACTGGGGATCACAGATCTGTGGTTTCCGGGTGCAGGGAAAGGGTTTCTTTAAAAGGGGATCTAATGAAAAGTGCACCCAATCTGCTACATGAAGCTATCAGTATTTATAAGATTGACAACTTTTAAAAGATCTGTGAAAGGCACAGTGCTGTTGCCTTTGCGTGGAGTGCTCTGTAGTTTACACAGATACATTTGTGTATTTTATACAGATAGACACAATAGACTAAAGAGTTGTAGGCAGTCTTAACCAGGGTTCCTACAGAGGTTTCTAGGCATTCCTTAAAGGGGTTGTAAAGCTTTGTGTGTTTTTTGGTATACTTACCTCCCCCCTGTGCAAGGGTTTTGCACAGAGCGGGCCTGATCCTCCTCTTCTGGGGTTCCCCCACGGTGCTCCTCCACGCCTCAAGTGTCCCCTTGGAGAACCGCTTTCCATGGGGGCACTTATGCAAGTTCTGCAGCTGCGTCCTTTGACACAGACAGAACTCGTCCCCCGCCCCCCCCCCCGTGTCACTGGATTTGATTGACATCAGTGGGAGCCAATGGCTCCTGCTGCTATCAATCAGTCCAATGAGGACCAGAGACTGTGGCTGGAGCTGCTGGGCTCTCATCGCTGGAAAGATCGGGTTCAGGTAAGTAAAAGGGGGGCTCTGGAGGGCAGCTGCACTAAAGTGCATAGAATGCATTAAGGTGTAAAACCCATTTTAAGCTGTTGTTGATTGATATCCTGGGTGATGGTGCCCACATAGTTCTGGGGCCAATGACATATGGCAGAGTCTACGGCATGACATTAATGACTATATTAGCTACCTGTAAGGGATGCTTTCTGACCACCGACCACCAATATAAGGTCCAATGAATAAGGTTTTAGCAGTGTATCCCTGAAACCTAAACATTTTAAGGGTTCCTCAGGGAATAGAATATTGGGAAAGGCTGGAGTAGACACTGATTCAGGGAACACACACACACAACCAAAAAAAAAAAACACCACACAAAGTACAGAAGTGGGTTATTGCACATGTTTAAAGGAACGTACAGTTTAAGTAAAATAAGAAAAACTCCCAACTCCCTTATGCCCAACCTATATTTATTTGCAACTTATTGCATGGTCCTCCATCTCCCTGAAGACTGTAGTCTATTTTGGTGCTTTCATAAGCCAGTGAAGAGCTGGGATAGAAGTGATCTCCAGCAGTCTCATCGAACATGTCTCCCGTCTATGCTGGTCTTCTAAAGCCTGGAACACACTTATATACAGCCCCAGAGGGCCGAGCAAAAAAATAAAAAACTGAGGAGCTCGTGGTACTAACTTTGCAATGTTAGTACATCTATCTCCCCACTGTGCTTTTGTGTTCTGACAAAAATTCGGGTTGCTTTACTAAAACTGGAGAGTGCAAAATTTGGTACAGCTGTGCATTGTAGCCAATCATCTTCTAACTTTAGCTTGTGCAATAAAGCATGGACGATGAAACCTGGAAGCCGATTGGTTTCAGCCACATCAGATTTTGCACTCTCTAGTTTTAGTAAATCAACCACATTGTGTTCTTCTAGATCAGGGGTCTTCAAACTACGGCCCTCCAGTTGTTCAGGAACTACAATTCCCATCATGCCTAGTCATGTCTGAATGTCAGAGTTTCACAATGCCTCTTGGGATGTGTAGTTCCGCAACAGCTGGAGGGCCGTAGTTTGAAGATCCAACTGAACTAGATGTTGGTTTCCTATTCTAGTGTGTTTAATACACACGAAGGTTTAAACCTGAATGAATCAGATTTTTTTATATGTTGTGCTGTCAAGAAGCTAGAAGGTGACCGGTGGGTAGAGTAGTCATTGTTCTATACAGTGCAGAAAATAAGTATTTGAACACCCTGCTATTTTGCAAGTTCTCCCACTTGGAAATCATGGAGGGGTCTGAAATTGTTATCGTAGGTGCATGTCCACTGTGAGAGACCTAATCCAAAAAAAAAATTCCAGAAATCACAATGTATGATTTTTTTAACTACAGGGAGTGCAGAATTATTAGGCAAATTAGTATTTTGACCACATCATCCTCTTTATGCATGTTGTATTACTCCAAGCTGTATAGGCTCGAAAGCCTACTACCAATTAAGCATAATAGGTGATGTGCATCTCTGTAATGAGAAGGGGTGTGGTCTAATGACATCAACACCCTATATCAGGTGTGCATAATTATTAGGCAACTTCCTTTCCTTTGGCAAAATGGGTCAAAAGAAGGACTTGCCAGGCTCAGAAAAGTCAAAAATAGTGAGATATCTTGCAGAGAGATGCAGCACTCTTAAAATTGCAAAGCTTCTGAAGCGTGATCATCGAACAATCAATCGTTTCATTCAAAATAGTCAACAGGGTCGCAAGAAGCGTGTGGAAAAACCAAGGCGCAAAATAACTGCCCATGAACTAAGAAAAGTCAAGCGTGCAGCTGCCAAGATGCCACTTGCCACCAGTTTGGCCATATTTCAGAGCTGCAACATCACTGGAGTGCCCAAAAGCACAAGGTGTGCAATACTCAGAGACATGGCCAAGGTAAGAAAGGCTGGAAGACGACCACCACTGAACAAGACACACAAGCTGAAACGTCAACACTGGGCCAAGAAATATCTCAAGACTGATTTTTCTAAGGTTTTATGGACTGATGAACTGAGAGTGAGTCTTGATGGGCCAGACGGATGGGCCCGTGGCTGGATTGGTAAAGGGCAGAGAGCTCCAGTCCGACTCAGACGCCAGCAAGGTGGAGGTGGAGTACTGGTTTGGGCTGGTATCATCAAAGATGAGCTTGTGGGGCCTTTTCGGGTTGAGGATGGAGTCAAGCTCAACTCCCAGTCCTACTGCCAGTTTCTGGAAGACACCTTCTTCAAGCAGTGGTACAGGAAGAAGTCTGCATCCTTCAAGAAAAACATGATTTTCATGCAGGACAATGCTCCATCACGCGCGTCCAAGTACTCCACAGCGTGGCTGGCAAGAAAGGGTATAAAAGAAGAAAAACTAATGACATGGCCTCCTTGTTCACCTGATCTGAACCCCATTGAGAACCTGTGGTCCATCATCAAATGTGAGATTTACAAGGAGGGAAAACAGTACACCTCTCTGAACAGTGTCTGGGAGGCTGTGGTTGCTGCTGCACGCAATGTTGATGGTGAACAGATCAAAACACTGACAGAATCCATGGATGGCAGGCTGCATGAGTGTCCTTGCAAAGAAAGGTGGCTATATTGGTCACTGATTTGTTTTTGTTTTGTTTTTGAATGTCAGAAATGTATATTTGTGAATGTTGAGATGTTATATTGGTTTCACTGGTAAAAATAAATAATTGAAATGGGTATATATTTGTTTTTTGTTAAGTTGCCTAATAATTATGCACAGTAATAGTCACCTGCACACACAGATATCCCCCTAAAATAGCTAAAACTAAAAACAAACTGAAAACTACTTCCAAAAATATTCAGCTTTGACATTAATGAGTTTTTTGGGTTCATTGAGAACATGGTTGTTGTTCAATAATAAAATTAATCCTCAAAAATACAACTTGCCTAATAATTCTGCACTCCCTGTATTTATTTGTATGATACAGCTGCAAATAAGTATTTGAACACCTGAGAAAATCAATGTTAATATTTGGTACAGTAGCCTTTGTTTGCAATTACAGAGGTCAAACGTTTCTTGTAGTTTTTCACCAGGTTTGCACACACTGGAGGAGGGATTTTGGCCCACTCCTCCACACAGATCTTCTCTAGATCAGTCAGGTTTCTGGGCTGTCGCTGAGAAACACGGAGTTTGAGCTCCCTCCAAAGATTCTCTATTGGGTTTAGGTCTGGAGACTGGCTAGGCCACGCCAGAACCTTGATATGCTTCTTACAGAGCCACTCCTTGGTTATCCTTGCTGTGTGCTTCGGGTCATTGTCATGTTGGAAGACCCAGCCTCGACCCATCTTCAAAGCTCTAACTGAGGGAAGGAGGTTGTTGCCCAAAATCTCGCAATACATGGCCCCGGTCATCCTCTCCTTAATACAGTGCAGTCGCCCTGTCCCATGTGCAGAAATACACACCCAAAGCATGATGCTACCACCCCCATGCTTCACAGTAGGGATGGTGTTCTTGGGATGGTACTCATCATTCTTCTTCCTCCAAACACGGTTAGTAGAATTATGACCAAAAAGTACTATTTTGGTCTCATCTGACCACATGACTTTCTCCCATGACTCCTCTGGATCATCCAAATGGTCATTGGCAAACTTAAGACGGGCCTTGACATGTGCTGGTTTAAGCAGGGGAACCTTCCGTGCCATGCATGATTTCAAACCATGACGTCTTAGTGTATTACCAACAGTAACCTTGGAAACAGTGGTCCCAGCTCTTTTCAGGTCATTGACCAGCTCCTCCCGTGTAGTCCTGGGCTGATTTCTTACCTTTCTTAGGATCATTGAGACCCCACGAGGTGAGATTTTGCATGGAGCCCCAGTCCGAGGGAGATTGACAGTCATGTTTAGCTTCTTCCATTTTCTAATGATTGCTCCAACAGTGGACCTTTTTTCACCAAGCTGCTTGGCAATTTCCCCGTAGCCCTTTCCAGCCTTGTGGAGGTGTACAATTTTGTCTCTAGTGTCTTTGGACAGCACTTTGGTCTTGGCCATGTTAGTAGTTGGATTCTTACTGATTGTATGGGGTGGACAGGTGTCTTTATGCAGCTAATGACCTCAAACAGGTGCATCTAATTTAGGATAATAAATGGAGTGGAGGTGGACATTTTAAAGGCAGACTAACAGGTCTTTGAGGGTCAGAATTCTAGCTGATAGACAGGTGTTCAAATACTTCTTTGCAGCTGTATCATACAAATAAATAGTTAAAACATTTATACATTGTGATTTCTGGAATTTTTTTTTTGATTATGTCTCGCACAGTGGAGATGCACCTACGATGACAATTTCAGACCCCTCCATGATTTCCAAGTGGGAGAACTTGCAAAATAGCAGGGTGTTCAAATACTTATTTTCTGCACTGTATGTACCAGTGTCGGTATACTCAAAGATTATAGGAGGACATAACTTGCAGAGGCATCTAGCTATTAATGGGTGGCTTATACATCAATAAGTATGAATGTATATAAATTGAAATTATGCTTTTTATGAAGCTGTGAGGAAGCGATGGCATTTAGATGTATCCACCCCTATAAGAATTAAATATATATATAACATTACTAATAATATTCTCTCATGACAGTTGATAGTTAGGCTTAGGACTGCAGGCAGGCTGCGTCAGGCAACAAAATTGGAATATGAAACTAGTTCATTATTTAAGAATTTGAGGTTTTTGCTACTGCAATGCAGTGGGGAATTTCCCTCTTTAATTTATCACAGGCATGCAAATTTCTCACCACAGGAGGAGCGCAGGATGCATCATTGCTAAACATAGGCAAAATCCGAAAATGCAGCATTCTACCCCCGGTTTGTGTAGTAAATGTAGTAGAAAATCCTCTCGCAGAGCACATACAAACAAATTCTGGAAACACACTGACATCATCAAGATGCAAATCGAGACAGTTGTAAAAATGACAAATCAGCTGTCAGAATAAAGCCTTTTTGTAACCTTAAACAAAAGTCAAACAAATGGGTAGATTTGTGAACAAACAAGTCTTCTTCTAGAAGCAAGGGTACATAGCCGATAGTCTGGAATCTCACTTTCTTAAAAGCATAAGTTCACCTTTAAAAAAAAAAAAAAATGCTCATTTTTTTTTCCCAGGAAAAAAAAATATATATTATATATTAGGAGATTGTGGGTGGAATGCCAGGAATGCCAGGCTCCAGCAGGCTGTTCATGTAGCTGTTGTCCGTACCTCCGATACAGACAGGCAGTTACTGAATAACAGGAAGATCAATGAACTACATAGAGTGCCCATCAGCACCCTGGTAGCTCATTGAGAACTACAAGCTGTCAGCCGCAAAGGATGATGGTACTTGTAGTTCATTCATTCACAGAATTCTGTGAATAAATGACGTGGCAGTGAGCAGACCCCTGAACAGCCACATGCTTGATGAATTCTGACAGTGGGTGCAGAGAGAAGATCCCCAGGCCAGCTGTCACAAGGAGGGGCAGGCTGATGTTGAACAGGTTACATCCTAAATATGGGTGTAACAAGCATTTGGCCAACTGCCATGGCATAATAAAAAGCAGTTTTAAGGAGTCAACCACTTGGAAATGTTGTAGTTGCAGATGGATTCTGGTCTTATGAGACACCTGCTGAATTCGTATAACTCTTGAAAACTATTGGAATGGTCTTATTTATTTCAGAACTGTTCCTTACCACTTCTAAATCTCAATCCTGTCAAAACTGGGGTATTCCCACTCCTAATGCAGCCATCATACTAAAAACAAAAAAAAAAACATGGAGAACAGGGCCCTCTGTGTCTGACAAGTAAAGCTGGTCAAACATGGCCTGAATTTTAAATGATTCTTGTGAATAAGCTGAAATTTAAGCCATTAATGGCCCTGTGGACACCACCCACCTCAACAAACTTGCACTGAGAAAGTGGAGTCTGGCAGAAAAAAGTCATCCAAACAGTGACTGCACTCAATTAGCCACAGTCACTGTTCAGGCGTTCTGACAAATCTGGGTGCCAGCTGTAAGAATACAATAGCTGGCAGCAGGACATTCATCCATCTATGCTGCTTAGCGTGAATAAAGTCATCTATGGATTACTTTACATGTATACCCATACCCAGCTTAAAGGGGTTGTAAAGGTAAAAAAAAAAAAAAAAAAAAAATTCCCTAAATTGCTTTTTTTACCTTAGTGCAGTCCTCCTTCACTTGCCTCATCCTTCCATTTTACTTTTAAATGTCCTTATTTCTTCTGGGAAATCCTCACTTCCTGTTCTTCACAGTAATGCAAGGCTTTCTTCCAGGTGTGGAGTGTCATGCTTGCCCCCTCTCGGACTACAGCAGAGTCAGGACGCCCACTAACACACAGCTCCTTTATCTGCAACGTAAAGAGCGTCCCGACTCTCCTGCTCGCCCCACTCCCCCCTCAAGGGAGGGGGCGAGCACGACACTCCACACCCAGGAGAAAGCCTTGCATTACTGTGTGGAGTTACAGACAGAAGAACAGGAAGTGAGGATTTCTCAGAAGAAATAAGGACATTTAAAAGTAAAATGGAAGGATGAGGCAAGTGAAGGAGGACTGCACTAAGGTAAAAAAAGCGATTTAGGGAATTTTTTTTTACATTTACAACCCCTTTAAGGTGTGTAGACCTATGAACACCTGATGTGTTAGCGCCATAAATGGGAATGCTGTAGTACATCTCCCCCGACAATCCCCAGGCGTAACAAGGCAACTTCATGTTTAGGTTGCTCCGAATTAGCTTGTGCATTTAAATTCTTCTATCCATGGCAATCCTTTGCCAAACTGTTCAATGGATGGAGCAGCAACGATCAGGATTGCCTAATTCAGTACAGGTTTCCCTAACAGAAAAAAGGAAGAAGAAGAAAACACCCAGCATATGTAATGCCATCTCACCTTCTTATATTGCTTTTCAGAGCCATCAAAATTCTGGCTGTCAGTGGCTTTGAAAGCAGAATCACTTCCAGGGCCTAGTAGTGAAAAAAATTACAAATATTGTAAATCATTAGAATTTATCATGAAAAATACAAGACAACTGTTAGATAGATGATCAATAAGCTCTGTATTAACATAAATACTATAAACAATAACTATATGAAATGAAAAAGACTGAGGTTACACACAAAACAGACTACAGAATCAGGCTTCCTTTCCAGGAATAGCCAAGTCATTTCTGCCAAATGAGGCAATAGAATTTGTATAGAAAGTTAAACTGTGTACCCATCCCCATAGCATCCTAGAGTTCTGTACACTTACAGGTAGTTGAATAGAACTTAATAGGTTTCACATGTCATAACGGCAGCAGACATTGCATTACACACCTAACAACTGTAGCAGATCAGAAGCTCCTATGACTTCACTAACCAAATTGTGACCTGTGAAAAATCAGCAAGAAAAAAATGGGAAAAGATATTACGAGCCATAATATGAAGTTAGTAAAGCCTGGAAAGGAATCCTGCTCTGTTTTCACACTGGTAAGTACAATAATTACATGTGAAATGATGCATGCAGACACAGGAAAATAGGATTTGGATGAGCACTATATAAAACGTAGCATTTATGAGTATTTGAAACTACGGTCACCCGTGGCTCAACACCTCCGGGAGCAACATGTAAAAGTGTCCACCTTCTTTTCCCTAGGTCATCGCTGCTCTGTGAGCACCTTGGACACCACAAGCTCTATAAGGCTGCTGCTAAACGGACGTTCAGAGGCAGTTGGACACTTTTTTCAACTGCCCCTGAACTCATTCAATGTTATCTTGTGTGTACATGTACACAGGTTTGTTTACTGTCGTTTTTAGGCAGTTGCGCTTATAGGCCTTTCTTTGAAGGCAAAAAAAAATTAGTTTCCGACGCTTCAGACGCCAAGCACGTTTATAGCTGTGTTTGGCAACGCTTCTAAAGGCAAATGCGGCCAAACGAATGTTTTAAATGTGGGTTACTATCGGTCAAGTTTAATCGCTCAAGAGACATCAGAATGGGAACAAAAGGGGACTTAAGCAACTTTGGCATGGTTGTTGGTGCCAGACGGGCTGGTCTGAGTATTTCAAAAACTGCTGATCTACTGGGATTTTCACGCACAACCATCTCTAGGGTTTACAGAGAATGGTTCAAAAAAGAGAAAATATCCAGAGAGTGGCAGTTATGTAGACGAAAAGGCCTTGTTGATGTCAGAGAATGGGAAGATAATAAAAAGGCAACAGTACTTCAAATAACTTGTTACAATCAAGGTATGCAGAATACCATCTCTAAATGCACAACACATCAAATCTTGAAACAAATGGGCTACCGCAGCAGAAGATCCCACCGGGTGTCACTCCTGTCAGCTAAGAACAGGAAACGGAAGCTACAATTCGCACAGGTTCACCAAAATTGGACAATAGAAGATTGGAAAAAACCGTTGCATGCTCTGATGGTTCTCCGTTTCAGCTGCGACATTCAAATGGTGGGGTCAGAATTTGGCATAAACAACATAAAAACATGGATTCATCCTGCCAGTTCAGGCTGGTGGTGGTGGTGTAATGGTGTGGGGGATGTTTTCTTGGCACACTTTTGACCCCTTGGTACAAATTGAGCATTGTTTAATCTAGGGTTGCTTTAAAACCATTGGTACCAAGCATTTGCCCGAGTAACTGTACTTGGCAAATGCTCTGATGCTTGACTCAATACCTGGACAGTCAGGGACAATCAGTGCAGAGGTGGGGGGGGAGTTACAATCACTGATCTCTGTGTGGCCCCTCCGCTGCTTTCAGATGCTTTATTGAAAGACACAAAGGGAGATTGGCAATTGTAACTCCCCCCACCACTGCACCGATCGTCCCTTACTGTCCCCTGTATCCTCCTCCGTGTTCTTCTCTGCGTTCTCCGTGTGCTCCAGCCCCCCCATGTCCTTTGCTCTCCCGTCCCAGAGCTGTCAGGATGAAGAGCGGAGGAAGGAGCCAGTATACATGTCTTTTACCAACTCCTTCCTTTTCTGAATGACTGTCTGTTCATAACTGAGCATTGTAAACTGTGTTGCCGCTGTCTCCTCTCCATTCTTCATAGAAGCCAGGCCAGCTTCTATCAGACCAACTGACATACACACGGGCAAAAGGTCGTCTGGTATTTTTTGTACCTACAAATTTCTCCCAACATTCTGCCCGTGTGTACGGGCTTTAGTAGCAAAGATTCTAAATAAATCAACATACCATTGCCTTTATATTCATTCTCGTTTCAAACAATGGCTTTATGAATGACCAATACATGTTTATAAGGATGAGTGTGCATATTGCTAATCAGAATTCTTAGGAAGAAGCTTAAAGCAGTATTAAAAGCAAACATTTATTATGTTGCAGCTTACTAATCCTTAGATGCAATAGCTGTATTAATTAGGCTTTCTTTATTCTAATTTAATCTGGTGATCCAGCTAGTAGGTTTGCCGTTTTTCAACAGAAAAGCTCTCTTGCAGTTACAAGGTTGAGACAGATCATTTAACACTGGCAGGGGTGCTTACAATGATCAGCTTTTATGTATGTAAAACCTTTATCCCAAAAAGGAGAAAACTGTTTGCTGTAACTGATCATAAAGTATTAGTTGGAAGTCAGCTTAAATTTGTTAGTGTATGTAAATCTGCTAGTGCATCTAACACCCCCCTTCCCCAGACTGACAATTCTGCTGTCAAAATCTGCCCTGTGCTCCAACTAAATTGTTGTCAGGTGTGTTACTGGCAAGAATACCACGGAAGATAGACAGAGGGCAAAAAAAAGGTCTAAAACAACAAAACGAATGCAGCCACCACATCTAATGTTTGGTAAGCTGCAATACGTTACATTTTTGGTTTTGGATGTATTACCACTTTAACATAGAAAATCGTGAATGTCTAAAACTACAATATGGAGATATAGGATGTGCATCACAAGCTTTGAAAATACAATTCTTCAAAAGTAAACTGTTAAAATCTAACACATATCAATGAAGAAAACCTCTGACAGAATACTGATCATTTTTTTGAAGATCCATTACCTGATGAAAGCCAACTTTTAACAAAGCTAAAACTTTCCCCTATCTTGTCAAAGTCTGGCAAAAGTTTGGCTAGCTCCTCAGAATCTGGAAGTGCTTTACTGAGCTTATCTGCAATGGAAACATACAGGTTAAAACTAAAATAATGTTCAAAATGTATAAAGAAGTGTATAGCTAAAGGCAACAATATGTAGAAAGGTTACATTCCAAATGACTAATGATCACTCAGAATTTTCATACAGCACAAATGGTGTTTTAGGAAGACAGACAACTGCACCACCAGTTATCCTGAGAACTTTCATATATTGGTCTTCAGAAGCACTGCGTATTAATGACGATGCACTGGGGATAGACAGTCCTGCCTCAAAAGCAGTAAGGGAAGACTAAAAAGAGGATGTGCACATCCGATTAACAGCATCATGCAACAATCTGGTTGTCTGGATCTTTATACAAGTCGCCAGGTTTACCCTTGGGTATTGACAATATAATGTTTTCACATAAAGCATGTGTCAAACACAAGGCCTGTGGGCTGATTCTGGCTCACCAGGCCATTTCAGGCCTCACACCTCACCTGCGACTGTGGCACCCCTCTCATCTGCACCCCACTTTGTCTCAACAGTCAGTAGCAGACAGGAGGACAGAACTCCTCCTACAGATTCTGCACCTCTGAGGAGCTGCAGCAACCCCTTGTCTCTGCCTCTCCTGGTTTCAGCATTCAGCAGACTCCCGACAGCCCTTTTCTGCTTCTTCTCCAGAGCTCAGGCTTTCTGCTTCCCAGCTGCTTCTTCCCGGGCAGCAGCACAAGGTAAGGGAGGTGCACTGTGATGTAAGGAAGGGTGGGGGGACTCCTGAAATCCAATGTGAGGAGGATGGGGTGCTCTAGAAATATGCTTATAATTATTATGAGAATAATACATTTCTATGCCAGTTAAAAAGGAGGGTTGCACACTGCTGGTATCATAAAGAGTAGATGCATTTAAATAGTCTTCCAGGACACAACCAGCCCTTTGAGGGCAACCAAAACGCTGATGTGGCCCGCACTGAAATTTAATTCGACAACCCTGACATAAAGCAAGTTGTTCAAGGAGTCCTCAGATCCAATACTAAACAAGCACAAAATAGGATCAAACTAATGGTAAAGAATACAGTAATCCGCAAACCTGATTACTGACCAAAATTGATGTGTTCATCTAACTCCCATATGAAATCAGGGACAATCCACTTGTATTCACCAAGGTCAGGGAACATGTCCTTCCACTGGTCATAAGTCTGAAACACAAAAAATAAAATAAAAAGACAAAACATATCCACTTGCCCACCGGGCTTGTTTTTCAGATTCGGTGTTTACGAGACTAAAACAGTTTTTTTTGCTAGAAAATTACTTAAACCCCCCAAACATTATATATTTTTTTTTCTAACACCCTAGAGAATAAAATGGCAGTCATTGCAATACTTTTTGTCACACCGTATTTGCGCAGCGGTCTTACAAGCGCACTTTTTTTGAAAAAAAAAAAACACTTTTTTGAATAAAAAAATAAGACAACAATAAATTTGGCCCAATTTGTTTATATATTGTGATAGATAATGTTACACCGAGTAAAATGATACCCAACATGTCACACTTGAAAATTGCGCCCGCTCGTGGCATGGCGTCAAACTTTTATCCTTAAAAATCTCGATAGGCAACGTTTAAAAAATTCTACAGGTTGCATTTTTTGAGATACAGAGGAGGTCTAGGGCTAGAATTATTGCTCTCGCTCTAACGATCGCGGCGATACCTCACTTCTGTGGTTTGAACACCGTTTTCATATGCGGGCGCTACTCGCGTATGCGTTCGCTTCTGTGCGCGAGCTCGTCGGGACGGGGCGTTTTACATTTTTTTTTTTTTTTTGTTTTCTTATTTATTTTTAATTAGTTTATAATTTTATACATCGAAATAAATTAAAAAAAAAAAATTATCACTTTTATTCCTATTACAAGGAATGTAAACATCCCTTGTAATAGAAAAAAGCATGACAGGTCCTCTTAAATATGAGATCTGGGGTCAAAAAGACCTCAGATCTCATATTTAGGCTTAAATGCAAAAAAAGAAAAAAAAAAAAAAAAAAATGTAATTTTTCAAATTTCAGAAAAAAAAAATGTTTCTTTAAGACGCTGGGCGGGACTGACGTTTTGACGTCACTTCCGCCCAGCAGAGCTGTGGGGGACGGGTGGGGGCGATTTTTCCCTCACTCGTATCCCAACACAGCCAGCAAGAGGACCCGATCGCCTCCGCCGTTACCGACGGCTCCGGTAAGCGGCGGAGAGCGGCGGGAGGGGGGGGGGGGCCTCTCCCGCCACCGATAACGGCGATCTTGCGGCGAATCCGCCGCTGGGACCGCCATTATCGTGTACAGCACTGCCCACGGAAAAGATGGATATCTCGGTTGTGGCAGCAGCTGCTGCCGTTACCGAGATATCCATCTTTAAAGTCATGACGTCTTTTTACTATGACACCGTGGGCAAGTGGATATAGAACTAAAGAAAATAAAAAAGAAGAAGTTCAATTTTTTTTTTAAATATAATCAATTCACATATTTTTGCAGATGTGTACCGAAGTTATGCCCTAAATTCGGGTGTAACATGTTACTAAAGGGGAATGTAGCCTTTAGGAAATATGACAAATGATAGGATGTAGCTTTGCTTCTTTGTGATTTGCTTGGCCATCCAGACAGATTTATTGGTGTTTTGGAGTAAAGAACAGCTACATGACACTAGGGCAGCAGAAAGGAGGACAGTTAGATAAAATGTACTGCTCATCCAGGGCAGTGACAGTGCATTGGGTTGGCAGAAGACAACTTCCTCCATTCTGGAAGAACTAAGGACTGATACCAAAATATCACGCACAAAGTAACCAAAGAACTCATTAGATGCAATTAGGGTGGCCATAAAAACCCCAAACCTCTCACGATAAAATTATTAAACTGTAGGTATTTAAAAAATAAAATAAAATTATTTTGATTAGAGCCAGATGGCACTGCATTGGGTGCCATCGTAACTCTCTTAGTATAGCTATAAAAGGCTCAATCACTTCCATAAGCCAATTAAGACCATTTGTATAATACAGTGGGCTCCAAACTTTCTAAACAAACAGCCAATTTACTGTCCCTCAGACTTTAGGGGGGCATATTGTGGGATTAAAAAATATTTTGGGGTCAGCTTGGCCCAAACAAACTATATAAAGTGTATGAAAAGCTAAAGTTCATCTTTATCTGCAGCAGAGAAAAAGCTGAACCCTGCTAGACAGAGCTGTCTCTTGGGACTGGATGGATAAAAATACAAATGGGTTGACTGGAAGCTGCTTCTTATGGTGGCACGCGTGCAGGCTCACTGCCGAGCCAGGCTGTGTGCATCAATTGACACACACAACCTGGTTTCTGCCCTCTGGATTAGATTGACAACAAGAGCCAATAGTTCCCTCTACTCTCAACCAAGCCTGTGGGAGAGGGACGAGGGGAGAGAAGACCTGCAGATGGACACAGCTCTGGATGAATATAGGACTATATAGTTAAGTAATTAAGGGGGGGGGGGGGAATAGTGGCTGGAGACTTTTTACCTTGAAGCGAAGGATCACACAAAAAGTGAACCTCAGCCTTTCGGATCCCTCCCCCCATACAAGTGCATACCTCCTTAAATCCTGTTAGTGTTTTTAATCCTGTTTTAATAAATGCAACCTGTTTAATGCTGGCTAACTTACAAGAGGTGGCACATCTTTATTTTTTCATATACCCAGTGCCTTGCAAAAGTAGTCACCCCCTTGGCTTTTTACCTATTTTGTTCCATTTCAGCCTTTAGTTCAAATGTGTTTTTAATTTGAATCATATGTGATGGATCAGAACACAATAGTCCAGCATAATGCTGTGGGGATGTTATTCAGCAGTCGGGACTGGGAAACTGATTAGGGTTGAGGGAAAGATGGATGGTGCTAAATACAGGGATATTCTTGAACAAAACCTGTACCACTCTGTGTGTGTGATTTGACACTAGGATGGAGGTTCACCTTCCAGCAGAACAATGACCCCAAACACACTGCTAAAGAAACACTTGAGTGGTTTAAGGGGAAACATGTAAATGTGTTGGAATGGCCTAGTCAAAGCTCAGACCTCAATCCAATAGAAAATCTGTGGTCAGACTAAAGATTGCTGTACAGAAGCGCAAACCATCCAACGTGAAGGAGTTGGAGCAGTTTTGCAAGGAGGAATGGGCAAAAATCCCAGTGGTAAGATGTTGCAAGCTCATAGAGACTTATCCAAAGCAACTTGGAGCTGCGATAGCCACAAAAGGTGGCTCTACAAAGTACTGACTTTAGGGGGCAAATAGTTATGTACATTGACTTTTTCTGTTATTTTGTCCTAGTTGTGGTCATGTTCCATAATTAAATGAAGCAAATCATCAAACAATCCATGTTAATTCCAGGTTGTGAGGCAACAAAACATTAAAAATGCCAAGGGGGGTGAATACATTTGCAAGGCACTGTAACCTCTGCAGTCAGTTCAACTTTGAAGATAGCAACCTCCAGTGCCCCAGCCTTACAACACATGTACTTTGCTTATATTATTTTATGGTATGCATGGACCAATCATTACAAATTATACAGAGTTGTTCTGGCCCGGATCTTAGCTAGTCCATTATACCTTACCCTGATGTATTGCATAGATATATGTTATATGACTCTTTTGTAAATAATTGTGTTTTATCCTTTTCTGTCCATGCGCCAGATTTTTTTTTACCCATTGGACTTTTTACCTTAATGCACACACTGCCTTGAGGCCGGGTTCACACCTATGCGAATTGAGTGCGGCTTAAACCGCATCCAATATGCAGAACATTTCTAAATACATTGTTTTCAATGAGGCTGGTTCACATATGTGCGATGCATTCGCACTGCACATTGCCGAAAAAACTTGTGCGTATTTTATGCCTAGCGGTGCGGCTCAGGTGCGAATTCAGGCCCATTATCTTCTATGGGTAGCCGATTCGCAGATGTGTTAATTTCTCTTCAGGATTCGTCTCATTTAGCTCAATGGATCTGCTGAACAGTCGTCTTATCTATCTGCAGAGATAAGAGAGCTGAAATTTGCACCGCACAAGTGTGAATCCGGCCTGAAGTGAACATTTTTTTTTTCTTTAGAACCTCTTTAATTTTAACAAGTTGAAAAAGATATACAACACATACCTTCTTAGCCGTGTATCCACCGCCAACAGCAGATCCCAATACCAGGTAGCGCAGTTTTAACAGCCTGGATGCCAACCTAGCAACCCAGAAGTTGCGTTGAGTCTGATATGCAGTATTTAGAGACAGAAGTTTGCTTCTCCGGAATGGGAAACGAGACAGCCCAGAGTAACATCGAACTGGTGGTCTTGGTAATGACTGTTGGATGGTCAAAGTTGGATCGGAATAATGGTGTCTGTGAACATACAGGCTCTGCCGTGGGAGTTTATTTCCTTTAACAGAATGCTGATTTATCACCCCTCTGCACACAATGCTGAAAAACACAAATAGTAAAAATTATCAGTAAACAAACATCCAGTTATTTCTATACTTGCATTTCATTGCCGAGTAACTTTAAAATGCATCTATAGCCAAAAGGTTTTTTTTTTGTATTGAGTGAAGAAGAATAAAGAACCCATTTAGGTTTTACAGCAGTCAGCAGTTTGGAAAGGCTTCTTTAATTTCTGGCCTGTAAAAAGATTTTTACAGGATAGGAAGTTAAGGGAAATCATTTAAAGTAGCAGTCACTGCATCCACTCAGGGAGTGTCTCTTTAAAAGGACAACTGGACTTTTGTACTAAACCTCAGACTTCAATGAGAACATCCTAAACGCTAGTGCTTTTCCCCGGATTACTCAGATGGTCCTGTTCAAGCCTATAAGGGCTCAGTGCACAGGTGCGCCCAGCAGTGAAGAGGGTTTCTGCTTAAGGCCCCTTTCACACAGACCTTCTGTTTGTTTTATCAGTGCAGTCACATTTTTCCAAATGGATCAGTGTACATCAGTTCTTTCCAACCACTTACAGGATTACAAAATTATTTTAGTCTTGAAGATTACTTAAAACCCCCATCCAATTACATATTTTATGAAAACAGACACCACCTAAAGAATAAATTTGGGGTAGTTCCAAATGTTTATGTTGCATTATATTATCACAACGGTTAATACAATGCAACATTTCAGTAAAAAACACTTAAGTTAATTTTAGGGCACACAAACACAACAGTTTAACCATTTTTTGTAAAATATAAAAGATGAAGTTGCATCAAGTAAATAGATCCAACATATCAAGCATTAAAATTGCATGAACCTGTGAAACAGCGAAAAAACACCAATAACCTATATTTTCTATAGGCGATGCTTTAAAAGCCCCTACAGCAGGGGCCGAAAAATTTGCTTGGAATCTAGGAGCCAGAAAAGGCACCCCGTCCCGCCGAGCTTGCGCGCAGAAGTCAACGCATATGTGAGTAGATCCCGCATATGTAAACGGTATTCAAACTACACATGTGAGGTATCGCCACGATTGGTAGAGCGAGAGCAATAATTCTAGCCCTAGACCTCCTCTGTAACTCAAAACATGCAACCAGTAGAATTTTTTGAACGTCGCCTATGAAGATTTTAAAGGGTAAAAGTTTGTCGCCATTCCACGAGCGGACGCAATTATGAAGCGTGACATGTTGGATATCAATTTACGCGGTGTAACATTATCTTTCACAATATAAAAAAAAATTGGCTTACTTTACTGTTGTCTTCTTTTTTAATTAAAAAAAGTGTATTTTTTCCCCCCCCAAAAAAAAACTGCACCTGTAAGACCGCTGCGCACATACGGTGTGACAGAAAGTATTGCAACGACCACCATTTTATTCTCTAGGGTGTTATAATAAAAAATAAAATTATATATATATATATATATATATATATATATATATATATATATATATATATACACACACACACACACACACACCGTATTTATCGGGGTATAGCGCGCTCCCACGTATAGCGCGTACCCCTAAAGTGGCCCCCATTCCTGTGGAAAAAAAGATTTTTATACTTACAGTTTTGGTGTCTTGCGCGGCGTCCATTGGCGGTTTCGGTGTCCTCTTCGTCAGGTTTGGCATCCTTCTGCGGCGTCCTCCCCGCGCCGATTTTGAATACTGCGCCTGCATATACCGAGCACAGTACACTCGTGAATAGTCGGGCAGGCTCGGCTACTCTCGCGCTCACGTCCTGTACGTGCAGGACGTGAGCGCGAGAGTAGCCGAGCCTGCCCGACTATACACGAGTGTACTGCGCTCGGTATATGCCGGCGCAGTATTCAAAATCGGAGCGGGAAAGCGGGTATCGGCGTATGTATCGCGCACCCACGATTTTGCCCTGATTTTCAGGACAAAAAAGTGCGCGGTATACGCCGATATATAGAATATATATATATATATATATATATATATATATATATATATATATATATATATATATATATATATATATATATATATATATATATATATATATATATATATATATATATATATATATATATATATATTTGGGGGCTCTAATTAGAGGGAAGGAGATGGCAGTAAAAACACAGTGAAAAAACACATTAGAATTGCTGGTATACTTGTCATGCCAATGGCCACCACAAGATGGCGCCAGATCACAGAAGGAAGCTTAGGCCTGCAGAAGGCCGCAGCATCAATTACCGGCCCGGGCGGCAGGGGCGCACGGAGACACAGGATGGGTCTCCGTGCACCACCACCTCCCCTGCCGCGCGACCGCATCGGGCCGCGCCGGCTGGTAATTGAGGCCGCGGCTTTGCAGCCTTCTGCAGGCCTAAGCTTCCCCGGGCGCCAGGTCGCTATTTCTTGTCACAATTGCGACCGGGCACCCATGTTTTGTCGAACCCTGCCCTACAGGTCATCAGTTTAGCGTTACCTATGAGCTAAAATTATTGATCTCACTCTGGCCTGTGCGGTGACATGCAACATGTGTAGCACAATCACCTTTTTTTTCTTTTATGTAGGCATCCCAATGATTGCATTTTTGTATGTATGCCTGCGTATGTGGGGAGATTTAAATTGTTTTTGTTTGTTGTTTTAGTTATGATTTTATTGCTATCACATCGGAGATCAATGTGATAGCAGATACGCGACAGGTACTCTTTGTGGGGCAGTGTGTGAAAGGAAATAGGCTGTACAGGAGAAGGGCAGAATATACAGTGAGGGGCAGTCTGTACAGACAGGCTCGCTCACTTTCTAGCGGTGAGAAGCAGCTGTCATTCAGGCCCGCCACTAAATAAACACCAAGGGGCAGGATCATCCAGTGACATCACCTGGTGACCCAACTCTTTGTTTAATTTAGTGGCGGGCCTGAATGACAGCTGCTTCTCCTTTTTCTGCATCCAATTCACATGACAGGAGAGTGGAGCGGGTTAACACATTTCCGGGGTGGCCGTGGAACGTACAGCAGAAGAGTTCTGTGCGTGTTCTGGTCTGTTTCAGGTCCAAATTCTGGCAAAAATTCGGACCTAAAACAGTGAACAGAGATTCACCGAACCCCCTGCTGTGCCCCACGGTTGCATAGTGTGAAACCAGCATAAAATTCACCCCTTTAATCTTTATATACTCACCTTTGCACTACCCCACTGTTTCATTAGAACATATCCTGTGTAATCTCTGTGTTGCCGCTTACACAGTGTAGATGATATATGCTTCTCAGACATGCCACAGTGTTCAGGCCTGGTAATTGTGGGAGGAGGTTACAGGTATTTTGTGGTGACTGATTGAAGAGTGGGAGGAGGAGCAATAGGAAAGTGAGTATAAAAGGGTTGAGGACTGTCACTTTTCTTTAAATGGGCAGAAGAGAGTCTCTTAAAATGCACGTTATTTCGTTTTTTTCATAATAAACACATCATACTTACCTGCTTTGTACAGTGGTTTTGCACAGAGCAGCCCTAATCTTCCTCTTCTTGAGTCCTGTGCCGGCGCAACTGCCCCCTCCCCTCCTTGCCGACTGCCCCCAAGTGCTTGGTCCTGAGCCACCTCTGTGTGTCTATGAGACACCGTTGTGATTGAAAGCAGCCATTGCGGAATGAGAGACCCGGGAGAGCAGCCGCTCGTGTACATCACTGGATCAGGATTGGGCTGCAAGAAGAGCTGCGCACTGAAGGTTTTTTTAACCTTCATGATTAGAAGGCCTGAAGGTAAAAACCTTCAGCTTTAACAAACACTTTAAAAGACTCAGCTTTACTCTGTTAGCGGCTGATAACTAATAGCCTGGAGACAGACCTTGGAAAGAGAACTCTGTTTTTGGTGAAGCCCTTTAAATAAAATGATTAGCTGTATGATGTCTTATTTCCTACCAACTGAATCAGCTGACAGATGGAACAGAGAAGATAAAAGAGCAAGTAAGGATGGCCAGAAATGAGCCAACGTCTCAGCAAGGGATTAAACAGTCTGTCACCTAATGACGACCATAAACAGGGCAAGCTGAACCACATTTAACTAGCCTTAGGTGGCAAAAAACATACGAAGGAATCAAGGAATCTGACTGCCAACAGTTTGAATCAAAAATGTGAAAGTTGAATCCCAGTTATGGATTTTTTTCGTATAGTGAGCATGGTTATAGTAAAGTAGGCATAATCCATACCAGGCCGATCCCTGTGGAAGAAAAGAATTACTGTAGCAGCCATCCTGCTACCCGGTGATGATGATATCTTCAGGGTCCTGTGCTGTCCTGCTGAATAGTAAACACAGGGGGTTGCTTGATCGCCATGGGCACCATTGAGGAGAACCCTTTGCATTTTACTGTCTGACTGGACAAGGTAGAGAGGTGGGGTGGTTATAATTATCTGCAGCTCGTCCAATCAGAGAATGTCTTGTATTCATTGAATGGTGCCTATACAGAGTAAGTAACTCAGTTTCATAGCACCTGGACGACAGCGAAGAACACTGTAGGTAGAGTTGGTTACTACATTGACTCTCCACTTCACAGGGATCAGCACGGTAAACAATATGCATACTTACATTGCTCCAAGCTGGACAAATCTAACTATACAAAAATATCCATTCTTGGAATTCACCCTGTAAATCAGAATTGTTGTTAGTTGGCTGATGTGATCTATTCAATATTTTTTTGTAAACGGCGCAACAACATCTTTTTTACATTATACAAAAAAAAAACATTGGGCTATCTTTATTGTTTGTTGTGATAAACTTGGCAGGCTGCCCTTTTTCTTTTTTTTTTTTGACAGCTGTGAGCAGAGAACTCTCTGCCCTGAATGGGGGAAATGCTGTATTAGGATCGTGAGGGGGTTGAATCGAGATCATGATTTTTTTTAAATGATTAATCGTGCAGTTCTACTGTTTGTACGGGCATTTTTGTGTGCATTTCAAGTTTGAGGTTTTATTATTCATTTTAGGCACTTTTGGACAGAAGCATTGTCAGTCTGGGGAGGGAGGGGGTGTTAGAAGTTGTAGCAGATTTAAATACACTAACAAACTGAAGCAGAACTCTGCCTAACACGTTATAAGCAGTTGCAGCAAACAGTTTATTTTCCTCTTTTGAGATTAAGTTTTAACATAAATAAAAGCTGATCATTGTAAGCACCCATGCTGGTGTTAAATTATTTGCCTCATCCCTGTGACTTGACTTGTAACTAACTGCAAGAAAGCCTATTCTTTTGAAAGACAGACGTACTTGCTGGATTACCAGATGAAAATACAAGGAAGAAAGCCTAAAAAAAGGAAACTAATGCAGTCATCACATCCAAGAATTGGTAAACTGCAATATAATTAAAGGGGTTGTAAAGGATTTTTTTCCTAAATAGCTTCCTTTACCTTAGTGCAATCCTCCTTCACTAACCTCATCCTTCCATTTTGCTTTTAAATGTTCTTATTTCTTCTGAGAATTCCTCACTTCCTGTTATTCTGCCTGAAACTCACCACCGTAATGCAAGGCTTTTTTCCTGGTGTGGAGAAAGCCTCTTGAGTGGGGAGGGGCAAGCAGGAGTGTCAGGACGCCAACTAAAACACAGCTCCTTTCTCTATCTGCAAAGTAGAGTGTGTCCTGACTTACCTGCTCCCCCCCTCAAGAGGCTTTCTCCACACCAGGGAGAAAGCCTCACATTACTGTGTGTAGTTACAGACAGAAGAGCAGGAAGTGAGGATTTCTCAGAAGAAATAAGGATATTTAAACGAAAAGTAGAAGGATGAGGCAAGTGAAGGAGGACTGCACTAAGGTAAAGGAAGCTATTTAGGGGCGGGGGAAATCCTTTACAACCCCTTTAATGCTTGCTCGTGGGTTTAACAAATAGTTTACTGGGGAATGTTTTTTTTCTTTTGCTCCAAATGTTAAAGTGATATTGAGCCCAGGTTCACACTGACAGTCGGAATTCCCACGTCAGTCTCAACTTCCGGGCGATTTGAAAAACAATTGAAATCGCATCCCGAAGTCACCAAAATTAGTACAAATACTACTTTTGGGAATCGGTGCAGCGCCGCAATGTCGGCGTCGCACCGATTGGGAAAGATTGCCGGGATTGCTGACAATTTCGCATGTCAAAGCGCATTCCAAATCACTCCAACATGGACCAGTGCTAAAGGTTCATTTACAAAAAAAAAAAATGGTAATAATAATAATAATAAACATGTCTCTTCAGCCAGTCCCACAACAGCAAGCCACTTGGTCTGGGGGCACTGGTGCATGCTCATTCCTGAGCCCAGCTCTATGCATTCAAAAGACACATATAGTTGCAACTCGGGCTTGTGTGTGTGTGGGGGGGGGGGGGTTGGATGAATTCTAGTGGAGAACCAAGTACCCCCCCCCCCCCCCAAAAAAAAAAAAAAACTTCCATTAGAAGAGGAGGGAGCACATTAAACAGAACTTCCCTTTGAGGGTGAGGTTCCACATGAAGGAAAAGTCACTGTATGTATACAGTCATGTCATGATACTACAGGCCAATGTAATTCAGAAGGTGTGTCATTGCTGCCAGTTGCCATGTCCTGTCATAGAAGAGCTCAGAGCACCCATAGATGGACTTCCCATGTGCTTCTATCAAACATCACAGCAGCCACCTACTAAGACCCCTATAGCGGGCAATGCACAGCCAGGACCCGCCCCAATGCCACTCACCAGGCAGCCCGCAACATTCTGGGTGACCGGCAAGCTCTGCCCTCTCCTGCACATCCAGCACCAGCTGCCAAACAAGGACACCCGAAGCTGTCACTAGCTCCACTTCCGGGAAACACCAGAGCGCACGCTGAATTGGGCTCCTTAGGAAACAGTGCGCGGCGTCAAAGGTTCCGGCACATAAAGGTTCCTATAGCTGTGTGAAGGGTAGAAAGTGTAAACACAGAAGAAATAGATATCGCACAGAACGAGCACAATAAGGCTTTATATAAAATATAGCAGCTTTCTGATGAGAAAGGTAATCTTTTAGCACAGAATATTTACTTGCTTACTGTCATCACTTGTTCTATAAAGAATTCAAGAAGAGTTCCAGAAATGAATATTTTATACACACATTGGCATAGCTCCCGACTGTCCCTGATTTGTAGCAAAGTCCCTATGTCCCTCTTTCCTCCTCATTTGTCACTCTTTTTGGTCTGATCTATACAGATGAATATAACATGGGCGTTTTATCTTTCAAAAAGTGTTTTCCAGTGATAAACCTTTCATCTGATTTCTAAATTGCTCCATGTTTCAATTCTAAAAGCCAATATAAAGGAATAGTAGTGGTAAAAAAAAGCACTTGTGGATTTAATTAAGTTTTTTTTTTTGGTTATTTCTCCTTTAACCACTTAAGGACCTGACCAATATGCTGCTAAATGACCAAAGGTGTTCGCTTTAACAGACAATTGCGCGGTCGTGCGACATGGCTCCCAAACAAAATTTGCGTCCTTTTCTTCCCACAAATAGAGCTTTCTTTTGATGGTATTTTATTGCCTCTGCGATTTTTATTTTTTGCGATATAAACGGAAAAAGACCGAAAATTTAGAAAAAAAAATTATATTTTCTACTTTTTGTTATAAGAAAAATCGAATAAACAAATTTTAGTCAAACATTTAGGCCAAAATGTATTTAGCCACATGTCTTTAGTAAAAAAAAAAATCGCAATATAAAAAAAAAAATTAGCTACCTAGCGGCAACAGTGACACTAATACAGCGATCAGAAACCCAATCGCTTAGTGACACTGGCAATAGGGGGTGAAAGGGTTAACTAGGACGGTGATCAAGGGGTTAAACCTTTATTAGGGGGGGTACGGGGCTACCCTGGACCTAACACTAACTGCCTGTCACACTAACTGTCACACTGACACTAAATGCAGTGATCAGTAAATATATGATCACTGCAATCAGTGACACTGTGACAGGGGGGTGGGGGGGGGTGATCTGTAGGGGTTAAGTATGCCTATGTGTACTGGTGTCAGTGTAGTGTTGGTGCAAATTACTTGTGATGTCTTCTCTCCTCTCGTCGGATCGAAAATACCGCCGAGAAGAGAGGTGACATCACTTCCTCTGCCAGTGTTTACATTACACAGGCAGAGGAAGTGCAGAGCGGAGGCTCTGCGGATTCGCTGGGAGGGATTGCGAGGGGGCGGACAGAAACCAACAGCCGCCCCCTCATTCCAGATCACTCCCACAGGTAAAACGACCGCCGCATGTAGCAGGGGGGGGGGTCCTGATCAGACCCCCGACCCGCAAGAGCCATGTGCCTGTACGTGCCATTTTGTGGACGTACATATACATGCGGCGGTCGTTAAGTGCTTATGGGGGAGTGACAGGGGCATGTCCTATGCTAAATACGTTTGCTAGTAGATTACATTCCCATCTTACAATGTTGGGAAGTAAGGATGAGCGTCCAGGGGCGGACTGACCATTCGGTCAGTCGGGCACTGCCCGAGGGCCCGTGGTGGGAGGGGGCCCGGGTCGGCTCAGTCTGCCCCTGGAGGTTCCCCCCCCGAAAATCTGACTGCAGTGCAGTCCGACTCCCGAGTCCCGACCAACTCTGGTCATTACGCCGCGCTGGAGGGAGGAGGTGGGTGGAGCTGCGCTGCTGGCTAGTCTTCGCCTGCCCTGGTTGCTAACGCCTGTGCCGCTTGGCGTGTAGCAACCAGTGACGTCACGGCTGCAACCTTACCCACTACAATACATGGTCAGCGTTGAAAGCGAGGCTTTCACTTCCTCCTCCGCGCTACTGCTCCTGGGAGCCGAGTCAAGTATGAGGCTGGCTTGAAGGTACAGCGCGAGAGGGAGTGGGAGAATCGCCACCCTGATTGACCACCTGAGGCTAAGCAGCAGTAAGTGCGGCTGTATTCCTGACACCTCCCAGAGCATGTACACCATCTCCAACGTCGGCTCCCAGTCCCAGCTGTGACAGGCTGTCAGCAAGAAGGAAGATGGTCTGGCCGAGTGCCCAGGGGATGAGGATGGGCGTGAGGTAGGTGCATCACACACACCTACCCACCACAGACAGGGGCTGGGACAGGAAGGAGCGCAGGCCAGGCTAGGGGGTCAATTTCACTCACCCTCTCTCTCTCTTATCCATCCCCCTCTCTCTCTCTCTCTTTTACATCCACCTCTTTTACATCCCCCTCTCTCCCATCCATGCCCCTCTCTCCCATCCATGCCTCTCTCCCATCCATGCCCCTCTCTCCCTCTCTCCCATCCATGCCTCTCTCCCATCCATGCCCCTCTCTCCCATCCATGCCCCTCTCTCCTTCTCTCCCATCCATGCCCCTCTCTCCCATCCATGCCCCTCTCTCCCATCCATGCCTCTCTCCCATCCATGCCCCTCTCTCCCTCTCTCCCATCCATGCCCCTCTCTCCCATCCATGCCCCTCTCTCCCATCCATGCCTCTCTCCCATCCATGCCCCTCTCTCCCTCTCTCCCATCCATGCCTCTCTCCCATCCATGCCCCTCTCTCCCATCCA